>CM057348.1:484033614-485233614 GCA_030015575.1 Agapanthus africanus
CACCGGAAATTTTTTTGTTTGGCATGGTTGATGCCTTGTGGAACCTCCTTAGTGTTCCTAGGAACCCTACAAATATATATATCAAATTATTGAATCAACACTTGATTCAATAATCCGGTTATATCATATATAACCCGGTTAATATCAAATAACGCTAGATTAGAATACGGTATCATATACTCGTATTTAATCAAGCTCCCGCACATATATCCATACGTGCCCTACTTCATTTTGGTTGAGCTAGGAAACCTCTATATGGGACTCTAAAGACACGTCAATACGCCGGCAGTAGGTAATGATCACATCAGATATCCACAAGCCATCAGCAAAAATAGCTGGACGTAACGGCTACCCATGTATTATACGAATAGAAGATTAATAAGAAAACTTGTCCAAACTCCCATAAAGCCAAAAGCAACACTTACCGTACAGTCCGGTCTCTTCATTTGAGATGTTGCATATTGAATCTAGGGGATGGAATCTTTAACCCTAATAACTGGATAAGTCATGCCGATGTGTGGCCTATAATCTTTCAAGAAACTACCGATAACAGTTCTTAGTAAATCTCATCAGCCCTGACCAGGGACTTGTTGTTATAGCCAATCAAGCATAGCACAACATCAACTCCCAATACCGAGAGAGAAGAAACCCCTCCTATCGCTCACTTCCTCCATGTGACTCGGGACTGTACCCAAAAACCACCTGTTTGCACAACTCGTTTGAGCCGTGGTATGGAGGAAATCAAAGCACGGTAGGAACCACACAAGACACTATGACTTTCTCGGGTCTACAGACTAACCTGTACAGGTGTCACTTGAGAATTTCCATCTGACGATAGGTATGGTACCATACAGGAGTTCTCGGTGAGTCATGTTTGGTGTACTTATTCTCCAATGAGCACCTGTGTACAATCTTTGATGTCAAGCACCAATGGTAATGGGATCGACCATCGCCCCATACAGGATCAAGAAACATACACACTAGTCTACTCTGGAATATTGATGCCCTGTCTCGATACTCCCTCAACTAGGAACTGTTAAGGATGTTCTTGTGGACTACACAAGCCCCACTAGTATGATCTGAATCATAGTCCTGGTAGTCAAGCCAACATCCTAAGGACTTTATCAACATGTATCAATAAGATAGTAAACTAAAACAAGTGCACATATTAAGATAAGGAGGAACCAGATAGTATACTATCATGTTGAGCAAGAAAGTCCTCTCTCTCACTCTATATATATATTATATATATATATGTCCAAGAATCCACTATAATATACAATAATGGGCCTCTAGGGCATACATATTCCTAACATCTCCCACTTGGTGATACTTCAGCCTTAATTCCCAACGCTAGTAGACTTTACATGACTCTGATCTACTCTCTCCTCATCAGATTTTCATGATGAGATTCACAAACCTGCAATAGATATCTAGCTTATCTCTGTCTATGACCTTGGTGAACATATCCGACGGGTTCTTTTCTCCCATGATTTTCTGTAGTGTCAACTCGCCATCTTCTACGCTATTCGTTTGAAGTGGTACCACACGTTGATGTGCTTTGTCCTAGAGTGATATGCCGCATTCTTCGCCAAATATATCGCGCTTTAGCCGTCATTCTACAAGGTATTGACGTCTTGCTTTTTTCCAATTCTTCAAGTAGCCCTTACAACCATATCATCTCCTTGCTGGATTTTGTGATCGCCACGTATTTAGCCACCGTAGTTGACAACACCGCCACCTTTTGCAATTGAGAGACCCAACTCACCGTTGTTCCCCCAACAGTGAATATGTACCTCATCGTGCTCTTTTCACCATCTCGATCTCCTGAATAGTCCGCATCAAATAACCTTGCACCTTTAGAGAGTCACTGCTGAAACATAAACAATGACTTGACATACCCCTTGAATACCTCAACATCCACTTCACCACATTCCAATGCCCCCTCCTCGGTGTTTTTATATACCTTCTAACAAATCCCACTGCATGTGCAATATTTGGTCTTGTTAGATATGTATGCCCTAGAGGCCTGTATTGTATAGGATGCTAGGCAATGTATATGTACAGAAACAATCTTTGCTCGAAATGATAGTATGCTATCTGGTTTATCTTCATCTTAACGTGTGATGTGTTGTATTTTATATCTTTATATACATGTTGATGAAGCCCTTACGATTATGCTTGACTACCGAGATTATGATGTAGATCATACTAGTGGGGCTTGGGCCGTCTATAAGCATATCCTTTAATTGTTCCTAGTCGAGGGTATATAGAGACAGGGCATCGATATTACCAGAGTAGACTAGTGTGTACGTTTCTTTCCCCTGGGGGCGATGGTTGATCCACAACCATTAGTGTTTGACATCAAAAATTGTACACAGGTGCTATTGGAGAATGGGTACACGAACAGGACTAGCCGAGAACTCCTAGATGGTCTATATACCTATTGTCATATAGTAGTTCTCTGGTGATACTTGTACATGTTAGTCTGTAGACACGAGATCGTCATAGTGTTCTTTGGGATTCCCTCTGTGCTTTGATTTCCTCCCTACCAACAGCTCTATCGAGTCCTGCAAATAGGTGGATTTTCGGTACAGTCACGAATCATATAGAGGCATGTGAGCGATAGGAGGGGTTTCGTCTCTCCGGTATAGGGAGTGATGTCGCGCTACACATGATCGGGCCATAACAGCAAATCCCTGGCAGGGTTCTCGAGATTTACTGATAACTGTTATCAGTAGTTTCTCGTACCGTATAGGCGTAATCAGCTGGACTTATAAAGTTACCGGGGTCTGACATTTACACGCCTAGACTTCATATGCGAATTATCAAACGAATGAGACTGGAATGTACGTTAAGTGTTGCTTTAGGTCGTTAGGTGTGATGATTAACAAGTCGGCCACCTTTTAGTCAAGTACAGGTGTAGCGTAAGCTAGTGCCGCTGACATGCTTGTGGTTTAAACCATGCAGGTATTGTAGATTCTTTAGAGTCCCACACAGAGAGTTCTCTGGTTCAGGAAAAGTTGTAGAGAACATAAGTTGTACGACTGGTTTCGATCATGTTCGTGTAAGTGTTACAGGAATAATGATCTGAGGAATACTGGTAGGCGTATGTCCGGGATACCGTATTATATTATTGGATTATTAGTATTCGTATTTTTCGAATCGAATACGGGTTATCTTATACGGTATACGGTGAGGGGGTATTTTTTTAATTGTACAAGAATACATTCTAGAAGGCGACACCTCATAATGGATATCATTTTGAAAAGAATGATAAGGTGTGAATTTGGAGAAAGTCTTTAGCATGGTTGAAGGCATGGCTCAATCTATTAATCATTTGTTTTACTATTAAGGCATGGTGCATTATTTTTGTAAAAAATAATGCATGCTCAATTATTGTGTTGAGCAAATCTTTTATTATGCTTGATTTTCATTCATTCATCACATACACATTCTCTCTCCCAATCTCTCCTTCCTCTACCTATTGAACTAAACATCACATGAGTTGTGAATTATAGGTCAAGGGACAAATAATCCATTACATGATCTCTACAAATCTAAGTGATCACTACTAGCAATCTTGATTTCTTAGTTAAACTCTTGTGAAGAGTTTGTAGCTTGTTCGATAGCTCTCGGGTGGATCGTCTTGGATCTAGAGATGGCCGGAGATCGAGCTCTTTGCAACCATCAAGGAGCCTAGGAGTTGCAACAAAGAGATGCCCTGAAGGGACCGTTCCTTAGGTATAGCACACTTCATAGTAGATTAGATCTCTTGATAAGTTGCTAGTTAAGGCTTAAGCACTAATCTTGGGTTATGTGGGTGTTGAATACAAGAAAATTATTGTTTATCACTTCCGCCTCCTCACAAGTGTTGTGAGGGTGTGAACATCCACTAACATGGTTTCAGAGCCAATCTTGAACCTTAAATCGCTTGTAGCAACGTTAGAATTCCGCCGTTTTTTCTAATGCAAAAACTGCCGAAAAAACAGTTTTGAAAATCGAAGTTTTGAGTTGTTTGCACACCCTATGGGCTCACGGTTTGAAACCGAGAATCCACGGGGTGGAGCGCACGCACCCCGGGAACACCCTAAAGGGGACCAGAGGCCAGACCCACACACCAGACCACCTCAAGGTGGCCTTGGTGGTGGGTGACCCTAGAGCACCCCAATAGGGTACTCTCGGGTCTGCACACCATTTAGGGCCACCTCGAGGTAGACCCAGTGGTGGTGTCACGTCCCGAAAGTACGGAACATGACTGGCACTTAAACTACAAAACGTCTCGAGATGTACGTAATCCAAGTAAGCCGAAAACCCAGAAATACAAACCAAGAAAAGTAGTAGAGTGAAGGAAAACCCAATTAAATAAGTAGTTTTAATAGCATAAGCCGAATTATACGGGTTTCTAAAAACATCAAAAATTTCCTGAAAATTTCGGCAGAGTCTCCTTTGTAAATACTGGCCCCAAACGGGATACAACATGAATAGTATACGAAATCAATAAAAAGGCATCCCAAGCGGGAGCTAGCTCTTCGTCAATCAACGGTCACAACCACACAAGCAATATAATATACAACGCCAACGACGAGGATCAAATTCAAAAGGAAACTCAAACCACAAGAAAAACACAGAAATATAACGCGCGACTCTAAGGTCGAAGGAATAACATCACTGGTCTCTATCTCAAAATAATTACATGTTTGGTTGATGGAACTTCTAGATACAACAGAGTAATAATATACAAGTTATATAATGGGGGGTACGATACAAGTAAACCCACCTACTAGCAAATCACCCGAAGGAAACTATGCCCACAAGCCGTAATGAAACCTGTACGGCAAACCTGCAAGAAACTGGGGCACAACGGGGGTGAGTTGCCAACTCGTGAATAGAAAAACATCTACGCACAGAAATCGCATAAATAACGCAACCTAGGTCGATGATCATAATATATCCTCAAATATATGAATAACATGCAGCCTATAACAATGGCTAGGGTAATATCTAACCCGAGTGTGATCTCATGTGCCCGTGTCAGTGCCTCAGGTAGCAATATATCATATGAATGAGGTATGAATGCATGGAACAGAATGCATGTACTGACGAAAACTGCTTTCATAAATCAGTGAGATTTCTGTTTTAAAAGTGAGGTACCATAAATGAAATAAGCATAAAACAGTGCCCAGCATCGACACAAAACACGTGTCCAAATATCTCGATATCTCTGTATCACAATCTCTGTGCCTCAATATCTCAAAATCTCAAAATCTCAATCACAATATCTAGGGCGCCGTCAATCTAGACCGGCCCCTGCCATCCATCTCAAGACCACGACGGTATCCTCCGGATATCCGACGCGTCGGGTAATATCACCGGTCGGTAGTGCTCCCCTGCCAGGCTCAACATCAACAACACGATCCTCTTGCCCCGAGGGTACCGCACCGGGCCCACCATGTACCCGAAACGGTTCCTCCACTACTCGAATCGGGTCTCGAAATCCATCAGCAAACTCATGGTGGACGACTCATACATCATGGGAAAACCGCACTTTTTATTTTAAAAGAGAGAAAAGGTTTATTTATGTTTTTGCGGTTTTCCTCCAAATCCAGAAAATCTCATGGAAATCCGAATCCAAAACCTCAATAACACGTAAAATAGTGAATATATGCATGAGAATCCATGAATGCGGCATAACAATGAATAACAGTATGCATGAAGTAGCAGGTAATAACTACAATGTCTAAACTAACATATAAGGCAAGTACGCTAATATCATGTCTAAACTATTAGCTAACAGGCTATGTCAAGCAATAATATTTTCTAAGGTGTACGTGACATGACGATTACCGATGAAGATGTGTGTGAGCCGGCAAGTAAGTGTACGTGGTACATACGCATCATCGGTAATGGTGCTGGTGTCCTAACAGCATGATATCAATAATGGAGTATGAAACATAATATAAGCATGCGATGCGAAGCGAACCACAATAATGAGCGGGAGCTGAATACTAGACGCAACTATAACTAATCTGCATTAATCTAATATAAGTCCTACAAATGGTGCCTTTTGAAATAACACGAATCATGGGATTTTGAAAATAGGGGCTACGGTGTTTTTATGAAAAGATACGTCTTTTGAAATATCCGTAGGATCCCTTGGGCTGTCTTTTAAAATACCACGATTCGTTAGTTTTTGAAATAGGTAAGAATCGAATCTAATCTAACAACTAAACTAAACTAAAGGGCTAAGCTAACAAGCTGGACTACAGGTAAGGAAACCGCCTAACATCTGAGTCGATCCACATACATACCTGTATATATATTAGTCGGTGATCCCGCCTCAATAATATCATATCCGATACCATATCTATAATCAGACATCCCAAGTCAAGAGTGCGGATCAATCATCAAAATATAGCTCGTACGTAAATCCGTCGTACGGCATCCCCAAATCTGGGTACGGGTCAATATCATATTCCTCACACTATTCCTCTGGTATCCTCTTTATCCAAGATCATAGTCTAGGGTACTGACCTATGTCTAGTACAATACTAATATCCTCAATATACTCATGATCTGACTACTGATCGACAATCTCGTACAAACCGATATCGTCAGCACATATCATCATCAAGGGGTATACATCCCCGATACGGCCTAATATCAATATCCTAGCATATCATGCCTCATATCACGATCACATGTCGACCATTTTATTTATAACACTATTCACCCGTATCGCCGCCCCAAGATCCGCTATAACACCAGGACGTACCTCAAGTACGAATCCTGCCATATCACCGATATCACAACCACAAAACAAATCTCATCGACTCCGCTCAATCCCAAGTATCATCCTCAAATCCGTATGTGAACACATTGTCCCATACCCATGTGAACACATAACTATAAAGAATCCCATGAGCACATATAAATAGGAATGTATGCAAGTATGTATATGTGTATGTGTAGTGCAACACTACCCTAGGGTTCGCAACACTAAAGTAATCCAACACATCAATATCCATCCTAACATCGTTATTAATCCCAAATAACATATAATAATTGTTGGTGTGTATACGCATCCGTATACACCACCACGGACTGCGGGGGTGCTATACGCCATCCACCTGACTTGTCCCCGTAGATATAAATCTACTCACCTGGTCCTCGCTAGCCGGTGCCGATGTCGCCACGCGCTTGCTTGTCGTCTCGAAGTCCATATGGGTTATCTACATATCATAACGCACCGTATCGCATTAAAATCCGACTCATGACCAAAACGACTCACGAATCCCACATAGGTCAAAACCTATGGTTGCTTTCACAAATCGACCCAAAAACCCTCGACGTCGGCTTTACAAATGCCAAACCATCGAGAAAAACCTAAACACACTCATTTGCACGATCACAAGCACTAATTATACTATAAAATAAGTTAAAATTTACAAAAACCCCAAACTCACTTTAAAAGCCATTTTTCCGAAAATCTAGCAAGCAAATATTACCCGTTTTAATACAAAACTCAACGTTTAAACAATCTAGCAGTCATAATACTTATTAAACATCTTAAATAAGTTATAAAAACAATTTCCACAATTTAATCTCATTAAATTTTATTAACCCCAAAATTCTAGTTTACAATATAGCCAATTTTAACAATTTTATAGCAAAAATGCACAAACAAAAATTTAGCTTGGATTTTCATGAACTAAAGTATTATTACATTTTATAATGTTAAAGAAGTCAGGAAAAACCTAATTACATTTTTAAACCCAATTATTTTAACCAATTTTGAAAACCAAGTTAGCAAAATAGCTTAACTATTACAAATTTAATTTAACAAAAATGCAAACATGTTAAAATTTTAATTAATGTGTTATGATGCACAAAATTTGTTTCAACTCATTCCAATTTGTAATTTTCCCTAATTAAATGTATTAGTGACGGCTTAAAATAATATTAAAATAATTTTTTTCAGAAAATTTAAAATTTCACCAGTGGCTCAATAAACACCAAATACTATCAACTACATAGCTAGAATATGCATATTTAATTTTTATAATAAAGATATTTGTATTTTGAGTTTTTACAGAAAACCCCCTTATTTTACCGATTTTCCGAAATTTCACCGAAACGATTTTCAAAACGTTACAGGTGGGTACCCCCCCGAGGCCCCCCATTCGAACGTTAATATGTTGTTCTTTACCTCTGCAATGTTCGGGCGGGTTTCGAGTTCGTTTCGACTCCTGGATTGGCTCAAAAGATCGGGTTTTAAAAGGTTGCTCACTGGATTTTTTTGAAGAGTTGGAAAATTGTTTATTTTGCTAATCTCGTACGGAATTCTAATGTCGCGGTTAAGTTACCGGCTTAGTGATGTGTATGCGTGTTATGGAAACATCGACTAATTTCTATATGTTGATTAGTCAGGGTTGCACACATCGGTATTGGTATCATGCGATGGTATGTGTATATGAATATGTTGGATCGTCGTGATGAATGGCCGGGGATGTGAGAAGAGCGTTTTTCTTTCATTCATGTAATTTGTAAAAAGCAATGCAATATTATTTTGCAGGGCACATCCGGGTTGAGCTTGTAGCCACCGTTGTATATTTTCTTTTTACTGTTTTTGCTCCTAGGATGGACCCAAGGTAGGGTGCACAAACTACGTGGTTCTCGAAGTGCTAAGTGGCCTACTCACTTTGTTGAGGGATGTTGCTTCACTTCGGGAATTAGGCGGATAGTTTGCCGCACCCGTAGGGTTCTAAGGTGGGGTTTGGCTATTCATCACGACCGTGGAAACCGTCTTTCATTAAGGGTTTAAATGAAGTACGGAATTCCTAGTATATCCAATGTATTCATCTGTGATCTGGAATGTTAATAAATGCGTGCGACGAATGGCTATTTATATATGAGATATATAATAAACGTTGCTTATGTTTTGCACCCGTGCTAGTCCAGCCCCCGCTCTGCCGTTAGTTAAGTAACCTAACGGTGCATGACGGGGCCCCCGTGGCGAATGCGGATGGCATAAGTGTACGTTCTATTTTCGTTTCTTTTCTGTGATGTTTAGGAAAAGTAAATGATGGGACAACATTAATGTGATTAATGTTAAGAAAAAGAAACCTAATGTTGTAGAATCAAACTTTTTAAAAATTGGTAACTCTAGTTTTTGCTTTGCATAGTGGTATTCCTTGATGAATATCGAGCACCTCATTCGATGAGGAAAGGGCCGAGATCCCTTCAACGGGAGTTACCCCTTTAGCGAAACTAGCAAATGTTACAAAGCACTCGATTGTTTTTATAGTTGATCTAACTTTTTCTTTGCATCGTGGTATTCATGAATATCCAGCACCTCATTCGATGAGGAAAGAGCCGAGATCCCTTCACCGGGAGTGACCTCTTTAGCAAAATTAGAAAGATACTACAAAACCATTCGACATTTTAAACTAGAGCTTAAACCACTCCTTTCACTAGATTCTACAATGATATCAAGTTCAAAACGTTAAGGGTTTTCTTAAATACCATCCGTTGTCCTCCGCCATTTTAGGAAGTAAAGTACTTAGTATTCGTGCCGCGTTTGTCGACTGTAGTTATGGAGTGGTCTACGGTAGATAAGTGATGTCTTCCTACAAAGAATTAGATGCGATTGATTAGGACATTCGTATGAGTTTGTTGACCATAGTTGCTGGTGGGTCTAATCAATCACGAAATGGCGGGTAGAACTTGACTAGTGCTTATGATTTGTTGACCATAGTTAAAGTCATAAGACACTGGGGGTAAAAATCATATCGGGAATTTCAAGAGTTGAAATTTGCAATGAGATTGCATACCTACAATTTGATAGTTGGGTCCCGATCCCATTGTGAGTAAAAGTTACTCCCGGGAGAGTTTTACACTTTACAATTAGCTAAAACAGTAGGTGTCTAGAAAGGTGTCAACGGGGTTACACATCTAGGAAAACGAGGTTTATTTTAATTAGGACCGTGCAGAAGCTCGGGGAACCTCCCTCGGAGTACCGACACTGTCCTAGACGACCAGTTAGTGAACCTGTAGATTGCAATTAATCCTTGCTAATTTTGTTTTTAAGGTTTGAAGGAAAATTTGATAAAAATGGTGGGAGACATCGATTAGATAAGATTAATAACCAATCTAATTATGCAAGAGCAATCGCTGAGTGTCTTCTTTTCTCTCTGCTAATAGCAGATACCTATGACGGGACTTAAGCTTTTATTAGAAAAGAATAAACTCACGGGACCGAATTACAAAGATTGGCTAAGGAACGTAAATATTGCCCTGACCAATGATAAGGTCGGATACGTCCTGACTACTCCATCCCCTTCTAGCCCAGGCCCTGATTCTTCAGTTGCGGATAAAGAAATCCGCAAGATATGGGATATAGACAGCGCAACAGCCATGTGCCTCGCACTTGCTTCTATGAACAATGAATATCATAAGCAGCACGAGAAGATGGATGTACAATCCATCTTTTTCCTTACAAAGGAGTTGTATGGAGAGCAATCTCGTACTCTCCGATACGAGGCATCTCGAAAGTTGTTTCAGATGCGTATGGCTGCTGACATGTCTGTAGGTGACCATGTATTGAAGATGATTGGATTTATCGAAGATCTAAAGGACCTGGGTTGGACCATGGAGAACGAAAAGTATATTGATATTGTTCTACAGTCCCTTCCCCTTGCCTTTGCTCAGTTCATTGTTAAATTCAACATTCACAACATAGAAAAGTCCTTACCTGAACTCCTCAATATGTTGAGGAGTGCAGAGAGCACGCTAAAGGTAATGAAAACTCCCGCTCTAATTGCCGGGCCATCTTCCTCCTCCGTGCCGAAAGCTAAGGCCAAGAGAAAGAAGAAGAAGAATCCCATCAAGCCGAGAGGTGGAGTGAAAAAGGCACTGGGAAAGGACAAGATGGGGGCTGCTGCGACAAAACGAGGGGAATGCTTCCATTGCCACCAGACTGGACACTGGAAGAGAAACTGCATTGGATACCTTGCCGGCCTCTAGAAGAAGAAGCATGGTGATGCTTCCACATCAGGTGTGTTTGTAACAGAAAACTATTTTTCAATTAACTCTTCTTCCTGGGTATTAGATACCGGGTCAGGATCTCACATCTGCAATTTTTTGCAGGGGCTAAGAAATAGAAGGTTTTTGAAGATCACACTCTCCGGGTTGGGAATGGTTTCTCAGTACATGGTGAAGAAATAACGAAGCATAGCGCGACATCAACTCCCAATATAAGCATTTAATCGAGCTCCCGCACATATTACATATGCACCCCAAATCATTTCGCCTGAGTTAGGAGACTCCTTTGTTGGACTCTAAGACTCGTCAATACGCTAGCAGAATGCAATGATCACATCACATGCCCACAAACCGTCAGTGGCACAAGAAGTACGTAACGGCTCCTAGGTATTGAGCGATCAGAAGAAACACAAGCAAACCTGCTAAAACACCTAGCGAGCCAACATCCAACACTTACCGTACAGTCTGGTCTCTTCGTCAAATATGCTGCATATCAGGTCTAGGGGTGGTATCATCGACCACAATAACACAAATAAGTCATGCCGGTATATGGATCATAACAGATCGAGAAACTACTGATAACACTTATTAGTAAATCTCAGCAGCCCTGGCCAGGGACTTCCTGTTATAACCAATCGTATATGGTACAACATCAACCCTCAATACCGGGAGAGATGAAACCCCTCCTATCGCGCATTGCCTCCATGTGCCTCGGGAATGTACCCAAAATCCACCTGTTTGCACGACACAGTAGAGCCGTGGTAGGGTGGGGATCAAAGTACAGTAGGAGACACACAAGACTCTATGATGATCTCGGGTCTACAGACTAACCTATACAAGTGTCACCAGAGAACTGCTATCTGACAATAGGTATATATACCTTCTAGGAGTTCTTGGCGAGTCCTGTTCGGTGTACCCATTCTTCAATGAGCATATGTGTACAATCTTTGATGTCAAACACCAATCGTTATGGGATCAACCATCGTCCTAGGGACAAGAAACGTACACGCTAGTCTACACTGGTAATATCGATGCCCTGTCTCGATATACTCTCGACTAGGAACAATTAAAGGATATTCATATAGACTACCCAGGCCCCACTAGTATAATCTAAATCATAATCCCGGTAGTCAAGCATAATCCTAAGGGCTTCATCAACATGTATATAAAGATATGAAATACAACACATCACACGTTAAGATGAAGATAAACCAGATAGCATACTATCATTTCGAGCAAAGATTGTTTCTATACATATACATGCCTAGCATCCTATACAATACAGGCCTCTAGGGCATACATATCTAACAATCTCCCACTTGCACTAAGGCCTGTATTCGGTGCAATAAGTACCCACTGTCTACACTAGAACCAGTTGCCGGCATATCACATGCCCAACAGCTCGAACAGTTTCTCAAACTATACTTGAGGAATGGCCTTGGTGAATGGATATGCTGTGTTGTCTTTCATGTCTACTCTCCGTCCCTCGTTGTCCGGGCGATCCGCTATCTCCAGGATGAGGTGATACCGCCTCAAGATATGTCTGGATTTCTGATGGGGCCGCGGTTCCTTTACCAAAGCCATGGCTCTATTGTTATCACAATACAGAGGTATTGGATTAGCAATGGATGGAACTGTTGGATATATGTATGCCCTAGAGGCCATTATATGATAGTGTATGTACCGGTATGTGTGTGTGTGTGTGTGTATTCAGGGGACATTCTTGCTCGACATGATAGTATGCTATCTGGTTGCACCTTTTATCTTAATATATTCATTTGATCGTGCTTACATTCATTTGGTACATGTTGATATAGCCCTTAGGATGATGCAGGACTACTGAGATTATAATGTGGATCATACTAGAGGGACAGAGTAGTCTATGAGCATATCCTTGGAATGTTCCTAGTCGTGTGTGTATCGAGACGGGGCATCGATATCACAAGAATAGACTAGCGTATATGTCAATTGTTCCATATGATAGGCGATGGATGATTCTATATCCATTGGTCTGGTGACACCAAAGATCGTATACGGGTGCTCAGTGGAGACTGGGTACACCGAACGGACTCGTCGAGAAATCTTATGTGGTATTACATCTATCGTCGGATAGGAGTTCTCAGGTGACACTGGTACAGGATAGTCTGTAGACCCGAGATCGTCATGGAGACTTGTGTGTCTCCCACTGTACTTTGATCTCCACCCTACAACGGCTCTACTGAGTCGTGCAAACAGGTAGACTTTCGATACAGTCCCGAGGCACATGGAGGCAATGAGCGATAGGAGGGGTTTCGTCTCTCCCAGTATTGGCGGTTGATGTTGCACCATGTACGATTGGCTATAACAGGAAGTCCCTGGCAAGGGCTGCTGAGATTTACTGATAAGTGTTATCAGTAGTTTCTCGATCTGTTATGAGCCATATACCGGCATGACTTATCTGAGTCATTAGGGTCGACGATACCACCCATAGACCTGATAAGCAGCATATTTGACGAAGAGACCGGACTATACGGTAAGTGTTTCCAGTTGGCTCGACAGGAGTTTTAGCAGGTTTGCTTGTGTTTCTTCTGATCGCTCAATACCTTAGAGCCGTTACATACTGCTTATGCCACTGACGGTTTGTGGGCATGTGATGTGATCACTCCCAACTGCTAGCATATTGACGAGTCTTAGAGTCCTACAAAGGAGTCTCCTAGCTCGGGTGAAATGATTTGGGGTGCATATGCGATATGCGCGCGAGCTCAATTAAATGCGTATATCTTGAGGCAGTATCACCTCATCCTGGAGATAGCGGATCGCCAGGGCATTGAGGGACGGTGAGTAGACATGAAAGACAACACAGCAGATCCATTCACCATGGTCATTCTTCAAGTATAGTTTGAGAAACTGTTCGAGCTGTTGGGCATGCGGTACGCTGGCAACTGGTTCTAGTGTAAACAATGGGTACTTATTGCACCGACTACCGGCCTTAGTGCAAGTGGGAGATTGTTAGATATGTATGCCCTAGAGGCCTGTATTGTATAGGATGCAAGGCATGTACATGTATGGAAACAATCTGTTCTCGAAATGATAGTATGCTATCCGGTTTATCTTCATCTTAACGTGTGATGTGTTGTATTTCATATCTTTATATATATGATGATGAAGCCCTTAGGATTATGCTTGACTACCGGGATTATGATGTAGATCATACTAGTAAGGCATGGATAGTCTATAAGCATATCCTTTAATTGTTCCTAGTCGAGAGTATATCGAGACAGGGCATCGATATTACCAAAGTTGACTAGTGTGTATGTCTCTTGACCCTGGGGGCGATGGTTGATCCTACAACCATTGGTGTTTGAGATCAAAGATTGTACGTTGGTGTTCATTTAAGAATGGGTACACCGAACAGGACTCGCCAAGAACTTCTGGATGGTATATATACCTATTTTCAGATAGCAGTTCTCCGGTGACACTTATACAGGTTAGTCTGTCGACCCGAGATCGTCATAGAGTCTTGTGTGTCTCCCACTGTACTTTGATCTCCATCCTACCTCGGCTCTACTGAGTCATGCAAACTAGTGAATTTTGGGTAAAGTCCCGAGGCACATAGAGGCAATGAGAGATAGCAGGGGTTTCGTCTCTCCTGGTATTGGAGTTTGATGTTGCACCATGTACGAATGGCTATAACAGGAAGTCCCTGGCCAGTGCTACTGAGATTTACTGATAAGTGTTATCAGTAGTTTCTCGATCTGTTATGAGCCATATACCAGCATGACTTATCTGTGTCATTGGGGTCGACGATACCACCCATAGACCTGATAAGCAGCATATTTGACGAAGAGACCGGACTGTACGGTAAGTGTTGCCAGTTGGCTCGACAGGAGTTTTAGAAGGTTTGCTTTTGTTTCTTCTGATCGCTCAATCACTAGGAGCCGTTACGTACTGCTTGTGCCACTGACGGTTTGTGGGAATGTGATGTGATCACTGCCTACTGCTAGCGTATTGACGAGTCTTAGAGTCCCTCAAAGGTGTCTCCTAGCTCAGGCGAAATGATTTGGGTGCATATGTGATATGCGTGGGAGCTCGATTAAATGCGTATATTGGGAGTTGATGTCACGCTATGCTTCTTTAGTCCTTCGCAAGTACTTAAGAATGTTCTTCACTGCTGTACAGTGATTTTCCCCTGTTGGATATAGTGCCCTCAAAGTCAATTATTGGATCGCAGGCACGTGATTGGAATGATTGAGGGAGGACCTATGCCGGTAGGACAGTCTTACTCAAGATGATAGTATGTTATCTGGTTTGTCTTTATCATCCTGTACATGCTTTAGGTGATATTACAGATTACTATTACACGTTAATAGAGACCTTAGGATTCTTTCTTGACGTCCAGCAGTATGATGGCGATCATATACGTGGGAGCTGGGGTCTATAAGCACATCCTTAAAAGGTCCCTAGTCGAGAGAGTTTCGAGACAGGGCATCGGTACTCCAGAGTAGACTAGTGTATACGGATCGAGACCTCGACGTGGGGCGGTGGCTGGTCTCACAAGCCATTAGTGTCAGTTGGTTCACCTAAGACGTATACAGGTGCTCATTGGGTTATGAGTACACCGGACAGGACTCGCCGGGAACATGCTAGTTGGTTTTATACCTAGCGTCAGATAGCAGTTCCCTCGTGACATGTGTACAGATTAGTTCATCGACCTAAGATCGTCATTTGTCTCGTATGAGTTCCCACTGTGCTTTGATTACTACCCTACCATGGCTCAAAGGAGTCGTGCAAACAGGTTTTAGTTGGATACAGTTCCGAGCCACAAGGAGGCAGTGAGCGGATCGGAAGTGGTTTTGTCTCTCCCGGTATTGGGGGTGAGATCGCGCTGTGTCTAGGAGAGCCATTACATGAAGTTCTGGGCCAAGGCACGAGATTTACTGGTAGATATTCCGGTAGTATACAATGGCCGGAACAAAGGGTCGCGATCTGTTTGATCAAGGCGAGGATATGTTTGATCTGCTAGAATCTCAGGGTGTTCTCGGCTACACTCCGACACGACTTGTACCACTTTTGGCGGTCTGACTTTTACCAACCCCCCAGGCCCGACATGCGATACTCATAGACGAACAGACCGGACTGTACGGATATTGTCACTGACAGGCTCAGTAGGGTGTCAGGATGAGTTCGCTCATCGACCTCCCTTTTGGCCAATACCTGGTAGCCCGTTACATACGGCTAGTACCAATGGCGTGCTTGTAGTTAAATCCATAGCCAAAGTATTGACGAGTCTTTAGAGTCCCCCACAGACAGTTTCTCAAGTTTCGGGCGAAACGTTGTAGAGGCTGTATGGTATTATGGCAGGGTTCGATCATATACGTGCAGTTGTGCACAGATCATAATCGGACGGATCATACTAGTGGGCTTTGGTTTAAGCCAGATCCTAGTATTAGATTTGTTGGATTACTTTAGTCTCATTTCATTCGCATTCAGTCGGAATGCGGATGCAGGTATGTATATACAGGTGAGGGGTATCATTGTGATCCGTCACGAGTTTACTTTAGTAGATGTCATTCTCTGTTTATTGTTGCAAACATTTGGATTAATATTTACAAATGGAAATAATGAGCTCAAAGTCATGATTAGGAGCATTAATTGTGACACATCCATAAGTGATGACTCATGGTCTCTTTATTTGTGCATATGTCACATTTTGGATTGATTGAGGTGTTGAAATGATATGAGGAGAGAGGAAGGGCAGCCAAAGGGAAGGAGTTAGCTCTTGTATTATTATTCTTGCTCTCATTTTTTATCATTGCAACACAAAAGAAAAAGAAAGCCTTTCTTCTTCCTCTTTCTTCTTGGGCTCAGTATCTCCATTGATGGCATCATCTTCAACCTCCATCCATACACTCTCATGCGTTGAGAATCAATGGATGCTTGAGAAAAAGTGATCACACACATTCTCTACATCACCATGGACACGTCGGCTAGCAAACTTCGTGTCCGAGTTGCTTTGGATGAAGCGGGAGCCCGTAAAAAGACTCATTGATGTGGTGCCCTTTCCGATGAGAAGACCGGGGATCGGAGATGCCGCTAGGAGTTTGGGATGGTGGCCAAAGACCGAAGGACACAGATCGATCGGTATAGCCACTCTTACTTCTTAGTAGTTAGCTAGTTTAGTGCTAATGGTTCGATCCGGGTGAAAGACTACGATAGCGCCGGTTTCCTAAAAAGTTTTTGTTTCCGCATTTGGACTCGGATTGACGGCCGGGGCGCTACCATAGACTTTCATGGCATCAAAGCCACGCCATTAACCTTTACTAGCTTGTTCTAACGTGTTTAAAATATCGATCGATCAAAATTTCCGAATCGTATTTTCATTGCAGTATGCTTGCTGTCGAATTTCAAAGTTGTTCAAAAAATTATTTTAGGCATCTTAAAAATACATGAAGGCATAACTAAAGCTACATAAAACGTTTGGAGACCTAACTCCAAAATTCCACCGCGGAACCGCCGGGAAATGTAGCATTTGGCCGCTCTTCCGCAGCCCTTTTTGGGCTACAGTGCCCCAAATATATTGTGTGGCTTTAGTTTATGGAAATATGATTTTTGTGATATATAGTTTTGTCCCAGATTCTTTTGAGTGCTGGATTTGCACTTGGGGCCCACTTCGGGATGTTTTGTCGATCGAGATTTTAAATATGTTAGTTCACAGTGCATACATTATATCTGTGACCGTGAATGTCATTCGAGCGGTAAATCTTATTTAATTGCTATAGTCCTTTTAGAAGGGTTTGCGAACGTGACATTCACGTTTGTTGTTCTGTGTTGTGCTGTGATGTTGCGGATTTGTCATGGTGGATAGCTTGGTGAAATGTTAGTACAGTTTAGTTTTATTTGTACATTTGATATTACGGGACGAGCATCCGACATGTGAACTGCCGTCACTGCCTGTTTGTATATTATTCTTTTGGGGAACGACCGGGTTGAGGTCGATGCCTTCTTTGTATATATATTTGTAGGGTTCCTAGGCACTCTAATGAAGTCTCACAAGGCATCAACCATGCCAATTTCAAAAATTATGGGTGCCGAGAAACCCTAATACGGATCGTTGACTAGAAGTTTAGGCGATAAGATAATCTAGTTAACTACTTAACTAAAGGAGAGAGGCTACAACCTTTGTAGATCCGGTTCTCCACTTCCTTAGCTCCACGTAGGCGTCCTCTCGCTGTCCATCTCGAATCCTAGACTCAATCGTCGGCTTCATCGGAAAAACGAGCGGAATAGGTCGTCGGCTTCGTGCCGAAGATGATCTACGTCGAGGTTGCACAAGTTCAAGCTCCAACTTCACCAAGTTGAGAAACTTGTGAAGAAAACACCCAAAACCACTTGGCAAGAGGTAGAGGATGAAGAAATAGGAGGTGGGTTCACTTTAGAATTGGATTTCTCACTTTAGAACTCAAGATGCCATTGATGGCATCAAGCTTTCTCTCTTAAAGATGAAGAAGAAGAAGTAAATAGAATATGATAAGTATTGTGTAAAAAGAATAATAAAATCAATACTTATCATCTTCTAACCTTGGTTAAGTGTAGAGAATAAACCATGGTCAAATGAGAATGGTTAGGGTTAAGGATGATGACAAAATGGTCACTTTAGTCAAAGCTTCATGAAGCTTCATCAAGCTTCATGAAAGAAACCATTTTGTTATCTTTTATTTATTTATCAAAAAAGAATAGATAAATAAATAAGTAAATAAATAAAAACCCTAACTATTATCATAACCATGGTTTAAGTCTTAACACAAAACCAAAGAACATGCATCATCAAACATGATACAAAGATGTGCACAAAAGAATATCACATATACAACATGTACATCAAGTGAGAAAATACGTTTAAAGTGAACCAATACTAGTTAATGCAAAGTAATATATCAAATATATAATTATACATTAAATCATTAAATCAACATTTGATTCAATGATCCGGTCATGTCGCACATAACCGACTAGAATCCAATGTATCGATTTATCGAATCAATGATTCGATAACTAGGTCATATCGAATATAACCAATCGAAACATATATCGCGAGAATGAAATGCGGTATCACATACACGCATTATTCTCGGTCCTGCACATATCTCATATGCGCTCCTATTTCGTTTCGCTTGAGCCAGGAAACCTCTGTGTAGGACTCTAAAGACTCGTCAATACGCCGGTAGCAGATGATGATCATATCAAGCACCCACAAGCCGCAAGCGGTCTGCTAAACGTAACGGCCATCCGGGGATTGAGCGATCAGAAGATCGACGAGCTAGCCCGCTCACACTCCTGTGAATCCAACCAGTAACACTTACCGTACAGTCCGGTCTGTTCGTCTGATACGTCGCATATCAAGTCTAGGGGTGGTAAACGTCAGACCCCAATAACCGATAAGTCGTGCCGATGTGAGGCTCATAACGGGTCGAGAAACTACTAGGAACACTTACCAGCAAATCTCTGATCATCCCTGGCCAGGGACTTCCCTGTTACGGCCAATCGAGCACAGCGCAACATCAACCCCCAATACCGGGAGAGACGAAACCCCTCCTTGCACTAGGGCCAGCTGCTGTAGTATCGCATACCGGGCATCCCGAAGAGTCTCTCAAACTGTATCTGGGGAATGGCCTTCGTGAGTGGATCCGCCGTGTTGTTCTTCGTGTCAACTCTCCTGACCTCGATCTCCCGGCGATCAACTATCTCCCAGATCAAGTGATACCGCCTCAGAATATGCCTGGATCGCTGATGGGACCTGGGTTCCTTGGCCAAAGCCACCGCTCCATTGTTATCGCAATACAAAGGTATTGGATGCTCAATGGATGGAACCACTCCAAGTTCAGTAATGAACTTCTTGACCCAGACAGCCTCTTTGGCAGCATCGTTGGCAGCGATGTATTCAGCCTCCATCGTCGAGTCTGCCACAGTTTCCTGCTTAGAACTCTTCCAGCTAACCGCCCCTCCGTAAAGGGTAAAGACAAATCCCGACTGCGACTTAGAGTCGTCCTTATCACTCTGGAAGCTCGAATCGGTAAAGGACTCCACTTGGAGTTCTCCATTACCATACACCAAGAGCATCTCTTTAGTCCTTCGTAAGTACTTGAGAATGCTCTTCACAGCTGTCCAGTGACTCTCTCCTGGATCAGCTTGATACCTGCTCACTACACTTAGTGAGTATGCAAAATCGGGTCTGGTACATAGCATCGCGTACATGATAGAGCCTACAGCTGAAGCATAGGGTATCCCTTGCATGCAAGCTCTCTCCAAATCAGTCTTGGGAGACATCTCTTTGGAGAGAGTGACTCCAGAGATCGTGGGCAAGTTCCCACGCTTGGATTCTTCCATACTAAACCTCTTTAGTATGGTGTCAATGTACCTGGATTGGGACAATCCCAAAATCCGTTTGGATCTATCTCTATAGATCCTAATTCCCAATATGCAGGAGGCATCACCAAGATCTTTCATTGAGAATCTTTGTGATAAGAAGAGCTTGATCGATTGCAGCATAGGAATATCATTTCCTATCAAGAGTATGTCGCCCACGTACAATACGAGGAAGACAACCTTACTCTCTGCAACCTTCTTGTAGATACAAGGTTCATCTGGATTTTTGACGAAATCAAACTCTTTGATAACGACGTCAAAGCAGATGTTCCAACTCCGCGATGCTTGCTTTAATCCATAAATGGATTTAAGCAGCTTGCACACCTTGCCGCTGCTCCCACTGTCTACGAAGCCCTCTGGCTGAGTCATGTACACGCACTCTTCTAAATCACCATTTAGAAAGGCGGTCTTAACATCCATTTGCCAGATTTCGTAATCATGATATGCAGCGAAGGCAAGCATGATCCGGATGGATTTAAGCATAGCCACTGGAGAAAAGGTCTCGTCATAGTCCACACCAGGTCTTTGACGAAAACCCTTTGCTACAAGTCTAGCTTTGAAAGTCTCCACTTTCCCATCTACACCAAGTTTCTTCTTGAAGATCCACTTGCTCCCGATGGGTTTTACCCCTTCAGGAGCAACTTCCAAAGTCCATACTTTGTTGGTGTACATGGATTCCATCTCGGACCGCATAGCATAAAGCCATTTCACTGAGTCGCTACTCGTGATGGCCTGCTCGCAGCTAGTTGGGTCATCATCCTCCATGATGCAATCCTCGCTCCCACCATCCATGAGAAAACCGTAGTATCTCTCAGGTGGGCGAGGAACCCTACTAGATCGGCGGAGAGGCTGAGGTTCATTGGGAACTACTGAATCCTCTGGTTCAACCAAATCTTCTGTTGTAGTCTGTATTGCTGGAACCTCTTCCAGTTCTACCTCCTTGCCACTAATCTCCTTTTCAAGAAATTCCTTTTCTAAAAAGGTGGCATGTCGAGAAACAAACACCTTTTGTTCCTCGGTTTGGTAGAAGATATACCCACGCGAATGTTTGGGATATCCAATAAACTTACACAGAATGGACCTTGCAGCGAGTTTGTCCGGATTTTGCGTTTTTACATAGGCCGGACAACCCCATATCTTAACATATTTAAGACATGGTCTCTTTCCTTTCCATATCTCATATGGAGTGGTCGGCACGGTTTTGGTGGGAACCATATTCAATAGATCTGCAGCTGTTTCCAGTGCATATCCCCAGAAGGAAATAGGTAACTCAGCTGTGCTCATCATAGAGCGCACCATATCTAATAGGGTGCGGTTCCTCCGTTCTGATACACCGTTGTGTTGTGGTGTATATGGTGGAGTCAGCTGAGAGAGAATCCCATTCTCTTTTAGGAAGTTCAGGAATTCATTGCTTAAGTATTCTCCTCCTCGATCAGATCGTAGGATTTTAATACTTTTTCCGGTTTGGTTCTCAACTTCTTGTTTATATTCCCTAAATTTCTCAAAAGCTTCTGATTTGTGTTTCATCAGGAACACATACCCGAACCTAGAGAGATCGTCAGTGAATGTAATGAAGTATGAAGAACCATCCCTGGTATGTGTAGACATGGGACCGCATACATCACTATGTATAAGTCCCAACAGTTCGGTAACTCTTTCTCCGTGTCCCGTAAACGGAGTTTTGGTCATCTTGCCTTTGAGACATGACTGGCAAGTGTCATAAGATGAAAATTCAAATGGATTTAAATATCCATCCTTATGCAAATTAGCCAGTCGTGTCGCATTGATGTGACCCAGTCTACAATGCCATAAGAAGGATTCGTTCAGTTCTGAACTCTTCCTCTTGTGTGTGTTTGTTATGCTCAGAACTGTTGATTGATTTAGAACATAAATGCCATTGCACAACGTGCCTGATCCAACCAACTTTTGGTTACGGAAAATGTTCATAACATTGTCCTGTAATACAAAATTATATCCCTCTTTACTCAACAAAGAAACCGATATAATGTTGCATATCAGGTTCGGCATGTAATAGCATTCGTTCAGAACCAATGTATTACCAGTTGGTAGTACAAGGTGATATTCCCCGACAGTCTTAGCTGCAACAATTGCACCATTTCCAACTCTAATGTCTTTATCACCTTCTCCAAGTTCTTTACCTTTCCTTAGCCCATGTAACTGATTACATATATGGGATCCTGACCGGGTATCCAATACCCAGGACGTAGAGCAAATGGAGAAACAGTTCTCTGTAACGAACACACCCGAAGAAAATGCATCAACATGTACTTTCTTCATTCGGGTGGCATGGGAATCCTGGTATTCCCCTATATCCTGTTCATTCCTATAACTCTTATAAGAAAGAACGGAACCAACGTTCCCCAGCACTGTATAACATGTGGGTTCGGTCAATACATCCATATTATTATCTTCATTAGGGCATGAAATGGTCGCTACCTGGAGAGAGAGAGAAGAAAACACTTTAGCGTATGCTCGTGCAAGATCAGATTGGTTATTATCTTATCTAATCAGGATGGCTCCCACTGCTTTTTATCAAATCTTCCTTCAAACCCTAAAAGGAAAGACTAGCCGGGATTAATTACACACTGCAAGTTCGCTAATCTTTCAGCCAGGCCAGTGTCGGTACTTTGAGGGAGGTCCCCCGTGCTTTCGCACGAACCCAATTAATGTAAACCTCGTTTTCCCAGAGGCGTAACCTCGTTGACACCTTTCTAGACACCTACTTGATCGGCTAATTGCAATGTGCAAAACTCTCCCAGGAGTAACTCTTACTCGCAGTGGGTATCGGGATCCAACTATCTCATAGAAGGTATGCAATCTCATTGCAAATTTCAACACTTGAAATTCCCGATAATATTTTGCCCCTAGCGTCCTATGACCTTGACGCAGGCCAACAAACCATAGTGCGCTAGTCAAGTTCAACCCGTCATTTCCTGATTGAATTAAACCCACCCGTACGACCCTTGACGCAGGCCAACAAAGTCGCACGACTACCCTAATCCAATCTGCATCATATGCATAAGCAGATAAATACTAGTTAGCTACCGCACACTACGCCTTGACGCAGGCCAACAAACGTAGCACGAATACTAACTACTACTCATCTGAAATGACGGAGGGCTACGACAGGTTTTTCTGAAAACCTAATGCGTAATGAACTTGATATCGTTGTAGAATCAAAATGAAGTTTTGAAATGGAGTGATTTTGAGGCTTTTCTAGTTTTGCTAAAGGAGTCACTCCTGGTGAAGGGATCTCGGTCCTTTCCTCGTCGAATGAGGTGCGGGATATATCATATATATCACTGTGCAAAGCAAAAACTCTTAAAAGCAATCAATAACCAAACCGAGTGTGTAGCATCTGCCAGTTATTGCTAAAGGAGTCACTCCCGGTGAAGGGATCTCGGTCCTTTCCTCATCGAATAAGGTGCAGGATATATCACATATACCGCTGTGCAAAGCAAGAACTGTAGCTACCTGTTTTATTTAAAATTTGATTCTACAACATCTTAGGTTTCTTTCTTTCATTAATCACATTAATGAAGTCCCATCATTTAAGTACCTAAACATCACAGATAAATACGACGTACACTTATGCCATCCGCATTCGCCTCGATGTCCCCTCGTGCACCGTTAGGTTAGGTAACTAACGGCAGAGCAGGGCAGGGCTTGTGCGGGTGTAAAACATAAGTAACGTCTATATAATATATCATATATACTATATACTGTATCCATCACAGAACATCACATGATCACATCACAGATATCGCAGCAGAAGAAACATATGAAATATTGGATATACTAGGACGTCCGTGTTTTCAATACGAGCCAGTATAAAACACGGATTCCACGTTCATGATGAATAGCCAATCCCACACCCGTAGACCCCTACGAGAGCGGCAAGCAACCCTACCAATTCTAGGGTTAGGAGACCCGGACTCGACTCCTCGAGTTGGTCTCCCACTGGACCCCAGAACCCGGTTACTTGTGCTCCCCTCCTGGGTCTTTCCTAATGCGGAAAAGTAAATAATATACAAAAGGTGACGACTTCCGCTACCTGGAAGTGCCCCAATTAAAAGAATATTACATACAAGTTTTTACATGAATGAAAATAAAAAACACTCATCTCACATAAAAACCCTCTGCTATTCAAACACGACGATCCAATATAACATATCCAGCAACACATAACATCACATGTCATCAACGTAAGTAAGTATGCATACCCCAATTTTCGTTGACGTATAGCAACGAAACCGGCGATATGAACATACTACACTTACGGTCACAGAAAAGAAAGTGTAAAACTACAACAGTTGGAATCCGCAACCTCTTTAGACATCGCATGCCTAATCAAATGAAATACTTAGACATCACATGCCTAACAGATATAAATCCCGCATTTTAGTCTCATTATCGAAAACTCTTTTCAATATCAAGTGAAACTAAACTGCTAGATTTATAACATTCATTCAGTTATCTCATAACTGTTTGTGAATTCCAATTATTGTATCACATTCCAGATAAACAGAAAATGTTAAACTTTACGATCGAACAGTCGAATACCCAAGTTTTCCCGATACAGCTCAACACATGAAATAAGTCTAGCAACATTCAGTTCGTGCCTCAGTACCAACGGTCCAGCCGTAGAAGGGTCAAGCCAACGCCTCACATGTGGCACACCGTACTGCCCCAAACCCGAAGGTTCAAAGGGCAGTTCAGGACGGTCACATAATCGAGTTAAGGTTTGTTGTCTTCTAGAGGGTCCATCGCGTTACTTGCACTACTTAGAACGTCGTTAAACTACGGAAAAATCCAACACTTGGAAATTTCCCGACATGGGAAAAGTTGGGTATTTATATCCGGTCGAACTTTTTAACAGATTCAAAAAAATTATCCGGAAATACACAAAGACGAAGTTTGATAATCCGGTCGAAACACCGAAGCTCTAAAACACACCAGAAAATTCAACTCTTGAATAATTATTAAAAATACCCATAAAACTCAGCTGCAGAAACTATGAATTACTGTGCAGATGAGGATGGCTGACGTCGTTCTTTAGCCGCGGAATCGCCGCCTAAGCTTGCTTAGGCCGCGGTTCCGCCGCGCATTCCACTGTTCATTGAATAAAAATTGCACCGTAATTCTTAGAATTCCCTGCTGAATTTTTTAAGCATTTTTAATATTGAAAAATCCCAGATTTTAGAAAAAGTCCAGAGAGCACTTGGGTTTTAGGGTTTCGAGTTCGTTCGGGTTTCAAACGTCGTCTAGACTTCGCCTAAGGCTCTAGCTAGGCTCTGATACCACTGTAGGGTTCCTAGGCACTCTAATGAAGTCTCACAAGGCATCAACCATGCCAATTTCAAAAATTATGGGTGCCGAGAAACCCTAATACGTATCGTTAACTAGAAGTTTAGGCGATAAGATAATCTAGTTAACTACTTAACTAAAGGAGAGAGGCTACAACCTTTGTAGATCCGGTTCTCCACTTCCTTAGCTCCACGTAGGCGTCCTCTCGCTGTCCATCTCGAATCCTAAACTCAATCGTCGGCTTCATCGGAAAAACGAGCGGAATAGGTCGTCGGCTTCGTGCCGAAGATGATCTACGTCGAGGTTGCACAAGTTCAAGCTCCAACTTCACCAAGTTGAGAAACTTGTGAAGAAAACACCCAAAATCACTTGGCAAGAGGTAGAGGATGAAGAAATAGGAGGTGGGTTCACTTTAGAATTGGATTTCTCAGTTTAGAACTCAAGATGCCATTGATGGCATCAAGCTTTCTCTCTTGAAGATGAAGAAGAAGAAGTAAATAGAATATGATAAGTATTGTGTAAAAAGAATAATAAAATCAATACTTATCATCTTCTAACCTTGGTTAAGTGTAGAGAATAAACCATGGTCAAATGAGAATGGTTAGGGTTAAGGATGATGACAAAATGGTCACTTTAGTCAAAGCTTCATGAAGCTTCATCAAGCTTCATGAAAGAAACCATTTTGTTATCTTTTATTTATTTATCAAAAAAGAATAGATAAATAAATAAGTAAATAAATAAAAACCCTAACTATTATCATAACCATGGTTTAAGTCTTAACATAAAACCAAAGAACATGCATCATCAAACATGATACAAAGATGTGCACAAAAGTATATCACATATACAACATGTACATCAAGTGAGAAAATCCATTTAAAGTGAACCAATACTAGTTAAAGCAAAGTAATATATCAAATATATAATTATACATTAAATCATTAAATCAACATTTGATTCAATGATCCGGTCATGTCGCACATAACCGACTAGAATCCAATATATCGATTTATCGAATCAATGATTCGATAACTAGGTCATATCGAATATAACCAATCGAAACATATATCGCGAGAATGAAATGCGGTATCACATACACGCATTATTCTCGGTCCTGCAGATATCTCATATACGCTCCTATTTCGTTTCGCTTGAGCCAGGAAACCTCTGTGTATGACTCTAAAGACTCGTCAATACGCCGGTAGCAGATGATGATCATATCAAGCACCCACAAGCCGCAAGCGGTCTGCTAAACGTAACGGCCATCCGGGTATTGAGAGATCAGAAGATCGACGAGCTAGCCCGCTCACACTCCTGTGAATCTAACCAGTAACACTTACCGTACAGTCCGGTCTGTTCGTCTGATACGTCGCATATCAAGTCTAGGGGTGGTAAACGTCAGACCCCAATAACCGATAAGTCGTGCCGATGTGAGGCTCATAACGGGTCGAGAAACTACTGGTAACACTTACCAGCAAATCTCTGATCAGCCCTGGCCAGGGACTTCCCTGTTACGGCCAATCGAGCACAGCGCAACATCAACCCCCAATACCGGGAGAGACGAAACCCCTCCTATCGCTCATTTCCTCCATGTTACTCGGGACTGTACCCAAAGAACACCGTTTTGCACGCCCTTATGGACGTGGTAAGGTGGAGATCAAAGCACAGTGGGAATCACACAAGACTCTATGACGATCTCGGGTCTACAGACTAACCTGTACAAGTGTCACCTGAGAACTGCCATCTGACGTGAGGTATAATACCATCTGGGAGTTCTCGGCGAGTCCGTCCAGTGTACCCAGTCTCCACTGAGCACCCGTACACCATCTCTGATGTCAAACACCAATGGATATGGGATCATCCATCGCCCATCTCATGGGTCGAGAAGCGTATACGCTAGTCTACACTGGTATATCGATGCCCCGTCTCGATACACCTACGACTAGGGACCTTGAAGGATGTACTTATGGACTACCATGTCCCCACTAGTATGATCTGCATCATAGTCCAGGCAGTCAAGTACACATCCTAAGGGCTTTACCAACATGTAATTAAAAGACAGTTTAAAGAGACTAATATACATGTTAAGATAAAGAGTAACCAGATAGCATACTATCATTTCGAGCAAGAAAGTCATCTCTATATATGTCCAAGCATCCAATATAATATACAACATCTGTACAATACTGGCCTCTAGGGCATACATACAACTAACAATATTTTCTTTTCTGTAGTAGGATTACCCTGCGGAGGAGTGCACGGATAGCCGGGTTCTAGAGGGTAATGAGCCCACATCTCATGGCTTTGAGACGGAGGGGGGTTCACTCTAGAATTGGTGGGCTATTCGCCGCACTCATAAGGGGTACAGGTTGACCCAAGGAAGGGTGCGCAAGTTACCGGATTCCATGAAGTGCTGGGTGGTCCATTCACTTTGCTGAAGGGGGCTGCCTCGCTTCAGGTTTTGGTGGGTAACTTGCCGCGCCCATAGGGGTCTATGTTTTCATTGCACAGGCTATCCACATGACCAGGGGAACATCGGGTTTCACTTGCGGCTCAAAGGAAACCCGGGGATCCCAGATTATCTGTATTGTTCTGTGATGCTTATTACTTTTCTGTGATGTTGCATTTGTCACGCCAGGAGCGATTATTATATATTGCTATATATATACTAGTAGATGTTGTATATATTTTACACCCGCGCTAGTCCAGTCCCCGCTCTATCGTTAGTTAAGTAACCTAACCGGTGATGACAGCACCCAGTGGCGAATGCGGATGGCATATACGTACATCGTATTTTCGTTCTTTTGTGGTGTGATTAATTGATGGGACTGTGTTGTTTTAGATCATTGCAAGCAAAACAAACCTGTTCGATGTTGTTGGAACTTTTTTTTCAAAATGCTGTTATTGCAAGGACATTCTCATTTGCTTTGCACAGTGGTATTCGGTTATGAATATCCAGCACCTCAGTCTACGAGGCAAGGGCCGAGATCCCTTCACCGGGAGTGACCCCTTGGGCAGAAGTTTGTGTCATGGTAATAACTTCACTATAGTCGATTACTTTTTTCTTTGCATCGCGGTATTCAGTTGGAATATCCTACACCTCATTCTACGGTGAAAGAGCCGAGTTCCCTTCACCGGGAGTGAACTCTTTAGTAAAGGTTTTCGCCACTATATTTATAAAAAGTTATCCGGTTCCTTCAATGATATCAAGTTCATTACGTTAAAGATTTTTCGCTAAAAACCAGCCGTAGCCCTCCGTCATTTCTTACGGGTATTATTTAGTATTCGTGCTGCGTTTGTTGACCTAGTCAGGACGTAATGTTTGGTAGCTAAGTGGTGCTTGTTTGTTGCATAAATGGGATTGGTTAGGACAGTCGTGCGGCCTTGTTGACCTAGTCAAGGGCATGTACGGGTGGGTTTAATACAATCCAGAATAATGACGGGTTGAACATGACTAGCGGTTTATGGTTTGTTGACCTAGTCAAGGTCATAAGCCGCTTGGGGTAAAAACATACATCCGGAGTTTCTAAAGAAACTGAAACTTGCCAGGTATGCGCATAACCTTCTGGAGTGTGGTGACTTGAGTGGATTCCATCAAGTTATCATGTGATGATAGTTGGATCCCGAATCCCACTGATGAGTTGGTTTACTCCTCGGGTGATCCCGACTAATTCTTCTTTCAGGTTTGGAGGAGAATTTGAGGTTACAGTGGGAGGTTTCCTGATTAGATAAATTGATAACCATTCTGATCTAGGTTAGAGTGCACGCAGAGTGTTTCTTTTCTCTCTCTTTGGCAGCGACCATGGCCAGACCCTAGATTATGACTCAGTGACCAAGATAACCGAACCTTCTTAAAACACTGGCTTTTGGATTGTCTGAGTTGCATACCTCATTGCCACTCCTGCTTTTACCCTTTTTCTCCGGAACATTTCGTATCACTACGAACATCCACTTCCATTGGATAAAACCATCGTATGGTTATATACGAACTCGAAGGAACTTTTTCTAGATTCGAGGATGGTTTCCGGTTCTGGAGAAAATGAATAGGACTATTCAGTTATCTTTTCCTTTTACCTTCTCTCAGGTTGCGAGTGCTCCTTGGATTAGAAAGGTACACCTATTATGCTAATTGGATAGTCTTCATCAAAACCATAGGCAGGTGCCGAAAGGTAGGGAATGAAGAAAACCATTTCGCCTAAAAGGGGTACAGAAGGTATTAAGTAAAGACAAATAAAGGGATCAGAAAGAGGGCAAAGTAAATTGCAACTGCTATCATTCACGACCAAACCACGTATTTCATCGCCACACCTATTTCACCTTTTGTATTTCTCCTGAACACTCCGTATCTCTATGAAGATCCAAAGTTATTGGATATTCCATCGTATGGTTATATACGAACTCGAAGGAACTTGTTTCAGTTCGGGGATGGATTCTGGTTCAGGAGAAATAGGAATCAAGTTTTTTTCAGTTGTCTTTTATCTTCACCTTCTCTTAGCTTACGAGTACTCCTAGGATTAAGAGAGTACACCCATTATGCTTATTGGATAGTCTTCTTCCAAACCATAGGCTGGTGCCAAATGGTGGGGAAGGAAGAAAACCATTTAGCCTAAGGGGGTGTACAGAAGGTAATGACTAAAGACATATAAAGAGATTTGGAGAGATGGAAAAGAAATATACGGTTACGGTTGTGAATCTGATAATGCAAGAGGCATTACTAGGAATACCTGGATACCCCTTCGAAACATTTACATGTTTCAGTTTCACTATGTGTTGTTAAAAGAAAACTGATTTCCCAATTAGCCCTTACTCCAGGGTTTGTATTTACCAGGTATGATTCTCACATCTGTATGGTTTTACAGATGATGAGTGGCAGTAAGTTATTGGGAATTAGGTGATCATCCTTATTATATCGGGATTCGTTGTAATTGGTGATATTTGAGGAAATCATCTGGGTTTTTACCAGACGGCAAATATTTGGTTTTGAATATCCGTTGTTATACACCAATTTCAAACTGATACATCTGTACATTTATTTTTTATAAAGTGAGATATAAGTTTTTGAAATTATATCCATGACATTTACCTATATCAGTTGATGGTTAGGTAAGGAGCATTCAACAGCGGTGTAATTCTTCATAACCATAATACAGTTTTCAACTTACGACGCACAGGATTTGAGTTATTCAACTCAGCGGACTTATACAAATTAAGTAATGTATGTTGTCCAGTATCCATTAGGACAGAGGGGTTGGTCATCGTACTATATTCTGTTTACTTGTGACTTCTCTGGTTTTAGACAAGTGTTTCGTAGAAATACAAGGTCTAAGTTTTGAGAAGTTATAAGTATAAGAATAAAGTAGAGAACCAGGTGTCGCAAGTATCGGGATACTTCAAGTTAATCGAAGATGTAGATACTTGTGTATGATATTCAGTTGATAGTAATGGTTTTGAGAAACTTGTTTCTCTTTCAGGTTACTCATAATTGGATGCACTCCTAAGTTGAGTAATGCTGATCAGCCTCTCTCCATTTAATTTACATGCACTGGAGACAGCTGCATGATTTGAATCTGGTTCCAATTAAATCAGTGCCTCTGTTTCTATATTGGATATAGAACGGTTCATAACTTAACAATGTTAAGGTACAGGGAGTTGTCCGGCTTATGCTTAAAACCAGACTCTGGATAACTCAAGGCACGTTTCTATAATGGCTGTTTATGGGTTGACCCGGGCTATGACGAGGGTTAACTTTCTACCTTCTGGAAGATCAATGGTGATATTGTTCTTGACTCGCCACAGTTTTAATAAAAATGGATTTTTTCATAAAACAGTAGTGGGAGTATGGTAGAACTGGAAGTGATTCCAGAACCGCAAATGATTACTGAAAATTTGATAAGAACCTAAAGATTCAATCTGGTTTGACATTCCATTGGCTACTCCGCAAATATAGTCGTTAACCTCAGGCACTCGAGAGGTACTTCGGTTTGCTCAAAGACGGTGATAGGGAGGTTCTTGTTTTCCCAGACTTGACACTACTATTGTTCTAGGCTATGAGCCCTGGCAGGAGGATGAGTATAGCGTCGTTCTAAATGAGCTTTAGAAGTGCACGTGTATATGACTTTGCCAGAGGGTTGTCGTTGTCAGTGGGAGCAGCGGAAGCATAGTGGACAAATAGCTTATGTCTATTTATGGACTAAAGTAGATATAGCGGAGATAGATCATCTATTTTTGATGTGACAGTCATGGACTTTGACTTCGTCAGAATAGGAGATGGATCTGTTAAGAAGGTAGTAGGGTGTGATGTCCTGGTATATGGATGACATACACATAGTAGGAAGCGAAATTCCTATACTATGATCGGTTAAACTTTAGTTGTCACACGGTGGTTTCTCCACATAGGATATAGATATAATATCAGACATTCTGGTTACTAGATCTATGGTTTTAGATCTAGATTTGGGTAGTTTCCCAATCTGGGTACTTAGACAGCATTCTACAGGTATTTTAGAATGGACGACCCCTGGCACGGTAGTATACCCGCAGGTGATGGAGTCACCCTCTCTAAATGTGTCTTACAGACTAAAAAGGAGAGGGATGTGCATGATTGACATATCACTTGCTTAGATAATTGAGTCAATCACGAGATGTCAAGTACCACACCAGATGTTGTTTTTGCAGTAGATGCAATAAGTTGATATTGATCCAATCCTGGAGGAACATTCGGAAGCAGTTTTAGAACATAAGTGGATGTTCTAGGAATATGATAACGACAGCCTCTTTCGGGAGACGGTTATCATTCCAGGCTTCCAAGGTGACCTGGATGACAGAGTGACTGTCAGAGTTATAGTTTTCCCTCTGACGAGGGGCAGTTGTTTGGACAGGAGGTCCAAGCGGATACCGAGGGAGGCATGGCGCAGGATACTGATTAAGTTCAGTTGACGATACAGTCTAAGAAGGTTGGATTTGGAGTTCATTTATGAACTAGGTCCCATTAGATATCTAGACATATTCTAAAACAGGTATTGCTCATTTCGGCAAATGGCTTTCTCTGCGAACTTGAGATAAAGAGAGACATAGAAAGAAACATCAGGGCATATCCACTCACTGAGGCTATTCCTCGAACGCAATAGTTTCGCAAACGGTCTTTGTGAGACTGATCGATAGAGGAGTTGGGTGTTCGATATCACACGGGCTTTGAGTATGGGACATCGCAATAATTAGCCTTGAGTGCAAGTGGGAGATTGTTGGATATAGTACCCTCAAAGTCAATTATTGGATCACAGGTACGTGATTGCAATGATTGAGGGAGGACCTATGCCGGTAGGACAGTCTTACTCAAGATGATAGTAAGCTATCTGGTTTATCTTCATCATCGTGTACATGCTTTAGGTGATACTACAGATTACTATTACACGTTGATAGAGCCCCTAGGATTCTTGCTTGACGGCCAGCAGTATGATGGCGATCATATACGTGGGAGCTGGGGTCTATAAGCACATCCTTAAAAGGTCCCTAATCGAGCGAGTTTCGAGACAGGGCATCGGTACTCCAGATTAGACTAGTGTATACGGATCGAGACCCCGACGAGGGGCGGTGGCTGGTCTCACAAGCCATTGGTGTTAGTTGGTTCACCTAAGACGTATACAGGTGCTCATTGGGTTATGAGTACACCGGACAGGACTCGCCAGGAACATGCTAGTTGGTTTTATACCTAGCGTCAGATAGCAGTTCCCTGGTGACATGTGTACAGGTTAGTTCATCGACCTGAGATCGTCATTTGTCTTGTGTGAGTTCCCACTGTGCTTTTATTACTACCCTACCACGGCTCAAAGGAGTCATACAAGCAGGTTTTAGTTGGTTACAGTCCTGAGCCACATGGAGGCAGTGAACGGATCGGCAGGGGTTTCGTCTCTCCCGGTATTAGGGGTAAGATCGCGTTGTGTCTAGGAGAGCCATTACAGGAAGTCCTTGGCCAAGGCACGAGATTTAATGGTAGGTATTCCAGTAGTATCTCAGATTGTTCAGGGATACACTTCGACACGACTTGTACCGCTTTAGGGGGTCTGACTTTTACCAACCCCCTAGCCCGACATGCGATTCTCATAGACGAACGGACCGGACTGTACGGATATTGTCACTGACAGTCTCAGTAGTGTATCAAGATGAGTTCGCTCATCGAGCTCCCTTTTGGTCAATACTTGGTAGCCCGTTACGTACGGCTAGTACCACTAACGTGCTAGTAGTTAAATCCACAGCCAAAGTATTGACGAGTCTTTAGAGTCCCCCACAGACAGTTTCTCAAGTTTCAGGCGAAACGTTGTAGAGGCCGTATGGTATTATGGCAGGCTTCGATCATATATGTACAGTTGTGCACGGATCATGATCGGGCGGATCATACTAGTGGGCTTTGGTTTAAGCCGGTTCCTAGTATTAGATTTGTTGGATTACTTTAGCCCCATTGCATTCGCATTCAGTCGGAATGCGGATGCAGATATGTATAAACAAGGTAGGGGTATCCTTGTGATCCATCACGAGTTTACTTTAGTAGATGCCATTCTCTTTTTATTGTTGCAAACATTTGGATTAATGTTTACAAATGGAAATAATGTGCTCAAAATTATGATTAGGAGCATTAATTGTGACACATGCATCAGTGATGACTCATGGTCTCTTTATTTGTGCATATGTCACATTTTGGATTGATTGAGGTGTTGAAAAGATAAGAGGAGAGAGGAAGGGCAGCCAAAGGAAAGGGGTTAGCTCTTGTATTATTATTCTTGCTCTCATTTTTTATCATTGCAACACAAAAGAAAAAGAAAGCTCTTCTTCTTCCTCTTTCTTCTTGGGCTCACTATCTCCATTGATAGCACCATCTTCAACCTCCATCCATACACTCTCATGCATTGAGAATCAATGGATGCTTGAGAAAAAGTGATCGCACACATTCTCTATATCACCTTGGACATGTCGGCTAGCAAACTTCGTCTTCGAGTTGCTTCGGATGAAGCGGGAGCCCGTAAAAAGACTCATTGATGTGGTGCCCTTTCCGACGAGAAGACCGGGGATCGGAGATGCCGCGAGGAGCTTGGGATGGTGGCCAAAGACCGAAGGACACGGATCGATCGTTATAGCTACTCTCACTTCTTAGTAGTTAGCTAGTTTAGCATTAATGGTTCGATCCGGGTGAAAGACTACGATAGCGCCGATTTCCTAAAGTCTTTTTGTTTCCGCATTTGGCCTCAGATTGACGGCCGGGGCACTACCGTAGACTTGCATCTCCTGGGTTGGATTGATACCTGCTTACTACACCTAGTGCATAAAATACATCAGGGCGTGTACATAACATCGCATACATTATAGATCCTACAGTAGAAGCGTAGGGTATAATGCTCATGTGAGCTCTCTCTTCATCGGTCTTTGGGCAAAAGTCCTTAGAGAGAGTGACTCCATGACTAGCAGGTAAGGAACCCTGCTTGGAGTCTTCCATACTAAACCTCTTTAGGATGGTGTTAATGTACATGGTTTGGGACAATCCCAATAACCTTTTAGATCTATCGGTATAGATCTGTATGCCCAATATGTACGGGGCATCACCCAGGTCCTTCATGGGGAACCTATTTGATAAGAATGATTTGACCAATTGTAGCATAGGAATGTCATTTCCTATCAGAAGAATGTCATCTACGTACAATACGAGGAATGTGACAGTTCTCCCTACAGTCTTCTTATAAACACAAGGTTCATCTGGATTTTTGATGAAATCAAATTCTTTGATAACATCATCAAAACAGATGTTCTAACTTCGTGATGCCTGCTTTAATCCATAAATGGATTTAAGCAACCTACATGCTTTTCCGCTGCTCCCACTATCAATGAAGCCTTCTAGCTGATCCATATAAACGCACACTTCTAAATCACCATTTAGAAAAGCAGTTTTAACGTCCATCTGCCAAATGTCATAGTCGTAGGGAGTAGCAATAGCAAGTAGGATCCGAATGGATTTAAGCATGGCTACAGGAGAAAAGGTTTCGTCATAGTCTACTCCTAGTCTTTGTCGAAATCCTTTCGCCACAAGCCTTGCCTTATAGGTCTCCACCTGCCCATCTATACCGATCTTTCTCTTAAAGATCCATTTGCACCCTACGAGTTTTAACGTAGAGGGTAAAACATCCAAAGTCCACACTTTGTTGGTATACATAGACTCCATTTTAGATCTCATAGCATCCAACAACTTCATTGAGTGAGCACTTGTGATAGCTTGCTGAAAACTGGTAGGGTCATCATCATCCATGATGCAGTCTTCTCCATCACCATCAACGAGAAAACCGTAGTATCTCTCCGGTGGGCGAGAAGTCCTAACAAATCTACGGAGTGGTTGAGGTTCATTAAGTTCTGTTGCAACATCAGGTTCAACCAAGTCGTTATTTGTAATTTGTGTTTCTAGAACCTGTTATTAATATGTATGCCCTAGAAGCCATTACTATACATGAGATGTATATTGTAGTGGATGCTTGGACATATATAGGCAGGACTTTCTTGCTCGACAAGATAATATGCTATCTTGTTACTCTTTACCTTAACGTGTACACTGATTGTCTCTCCGCTAGATGTTGGTAAAGCCCTTAACGGGAGTGTCACTATCAGGCTTTTACACGAGTTGGAGCGGGCTTGCTTGCTGATCATCTGATCGTTCAATATCCGGGTAGCCGTTACGTCCAGCTAGTACCGCTGACGGCTTGTGGGTGCTTGATATGATCATCACCTACTGCCGGCGTATTGACGAGTCTTTAGAGTCCTACATAGAGGTTTTACTGACTCAGGAAAAAAGAAATAGGAGCACATATGTGATATGTGCGGGACCGAAAATAATGCCTCGTGTTATTTGTGTCGATCGGTTATATGCGATATAACCAGGTTATCGAATCAAGGATTGATTCGATAAGTCGATACATTGGATATTAGTTGGTTATATGAGATATAACCGGATTATTAAGTCAAGTGTTGATTTATTAATTTAGTGCATAATTGTATATATGATATACTAATTTACATTAACTAACATTTATACACTTAAGGATTTTTCTCACATGTGCACAACTTTAATATATATGTGATATATATTAAAATGTGTTTTCTTTTTGTATCATGGTTGTTGATACAACATTCATGGGTGTATGATACATATACCATTATAATTATATTGGTGGGGTTTTAATATACAATGTAAATACAAAAATTAGTGGATAATTGTTCAAGTGCATGAAGCTTCATGAAGCTTGTGAGTGCATTGACCAAAGTCCACTAGTTTTGTTTTACTTAGGATATTTATAAACCTAACCACTATAATTAGCCATGGTTATGTCTCTACATGAGTTAGTATATGATACCCACTCACCCATGGTTAGCTCTCTCTCTCTCTCTTAATTAGTTTTTCCATTCTCTTTTGAGCTCATCTTCTTCCTCCTTCAAATGCTTGCTAGGGTTTGATAAAGAGAGAGAAATAGAGTGAGAAAAGAAATTCTAAAGTGTACCCATTTCCTATTTCACCATCCTCTACTAGACTAGCACTTTAGTATAGGGTGTTTGCTTCACTTTGGTGATGTGGTAGCTTGAGTTCGTATTCCCTCGATGTAGATCATCTTCGGCCTCGAAGACTTCAAGCAAAACCGTTGCCATCTTCTCATGGTGCCGTCTAAGAGTCCGGGAGTTCGATGATCGCAGCGAAGGGACTACTACAAGGAGATTATGAAGTGAAGGACTGATCTACAAAGGTTGTATTTCATATTCACTTAGTGGTAAATGATATTTACTTGCATGTGAAACCCTAATTATCTAGCAAAGATCTTGTTTAGGGTTATTCGGCACGGCTAAAATTTTAATTGGGCATGGTTGATGCCTTGTAGAACCTTATAAGAGTGCTAGTAACCCTACAGTGGTATCAGAGCCTAGCTAGAGCATTAGGCGACGTGTTTACGAAGTTAAAACTCCAATCGAACCCCGGAACGTCGAAATAGACCCCTTTCTGGAAATTTTGTAAAAATGTGATTTTTTCTGCAATAAAAATACTAAAAAGAATTAGCAGGGAATTCTAAGAGTTACTGTAAAACACGACATCCTAATTCCACCAAAGCGCCGCGGAACCTCGGTAATACCTTGCTTGCGCGGTGGTTCCGCGGCGGAATAATAGAATTAGGGTTAGTGTTTTGTGCAGTATTATCCGTAGGTACTTGTACATTCTTCTGGGTATTTTTAATCTGACTCAAGTGTTGAGTGTTCTAGGGATTATTTTGTATTCGTTGATTCGATCGGAAAATTTAATTTCGTTCTTTTTCCGGAAAATTTAGAAGGTATTAAAAATTTCGAACGTATATCATTAACTCATTTTTCCCGGCACGAAAAACTTTCAAGAGTTGAATTTTTCTTGAGTTTAAATCTTTCGGAAAAACGTGCAAGTAACGTGATGGACCCTCTAGAAGAACACAAACCTTAACTCGATTATATGACCGTCTGAACCGCCTCTAAACCGTAGGGTTTGGGGCAGTACGACGTGCCACATGTGAGGCATTGGATTGACCCTTCTACGGCTGGACCGTTGGTACTGTGACGTATTCTGGAATTTTTGAACTCTGCTAAAGTGTTGAGCTATTTAGGAAATCTTGGGTATTTGATAATTCGATCGGAAAGTTTAATACTGTCTATTTATCTGGAATGTGATACAATATGTGGAATTCATATAGTTAGGCATGAAATGCGAAGTATGTGATATTTCGGATTTACGATGTCTAAAGAGATTGTGGATTCCAAATGTTGTAGTTTTACACTTTCTTTTCTGCGACCGTAAGTGTAATATGTGGTGTGTCTCCGGTTTCGTTGCTATATGTCAATGACAATTAGGATGCGCATATTTACTTACGTTGATGACATGTGATGTTATGTGTTGCTGGATATGTTATATTGGATCGTCGCGGTTTTGAATATCCAGGGGTTTTATGTGAGATGAGGGTTTTTATTTTCATTCATGTAAAATTCAATGTATGGAATATTCTTTTATTGGGGCACTTCCGGGATGAGGATGTTGTCACCATTGTATATTATTTACTTTTCCGCATTAGGCAGACCCAAGGGGGAGAGCACAAGTAACCGGGTTCTAGAGTCCAGTGGGAGACCAACTCGAGGAGTCGAGTCCGGGTCTCCTAACTCTAGAATTGGTAGGGTTTCTTGCCGCTCTCGTAGGGGTCTAGGGGTGTGGGTTTGGCTATTCATCGCGACCGTGGAATCCGTGTTTTATAGAGGCTCAAAATAAAACACGGACGTCCTAGTATATCGAATGTTTCATATGATTCTACTGCTGCGATATCTGTGATGTGATCATTTGATATGTCGCACAGTGTGAATGGGAGAAGACGTAAGCGCATAGCATCTAAAGTCAATTGTGAAGTACCCATCATTGCGCATACGTTCTCGAATTTGGTGATCAAAACGTACGCGTCTTCCGATTCAAGCCCGTGAAATTTGGGCAGCAGATTGATGTAGTGGGGTTTAATTTCGAAATTATCCCCGTTGGGTGGTGGAAGAGATAGACAACTGGGAAGAGGACCACGGATAGGACAGCATCTCTCTTGGAGAGAGATGCGCGGTGGATTCTGCGCACCTACGGGCGGTGGGAGCGTGGTGTTATATTGTGATGGAGTGCCGTCCATCTCGGTCGTGGTGTGTGGTGGGGGAAAAAAAATGAAGAAGTACCGACTTCAGCGTCGATAGCAGGAGCGCGGACAAGACGGGCAATAGTATCCCATGTCCAGCCGAGCATGCACTGAGCAGGTTTAATGCAAGTGGCAGCGTGTGTGTGATTTAAAATTGGCTTGTTTTGAAAAATTTGGGACTCAAGACAAATCACCCAAAGATGCACAAGCAACCCTAGAACTAAGGTCACCTAGGTCAGTCTCTAGACCGCTCCTAGACTTCCAAAGAACAAGCCGCAGGATAAATCCTCTACCGCCTCCGTACTACCCTTGTAGCCAGGTAAGTGCCAGGTAAGTGGGAAGGAACCATGGTAGTGGGCCTAATTAAAAACCACTAGCCTTTGACACACTTGTCTAGGCACTACAAAAGTAATGCGGATAAACGATAGATTACCCATGACTTTCCTCTTTCCATAATGAGCGCGACAGTCCTTAGAGTCTGGTCTAGATATTTTTTAAATTAATGAAGGGTTGATCTATATGCTCGGTTTGTGATTTGTGGGGCTAAGGAAGGGTGATGAAATCCCTACCTAATCAAGATTTTGTCTTTTCCCCTTAAAGTCCGTATTAAAATATGCAAAACAAAACCAATCACAAAACTTTTGCAAAAAGATTTTTGAGCGGCGCTATTTTGCAAAGAATCCTGCAGAAGATAGATTTTATTGGATTTGAGAGGAGAGAGAAGGAGTTGAGAAAGATACCAGGGAAGACTTAAGCCCTAATTCCTCTGTTGTACCGCGTTTCCGCCGCACCAAGGGTACTTTTGCCGTGGTTCCGCCGCGTGGCAGAGGGATTGCTTGATGAAATTTTTTGTATATCCTTCTATGCTCCTCTGGATCTCTAAAAATGTCTTTGTTTCCTGTTTTCCTTAATTCTGTGACTCCAGATCTCCTTGCAAAAATTCACGCACAAATCGTTAAATATGCAATTTGCAGTTTTGTGTTAATAATGATATGACTCATCTAAGAATCCAACATAAATAGTAAAAATAAAAAATTACGCACGTATCCCCGGCAACGGCGCCATTTGATTGTTATGAAAAATTGTTTGTAGAATAACCGCAATCAATAACGGTGTCGCGTATAGATAGACCGAGATGAGTACGGGTCGTCCTCAGGGAAACGTTGCATCTTTTACTCTTACTTTAGATGTGTTGTGAAAGGTGTAAGAAATAAGAATGTTGTAGAATGGTTTCTAGATCTACGTTAAGCACTAATGCAAAATATAGATCTAGATTAACTACGGATGTAAGTTTATATAAGAAGAGGGCTTGTAGGGTTCGTTAGGATTTAGTAGTTATGGACGATTAATTAAAAGTTACCCTTTTTATCCTTTAATAGATTTAAAACTAGAACGATGGTGATGCGTGTAGATTAGGGTTTCTAGAGGGAAAAGGAATCCCACTCTTAACCCTTATCTCGACACGGAGCTCCGTTCATATCTAGCCTTTACCAAAACAATCATTAATCTAATCTCTAATCGCGGTCGGAACTAGCAAAGAATTGTTAGCGCGCCCGATTAGGATGTTAATGATTCTTTTGATAAAGTTCATAAACTTTATAGGAATTAAAAAGGGTTTAGGGATGTTCATCATCCATTAGCCTACCCTAATCCTACGAACCCTAACAAGCGGAGAATTACTCGCGCATGTTGGGAAAAGAAGATGAAAAGATAGAGAGGGAAAACATAATGTAAAATTCAAAAGAATTAAATAAAACAACTATCTTTATTAATCAACTTGAACAATCTACACTTTATTCCTTAGAAAATGATTACAAAAACTTGGTTTGCTTCTCGAACTCTTCCGAAGGAGGTAGATGAACAGTTGATGATCAGCCTGGATGGGTGAGCCGTCTTGGACTTCGTGATCTCTTCGACTTGATAATTTTTCCAAGAGGCTCTCGGTGCCTTTTTATAGTCCAAAGCCATAATCTTTTGCTTGAAAACTTAGTAAAATATAGCAGAGATTCATCGCCCAAATTTTAGGCAAGTAATCCCTCTATCTTGCCGCGGATCCGCGGCATAAGGGTGGGTAAGGCCGCGGATCCGCGGCCGTTTAATCATATCCCTTCATCATTTTTCAGGAGCTGTCTCTATGTGACATTTGGCGATCCTTGGTACCTTTATAATTTGGAAATCTTTTCGTGATTGCTTCCAGACTTGGTCTCCAAGTTTTGCTTCTTAATTAGGCAAGTCTTCTTCAACAACTTGATTTCCTTGATTCTAGCCTTGAAAAATTCTGCACAACTTGGAAAAATTCTGCACAACTATCTCAAATAATATTTAGTAGACTTAGTTCTACTAGGATTAGGTCAATGAATTTATTTGCATACATTTTCCTGCCAAATGCTAATTATAATATATCAACACATGGAAAATAGTATTTTTACACATAAACCCTCGTATGTATGATATATTATAATAAAGTCATTTTTAATATGAAAATGGTAGGAAAAATGTAATAACAAATGTGCAGCTTTATCAACTGAACAGTTCCTCACCCACCTGAGAGATACTTCGGTTTCTCTATAACAGTGGGAGCGAGGAATGCATCATGAGATGATGACCCGACTAGTTTGGAGCTGGCCATCAGGAGTGGGACTCTGTAAGAATGGTTGGATGCTTAGCGATCTGAGATGGAATCCTTATACACCAACAAAAGTATGGACTTTGGTTGCTTTATCTGAAGGGTTAAATCTCCATTAGGAGCAAGTATATCTTGAGAAGGTTACTTGGTGTACATGGAAAAGTTGAGACTTTCAAAGCTATGCTTAAGTCCATCCAGACCCTACTTACCAAGGCTACATACCATGACTACGATATCTTACGGTTGGGTGTCATGACTGCTTTTCTAAATGATGTTTTAGAAGAGAGAGTCTATAAGTACACAGTCAGAGAGCTTCGTAGACAGTGGGAGCAGCGAAAACGTGTGCAAGATGTTTTATGTGATAAAGCAGGCATCATTGAGTTGGAACTTCTGTTTTGATGTGTTAATCAAAGAGTTTGACATCATCAAAATGGTAGATGAACCTTGTATATACAAAATGGTAGTAGAGAGTATGGTGGTAATCCTCGTAGAGTACGTGGATGACATACTCTTGATGGGGAAGGAGTTTCCTATGCTACGCTCTATCAATCTCCTCTTATCACAATGATTCTCCATAAAGGATCAAAGTGATACCTACTAAATCCTGGGTTTTGGATCTATAAGATAGATCTAATTGGATGTTAGGATACTCACTAGTTGTAGTGAGATGGTATCAATCGATCCTGGGGAGAATCACTGGAAAGGTTCTAGAGTGATAAGGACGACTGAAAGTCAGTCACAGGCATTGTCTTTACCCTCAGTAAAGGGATGGTATTTTGGAAGAGTTCCAAGCTAGAAACTGTGGCATACTAGACGATAAAGGCTGGATACATTGCTACCAAAGATACTACCAGAGAGGCAGTCTGGGTGTATATTAGTTCATGAGATGAACTTCGTTCCTACCATTGTGTGACGATGGAGTTGTGGCTTATGCCTAGGAATGCCCGTCCCATCAGTAATCCAGACATATTCTAAGGAAGTGTCACCTGATCATGGAGATGGTTGATTTTCAGGGGATCGAGGTCAGGAGAGTGGACTCAGAGGACAATACGGCGGATCCACTCACAAAGGCCTTTTCCTAGAGAGAGACTATTATAGGATGGTTGAGTATGAGATATTACAACCACTGTTATCAGATGGCCCTAGTGCAAGTGGGAGATTGTTAGTTATATGTATGCCCTAGAGGCAATTACTATACATGAGATGTATATTGTAGTGGATGCTTGGACATATATAGGGAGGACATTCTTGCTCGACATGATAGTATGCTATCTGGTTACTCTTTACCTTAACGTGTACACTGATTGTCTCTCTGCTACATGTTGGTAAAGCCCTTAGGATGTGTACTTGACTACCTGGACTATGATGCGGATCATACTAGTGGGGACATGGTAGTCCATAAGTACATCCTTCAAGGTCCCTAGTCGTGGCTGTATCGAGACGGGGCATCGATATACCAGAGTAGACTAGCGTATACCTTCTCGACCCATATAGATGGGCGATGGATGATCCCATATCCATTGGTGTTTGACATCAGAGATGATATACGGGTGCTCAATGGAGACTGGGTACACTGGACAGACTCGCCGAGAACTCCCAGATGGTATTATACCTCACGTCAGATGGCAGTTCTCTGGTGACACTGGTGCAGGTTAGTCTGTAGACCCGAGATCGTCATAGAGTCTTATATGATTCCCACTGTGCTTTGATTTCCACCTTACCACGTCCAAGAGGGCGTGCAAAACGGTGGTTTTTGGGTACAGTCCCGAGTCGCACGGAGGCAATGAGCGATAGGAGAGGTTTCGTCTCTCCCAGTATTGGGGGGTGATGTTGCGCTGTGCTCGATTGGCCATAACAGGGAAGTCCCTGGCCAGGGCTGGTTTAGAGATTTACTGGTAAGTGTTACCAGTAGTATCTCGACCCATTATGAGCCTCATATCGGCACGACTTATCGGTTATTGGGGTCTGACGTTTACCACCCCTAGATATGATATGCGACATATCAGACGAGGAGACTGGACTGTACGGTAGTGTCACTATCAGGCTTTTACAGGAGTTAGAGTGGGCTTGCTTGCTGATCTTATGATCGCTCAATACCCGGGTAGCCGTTACGTCCAGCTAGTACCGCTGACAGCTTGTGGGTGCTTGATATGATCATCACCTACTGCCGGCTTATGGACGAGTCTTTAGAGTCTTACATTGAGGTTTTACTGGCTCAGGCAAAACGAAATAGGAGCACATATGTGATATGTGCGGGACCGAGAATAATGCGAGTATTTGATACCGTATTCTATTCTCGCGATGTTTGTGTCGATCGTTTATATGCGATATAACAAGGTTATCGAATCAAGGGTTGATTCGATAAGTCGATACATTGGATGTTAGTCGGTTATATGAGATATAACCTATTAAGTCAAGTGTTGATTTAATAATTTAGTGTATAATTATAGGGTTCCTTGGCACAATAATGAGGTCTCACAAGGCATCAACCATGCCAAATTCAAAATTTTCCGGTGCCGAGAAACCCTAAACTAGATCGTTGACTAGAGAATAGGCGAAACTACAAGCTAGTAAACAACTTTACTCTAAAGTAAATGGAAATACAACCTTTGTAGAGCCGGTCCTCCACTTCCTTAGCTCCATGATGAGGTCCCTCCACTGCGATCATCGGATCCCGGACTCTCGCGGTGGTTTCATCGAAGAAATGATCGGGCTAGGTCGATGACTTCGATGCCGAAGATGATCTACGTCGAGACGACTCTAACTCGAGCTCCAACTTCACCAAGTCATGAAACATATGAAGAAAACACGCTATACTACATGGAAAGTGGTAGAGGATAAAGAAATAGGAAGTGGGTTCACTTTGGATTTAGATTTCTCACTTGGAATCATCACTTGACATTTTCAAGAAAAGGTTTTCATTTCTTCACTTGAAGAAGAAGATGAAGAAGAAGAAAAATCAATGATCATTTTCAAAAAGAAAATGAAGTGATATCTATCATCTTGCAACCATGGGTTAGCTAAACACATGTAGAGAATAAACTAGGGTTAAGTAAATGGTTAGGGTTAAGGAAAGAAACAAAATGGTCAAAGTCTTTCAAAGCTTCAAGAAGCTTAAAAGAAAATCCAAAGTTAGCCACCATTTTATTTCTTTCTCAAATGAATAAATAAATAAATGAATAAGTAAATAAAGCAAATGAAACCCTAACCATTAACTAACCATGGTTTAAATCAAACATACACCCAAGTTTGCATGTATCATCAAACATGATACAAACATGTGCACAAAAATATATCTCATATACAATGTGCACAATCAAGTGAGAAAAATATCTTAAGTGAACCAATATTAGTTAATGTAAAGTAATATATCAAATATATAATTATACATTAAATCATTAAATCAACACTTGATTTAACGATCCGGTCACATCGCATATGACCGACTAATATCCAATGTATTAATGTATCGAATCAACACTTGATTCGGTAACCCGGCTATATCTCATATAACCGTCCAGTGATACAAATCGCGAGAATATAATCCAGTATCTCATACTGGTATTATTCTCGGTCCCGCACATATCTCATATATGCTCCTATTTCGTTTCGCTTCAGCCAGGAAACCTCTGTGTAGGACTCTAAAGACTCGTCAATACGCCGGCAGCAGATGATGATCATATCAAGCACCCACAAGCCGCAAGCGGTCTGATAAACGTAACGGCCACCCGGGTATTGAGCGATCAGAAGATCAACGAGCAAGCCCGCTCACACTCCTGTGAATCCAACCAGCAACACTTACCGTACAGTCCGGTCTGTTCGTCTGATATGTCGCATATCTTGCCTAAGGGTGGTAAATATCAGACCCCAGTAGCTCGATAAGTCGTGTCGATATGAGGTCTATAACAGTTCGAGAAACTACTGGTAACACTTACCAGTAAATCTCAGCAACCCTGGCCAGGGATTTCCGGTTATAGCCAATCGAACACAGTACAACATCAACTCCCTATACCGGGAGAGACGAAACCCCTCTTATCGCTCATTGCCTCCATGTGATTCGGGACTTTACCCAAAAACCACCGTTTTGCACGCCCTCTTGGACGTGGTAAGGTAGAAATCAAAGCACAGTGGGAATCACACAAGACTCTATGACGATCTCGGGTCTACAAACTAACCTGTATCAGTGTCAACAGAGAACTGTCATCTGACGTAAGGTATAATACCATCTGGGAGTTCTCGGCGAGTCCGTCCAGTGTACCCAGTCTCCACTGAGCACCCGTATATAATCTCTGATGTCAAACACCAATGGATATGGGATCATCCATCGCCCATCTGTATGGGTCGAGAAGGTATACACTAGTCTACTCTGGTATATCGATGCCCTGTCTCGATACACCCACGACTAGGGACTTTGTAGGATGTACTAATGGACTACCATGTCCCCACTAGTATGATCCGCATCATAGTCCAGGTAGTCAAGTACACATCCTAAGGGCTTTACCAACATGTAACAGAGAGACAATCAGTGTACACGTTAAGGTAAAGAGTAACCAAATAGCATACTATCATATCGAGCAAGAAAGTCCTCCCTATATATGTCCAAGCATCCACTACAATATACATCCAATGTACAGTAATGGCCTCTAGGGCATACATATAATTAACAATCTCCCACTTGCACTAGGGCCATCTGACAGCAGTGGTTGTAGTATCTCATACTCAACCATCCCATAAATGTCTCTCTCTGGGAAAAGGCCTTTCGTGAGTGGATCTGCCGTGTTGTCCTCTGAGTCTACTCTCCTAACCTCGATCCCTTGGAGATCAACCATCTCCACGATCAGGTGATACTGCCTAAGAATATGTCTGGATCACTGATGGGACGGGCGTTCCTTGGCATAAGCCACAACTCCATTGTCACACAATGGGAGGAACTAAGTTCATCTCATGAACAAATATACATCCAGACTGCTTCTTTGGTAGCATCTTAAGTAGCGATGTATCCAGCCTTTATCGTCTAGTATGCCACGGTATCTAGCTTGGAACTCTTCCAACATACCGTCCCTTTACTGAGGGTAAAGACAATGCCTATAACTGACTTTCAGTCGTCCTTATCACCTGGAACCCTTCCAGTGATTCTCCCCAGGACCAATTGATACCATCTCACTACAACTAGTGAGTATCCTAATATCCAATTAGATCTATCTCATAGATCCAAAACCCAGGATTTAGTAGGTATCACTTTGATCCTATATGGAGAATCATTGTGATAAGCGGAGATTGACCAAGCGTAGCATAGGAAACTCCTTCCCTATCAAGAATATGTCATCCACGTACTCTACGAGGATCACTTCCATACTCCCTACTACCTTTTTGTATATACAAGGTTCATCTACCATTTTTGATGATGTCAAACTGTTTGACTAACTCATCAAAACAGATGTTCCAACTCCGCGATGCCTGCTTTAATCTGTAAAGCAACTTGCATACGTTTCCGCTGCTCCCACTATTTACGAAGCCCTCTGGCTGTGTACTTATAGACGTTCTCTTCTAAATCAGTATTTAGAAAAACAGTCATGACACCCAACCGCCAGATATCGTAGTCATGGTATGTAGCCGTGGCAAGTAGGATCTGGATGGACTTAAGCATAGCTACTTAGAAAAGGTTTCATTATAATCCATAACTGGTCAATGATGCAAACCTTTAACAAGTCTAGCTTTGAAAGTCTCATCTTTTCCATGTACACCAAGTAATCTTCTCAAGATATACTTGCTCCTGATGGGGATTTAACCTTTCAGATAAAGCAACCAAAGTCCATACTTTGTTGGTGTATAAGGATTCCATCTCAGATCGCTAAGCATCCAGCCATTCTTACAGAGTCACACTCCTGATGGCCAGCTCGAAACGAGTTAGGTCATCATCCCATGATGCAATCCTCGCTCCCACTGTCATAGAGAAACCGGAGTATCTCTCAGGTGGGTGAGGAAACCTACTAGATCGGCGGAGAGGCTGAGGTTCGTCGGGGAGTATTGAATCCTTTGGTTCTGTCAAATCATCAGCTGCAGTTTGTATAGCTGGAACCTTTCCAGTTCTACATAACTGACCTTGCCTCGAGCTTGTCCAGATTTTGCTTTTAGACATAGGCCGGACAACCCCAAACCTTAACTATCTTAAGATATGGGCTCTTCCCTTTCCATATCACATTTGAAGTGGTAGGCAACTGATTTGATTTGAACCCTATTCAATAGGTATGCAGCTTCTCAAGTGCAAACTCCCAAAAGGAAATAGATAACTCAGTAGTACTCATCATAGAACACACCTTATCATATAGGGTGTGATTGCTCCGCCCCTATATACCATCGTGCTATGGTGTATACGGAGGAGTAATGCTGAGAGAGAATCTCATTCTCCTTTAGAATAGTCCAGGATTTCCGTGCTCAAGTATTCTCCTTCTTGATCTCATCAAAGGACATAATACTTATACCCGTATTGGTTCTCTACTTCTAACTTATATTCTGTGAATATCTCAAAAGGTTCGGAATTGTGTTTCAACAGGAACATATGTCTGAATCTAAAGAGATCATCAGAGAATGTAATGAAGTACAAAGAACCGGTCTTGGCATGTGTAGACAGGGGACCATCATACATCAACATGTATCATCCAAGAGTACACTAACTCTTTCTCTATTTCCAGTAAACAGAGCTATGGTCGTCTTATCTTTGTGACATGACTGGCAATTTTTTTTCAAGATGTAAATTCAAACATATTTAAATATGCATCTATGTGCAACTTAGCTAGTCGGGTCGCATTGATATGACCTAGTCTACAATACCTCAAGAAGGATCCATTCATTTCTGAACTTTTCCACTTGTGTGTGTTCCGTATACTAAGAACTGTAGTTTTATTTAGAACATCAATGCTTTTAGATAACGTGCCTGAACCGATCAACTTTTGATATAGGAAATGTTCAAAACATTATCCAACAATACAAAATTTTATCGTTTCTTTACTAATAAAGAGACAGATATGATTTTGTATATCAGGTTCGGTATCTAATAACATTTGTTCAGAATAAATGTATTAGTAATACAGAGTGACAGTGACCAACAAACTTGGCTGCAACACTTGCCCCGTTTTCTGTCTCATGAAACTTATCGCCCGTTCTCAGTTCTTTACCTATCTGTAGCCCATGTAACAAATTACATATGCGGGATCCTGATCTGGCATCACATACCCAGGATGTAAAGAATACTGAGAAACAGTTCTGTATAATGAACACACCCGAAGATGATGCATCATATGCACTTTCTTCGTTTGGGCGGCACGGGAAATCTGGTATTTCCCAATTTCTTGATCTTTGTTATAACAATTATAAGTTGGAGCGGGACCAACGTTCCCCAGCTCAGTATAACAAGCGGGTTCGGTCAATATATCCGTTTTATTATCTTGATTAAGGCGTGATATGGTCGCTACCTGGAGAGAGAGAGAAGAAAACACTCAGCGTGCGCTCTTGTAAGATCAGATTGGTTATTATTTTATATAATCAGGATGGCTCCCACTGTTTTTATCAAATCTTTCTTCAAACCCTAAAAGGAAAGACTAGTCGGGATTAATTACACGCTACAAGTTCGGCAATTTTTCAGCCAGGCCAGTGTCGGTACTTTGAGGGAGGTCCCCCGTGCTTTCGCACAAACCTAATTAATGTAAAGCTCGTTTTCCAAGAGGCGTAACCCCGTTGACACCTTTCTAGACACCTACTTGATCGGCTAATTGTAATGTGTAAAAACCCTCCCAGGAGTAACTCTTACTCGCAGCGGGTATCAGGATCCAACTATCTCATAGAAGGTATGCAATCTCATTACAAATTTCAAAACTTGAAATTCCCGATAATATTTTGCCCCTAGCAGCTATATGACCTTAACATAGTCAACAAATCATAAGTGCTAGTCAATTTCAACCCGTCATTTCCCGATTGAATAAAACCCATTCGCACGACCCTTAACATAGTCAACAATGTCGCACGACTACCCTAATCTAATCGCATCATATGCTTATACAGATAAGCACTAATTAGCTACCGCACACTACGCCTTAACATATTCAACAAACGTAGCACGAATACTAACTGGTACTTATCTGAAATGACGGAGGGCTACGACAGGTTTTTCTGAAAACCTATTGCGTAATGAACTTGATATCGTTGTAGAATCAAATGATTTTAAAATGGAGTGCTTTTGAGGCTTTTCTAGCTTTGCTAAAGAGGTCACTCCCGGTGAAGGGATCGTCGGCCCTTTCCTCATCGAATAAGGTGCAGGATATATCATATATACCGCTGTGCAAAGCAAGAATTATAGGAGCAATGAAAAGACAAACCGAGGGTTGTAGCATCTGCCACTTATTGCTAAAGGAGTCACTCCCGGTGAAGGGATCTCGATCCTTTCCTTATCGAATAAGGTGCAGGATGTTCTACAAGGAACACCGCGATGCAAAGCAAGAACTGTAGCTACCTGTTTTATTTAGAAATCCGATTACATAACATCTTAGGTTTCTTTTCTTTCATTAATCACATTAATGAAGTCCCATCATTTAAATCACCTAAACATCACAGATAAATACGACGTACACTTATGCCATCCGCATTCGCCTCGATGTCCCCTCGTGCACCGTTAGGTTAGGTAACTAACGACAGAGCGGGGCAGGGCTAGCGCGAGTGCAAAACATAAGTAACGTCTATATAATATATCATATATACTATATACAGTATTTATCACAGAACATCAAATGATCACATCACAGATATCCCAGCAGAAGAATCATATGAAAAATTGGATATACTAGGACGTCCGTGTTTTTAATACGAGCCTGTATAAAACACGGATTCCACGGTCGCGATGAATAGCCAAACCCACACCCCTAGACCCCTACGAGAGTGGCAGGCAACCCTACCAATTCTAGAGTTAGGAGACCCGGACTCGACTCCTCGAGTTGGTCTCCCACTGGACTCCAGAACCCGGTTACTTATGCCCTCCTCCTTGGGTCTAACCTAGTGCGGAAAAGTAAATAATATACAAATGGTGAAATCTTCTGCAACCTGGAAGTGCCCCAATAAAAGAATATTACATACAAGTTTTTACATGAATGAAAATGAAAAACACTCATCTGACATAAAAACCCCCCGGCTATTCAAACACGACGATCCAATATAACATATCCAGCAACACATAACATCACATGTCATCAACGTAAGTAAACATGCGTATCCCAATTGTCGTTGACGTATAGCAACAAAACCGGCGATATCACATATTACACTTACGGTCATAGAAAAGAAAGTGTAAAACTACAACAGTTGGAATCCGCAACCTACTTAGACATCACATGCCTAACCATCTGAATTCCTTAGACATCACATGCCTAACAATTATAAACCCCGCATTTTAGTCCCATTATCGAAAACTCTTTTCAATATCAAGTCGGGCAATTCAACAAGATTCCCGAAAAACTGATCGAATGCTCGTCGCAAACTTTAGTAGGCGGCCGCACCCCCGATACCGTTGACGAAGTGCACCAAGACGGAACACCACTGCCGCGAGCACCCGAACGGATGCTTTCGGCGACGGGGTTCTCCTACAGTCACTTGGTCGGGGCTATGGGGTGTAGCTGTCTATTAAGTTTACCCGGCGAGTATCCGCGTACACTACGTGATTGTGACGGATTTTTGATCGCATCAAAATTCCGTGGCAACCGATCAAGTGAGACTAAAGTGATATGTTTATAATATTCATATCAGTTATCTCATAACTAATTGTGGATTCCAAGTATTGTATCCCATTCCAGATAAATAGAAAATGTTAAACTTTCCGATCGAACATTCAAACACCCAAGTTTTCCCAAAATAGCTCAACACATGAAACAAGTTTCAAAACATCCAGTTCATGCCTCAGTACCAACGGTCCAGCCATAGAAGGGTCAAGCCAACGCCTCACATGTGGCACGCCGTACTGCCCCAATCCCGAAGGTTCAAAGGGCAGTTCAAGACGGTCACATAATCGAGTTAAGGTTTGTTGTCTTCTAGAAGGTCCATCGCGTTACTTGCACTACTTAGAACGTTATTAAACCACGGAAAGATCGAACACTTGGAAATTTCCCGACAGGGGAAAAAGTGGGTATTTATATCAGGTCGAACTTTTTAACATATTCAAAATTACCCGGAAAAACACACAGATAAAATTAGACAATCCGATCGAATCTACGAACTCCCAATACAACCCAGAAAACTCAACTGTTGAGTAAACTTTAAAATTTCCCATAAAATACAGCAATCAATATAGGACATTACTGTGCAAAGCACGTGCCAAGAAGCAACTTTTTGGCCGCGGAACCGCCGCACATGCTAGGGTGGGGCCACGGTCCGCGGCGCTTTAGTCAAGTTAGGTGCACGTGCTTTACAGTAACTCCTATAAAACCCTGCTGTATTTTTTGGTAATTTTTAATTCACAAAAAAAACCAAAATTCCAGAAAATTTCCAGAGAGCAATTTTGAGTTAGGGTTTCGGGTTCGATCGGGTTTCTAATATCGTCTATACTTCGTCTAAGGCTCTAGCTCGGCTCTGATACCACTGTAGGGTTCCTTGGCACAGTAATGAGGTCTCACAAGGCATCAACCATGCCAAATTCAAAATTTTCCGGTGCCGAGAAACCCTAAACTAAATCGTTGACTAGAGAATAGGCGAAACTACAAGCTAGTAAACAACTTTACTCTAAAGTGAATGGAAATACAACCTTTGTAGATCCGGTCCTCCACTTCCTTAGCTCCGTGATGAGGTCCCTCCGCTGCGATCATCGGATCCCGGACTCTCGCGGTGGTTTCATCGAAGAAATGATCGGGCTAGGTCGATGACTTCGATGCCGAAGATGATCTACGTCGATGCGACTCTAACTCGAGCTCCAACTTCACCAAGTCATGAAACTTGTGAAGAAAACACCCTATACTACATGGCAAGTGGTAGAGGATGAAGAAATAGTAAGTGGGTTTACTTTGGATTTGGATTTCTCACTTGGAATCATCACTTGACATTTTCAAGAAAAGGTTTTCATTTCTTCACTTGAAGAAGAAGATGAAGAAGAAGAAAAATCAATGATCATTTAAAAAAGAAAATGAAGTGATATCTATCATCTTGCAACCATGGGATAGCTAAACACATGTAGAGAATAAACTAGGGTTAAGTAAATGGTTAGGGTTAAGGAAAGAAACAAAATGGTCAAAGTCTTTCAAAGCTTCAAGAAGCTTCAAAGAAAATCCAAAGTTAGCCACCAATTTATTTCTTTCTCAAATGAATAAATAAATAAATGAATATGTAAATAAAGCAAATGAAACCCTAACCATTAACTAACCATGGTTTAAATCAAACATACACCCAAGTTTGCATGTGTCATCAAACATGATACAAACGTGTGCACAAAAATATATCACATATACAATGTGCACAATCAAGTGAGAAAAACATCTTAAGTGAACAAATATTAGTTAATGTAAAGTAATATATCAAATATATAATTATACATTAAATCATTAAATCAACACTTGATTTAACGATCCGGTCACATCGCATATGACCGACTAATATCCAATGTATCAATGTATCGAATCAACACTTGATTCGGTAACCCGGCTATATCACATATAACCGTCCAGTGATTCTAATCGCGAGAATATAATCCAGTATCTCATAATGGTATTATTCTCGGTCCCGCACATATCTCATATGTGCTCCTATTTCGTTTTGCTTGAGCCAGGAAACCTCTGTGTAGGACTCTAAAGACTCATCAATACGCCGGCAGCAGATGATGATCATATCAAGCACCCACAAGCCGCAAGCGGTCTGCTAAACGTAACAGCCACCCGGGTATTTAGCGATCAGTAGATCAACGAGCAAGCCCGCTCACACTCCTGTGAATCCAACCAGCAACACTTACCGTACAGTCCGGTCTGTTCGTCTGATATGTCGCAAATCTTGCCTAGGGGTGGTAAACGTCAGACCCCAGTAGCTCGATAAGTCGTGTCGATATGAGGTCTATAACAGTTCGAGAAACTACTGGTAACACTTAATAGTAAATCTCAGCAACCCTGGCCAGGGATTTCCGGTTATAGCCAATCGAACACAGTGCAACATCAACTCCCTATACCGGGAGAGACGAATCCCCTCCTATCGCTCATTGCCTCCATGTGATTCGGGACTATACCCAAAAACCACCATTTTGCACGCCCTCTTGGACGTGGTAAGGTGGAAATCAAAGCACGGTGGGAATCACACAAGACTCTATGACGATCTCGGGTCTACAGACTAACCTGTATCAGTGTCACCAGAGAACTGACATCTGACGTAAGGTATAATACCATCTGGGAGTTCTCAGCGAGTCCGTCCAGTGTACCCAGTCTCCACTGAGCACCCGTATATAATCTCTGATGTCAAACACCAATGGATATGGGATCATCCATCGCCCATCTGTATGGGTCGGGAAGGTATACGCTAGTCTACTCTGGTATATCGATGCCCTGTCTCGATACACCCACGACTAGGGACTTTGAAGGATGTACTTATGGACTACCATGTCCCCACTAGTATGATCCGCATCATAGTCCAGGTAGTCAAGTACACATCCTAAGGGCTTTACCAACATGTAACAGAGAGACAATCAGTGTACACGTTAAGTTAAAGAGTAACCAGATAGCATACTATCATATCGAGCAAGAAAGTCCTTCCTATATATGTCCAAGCATCCACTACAATATACATCCAATGTACAGTAATGGCCTCCAGGGCATACATATAACTAACAATAATTGTATATATGATATACTAATTTACATTAACTAACATTTGTACACTTAAGGATTTTTCTCATATGTGCACAACTTTAATATATATGCGATATATATTAAAATGTGTTTTCTTTTTGTATCATGGTTGTTGATACAACATTCATGGGTGTATGAGACATATACCATTATAATTATATTGGTGGGGTTTTAATATACAAAGTAAATACGAAAATTAGTGGATAATTGTTCAAGTGCATGAAGCTTCATGAAGCTTGTGAGTGCATTGACCAAAGTCCACTAGTTTTGTTTTACTTAGGATATTTATAAACCTAACCACTATAATTAGCTATGGTTATGTCTCTATATGAGTTAGTATATGATACCCACTCACCCATGATTAGCTCTCTCTCTCTCTCTCTTAATTAGTTTTTCCATTCTCTTTTGAGCTCATCTTCTTCCTCCTTCAAATGCTTGCTAGGGTTTGATATAGAGAGAGAAATTGAGTGAGAAAAGAAATTCTAAAGTGTACCTATTTCCTATTTCACCATCCTCTACTAGACTAGCACTTTAGTATAGGGTGTTTGCTTCACTTTGGTGAAGTGGTAGCTTGAGTTCGTATTCCCTCCACGTAGATCATCTTCGGCCTCGAAGACTTCAAGCAAAACCGTTGCCATCTTCTCATGGTGCCGTCTGAGAGTCCGGGAGTTCGATGATCGCAGCGAAGGGACTACTACAAAGAGCGTATGAAGTGAAGGACCGATCTACAAAGGTTGTATTTCGTATTCACTTAGTGGTAAATGATATTTACTTGATTGTGAAACCCTAATTATCTAGCAAAGATCTCGTTTAGGGTTATTCGGCACTGCTAAAATTTTAATCGGGCATGGTTGGTGCCTTGTAGAACCTTATTACAGAACCTCGTCTAGATCTACCACATTGCCATCAGCATCATTTGGAAAAATCTCATTTTCAAAAAATATGGCATTCCGAGAAACAAACACCCTTTGTTCCTCCTTGTGGTAAAAAAGATATCCATATGAATCATTTGGATATTCCACAAATAAACATTTGAACGATCGTGTCTCGAGTTTTTCCGGATTCTGCTTTTTGACAAAAGCCGGACAACCCCAAATCTTAACTCGCTTAAGAGATGGTCTCTTCCCATACCATATCTCATATGGAGTGGTAGACACGGTCTTGGTCGGAACCCTGTTCAACAGAAAAGATGTAGTCTCCAATGCATGCCACTAAAAGGAGAAGGGCAACTCAGCATCACTCATCATGGAATGTACCATATTTAATAGGGTTCGATTCCGCCGCTCTGACACACCGTTTTGCTGTGGTGTGTAAGGGGGAGTGAGCTGAGAGAGAATCCCATTCTCTTTTAGGAAGTTCGAAAACTTTGTACTAAGATACTCTCTATCTCGATCCGATCGAAGTATCTTGATACTCATTCCAGTTTGTTTTTCTACTTCAAGTTTGTAATCCATGAATTTCTCGAAAGTTTCAGACTTATGCTTTATTAAAAACACATGAGCGAATCTTGAGAAATCATCAGTAAAAGTTATGAAGTATGAAAAACCGCCTCGTGCATGTGTAGACATTGGTCCACATACATCACTATGTATGAGGGCCAAGAGCTCAGTAGCTCTTTCTCCGTGCCCAGTAAACGGAGTTTTGGTCATTTTCCTTTTGATACAAGACTGGCAAGTCGCATAAGATTTATACTCAAAAGAATTTAAATATCCATCTTTATGAAGCTTGTTTAGTCTTGTTTCATTAATATGACCAAGTCTACAATGCCAAAGAAAAGCTTCATTTATATCTGAAAATTTTCTTTTATTTTTGTGCTGTATTTTGAAAACTGTGTGTTGATTCAGGACGTATATCCCGTTATTAAGTGTACCACAACCAATCAACTCTTGATTAAGTTTAATGTTCATTACATTGTGCTGCAATACAAAATGATATCCTTCACTGTCCAACAAAAAACGGATATAATATTACAAAGCATGCTTGGTACAAAATAACATGGGTTCAAAACCAATATACAACCCGATGGCAACCCCAGAAGATACTCTACCACCGAAACTGCATGTACATTGGAACCATTTCCAAACCGGAGAGTATGATCACCTGTCTTCAAAAACCTGCTATTTCTCAACCCCTGCACAGAATTACAGATATGAGAACCCGAACCGGTATCCAATACCCAGGAAGCAGAGTATATAGAAAACAGTTTTCGGTTACGAACACACCTGAAGCATCACCATGCTTCTTTTTCTTGAGACCAAGGTACTCAGTACAGTTCCGCTTCTAGTGTCTTGTCTTCTTGCAGTAGAAACATTATCCTTTTCCCAACTCCACAGCTTTGGATTTGTCCTTTCCCTTTGCCTTTTTTATTCCACCTCTCGGCTTGGCGGATTTCTTCTTTCTCTTTCCCTTAGCCTTCGCTTTCGGGACGGAAGAAGAAGATTGTCCAACAAGCAGAGAGGAAAACTTCGCCTTAAGCGAGAAGTTCGGGTAGCGACTTCTCCATGTTGTGCATGTTGAAGTTCACTACGAACGGAGTAAAGGCAGAGGGAAGAGACTGTAGAACAATATCCGAATATTTCTCGTTGTCCATTTCCCATCCGAGGCCCTCAAGCTCTTCAATAAGAGCTATCATCTTCAAAACGTGATCGCCTACTGGTGTGCCAGGACCTATCCGCATCTGAAACAACTTTCGAGATGCTTCGTATCAAAGGATACGAGGCTGCTCCCCATACAACTCCTTTGTATGTGGAAAGATGGATTGAACATCCATCTCCTCGCGCCTCTTTTGATGTGTATTTTCCATCGATGCAAGCGCGAGGCATTTGGCGGTGGCACAGTCAATATCCCATGTTTTGCGGATCTCCCTATCCGCTAAAGAAGATTTAGGGCCTGGTTTGGGCGGGGATGTGGCATTGAGGACATATGATACTTTATCAAATGTGAAAGCAATGTTAATGTTCCTCAGCCAGTCTTTATAGTTTGGTCCGATAAGCTTATTTTTCTCTAACGGTAGCTTAAGTCCAGTCATGGTTATCTGCCATTAGGAGAGAGAAAAGAATACACTCAGCGAAAACTCTTGCAAAGAGCAGATTGGTTTATTATCTTATCTAATCGATCTCTCCCACTGCTTTTATCAAATCTTCCTTCAAACCTTAAAAAGGAAAAATTAACCAGGATTAATTACATTCTACAACTTCGCTAACCGTTCAGCCTGGCCAGTACTGGTACTTCTGAGGGAGGTTCCCCGTGCTTACGCACGGACCTAATTAAAATAAACCTCATTTTCCCAGAAGCATAGCCCCGTTGATATCTTTCTAGACACCTAATGAGTTAGCTAATTGTAAAGTGTAAAATTCTCCCGGGAGCAACTATTGGTCACAGTGGGATCGGGATCCTACTATCACATAGAAGGTATGCAACCCCATTGCAAATTTCAACACTTGAAACTCCCGATATGTTTTTACTCCTAGCACTTATGACCTTGACTATAATCAACATATCATAAGTACTAGTCAAGTTCTACCCATCATTTTATGATTAATTAGACCCACCTATATGAGCCTTGACTATAATCAACATAATCACATGAATGTCCTAATTAATCTCATCATATGTTTTGTAGGAAGATGACACTTAGCTACCGTACATTATGCCTTGAGTATAATCAACAAACGTAGTACGAATACTAAGTACTCTACTTCCTAAAATAACGGAAGGCTGAAAGGTTCCTAGGCATCCTATAGTGATCTCACAAGGCATCGAACATGCCAATTTAAATTTTTTGGTGTCGAGAAACCCTAAACTACGGATCTTAAACTAGAAGTTTAGGCGAAACGGAAAACTAGTTAACTATTTAACTAAAGTTGAGATGCTACAACCTTTGTAGATCCGGATTTCCGCCTCCTTAGCTCCACGTGGTCATGCCCTCGCTTTCCATCATGAATCCTCGACTCGATCATCGGCTTCATCAGGAAAGCAAGCGGAATAGGTCGTCGGCTTTGTGTCAAAGACGATCTACGTCGAGGTTGCACAAACTCAAGCTCCGACTTCACAAACTTGTGAAACTTGTGAAGTAAACACCCAAAACAACTTGGCAAGAGGTAGAGGGTGAAGAAATAGGAGGTGGGTTCACTTTAGATTTGGATTTTGCTCACTAGATCACAAGTTGCCATTGATGGCATCAAGGTTGCTCACTTGAAGAAGAAGAAGAAAAAATGAGCTAGTTATGATAAGTTATGATAAAAAGAAAATAGAAAATCAAATACTTATCATAACTAAACTAGTGTTAAGTGTAGAGAATAAACCATGGTGACTTTAGAGGGTTAGGGTTAAGCATGAAGATAAGGATGGTTAGCAAAGTCAAAGCTTCTTGAAGCTTCAACATAAAACAAGAAATGCCACCATTCTCCTCTAAATCTTTATCCAAATAAATGAATAAACAATTAAATGAATAAAGGCATAAATAAAACCCTAATCTCAAGTTAACTATGGTTTAATTCCATACACTTAACAATATGGTCAAGTATCATCAAACATGATACATAAAAGTGCACAATAGTATATCACATATACAATATGCAAATCAAGTGAGAAAAATCCATTTAAAGTGAACCAATACTAGTTAATGCAATGCAATATATCAAATATATAATTATGCATTAAATCATTAAATCAACATTTGATTCAATGATCCGGTCATGTCGCACATAACCGACTAGAATCCAATGTATCGATTTATCGAATCAATGATTCGATAACTAGGTCATATCGAATATAACCATTCGAAACATATATCGCGAGAATGAAATGCGGTATCACATACACGCATTATTCTCGGTCCTGCACATATCTCATATGCGCTCCTATTTCGTTTCGCTTGAGCCAGGAAACCTCTGTGTAGGACTCTAAAGACTCGTCAATACGCCGGTAGCAGATGATGATCATATCAAGCACCCACAAGCCGCAAGCGGTCTGCTAAACGTAACGGCCACCCGGGTATTGAGCGATCAGAAGATCGACGAGCTAGCCCGCTCACACTCCTGCGAATCCGACCAGTAACACTTACCATACAGTTCGGTCTCTTCGTCTGATACGTCGCATATCAAGTCTAGGGGTGGTATACGTCAGACCCCAATAACCCGATAAGTCGTGCTGATATGAGGCTCGCAACGGGTCGAGAAACTACTGGTAACACTTACCAGCAAATCTCTGATCAGCCCTGGCCAGGGACTTCCCTGTTACGGCCAATCGAGCACTGCGCAACATCAACCCCCAATACCGGGAGAGACGAAACCCCTCCTATCGCTCATTGCCTCCATGTGACTCGGGACTGTGCCCAAAGACCACCATTTTGCACGCCCTCATGGACGTGGTAAGGTGGAGATCAAAGCACAGTGGGAATCACACAAGACTCTATGACGATCTCGGGTCTACAGACTAACCTGTACAAGTGTCACCTGAGAACTGCCATCTGACGTGAGGTATAATACCATCTGGGAGTTCTCGGCGAGTCCGTCCAGTGTACCCAGTTTCCACTGAGCACCCGTATACCATCTCTGATGTCAAACACCAATGGATATGGGATCATCCATCGCCCATCACATGGGTCGAGAAGCGTATACGCTAGTCTACTCTGGTATATCGATGCCCCGTCTCGATACACCCACGACTAGGGACCTTGAATGATGTACTTATGGACTACCATGTCCCCACTAGTATGATCTGCATCATAGTCCAGGTAGTCAAGTACAAATCCTAAGGGCTTTACCAACATGTAACTATAAGACAGTATAAAGAGACTAGTGTACATGTTAAGATAAATGGCAACCAGATAGCATACTATCATGTCGAGCAAGAAAGTCATCTCTATATATGTCCAAGCATCCAATATAATATACATAATCTGTACAATACTGGCCTCTAGGGCATACATACAACTAACAATCTCCCACTTGCACTAGGCCAGCTGCTGTAGTATCTCATACCGAGCATCCCGAATAGTCTCTCAAACTGTATCTGGGGAATGGCCTTCGTGAGTGGATCCGCCGTGTTGTTCTTCGTGTCAACTCTCCTGACCTCGATCTCCCGGCGATCAACTATCTCCCGGATCAGGTGATACCGCCTCAGAATATCCCTGGACCGCTGATGGGACCTGGGTTCCTTGGCCAAAGCCACCGCTCCATTGTTATCGCAATACAAAGGTATTGGATGCTCAATGGATGGAACCACACCAAGTTCAGTAATGAACTTCTTGATCCAAACAGCTTCTTTAGCAGCATCGTTGGCAGCGATGTATTCAGCCTCCATCGTCGAGTCTGCCACGGTTTCCTGCTTGGAACTCTTCCAGCTAACCGCCCCTCCGTAAAGGGTAAAGACAAAGCCCGATTGCGACTTAGAGTCGTCCTTATCACTCTGGAAGCTCGAATCGGTAAAGGACTCCACTTGGAGTTCTCCGTTACCATACACCAAGAACATATCTCTAGTCCTTCGTAAGTACTTGAGAATGCTCTTCACAGCTGTCCAGTGACTCTCTCCAGGATCAGCTTGATACCTGCTCACTACACTTAGTGAGTATGCTACATCGGGTCTGGTACATAGCATCGCATACATGATAGAGCCTACTGCCGAAGCATAGGGTATCCCTTGCATGCGAGCTCTCTCCAAATCAGTCTTGGAAGACATCTCTTTGGAGAGAGTGACTCCAGAGATCGTGGGCATGTTCCCACGCTTGGACTCTTCCATACTAAACCTCTTTAGTATGGTGTCAATGTACCTGGATTGGGACAATCCCAAAATCCGTTTGGATCTATCTCTATAGATCCTGATTCCCAATATGCAGGAGGCATCACCAAGATCTTTCATTGAGAATCTTTGTGATAAGAAGAGCTTGACCGATTGCAGCATAGGAATATCATTTCCTATCAAGAGTATGTCGTCCACGTACAATACGAGGAAGACAACCTTACTCTCTGCCACCTTCTTGTAGATACAAGGTTCATCTGGATTTTTGACGAAATCAAATTCTTTGATAACGACGTCAAAGCAGATGTTCCAACTCCGCGATGCTTGCTTTAATCCATAAATGGATTTAAGCAGCTTGCACACCTTCCCGCTGCTCCCACTGTCTACGAAGCCCTCTGGCTGAGTCATGTACACGCACTCTTCTAAATCACCATTTAGAAAGGCGGTCTTAACATCCATTTGCCAGATTTCGTAGTCATGAAAGGCAGCAATGGCAAGCATGATTCGGATGGATTTAAGCATAGCCACTGGAGAAAAGGTCTCGTCATAGTCCACACCTGGTCTTTGACGAAAACCCTTTGCTACAAGTCTAGCTTTGAAAGTCTCCACTTTCCCATCTACACCAAGTTTCTTCTTGAAGATCCACTTGCTCCTAATGGGTTTTACCCCTTCAGGAGCAACTTCCAAAGTCCATACTTTGTTGGTGTACATGGATTCCATCTCGGACCGCATAGCATCCAGCCATTTCACTGAGTCCCTACTCGTGATGGCCTGCTCGAAGCTAGTTGGGTCATCATCCTCCATGATGCAATCCTCGCTCCCACCGTCCATGAGAAAACCGTAGTATCTCTCAGGTTGGCGAGGAACCCTACTAGATCGGCGGAGAGGCTGAGGTTCATTGGGAGCTACTGAATCTTCTGGTTCCATTAAATCTTCAGTTACTGTTTGTGTATCTGGAACCTCTTCCAGCTCTACCACTTTGCCACTAATTTCTTTTTCAAGAAATTCCTTTTCTAAAAAGGTGGCATATTGAGAAACAAACATTTTTTGTTCTTCAGCATGGTAGAATAAATATCCTTGGGAATTCTTAGGATATCCCACAAACTTGCAAAGAACTGACCGTGCCTCGAGTTTGTCTGGATTTTGTCTTTTGACATAGGCCGGACAACCCCATATTTTAACTCGTTTAAAATATGGTCTCTTCCCACTCCATATCTCATATGGTGTGGTAGGTACAGATTTAGATGGAACTTGATTCAATAGGTATGCTGCTGTCTCCAGCGCATATCCCCAGAAGGAAATAGGTAACTCAGCTGTGCTCATCATAGAGCGCACCATATCTAATAGGGTGCGGTTCCTCCGTTCAGATACACCGTTGTGCTGTGGTGTATATAGAGGAGTCAGCTGAGAGAGAATCCCATTCTCTTTTAGGAAGTCCAGGAATTCATTGCTCAAGTATTCACCTCCTCGATCAGATCGAAGGATTTTAATACTTTTTCCGGTTTGGTTCTCGACTTCTTGTTTATATTCTCTAAATTTCTCAAAAGCTTCTGATTTGTGTTTCATTAGGAACACATATCCGAATCTAGAGAGATCGTCAGTGAATGTAATGAAGTACGAAGAACCATCCCTGGCATGTGTAGACATGGGACCGCATACATCACTATGTATCAGTCCTAAGAGTTCGGTAACTCTTTCTCCGTGTCCCGTAAACGGAGTCTTGGTCACCTTGCCTTTGAGACATGACTGGCAAGTGTCATAAGATGAAAATTCGAAAGGTTTCAAATATCCATCTTTATGCAACTCAGCCAGTCGTGTCACATTGATGTGACCCAGTCTACAATGCCACAAGAAGGATTCGTTGAGTTCAGGACTCTTCCTCTTGTGTGTGTTTGTTATGTTTAGAACTGTTGATTGATTTAGAACATAAATGCCATTGCATAACGTGCCTGATCCAACCAACTTTTGGTTATGGAAAATGTTCATAACATTGTCCTGTAATACAAAATTATATCCTTCTTTACTTAGCAAAGAAAATGATATAATGTTGCATATCAGGTTCGGCATGTAATAGCATTCGTTCAGAACCAATGTATTACCAGTTGGTAATACAAGGTGATATTCCCCGACAGTCTTAGCTGCAACAATTGCACCATTTCCAACTCTAATGTCTTTATCACCTTCTCCAAGTTCTCTACCTTTCCTAAGCCCATGTAACTGATTACATATATGGGATCCTGACCCGGTATCCAATACCCAGGACGTAGAGCAAATGGAGAAACAGTTCTCAGTAACGAACACACCCGAAGAAAATGCATCAACATGTACTTTCTTCATTCGGGTGGCATGGGAATCCTGGTATTCCCCTATATCCTGTTCATTCCTATAACTCTTATAGGAAAGAACGGAACCAACGTCCCCCAGCACAGTATAACATGCGGGTTCGGTCAATACATCCATTTTATTATCTTTATTAAGGCATGAAATGGTCGCTACCTGGAGAGAGAGAGAAGAAAACACTTTAGCGTAAGCTCGTGCAAGATCAGATTGGTTATTATCTTATCTAATCAGGATGGCTCCCACTGCTTTTTATCAAATCTTCCTCCAAACCCTAAAAGGAAAGACTAGCCGGGATTAATTACACACTACAAGTTCGCCAATCTTTCAGCCAGGCCAGTGTCGGTACTTTGAGGGAGGTCCCCCGTGCTTTCGCACGAACCTAATTACTGTAAACCTCGTTTTCCCAGAGGCGTAACCTCGTTAACACCTTTCTAGACACCTACTTGATCGGCTAATTGTAATGTATAAAACTCTCCCAGGAGTAACTCTTACTTGCAGTGGGTATCGGGATCCAACTATCTCATAGAAGGTATGCAATCTCATTGCAAATTTCAACACTTGAAATTCCCGATAATCTTTTGCCCCTAGCAGCTATATGACCTTAACATAGTCAACAAATCATAAGTGCTAGTCAAGTTCAACCCGTCATTTCCCGATTGAATTAAACCCACCCGCACGACCCTTAACATAGTCAACAAAGTCGCACGACTACCCTAATCCAATCGCATCATATGCTTATACAGATAAGCACTAATTAGCTACCGCACACTACGCCTTAACATAGTCAACAAACGTAGCACGAATACTAACTAGTACTTATCTGAAATGACGGAGGGCTACGACAGGTTTTTCTGAAAACCTATTGCGTAATGAACTTGATATCGTTGTAGAATCAAATGAGGTTTTAAAATGGAGTGATTTTGAGGCTTTTCTGGTTTTGCTAAAGGAGTCACTCCCGGTGAAGGGATCTCGGTCCTTTCCTCGTCGAATGAGGTGCGGGATATATCATATATATCACTGTGCAAAGCAAAAAACTCAAAAGCAATCAAAAGCAAACCGAGTGTGTAGCATCTGCCAGTTATTGCTAAAGGAGTCACTCCCGGTGAAGGGATCTCGGTCCTTTCCTCGTCGAATGAGGTGCGGGATATATCATATATATCACTGTGCAAAGCAAGAACTGTAGCTACCTGTTTTATTTAAAATCTGATTCTACAACATCTTAGGTTTCTTATCTTTCATTAATCACATTAATGAAGTCCCATCATTTAAATACCTAAACATCACAGATAGATATGACGTACACTTATGCCATCCGCATTCTCCTCGATGTCCCCTCGTGCACCGTTAGGTTAGGTAACTAACGACAGAGCAGGGCAGGGCTAGCGCGGGTGTAAAACATAAGTAACGTCTATATAATATATCATATATACTATATACTATATCCATCACAGAGTCACAACACAGATATCGCAGCAGAATAAACATACTTGATGAATAGCCAATCCCACACCCCTAGACCCCTACGAGAGCGGCAAGCAACCCTGCCAATTCTAGGGTTAGGAGACCCGGACTCGACTCCTCGAGTTGGTCTCCTACTGGACCCCAGAACTCGGTTACTTGTGCTCCCCTCCTTGGGTCTATCCTAGTGCAGAAAAATAAATAATATACAAACGGTGACTACTTCCGCTACCTGGAAGTGCCCCAAATAAAAGAATATTACATACAAGTTTTTACATGAATGAAAATGAAAAACACTCATCTCACATAAAAACCCCCGGCTATTCGAACACGACGATCCAATATAACATATCCAGCAACACATAACATCACATGTCATCAACATAAGTAAGTATGCATACCCCAATTGTCGTTGACGTATAGCAACGAAACCGGCGATATGAACATACTACACTTACGGTCACAGAAAAGAAAGTGTAAAACTACAACAATTGGAATCCGCAACTACTTTAGACATCACATGCCTAACAGTTATAAACCCCGCATTTTAGTCTCATTATCGAAAACACTTTTCAATATAAAGTGAAACTAAACTGCTAGATTTATAACATTCATTCAGTTATCACATAACTGTTTGTGAATTCCAATTATTGTATCACATTCCAGATAAGCAGAAAATGTTAAACTTTCCGATCGAACAATCGAACACCCAAGTTTTCCCAATACAGATCAACACATGAAATAAGTCTAACAACATTCAGTTCGTACCTCAGTACCAACGGTCCAGCCGTAGAAGGGTCAAGCCAACGCCTCACATGTGGCACGCCGTACTGCCCCAAACCCGAAGGTTCAAAGGGCAGTTCAAGACGGTCACATAATCGAGTTAAGGTTTGTTGTCTTCTAGAGGGACCATCGAGTTACTTGCACTACTTAGAACGTCGTTAAACTACGGAAAAATACAACACTTGGAAATTTCCCGACAGGGGAAAAATTGGGTATTTATATCCGGTCGAACTTTTTAACATATTCTGAAAATTATCCGGAAAAACACAAAGACGAAATTTGATACCCCGATCGAAATACCGTATCCCCAAAACAACTCCAGAATATTCAACTCTTGAAAAATTATTAAAAATTTCCAGAAGACTCAGCACTACATGAAATGAATTACTGTGCAAACCACTTTCTGTAAATCTGTAGAGTAGCCGCGGAACCGCCGCGCCTCCTATGGTGGGGGCCGCGTTTCCGCGCTCCAGTCGTTGACTTAAAAAATCGTGCTTCACAGTAACTTATTAAATTCCCTGCTGAATTTTTTGGGAATTTTTAATCTTGAAAAATCCCAGAAATTGGAAAAAGGACATAGAGCATCATAGATTTGGGGTTTCGGGTTCGTTCGGACTTCAAATCGCGTCTAGACTTCGCCTAAGGCTCTAGCTAGGCTCTGATACCAGTGAAAGGTTCCTAGGCACCCTATAGTGATCTCACAACGCATCGAACATGCCAATTTTAATTTTTTGGTGCCGAGAAACCCTAAACTACGGATCTTAAACTAGAAGTTTAGGCGAAACGGAAAACTAGTTAACTATTTAACTAAAGTTGAGATGCTACAACCTTTGTAGATCCGGATTTCCGCCTCCTTAGCTCTACGTGGTCATGCCCTCGCTGTCCATCATGAATCCTCGACTCGATCATCGGCTTCATCAGGAAAGCAAGCGGAATAGGTCGTCGGCTTTGTGTCAAAGACGATCTACGTCGAGGTTGCACAAACTCAAGCTCCAACTTCACAAACTTGTGAAACTTGTGAAGTAAACACCCAAAACAACTTGGCAAGAGGTAGAGGGTGAAGAAATAGGAGGTGGGTTCACTTTAGATTTGGATTTTGCTCACTAGATCACAAGTTGCCATTGATGGCATCAAGGTTGCTCACTTGAAGAAGAAGAAGAAAAAATGAGCTAGTTATGATAAGTTATGATAAAAAGAAAATAGAAAATCAAATACTTATCATAACTAAACCAGGGTTAAGTGTAGAGAATAAACCATGGTCACTTTAGAGGGTTAGGGTTAAGCATGAAGATAAGGATGGTTAGCAAAGTCAAAGCTTCTTGAAGCATCAGCATAAAACAAGAAATGCCACCATTCTCCTCTAAATCTTTATCCAAATAAATGAATAAACAATTAAATGAATAAAGGCATAAATAAAACCCTAATCTCAAGTTAACTATGGTTTAATTCCATACACTTAACAATATGGTCAAGTATCATCAAACATGATACATAAAAGTGCACAATAGTATATCACATATACAATGTGCAAATCAAGTGAGAAAAATCCGTTTAAAGTGAACCAATACTAGTTAATGCAATGCAATATATCAAATATATAATTATGCATTAAATCATTAAATCAACATTTGATTCAATGATCCGGTCATGTCGCACATAACCGACTAGAATCCAATGTATCGATTTATCGAATCAATGATTCGATAACTAGGTCATATCGAATATAACCATTCGAAACATATATCGCGAGAATGAAATGCGGTATCACATACACGCATTATTCTCGGTCCTGCACATATCTCATATGCGCTCCTATTTCGTTTCGCTTGAGCCAGGAAACCTCTGTGTAGGACTCTAAAGACTCGTCAATACGCCGGTAGCAGATGATGATCATATCAAGCACCCACAAGCCGCAAGCGGTCTGCTAAACGTAACGGCCACCCGGGTATTGAGCGATCAGAAGATCGACGAGCTAGCCCGCTCACACTCCTGCGAATCCGACCAGTAACACTTACCATACAGTCCGGTCTCTTCGTCTGATACGTCGCATATCAAGTCTAGGGGTGGTATACGTCAGACCCCAATAACCCGATAAGTCGTGCTGATATGAGGCTCGCAACGGGTCGAGAAACTACTGGTAACACTTACCAGCAAATCTCTGATCAGCCCTGGCCAGGGACTTCCCTGTTACGGCCAATCGAGCACTGCGCAACATCAACCCCCAATACCGGGAGAGACGAAACCCCTCCTATCGCTCATTGCCTCCATGTGACTCGGGACTGTGCCCAAAGACCACCGTTTTGCACGCCCTCATGGACGTGGTAAGGTGGAGATCAAAGCACAGTGGGAATCACACAAGACTCTATGACGATCTCGGGTCTACAGACTAACCTGTACAAGTGTCACCTGAGAACTGCCATCTGACGTGAGGTATAATACCATCTGGGAGTTCTCGGCGAGTCCGTCCAGTGTACCCAGTTTCCACTGAGCACCCGTATACCATCTCTGATGTCAAACAGCAATGGATATGGGATCATCCATCGCCCATCACATGGGTCGAGAAGCGTATACGCTAGTCTACTCTGGTATATCGATGCCCCGTCTCGATACACCCACGACTAGGGACCTTGAAGGATGTACTTATGGACTACCATGTCCCCACTAGTATGATCTGCATCATAGTCCAGGTAGTCAAGTACAAATCCTAAGGTCTTTACCAACATGTAACTATAAGACAGTATAAAGAGACTAGTGTACATGTTAAGATAAATGGCAACCAGATAGCATACTATCATGTCGAGCAAGAAAGTCATCTCTATATATGTCCAAGCATCCAATATAATATACATAATCTGTACAATACTGGCCTCTAGGGCATACATACAACTAACAAAGGCTGCGTATAGTTTTTAAGAAAATCTTTAACACTTCGAATTTAATATCGTTGTAGAATCTAATGGTTTAAAAGGAGTGGCCTTTGCTCCGCCTTTTGAAATCTTTCATTTTGATATTAAGCCGAGTAGGTTTCAAATCTGATTCTACAACATCTTTTTAGGTTTCTTTTGTTTACACTAATCATATTAATGTAGTCCCATCATTTAAGTCCTTATCCATTAAAGAAAAGAAACGAAAATAGAACGTATGCTTATGCCATCCGCTTTCGCCTTAATGTCCCGTTATGGACCGTTAGGTTACTTAACGAACGGCATAGCAAGGCGGGACTAGTGCAGATGCAAAACATAAGCAACATTTATTATATATCATATATATAATATTTCATTCGTCTCAGCATATAAAGTAATCACATTAAAGAATATCCACAGCAGAAGCACATATATGAAAATACAGAATATACTAAGAGGTCCGTATTTTGTATTTATCAAACAATAGAAAATACGGATTCCACGGTCGCGATGAATAGCCAAGACCACACCCCTAGATACCTACGAGAGCGAAAAGTGACCCTACCAATTCTAGAGTTTAGGAGACCTGGTCTCGACTCCTCGAGATGGTCTCCCACTGAACTCTAGAACCCGGTAACTTGTGCTCCCCTCCTTGGGTCTATCCTATTGCGGAAAAATAAATAATATACAACAATGGTGACATCATCCTTAACCCGGACGTGCCCCAATAAAAGAATATTACATACATTTTATTTTACATGAATGAAAAAAAAAACTCTCATCTCACATAAAACCCCCGGCTATTCATTCGCGGCGATCCTGTACATCATATCTCAGCAACACATAATATCACATATCATCAACGTAAGAAAGTATGCGTACCCCAATTGTCGTTGATGTATAGCAACAAAACCGGCAATACACCACATACTACACTTACGGTCGCAGAAAAGAAAGTGAAAAACTACAACAATTGGAGTCGACACTGCCTTTAGACATCATAAATCTGGAATATCACATATTCAGGATTTCATGCCTAACAATGCAAATCTTATATTTAGGTCTCAACCATGAAAACACCTTTTCAAAAGAAACCAGGTAATTCAACAAGGTTCCCGATTCTACCGAGACCGAAATATTAGACTTGCACGCTACTAATTACTTTTCACAAAACTAATTAGTGTAGATTCCAATTATTGTATCACATCACAGAAATCTAGACAATGTTAAACGTTTCAATCGAATCAACAAGCACCCTCAAATTACCCCGATGAGCTCAACACTTGAGCAAAATTAAAGTACCCCAAAATGAGCCATAGTACCTATGATCCATCCGTAGAAGGGCCAAACCAATGCCTCACTTATGACACCGCGGAACTACGGCAAACCCTAAGGTTCAGTCGCGGTTCCGAGGGCATATAATCGAGTTAAGGTTTTTGTTCTTCTAGAGGGTCCATAGAGTTACTTGCACGACTATCGAATATAATTAACTTAAAAAAATTCCAACACTTGAAAATTTTCAGCGAGGGTAATGGGGGGTTATTGATGTTCGCTTGAACTGTCAAACATCATCCAAGTTACCATTACAATATTAAAAAATACGATTACGAGATACTCCGAATAAGGCCCTAAGCACAATTTGCATCACATGAAAATTTGGCCTAAACAAACAATAACTGAAAACCCAAAACCTAGACACCAGATCACAGAAAAATTTTGAAGCGGAATAGGGGAGGGGGCTGGCCTGCTCTGATTTTGAGGGGGGGCTCGGCCAAAATCCGAGGAGAATGGCTCAAATTTGTTCTGTGCTCCTATAATTGTGTCAGCAATCTTCTGCAGTTGTTTGAAAAAAAATTCTAGCACTTTAAAAAATCGACAGAGAAGCAAAGTTTAAGGGATGCGGTTTTGTTAATTTGGTGTTGTTTCGTTTCCGTATTATTTCTAACATTGTCTATGTTTCTAGCTTGGCTCTGATACCACTGTAGGGTTTCTATAGCACCACACTAGGTTTAGGGTTGCATCACGCATGCTATAAGAAAAATTTTAGAGTGTACTAAGCTATTCCAACCATGAATCGAACTAGAAAGATAGAGTAACAACATGATAGTATCATATACTACAAGTGTCTAACACTAAATGGGAGAGAATACAACCTTTGTCGAACTCCTCCTAGACTCTTTGGATCGATAGAGGTTTGAACCGGTTGGCTTATGTCCTTCCGAGTCCACGCTGATCCACCACGAAGTCTCTTTGCACCAAGCTCCAAGCTTCTCTTGATCAAGGAAGAAGATGAAGCAAACACTTCAATCCAGTGGGATAAACTAAAGTGGAATGGTGATTTGGGTTTTGATCTCAATTAAAAACCTTTTCTTTTTAATCCTTTTTCTTTCTTTTGAAACCTTAGTGAGCTTTGAGGAGGGAGAGGAAGAAGGAGATGGCTCAAGCTAAACTCAAGATAATAATGATAATGATAACTCTTGCTTAACTCAAGAGAGTAAGAGAGAGTATCACGCAAAACTATGGTTACAAAATATCCAGATATTTTGTAACTTGAGTTTAAGCAAAACCATGGGCCAAAACCATGGGCAAATGAAACCATGGTTTTGACTTGTCAACACAAGGAAATAAGAGTTGAATAGTCAAGCATGATTCCATTTGTCATTTTTGCTTAATCTTAAATTAACAAAATATATGTATAAATATGTAACCATGTGATTCTTGCATTGCCGCCACCAATGTATCATCAACCATGACACATGAATGCTTGCATGTGTGCATGCATATCAACATATACATACACTCATGCATGCATCAAAAGAAATAGGTTTTAATAAATGAGCTAATGGACTTAATATTAAATCAACACTTGATTTATTAACCCGGTCATATCACATACGACCCGTCCAATAGTAAAAGCCTAACTAAAATATGGTATCCAATATACGCATTTAATCGATCTCCCGCGCATATCACAAATGCACCCCAAATCGTTTCGCCTGAGCTAGGAGACTCCTTTGTAGGACTCTAAGACTCGTCAATACGCTTGCAGTAGGCAGTGATCACATCACATGCCCACAAACGATCAGTGGCACAAGCAGCACATAACGGCTCCTAGGTATTGAGCGATCAGAAGAAACACAAGCAAACCTGTTAAAACTCCTGTCGAGCCAACTGGAAACACTTACCGTACAGTCCGGTCTCTTCATCAAATATGCCGCATATTAGGTCTAGAGGTGGTATCGTCGATCCCAATAACTCAGATAAGTCATGCTGGTATATAGCTCATAACAGATGGAGAAACTACTGATAACACTTATTAGTAAATTTCAGCACCCATGGCCAGGGACTTCCTGTTATATCCAATCGTACATGGTGCAATATCAACCCCCAATACCGGGAGAGGCGAAACCCCTCCTATCGCTCATTGCCTCCATGTGCCTCGGGACTGTACCAAAAATCCACCTGTTTGCATGACTCAGTAGAGCCGTGGTAGGGTGGAGATCAAAGTACAGTGGGAGATACACAAGGCTCTCTGACGATCTCGGGTCTATAGACTAACCTGTACCAGTGACACCTAAGAACTGCTATCTGACGATAGATATAATACCACATAGGAGTTCTCGGCGTGTCCGTTCGGTGTACCCAGTCTCCACTGAGCACCCGTATACGATCTTTGGTGTCACCACACCAATGGATATTGGATCATCCATCGCCCATCATATAGGACAAGTAACGTATACGCTCGTCTACTCTGGTGATATCGATGCCACGTATCGATACACCCACGACTAGGAACATTTCAAGGATATGCTTATAGACTACTCTGTCCCACTAGTATAATCCGCATCATAATCTCAGTAGTCCTGCATCATCTTAAGGGCTATATCAACATGTACCAAATGAATGAAAGCACGATCAAATTAACATGTCAAGATAAAAGGTGCAACCAGATAGCATACTATCATGTCGAGCAAGAATGTCCCCTGAATACACACACATACACACACACACATACCGGTACATACACTATCATATAATGGCATCTAGGGCATACATATATCCAACAGTTCCATCCATTTCTATTCCAACACCCCTGTATTGTGATAACAATAGAGCCATGGCTTTGGCAAAGGAACCAAGATCCTATCAGAAATCCAGACATATCTTGAGGCGGTATCACCTCATCCTGGACATAGCGGATCGCCAGGACATCGAGGGACGGAGAGTACACACGGAAGACAACACATCAGATCCATTCACCAAGGTCATTCCTCAAGTTTAGTTTGAGAAACTGTTCGAGCTGTTGGGCATGCGGTACTCCGGCAACTGGTTCTAGTGTAGACAGTGGGTACTTATTGCACTAACTACAGGCCTTAGTGCAAGTCGAAGATTGTTAGATATGTATGCCCTAGAGGGCTGTATTTTATAGGATGCTAAGCATGTATATGTATAGAAACAATCTTTGCTCAAAATGATATTATGTTATCTGGTTTATCTTCATCTTAACGTGTGATGTGTTGTATTTCATATCTTTATATACATGTTGCTGAACCCCTTAGGATTATGCTTGACTACCGGGATTATGATATAGATCATACTAGTGGGGCCTGGGCAGTCTATAAGCATATCCTTTAATTGTTCCTAGTCGAGAGTATGTCAAGACAGGGTATCGATATTACCAGAGTAGACTAGTGTGTACGTTTCTTGTCCCTGGGGGCGATGGTTGATCCCACAACCATTGGTGTTTGACATCAAAGATTGTACACAGGTGCTCATTGAAGAATGGGTACACCGAACAGGACTCGCCAAGAACTCCTAGATGATATATATACCATTTGTCAGACAGCAGTTCACTGGTGACACTTGTACAGGTTAGTCTATTGACCCGAGATCGTCATAGAGTCTTGTGTGTCTCCCTCTGTACTTTGATCTCCACCCTACCTCGGCTCTACTGAGTCGTGCAAACAGGTGGATTTTAGGTACAGTACCGAGGCACATGGAGGCAATGAGCGATAGGAGGGGTTTTGTCTCTCCCGGTATTCGGGGTTGATGTTGCACCTTGTACAATTGGCTATAACAGGAAGTCCCTGGGCAGGGCTGCTGAGATTTACTGATAAGTGTTATCAGTAGTTTCTCGATCTATTATGAGCTATATACCGGCATGACTTATCTGAGTTATTGAGGTCGATGATACCACCCCTAGACCAGATATGAAGCTTATTTGACGAAGAGACCGCACTGTACAGTAAGTGTTTCCAGTTGGCTCGACAGGAGTTTTAGCAGGTTTGCTTGTGTTTCTTCTGATCGCTCAATACCTAGGAGTCGTTACGTACTGCTTGTGCCACTGACAGTTTGTGGGCATGTGATGTGATCACTTCCTACTGCTAGCGTATTGACAAGTCTCAGAGTCCTACAAAGGAGTCTCCTAGCTCAGGAGAAATGATTTGGGGTGCATATGTGATATGCGTGGGAGCTCGATTAAATGCTTACAGTGGGAGACAGATAAGACTCTATATGGATCTCGGGTCTACAAACTAACCTGTACCAGTGTCACCTTAGATCTGCTATCCGACGATAGATATAATACCACATAGGAGTTCTCGGCGAGTCCGTTCGGTGCACTCAGTCTCCACTTAGCACCCGTATACGATCATTGGTGTCACCACACCAATGGATATAGGATCATCCATCGCCCATGATATGGCACATTTATCTTATACGCTAGTCTACACTGGTGATATCGATGCCCCGTATCGATAAACCCATGACTAGGAACATTTCAAGGATATGCTCATAGAGTACACTATCCCACTAGTATGATCAGCATCATAATCTCAGTAGTCCAGCATCATCCTAAGGGCTATTTCAACATTTACCAAATGACTGAAAGCACGATCAAATGAACATGTCAAGATAAAAGGTGCAACCAGATAGCATACTATCATGTCGAGCAAGAATGTCCCCTGAATACACACACACACATGCACGCATACCGGTACATACACTATCATACAATGGCCTCTATGGCATACATATATCCAACAGTTCCATTCATTGCTAATCCAATACCTCTGAATTGTGATAACAATGGAGCCATGCCTTTGGCAAAGGAACCGAGGTCCCATCAGAAATCCAGACATATCTTGAGGCGGTATCACCTCATCCTAAAGATAGCGGATCGCCAGGACATCGAGGGACGGAGAGTATACATGGAAGACAACATAGCAGATCCATTCACCCAGGCCATTCCGCAAGTATAGTTTGAGAAACAGTTCGAGCAGTTGGGCATGCGGTACGCCGGCAACTGGTTCTAGTGTAGACAATAGGTACTTATTGCACCGAATATAGGCCTTAATACAAGTGGGAGATTGTTAGATATGTATACCCTAGAGGCCTGTATTGTATAGAATGCTAGGCATGTATATGTATAGAAACAATCTTTGCTAGAAATGATAGTATGCTATCTGGTTTATCTTCATCTTAACGTGTGATGTGTTGTATTTCATATCTTTATATACATGTTGATGAAGCCATTAGGATTATGCTTGACTACAGGGATTATGATGTAGATCATACTAGTGGGGCCTGGGCAGTCTATAAGCATATCCTTTAATTGTTCCTAGTCGAGAGTATATCGAGGCAGGGCATCAATATTACCAGAGTAGACTAGTGTGTACGTTTCTTATCCCTTGGGGCGATGGTTGATCCCACAACTATTGGTGTTTGACACCGAAGATTGTACACAGGTGCTCATTGAAGAATGGGTACACCGCACAGGACTCGCCAAGAACTCCTAGATGGTATATATACCTATTGTTAGATAGCAGTTCTCTGGTGACACTTGTACAGGTTAGTCTATAGACCCGAGATCTTCATAGAGTCTTGTGTGTCTGCCCAATATGCTTTGATTTCCTCCCTACCACGGCTCTACCGAGTCGTGCAAACAAGTGGATTTTGGGTACAGTCCCGAATCGCATAGAGGCAGTGAGTGATAGGAGGGGTTTCGTCTCTCCCGGTATAGGGAGTTGATGTCGTACTATGCTTGATCGGCCATAACAGCAAATCCCTGGCCAGGGTTTTCGAGATTTACTGATAAGTGTTATCAGTAGTTTCTCGAACCGTTATGGGCCGCAAATTAGCATGACTTATAAAGTTACTAGGGTCTGACATTTACCACCCCTAGACTTCATATGCGACGTATTAGACGACGAGACTGGACTGTACGATAAGTGTTATTTACAGGCTCGTTAGGGTTGTGATGAGTTCGCTCGTCGGCCACCTTTTCGTTATGTACCTTGGTAACCGTTATGCACAGCTAGTGCCGCTGACGTGCTTGTGGTTAAACCTATTGCTAGCGTACTGTCGAGTCATTAGAGTCCCACACAGAGAGTTCCCTGGTTCATGCAAAAGATGTAGAGGCCGTAAGTTGTTACGACAGGATTTCAATCATCTTCGTGTAAGTGTTACAGGAATAATGATCGGAAGGATAATACTGGTAGGCTTTAATTTAAGCCGGATACCGGTATTATATTATTGGATTATTACTAATCGTATTTTTCGGAATTCGAATACGGGTATACTTATACGGTATACGGTGAGGGGTATTCTTGTAATTGTACAATGATACTTTCTAGAAGGAGCACCACATAAATGGATTTTTATTTTGAGAAAATAGAAATGATGAGGTGGAATTTGGAGAAAGTCTTAGTATGGTTGAAGGTATGGCTCAAATCATTTTATATTCATTTGGGTTTACTATTGAGGCATGGTGCATTATTTTTGTAAAAAAATAATGCAAGCTTCAATTATTGTTTTGAGCCATATTTTTTGTTATGCTTGATTTTTCATTCATTCATTACATACACATTCTCTCTCCTAATTCTCTTATTCCTCTACCTCCTGAGCTAAACCTTCACATGAGTTGTGAATCATAAGTCAAGGGAAAAATATAATCCAGTACTTGATTTCTACATAATCTAAGTGATCACTACTAGGAATCTTGATTTCTTAGTTAAACTCTTGTGAAGAGTTTATAGCTTGTTCGATAGCTATAAATTGGATCATCTTGGATCTAGAGGTGGCCGGAGATCGAGCTCTTTGCAACCATCAAGAATTCTAGGAGTTGCAACAAAGAGAAGACCCAATAGACCGGTTGCTTAGGTATAGCACTCTATCATAGTAGATTAGATCTCTTGATAAGTTTGCTAGTTAAGGATTAAACACTAATCTTGGGTTATGTCGGTGTTGCATGCAAGAAAATTATTGTTTATCGCTTCCGCCTCCTCACAAGTGTTGTGAGGGTGTGCAACATCCACTAACAGGTCTCATACTCACCATCACATACATCAAACTCCCTACTGCAGATGCATAAGGCACGCTTACCACTTCATCTTTCTGCTCTTGAGTTGTTGGGCACAACTCCTTGCTGAGTTTGAAATGCTTCGCTAAGGGCATACTCACCATCTTAGACTTGTCCATGTTGAACCACTTCAAAACCTTCTCGATGTAATCCATTTACGATAACCACAGCTTCCGCTGCTTCCTATCTCTCACGATTTTCATACCCAAGATTTGCTTTGCCGCTCCCAAATCCTTTATAGAGAATTTCTCGGCCATTATCTTCTTCAAACTTTGAATTTTCTCGAAATTCGGACCCGCTACCAACATGTCATCCACATACAGCGAAAATATAATGTACTCTCCATCTTTAAAAGTCCGAACATACATGCAGTGATCTGATTCACAGCGCACAAATCCCGTCTCCAACATAAACTGATCGAATTTGAGATACCATGGCCTAGGAGCTTATTTGAGGCCATACAAGGTCTTTCGCAGATTACACACCATATTTCTTTCCTCTTCACTTTGTATCCCGGCGGCTGTATCATATAGACATCCTCCTCCAAATATGCATAAAGGAACACAGTATTCACATCCAGCTGCTCTAAGTGCAAATCCTCCACTGCCATGATACTGAGAATCATCAGAATATATGTCATCTTCACGACTGGGGAAAAAATCTCTTGATAATCAATTCCTTGCTTTTGTGCATATCCTTTAACCACCAAGCGAGCCTTATACCGCTTCACACTATTGGCCTCATCTTTAATTCTGTACACCCACCTATTCAGCAACGCTTTCCGGCCTTTGGGTAGCTTCACTAGATCTCACGTATGGTTTTTCTTCAAAGAATCCATCTCCTCGTCTATAGCTCGCTCCCACTGCTTGCTAGCACCATTGCTTGTTGCTTCTTGAAGGGATCCAGTCCCGTCTGAATCTATGTAGAGAATGAAGTCGGTCACAAGTATTTCGCCTATTTCGCGTAGATCTCTTCAGATTTGGTACATCCATTTGCTGAAAATGGTCACCATCCTTTTCTAGAATCTAATCATACATTACAGCTTCCTCCATGTGCTGATATCCTCCTGTAGGTACCTGAATGCTCTCTTGAGTTCCGTCCAACTCGGCAAACTCTGATGCCGCACCATCTTTGGCTTGTTTCTATTCTTTGTACAAGTGCCTCTCATCAAAGAAAACGTTCCAGCTTCGTATTACCTTCTTGCTTGTGTAATCTTACAGCTGATATCCAAACTCGTCTCCACCAAAGCCGATGAAAGCACACTTCCTAGATTTGGAATCAAGCTTACTTCTTTCCGCTTTTTCAATCAAAGAATATGAATACAACCAAATACTTTTAGGTGCGGGTAATTAACCATTTTACCTGACCAAATTTCTTGCGGAATGACTGCAACAAGCACTTCCGGGCTTCTGTTGATAAAGTACACAACAACATCGACCGCCACTGCCCATAGGAATTTAGACATATCTGCATCCAAGGTCATGCTCCGCACTCACTCTAGGATCGTCATGTTCATCCTTTTAACGATCCCATTCTGCTGTGGCATCCTCGGTACCATCTTCAGCCAATGAATACCCTTCTGCGAGCAAAACGCCTCGAACTCCTGTATGCAGTATTCCCCTCCATTATTGAATTTAAGGAATTTTATATTAGCCCATGTTTGGTTCTCAACCTATACAATCTAGCGTTCGAAGAAACCAAACACATTGGACTTCTTCTTCATTGCATACACCCATGACTTCTAGCTTGCATTGTCGATGAACATCACGAAGTACCGATTTCCACCATAAGACTCTACCGAGGCCGGACCTCATAGGTCCGTATGCACCATCTTTAGTATCTTAATCTTCTTTTCTACGCCTCCAATTTGAAACCTGAGCGTGCTTTGCTTCCAAAAAACGCAGCTCTCGCAAAGCCTAACTCTACCTTCTTCAGCCTCGAATAAAGACCCCTACCCTGAAGAATTTTCTTATTCTTCTTACTAAGGCGCACCAATCTTCTATGTAACAACGAAGTTTCCGAACTTACCGCCAATGCATCCGAACCTCCGCTGCTTCCACTAAATGAGTACAACAAACCGCTCAACTTGCCCTTAGTGACCACCAACGATCCTTTTGAAATCTTCCATTAAGAATTCCTAAATTTCTCCATATAACCTTCGTTGTTCAGCGGACTTGTAGATAAGCTTTTCTTCAAGAACGTGTCTCGTGTTCTTCAGCTTTATTAGATCTTCTCCTAACAGTTACAAGATGATCGTCCCATTACCATTGATCTTATAAAGATTACCATTTCCTACAGTCACATGTCCAAGATCACCTTGAACATACTCGCTAAAGTAATGCCGGCCCGAAGTGCCATGAAAAGATACGCCCGAATCTAGGAACTAAGCATCCGCCTTTGATTTCTTGCTCGCTGATAGACAAAGACCTTATTCCCCGTGTTCTTATGTCGACACCACATTATCTTCCTTTCTCATCTGCCTTCCTATTCGAGTCTTTCTTCTAAGAGTTGACATTCACTTTTTCTGTGACCTTTTTTTCCGCAATTCCAACAGTCGCCTTGGATCTTCGCCTTCGATTTTTCTAGGCTCTTAGACTTGCCCTTCTTTCCCTTTACCCTTTCCATCATTCTACCATAATTCTCCACCGAAAGTGCAGAAGTTTCCGAACTCCTACTCACGGCCTTCCTCCGCATCTCATCGTTTAGTATGCAACTCACCGCATAATTAAACATGGGAGTCCCTGAGATAGAGTTGCTAAACTCCATAACTATGTTCTCCCAACTCTCCGACAACGAACAGAGGAATAACAAGGCCCAAATCTCATCTTCAAACACGATCGAGATAGATTCTTATTAGCTCATCACGCTGTTGAATTCGTTCAGGTGCTCCGTCACCAAACCGCTCTCAACTATCTTCATGTTGAAAAGCTTCTACATCAAAAAAAATTTGTTTAATATCGAAGGATTTTTATAGAACTTTGCAAACGTCATCATTAGTGCCTTGGTTGTTTTCTCTTTTGAGATATTAAAAGCCACCTGCAGAGTCAACAAAAATTTGATCGCCGCCAGGGCTTTCCTATCCAAAAGGTTCGATGCCTCCTCGGTCATCTTCTCGGGTTTTTCTCCTAACAACGGAAGATACATGTCCTTTTGGTATAAATAGTCCTCCATCTACATGCGCCACCAACCATAATTAGGACCATTGAATTTCTCGGTTCTTATCGTATCCTCCGCCTTCTTTTCGTCTCTGTCGCAGCAAACTCAACATCTCCCTTGATCTGAACCTACGCCTTCAAAACGATGGTCTAAGAAAGTAGGGAAGAGGACGTAAGTGTCATTACCCATTGATTGATAGAAGAAACGTGTGTTCTGCCCTGTCCTATTTGTTTTACTTACCGCAATCAAGACGGTGTTGTTTTACAGCTAGCCGGTTGAGCGCGGATCGTCCGCAGGGAGATGGTAGTATGTCCGTTCTGATCTTATACGAGTCAATAAAGAATGCGTATGTGTCTGTTCAAAACTATCCTAAGTGTTTGTATGTATATTCAAGTAAGCTTGTTAGGGTTAAACTTTGTTAGTAGAGTTAGGATTAGTCTTGTACTTTTCTTTTGGCATTCTTAAAATGATGTTGGGATAATCGAACGTAGTGGGGATTAAGAGGACATAGGAATAGGATTTGCGAGTTTAAGCAAGCTTTCCAACGCTAAATCCATTCCTAGTGCCCCTTGTCCTTCCGCTACATCCGCTTATTTCCAACTCTCGGCCAAAAACCCGCAACCATGTATCCAATTGGGTCAAAACTATATGTCACGTTATAGTGCGCCCAAAGGACTTCTCGGCTTAGGTCGCGGCTATATGTCACATATAGCGCGCCTGAGTGAGGGGGTTGCGTTTGTTTGGTCAAGTTTCGTTTTAGGATGTTTGGCGAAGAGAAGCACAAGGGATTTTTCCGTCCCTCATATTAACCTTCCTTAGCCCCTAACAAGTGGAAATTATTCACACATGAAAATGAAAAGAAAAAAGCAAGAAAGAAGCAAAGAAAGAAAGGAAAAAATACGGTTTTACAAGATAATTACTTGGTTCCTCACCTAAGCAAGGAACTCCGTCGAGTATCATGGATTGAAAAAAATACGGATAAGAAGGGAAGGAAAATAAAACAAGCAAAGAAATATCAACAACTACTTAACAAGAAGAAACAAAATTACACTTAGGAATTAAAATTACAATACAAGAATTAAAAGATACAAGATAAATAAAAATGCTCATCTTCATTGATTTTCCATTCAAGAGCTCTCACTACACTTTAATGAAGAATAGATGAAGAGGAAGAAGAAGATAAAAACTAAGCAACACTAAAATCTAACTAAAAAGAAGGCTCCTTTACTTGGCACAAAACTGGGCTATTTATAGGCAGAGAGCTAAAACCCTAGGGCTAAATTCTCAGCCCAAATACAATGACCAAAATAACCCCAAAGTTTGGTCAGATGATGACACGAAACCGCGGAAGAACCACCGCAAAAACAAACATTTGGCGGCGGTTCCACCGCGGTTTTATGGAATTGGTGTCTCGTATTTGTAGGGTTACTAGACACACTCAAGAGGTTCCACAAGGCATCAACTATGCCAAATTCAAATTTTCCGGTGCCGAGAAACCCTAAACTAGATCGTTAACTAGAGATTAGGCGAAAAGCAAGCAAGTAAACAACTTTATTGCTAAGTGAAAGGGACTACAACCTTTGTAGATCCGCTCCACCATTTCCTTAGCTCAGTGTTGACGTCCCTCCGCTGCGATCATCGGAATCCCGGACTCTAGCGATGGTTTCGTCGGAGAAATAATCGGGCTAGGTCGTTGACTTCGATGCCGAAGATGATCTACGTCGAGGCGACTCAAACTCAAGCTCCATCTTCACTAGGTCAAGAAACTTGTGAAGAAAACACCCTCTACTACATGGCAAATGATAGAGGATGAAGAAATAGGAAGTGGGTTCACTTTGGATTTGGATTTCTCACTTAGAATCATCACTTAGAATTTTCTAGCAAGCTTTTTCTTTCTTCATAAAGAAGATGAAGAAGAAGAAAAAGAATTAATTAAATTAGAAAATTCAAGTGATTCTTATCATATAGCAACCATGGGTTAGTATAACTCATGTAGAGAATAAACTAGGGTTTAGATAATGGTTAGGTTTAAGAATAAAAACAAAATGGTGAAGCTTCATGAAACTCCAAGAATAAAACAAAGAAAGGCACCATATTTGTTTTTGCCCTTAAAAATAAATGAATAAATAAAAGAGTAAATCAAACCCTAACCATTACCCTAATCATAGTTTAAAGTTTACACACACCCAAGTTTGCATGTATCATCAAACATGATACAAACAAGTGCACAAAAATATATCATATATACAATGTGCACAATCTTGTAAGAAAATAATCTTAAGTGAACCAATACTAGTTAATGTAAAGTGATATATCAAATATATAATTATACATTAAATCACTAAATCAACACTTGATTTAATGATCCGGTCATACTGCATATAACCGACTAATATCAAGTGTATCAAAGTATCGAATCAACACTTGATTCGGTAACCCAGCTATATCTCATATAACCATCCAATGATACAAATCGTAAGAATAGAATACAGTATCACATACTGGTATTATTCTCGGTCCCGCACATATCTCATATGCGCTCCTATTTCGTTTCGCTTGACCCAGGAAACCTCTGTGTAGGACTCTAAAGACTCGTCAATACGCCGGCAGCAGGTGATGATCATATCAAACACCCACAAGCCGCAAGCGGTCTGCTAAACGTAACGGCCACCCGGGTATTGAGCGATCCGAAGATCAACGAGCAAGCCCGCTCACACTCCTGTGAATCCAACCAGTAACACTACCGTACAGTCCGGTCTGTTCGTCTGATATGTCACATATCTCGTCTATGGGTGGTAAACGTCAGACCCCAATAACTCGATAAGTCGTGTCGATATGAGGCTCATAACGGGTCGAGAAACTACTGGTAACACTTACCAGTAAATCCCTAAAGCAGCCTTGGCCAAGGACTTCCTGTTATAGCCAATCGAGCACATCGCAACATCAACTCCCTATACCGGGAGAGACGAAACCCCACATATCGCTCACTGCCTCCATATTACTCGGGACTGTACCTAAAAACCACCGTTTTGCATGCCCTCTTGGACGTGGTAAGGTGGAAATCAAAGCACAGTGGGAATCACACAAGACTCTATGACGATCTCGGGTATACAGACTAACCTGTACCAGTGTCACCAGAGAACTGCCATCTGACGTAAGGTATAATACCATCAGGGAGTTCTCGGCGAGTCCGTCCAGTGCACCCAGTCTCTATTGAGCACCCGTATATCATCTCTGATGTCAAACACCAATGGATATGGGATCATCCATCGCCCATCTGTATGGGTCAAGAAGGTATACACTAGTCTACTCTGGTATATCGATGCCCCGTCTCGATACACCCACGACTAGGGACTTTGAAGGATGTACTTATGGACTACCATGTCCCCACTCGTATGATCCGCATCATAGTCCAGATAGTCAAGTACACATCCTAAGGGCTTTACCAACATGTAACAGAGAGACAATCAGTGTACTCGTTAAGGTAAAAAGTAACCAGATAGCATACTATCATATCGGGCAAGAAAGTCATCCCTATATATGCCCAAGCATCCACTACAATATACATCCTATGTATAGTAATGGCCTCTAGGGCATACATATAACTAACAATCTCCCACTTGCACTAGGGCCATCTGATAGCAGTGGTTGTAGTATCTCATACTCAACCATCCCATAAAAGTCTCTCTCTGGGAAAAGGCCTTTGTGAGTGGATCCGCCGTGTTGTCCTCTTAGTCTACTCTCCTAACCTCGATCCCCTGGAGATCAACCATCTCCACGATCAGGTGATACTGCCTAAGAATATGTCTGGATCACTGATGGGACGGGCGTTCCTTGGCATAAGCCACAACTCCATTGTCACACAACGGGAGGAACGAAGTTCATCTCATGAACAAATATACACCCAGACTGCCTCTTTGGTAGCATCTTTGGTAACAATGTATCTTGCCTTTAATCGTCTAGTATGTCACGGTATCTAGCTTGGAATTCTTCCAACATACCGTCCCTCTACTGAGGGTAAAGATAATGCCTGCGACTGACATTCAGTCGTCCTTATCACCCAGGAAACTTTCCAGTGATTCTCCCCAGGATCGATTGATACCATCTCACCACAACTAGTGAGTATCCTAACATCCAATTAGATCTATCTCATAGATCCAAAACCCAGGATATAGGAGGTATCACTTTGATCCTTTATGGAGAATCCTTGTGATAAGCGGAGATTGACCGAGCGTAGCATAGGAAACTCCTTCCCTATAGAGAGTATGTCATCCACGTGCTCTACGAGGATCACCACCATACTCCCTACTACCTTTTGTATATACAAGGTTCATCTACCATTTTGATGATGCCAAACTCTTTGACTAACTCATCAAAACAAATGTTCCAACTTCGCGATGCCTGCTATATCACATAAAACATCTTGCACACGTTTCCGCTGCTCCCACTGTCTACGAAGCCCTCTGACTGTGTTCTTATAGACTCTCTCTTCTAAAACATCATTTAGAAAAGCAGTCATCACACCCAACCGCCAGATATCGTAGTCATGGTATGTAGCCGTGGCAAGTAGGATCTGGATGGACTTAAGCATAGCCACTAGAAAAAGGTTTCATTATTATCCATGCCTGGTCGATGACGAAAACCTTTAACAAGTCTAGCTTTGAAAGTCTCAACATTTCCATCTACACCAAGTAATCTTCTCAAGATATACTCGCTCCTGATGGGGATTTAACCCTTCAGATATAGCAACCAAAGTCCATACTTTGTTGGTGTACATGGATTCCATCTCAGATCACTAAGCATCCAGCCATTCTTACAAAGTCCCTACTCTCGATGGCCTGTTCGAAACTAGTTGGGTCATCATCTCATGATGCAATCCTCGCTCCTACTGTCATAAAGAAACCGAAGTATCTCTCAGGCGGATGAGGAACCCTACTAGATCGGCGGAGAGGCTGAGGTTCGTTAGAATCTATTGAATCCTTTGGTTCTACGAAATCATCAGCTGCAGTTTTTATTGCTGGAACCTTTCCAGTTCTACATAACTGACCTTGCCTCGAGCTTGTCCGGATTTTGCTTTTAGACATAGGCCGGACAACCCCAAATCTTAACAAACTTAAGATATGGGCTCTTCCCTTTCCATATCTCATATGAAATGGTAGGTTTCTGATTTGATCAGAACCCTATTCAATAGGTATGCTACTTCATAAGTGCATAACCCCCTGAAAGGAAATTGGAAACTCAGTAGTACTCATCATAGAGCACACCATATCACATAGGGTGTTATTGCTCCGCCCCGATATACCATCGTGCTATGGTGTATACGGAGGAGTAATGCTGAGAGAGAATCTCATTCTCCTTTAGAATAATCCAGGAATTCCATGCTCAAGTATTCTCCTCCTTGATCACATCAAAGGATATAATACTTATACCCGTATTTTGGTTCTCTACTTCTAACTTATATTCTGTGAATATCTCAAAAATTTCGGACTTGTGTTTCAACAGGAACATATGTCTGAATCTTGAGAGATTATCAGAGAATGTAATGAAGTACAAAGAACCGGTCTTGGCATTAGTAGATAGGGGACCTTCATACATCAGCATGTAACAATCCCAAGAGTTCACTAACTCTTTCTCTGTTTCTAATAAACAGAGCTATGGTCATCTAATCTTTGTGACATGACTGGAAAGTTTCACAAGATGTAAATTCAAACTAAATTAAATATGCATCTTAATGTAACTTCAGCTAGTCGAGTCTACAATGCCTCAAGAAGGATTTGTTCATTTCTGAACTCTTCCTCTTGTGTGTGTTCTATATACTAAGAACTATGGTTTGATTTAGAACGTCAATGCTTTTAGATAACGTGCATGAACCGATCAACTCTTGTTATAGGAAATGTTCAAAATATTATCCAACAATAAAATTTTTTATCCTTCTTTATCTAAATAAAGAGACTGATATGATTTTGTATATCAGGTTCGGTATCTAATAACATCTGTTCAGAATCAATGTATTCTTGTAATACAGGGTGACAGTGACCAACAGACTTGGCTGCAACACTTGCACCATTTTCTGCCTCATGAAACTTATCACCCGTTCTCAGTTCTTTACGTTTCTGTAGCCCATGTAACAAATTACATATGCGGGATCCTGATCTGGTATCACATACCTAGGATGTAAAGGATACTGAGAAACAGTTCTGTGTAACGAACACACCCGAAGATGATGCATCAACATGCACTTTCTTCGTTTGGGCGGTACGGGAATTCTGGTAATCCCCTAATTCCTGCTCTATCTTATAACATTTATAAGTTGGAGCGGGACCAACGTTCCCCAGCTCAGTATAACAAGCGGGTTCGGTCAATATATCCGTTTTATTATCTTGATTAAGGCGTGATATGGTCGCTACCTGGAGAGAGAGAGAAGAAAACACTCTGCGTGCACTCTTGCAAGATTAGATTGGTTATTATTTTATCTAATCAGGATGGCTCCCACTGTTTTTATCAAATCTTCCTTCAAACCCTAAAAGGAAAGACTAGCCGGGATTAATTACACGCTACAAGTTCGCCAATCTTTCAGCCAGGCGAGTGTCGGTACTTTGAGGGAGGTACCCTGTACTTTCGTACGGACCTAATTAAAGTAAACCTCGCTTTTCCCAGAGGCGTAACCCCGTTGACACCTTTCTAGACACCTACTTGATCGGCTAATTGTAATGTGTAAAACTCTCCCAGGAGTAACAATTACTTGCAGTGGGTATCGGGATCTAACTATCTCATAAAAGGTATGCAATCTCATTGCAAATTTCAACACTTGAAATTCCCAATAATGTTTTACCCCTAGTGTTCTATGACCTTGACGAATGCCAAACAACCCATAGTCCACTAGTCAAGTTCAACCCGTACATTTCTTGATTGAATTAAACCCACCCGCACGACCCTTGACGAATGCCAAACAACGCCGTATAAATACCCTAATCCAATCTACATCTTATGCATAAGCAGATAAATACTAGTTAGCTACCGTACACTACGCCTTGACGAATGCCAAACTACCGCAGCACGGATACTAAGTAGTACTTATCTGAAATGATGGAGGGCTACGACAGGTTTTTAAGAAAACCTATTGCGTAATGAACTTGATATCGTTGTAGAATCAAATGATTTAAAATGGAGTGTTTTTTAGGCTTTTCTAGTTTTGCTAAAGGGGTCACTCCCCGTGAAGGGATCGTCGGCCCTTTCCTCATCGAATAAGGTGCAGGATATATCATATATACCGCTGTGCAAAGCAAGAACTATAGGAGCAATCAAAAGACAAACCGAGGGTTGTAGCATCTGCTAGTTATTGCTAAAGGGGTCACTCCCGGTGAAGGGATCTCGGCCCTTTCCTTATCGAATAAGGTGCAGGATGTTCTACAAGGAACAAAGCGATGCGAAGCAAGAACTGTAGCTACCTGTTTTTGAAAATTCGATTCTACAACATCTTTTAGGTTTCTTTTTCTTTCATTAATCATATTAATGAAGTCCCATCATTTAAACTACCTAAACATCACAGTTAAATACGACGTACACTTATGCCATCCGCATTCGCCTCGATGTCCCCTCGTGCACCGTTAGGTTTGGTAACTAACGGCAGAGCGGGGCAGGGCTAGCGCGGGTGTAAAACATAAGTAACGCCTATATAATATATCATATATACTATATACAGTATCTATCAAAATGATCACATCACAGATATTGCAGCAGAAGAAACATATGAAAAATTGGATATACTAGGACGTCCGTGTTTACAATACGAGCCTATATAAAACACGGATTCCACGGTCGCGATGAATAGCCAAACCCACACCCCTAGACCCCTACGAGAGCGGCAAGAAGCCCTACCAATTCTAGAGTTAGGAGACCCGAACTTGACTCCTCGAGTTGGTCTCCCACTGGACTCTAGAACCCGGTTACTTGTGCTCTCCTCCTTGGGTCTATCCTAGTGCGGAAAAGTAAATAATATACAAAGGGTGATATCTTCCATAACCTGGAAGTGCCCCAATAAAAGAGTATTACATACAACAAATTTTACATGAATGAAAATGAAAAACTCTCATCTCACATAAAACTCCCGGCTATTCAAACACGACGATCCAATATAACATATCCAGCAACACATAACATCACATGTCATCAACGTAAGTAAACATGCGTATCACAATTGTCGTTGACATATAGAAACGAAACCAGCGATATCACATATTACACTTACGGTCGCAGAAAAGAAAGTGTAAAACTACAACAGTTGGAATCCGCAACCTCCTTAGACATCGCATGCCTAACCATCTGAATTCCTTAGACATCACATGCCAAACAATTATAAATCCCGCATTTTAGTCTCATTATCGAAAACACTTTTCAATATCAACTCGGGCACTTCAACAAGATTCCTGGCATTTTGATCGAATGCTCGTCGCAAACTTTAGTAGACTGCCGCACCCCTTGTGCCGTCGACGAAGTGCACCAAGGCGGAACACCGCTGCCGCGAGCACCCAAACGGATGCTTTCGTCGACGGGGTTCTCCTACAGTCACTTGGTCGGGGCTATAGGGTGTGGCTGTCTATTAAGTTTACCCGGCGAATATCCGCGTACGCTACGTGATTGCGACGGACTTTTGATCACATCAAAATTCCGTGGCAACCGATCAATTGAGACTAAAGTGCTATGTTTATAACATTCAAATCAGTTATCTCATAACTATTTGTGGATTCCAAATATTGTATCACATTCCAGATAAATAGAAAATGTTAAACTTTCCGATCGAACATTCAAACACCCAAGTTTTCCCGAAACGGCTCAACACAAGAAATAAGTTTAAAAACATCCACTTCATGCCACAGTACAAACGGTCCAGCCGTAGAAGGGTCAAGCCAACGCCTCACATGTGGCACGCCGTACTGCCCCAAACCCTAAGGTTCAAAGGGCAGTTCAAAACGGTCACATAATCGAGTTAAGGTTTGTTGTCTTCTAGAGGGTCCATCACGTTACTTGCACTACTTAGAACGTTTTCAAACTACGGAAAAATCCAACACTTGCAAATTTCCCGGCAGGGGAAAAATTGGGTATTTATATCCGGTCGAACTTTCTAACATATTCAAAAATTATCCGGAAAAACACATAAACAAAATTAAACAATCCGATCAAATCATCGAATCCCCAAAACAACCCAGAAAAACTCAACTGTTGAGCAAACTTTAAAAATTCCCAGAAAATACAGCAATGACAGTGAGAGATTACTGTGCAAGTCACGTGTCAAGATTCGTTTTTATGGCCGCGGAACCGCCGCGCAAGGTACGGTGGGGCCGCGGTTCCGCGGCGCATTAGATGAATTAGGGGCACATGCTCCACAGTAACTCCTAGAAAACCCTGCTGAATTTTTTGAATATTTTTAATTTAGAGAAAACCACATTTTCAGAAAATGCCCAGGGAGGGTTAAAAGTTAGGGTATCGGTGTTTGATCTGATTTCTAACATCGTCTACACTTCGCCTAAAGCTCTAGCTAGGCTCTGATACCACTGTGGGGTTATTAGGCACACTCAAGAGGTTCCACAAGGCATCAACCATGCCAAATTCAAATTTTCCGGTGCCGAGAAACCCTAAACTAGATCGTTAACTAGAGATTAGGCGAAAAGCAAGCAAGTAAACAACTTTATTGCTAAGTGAAAGGGACTACAACCTTTGTAGATCTGCTCCACCGTTCCTTTAGCTCCGTGTTGACGTCCCTCCGCTGCGATCATCGGAATTCTGGACTCTAGCGATGGTTTCGTCGGAGAAATAAACGGGCTAGGTCGTTGACTTCGATGCCGAAGATGATCTACGTCGAGGCGACTCAAACTCAAGCTCCATCTTCACTAGGTCAAGAAACGTGTGAAGAAAACACCCTCTACTACATGGCAAGTGATAGAGGATGAAGAAATAGGAAGTGGGTTCACTTTGGATTTGGATTTCTCACTTGGAATCATCACTTAGAATTTTCTAGCAAGCTTTTTCTTTCTTCATGAAGAAGATGAAGAAGAAGGAAAAGAATTAATTAAATTAGAAAATTCAAGTGATTCTTATCATATAGCAACCATGGGTTAGTATAACTCATGTAGAGAATAAACTAGGGCTTAGATAATGGTTAGGTTTAAGAATAAAAACAAAATGGTGAAGCTTCATGAAACTCCATGAATAAAACAAAGAAAGCCACCATATTTGTTTTTGCGCTTAAAAATAAATGAATGAATAAATGAGTAAATCAAACCCTAACCATTAACCTAATCATAGTTTAAAGTATACACACACCGAAGTTTGCATGTATCATCAAACATGATACAAACAAGTGCACAAAAATATATCATATATACAACGTGCACAATCTTGTGAGAAAATAATCTTAAGTGAACCAATACTAGTTAATGTAAAGTGATATATCAAATATATAATTATACATTAAATCAGTAAATCAACACTTGATTTAATGATCCGGTCATACTGCATATAACCGACTAATATCAAGTGTATCAATGTATCGAATCAACACATGATTCGGTAACCCGGCTATATCTCATATAACCGTCCAATGATACAAATCGCGAGAATAGAATACAGTATTACATACTGGTATTATTCTCGGTCCCGCACATATCTCATATGCGCTTCTATTTCGTTTCGCTTGAGCCAGGAAACCTCTGTGTAGGACTCTAAAGACTCATCAATACGCCGGCAGCAGGTGATGATCATATCAAACACCCACAAGCCACAAGCGGTCTGCTAAACGTAACGGCCATCCGGGTATTGAGCAATCAGAAGATCAACGAGCAAGCCCGCTCACACTCCTGTGAATCCAACCAGTAAGACCACCGTACAGTCCGGTCTGTTCGTCTGATATGTCGCATATCTCGTCTAGGGGTGGTAAACGTCAAACCCCAATAACTCGATAAGTCGTGTCGATATGTGGCTCATAACGGGTCGAGAAACTACTGGTAACACTTACCAGTAAATCCCTAAAGTAGCCTTGGCCAAGGACTTCTTGTTATAGTCAATCGAGCACAGCGCAACATCAACTCCCTATACCGGGAGAGACGAAACCCCTCCTATCGCTCATTGCCTCCATGTTACTCGGGACTGTACCCAAAAACCACCATTTTGCACGCCCTCTTGGACGTGGTAAGGTAGAAATCAAAGCACAGTGGGAATCACACAAGACTCTATGACGATCTCGGGTATACAGACTAACCTGTACCAGTGTCACTAGAGAACTGCCATCTGACGTAAGGTATAATACCATCTGGGAGTTCTCGGCGAGTCCGTCCAGTGTACCCAGTCTCCACTGAGCACCCGTATATCATCTCTGATGTCAAACACCAATGGATATGGGATCATCCATCGCCCATCTGTATGGGTCGAGAAGGTATACGCTAGTCTACTCTGGTATATCGATACCCCGTCTCGATACACCCACGACTAGGGACTTTGAAAGATGTACTTATGGACTACCATGTCCCCACTAGTATGATCCGCATCATAGTCCAGGTAGTCAAGTACACATCCTAAGGGCTTTACCAAAATGTAACAAAGAGACAATCAGTGTACACGTTAAGGTAAAGAGTAACCAGATAGCATACTATCATATCGGGCAAGAAAGTCATCCTTATATATGTCCAAGTATCCACTACAATATACATCCTATATCTAGTAATGGCCTCTAGGGCATACATATAACTAACAGTATTTTCTGGGATTCCTTGTGTTGCTATCTTCTGTTATTCTACATGTCCCAAATTGCAAAATAATTCCAAAGTTTCTTCAGATTTGCAACAGTCCCAAATGGCTTTACTTTTAATTCATTTGACCTTTATCTCTCTCGAGCTCCGCGCGCCCATTGAATCTTGTGCTGCCCCTCTCGTGCTCTGTGCTTGTCCGAGACACGAATGACCACTGTTATTTTTCTAGTCTTTTGAATTGGTAAGCGGCACTGGGCGGTTACGGATGACCGGAACCCGGATTTTATCTGTCTGTGACAGATGTTCTGGTTTTTTAGGGTAACTGTGGAGATTTTGTATGATTTGCGTCAATTTGGACTAGGAAACTCTAACCTGTAAATAAATAGCAAACACGGATCAAAAAGCACCTGCCTATAAACAAACGAGCAGAAGAATAGGCGGTATTAAATGCAATATTCTAGTATGAACAAATACCCGAAACTTAACTTTTGCTCGTCCCGAGCAAAATAAGTTTATTTTCCAAAAAAAGTCCTAACCTCACTTTCGCAGGTAACGCGATTGCACTGAGCTCGTGCAACAAGCCGTTAAACCTCTAGATGTCCCTAGTAGGAGGAGTGCTGTCTCCTGAGGGTTTTCAGCGGATACTACCCACAAAATCCTGTCAAGCTAGTTTCATAAGTTAACGTTGATTCTACTCCTACAGTTTAGTATCTATGTTAGAAATTCTATCATCGTAAATTAGAAATATCCAACCCTTATGTTTCAAACGTCCTATTTATTCAACCCCAGATCCTATACGTTTTACAGTTTAGAAAAATCTCGATATCTCTTGAGTTTTCCTTCTTAAAGCGCAATCTCCAAACCGAGATTTTTATCATCTTTACGGAAAACATAAGTCTTATTCTTTATTCCTATCTTGCCTCTAAACATCGATCGTATACCCCCACGTGTATGTAAATTTTTCACCCCTACACTCAAGAATTCAATTCAAACTATAGTATCCTTGCCTTAATACCTAATACTACTTCTTTTCATTAATGATGGACGGATTTGCTCACACATTTCATGCGACTATTGATGATTCTTGAGGCATTAACCAGCCGATTAGTGAATGTGTGAGCTTAAAGCGTAATTAGCAGTTTCTAGGTCTTGCAATTTATTCTTTTTTTTTCTTTTTCTTTATTTTTCTTTTTCAAGACCGGATATATTTTTCAATAATTCTCTTTTGGTGGTTAGCTTTAAATACCATTTTTTTCTTTCATACTAGGCTTTCAGGTAAGAGTATTTCTAGGTATTCTCTACTTTCCCAAGTTTCAAAGTGCGTGTAAGTGCGATTTGTAGGGTATACACTTTCTGAATTTGGACTTAAGAATATGAACTATTTTTCAGACTTATCCTTCAATAAAGCTTTCAATACTTTCCCTTCATCTTGACTTAACTCAAGAACTGAACTCAAGATTACCTACTTCTAAAAAAAACTGCAAGGACGTATATTTACCAAGGTTAATCAGAAGTAGTGTTATTTTTAGGGTTTTCAATTCCTAAGCCTAGGATTTAGTTATTTCTAACGTATCAACTAAATTTTCGTAATAAAAATCTAAGTTACCCTACTAGCTAACATGAAGATAAAGTTTTTATATTTTGGAATTTTTTTTTTGATTTTTATGGGTTTTTAAATATGTATGCAAATGCAAAATATACACATGAATGCGAAGGTACCCCTAAACTTAAACTTGGCAGTGCCCTCACTGTCCCAAGGGGGTCAAAATTGTCGGTGTTCCCCTGTTTTCTTTTTCTTTTTCTAATTTTATATACAAAACAAAAAGCAAATCAAAAATATATTTACACAAAAAGGTTCCCTCCAAACTTAAGTGAAACAGTGTTGCCACTGTTATGCGTTGAAATTCAGGATTAGGGGGGAAAGAACAGTATCAATCTATACAAGGCCTTACAAAGGCCAAAAGTTAGCACGAACCATTCAAAAAATTTATCATTATAATTTGCATGTTGGTGAAAGAATACGGTGAGGAAAGAAAAGATGAATATGCGAAGCCGTTTGGGAATAGAAGTGGTATGCGGTCCCGGTATATGAGTCTTGATATTGTTCTAGATCATAGAATTGAAGAATCCTAGGTTGCTTAACCATGCTCTGATACCGGTTGTTGGTATCAAACGTCAAGCACTAGTCCCTGATACCAGTTGTCGGGGTGGGAGTAACAAGATATACGGAACAATGCTCGTGACAAACCAAATCACGCAATAACATCAACCATGCAATTAACAACGAATGCCAAATTAATAACGATGCGATAATAACTAAATAAGAATCAAACAAGAGATAAGAGATTTGTTAATAGGTTTCACCCACCGTATGGCTAGTCTCCAGTAGAGTGGAATCTGCAAATGTCTACTAGAGTTTTCTCTCAAAACTTTCTAGATCTAAGCCGTCACCCTCTCATACAATGATCTCTCTTCTATTTGGTTGTACACAAAACATATAAAAGGTCCCTATTATACACAAACCAATTCCTTAATTAGGAAACTACCATAATTAAGAAACTGCCCTAAGGCACTCCTTAATTAAGAAACTGCCGTAATTATGAAACTGGCATAAGATACTCTATAATTAAGAAATTGTGGTTTTGGTAAAGTCTGATATGGCTTGTGTGCACGTTCAGACATCTGCCTAAAGTTTCTCTATAATTTCAACACGGAGTAGAACGTATCATGCTCGATGCAGAGGCTTTTTTTGCTTGTCATGTTCATCGTTGAATGCATCAGGTTAGCAGTGGATTCGAGTTCCTAGCAGCCTTGGGTCATATTTCTCATGTCGAGATGCGGTCTTACGAGCACAAGGAGGATCTTCATCGTATAAAGGACGAGCTGTCTTATTGGTAATACTACACCTTCATTCATATTGTTGCTCATGTTCGCGGTCCAGCAGGAGAAAGGAGCAAGAAGGTGGCATATCTGCATTGGATCAATGGGAGGGCATCTAGCAGCTAGCTTGTCGTCAGTTCTCGACCCTAAGTCAAAAATCTTGGGCATAATTCCTAATACTCCTCGGCCGAAAAAACGTCATAGGCATCATTATTAAGGTTTTTCTTTTTATCACTATTTAAATTTGTAGGCCTTTCAGTTCTTTTTTTTGTATTTTCCTTCTTATTTTAATAAAATTTCAGAATTTTCACGAAAATAATGCATATGCCCGGTCAAATTGCACTGCAAGTGTAACTAGGTTCTCAGATTTCAAAAGTGTAGGTAGACGTTCATGCCCGTGCCGCAAACTAACGGCCATGCGGAATACAAAACGAAAATTTTCAAAATTAGAGCAAGAACTCTGCAACCTAGTATGAAATCCAAACACTAAACTACAAACTATATGACGGGGTTTAGCTACTAGGTTATTGATAACAACCTTTGTAGTCATGTCCTTCTTCTTCATTCAACTTCCTTAGTTTCTTAGGCTGTCGGGAATGAGTTTGAGAGTCGTTCTTTCTTGCCGAAGATAATTTACCTCGAAGGAAACCTAAGTAAGACTTTAGCTTCACAAGTGAAGAAACTAGTGATCAAAACTTGGTAGGAAATGATCACTAGAGTTGTAGTATTGGCGAATCTTTAATTTTTCTCTCATAACCCTTTTCCAAACTCAACTTAGGAAAAACCAAGATAGAAGGAAGAAGGAAACTTGGGTGTTGATCAAGTGAGGATGCATGGAAACTCAAGAATCTCTCATACTTCTCTTTTCTTTTTCTTTCTTTTTTGAATATTAGTGGATTTGTGACTCACCATGGTGTGTCATAAGTGCTGGGTTCCTTAGCACCCTCACTATGTTTTCTAGGGCATCAAGTATGCAATTTTAAAAAACCTAGAGTGCTAAGCAACCCTAACCAAGGATTTAACTAGAGGAATTAGGGTAAAGCAAGCTTGTAATCAAACATTACACTAAGTGAATGAGAATACAACCTTTGTAGACCGGTCCTTTACTTGTAAAGCTCTGTGTTGTAGTTCCTTCGCTCCAAGTAGTAATTTCCCAGACTCTAGTAAGGGTTCACAAGGCGAAAGGAACAAGCTTTCTTGAAGTCTTCGAGGCCGAAGATAATCTACGTCGAGCAATCTCCATCTCAAGCTACCTCTTCAATAATTGGGAATTAGTGAAGCAAACAACCTAAACTAAATGGCTAATCTAGTGTAGGTTAATGAAGTGGGATTTTTGCTCACTTTATAATTATTTTTCACACTGATTTTCTTCACCTTTTGAAAACATAGAGTGCTTTCTAAAGATGAAGAAGAAGATGAAGTGTAGAATGGATTGAGTGAGAATAGCAACCATGGGTGAGATAATATCTCATATTAACTCATGTAGAGACTTAACCATGGCTTAAGATAATAGTTGGGTTAATAAATATTTAAGGTGAGACAAAATTAGTGGTCAATGGTTCTACAAGCTTCCACTAAGCTTCAAACCATGTGATTATTCTACCTAATTTTGTATTTACCTTAAATAATTAAAACCCTTAATTATCTTTAGAATGGTGTGAGTCTCATACACCCATGTATAATATATCATCAAGCATGACACAAAAAGAAACACAATTAATATATATCACATATATATTAAATGCATATGTGAGCAAAAAAAATGCTTACGTGAGCTAATATTAGTTAATGTCCAATAATATATCAAATATATAATGATACATTAAATTATTAAATCAACACTTGATTTAATAATCCGGCTATATCACATATAACCAACTAATAACATTTGTATCAACTTATCGATTCAACACTTGATTCGATAACCCGGCTATATCACATATAACCGACCGATATCACATATCGCTAGAATAGAATACGGTATCACATATGTGTATTAGTCTCGGTCCCACACGTATCACATATGTGCTCCTACTTCGTTTCGCCTGAGCCAGGAAATCTCTGTGTAGGACTCTAAAGATTCGTCAATACGCCGGCAGTAGGTGATGATCATATCAGTCACCCACAAGCCGTCAGCGGTACTAGCTGGACATAACGGCTACCCGGGTATTGAGCGATCAGAAGATCAACAAGCAAGCATGTTCATACTCCTGCGAATCCAATAAGTAACACTACGGTAAAGTCCGGTCTCTTCATCTGATATGTCGCATATCAAGCCTGGGGGTGGTAAACGTCAGACCCCAATAGCTTGATAAGTCATGCCAATGTGAGGCCCATAACGGTTTGAGAAACTACTGATAACACTTACCAGTAAATTTCAGCAATCCTGGCCAAGGATTTCCTGTTATGGCCAATCGAGCATAGCGCAACATACACTCCCAATACCGGGAGAGACGAAATCCCCTCCTATCGCTCATTGCCTCCATGTGACTCGGGACTGTATCCAAAAACCACCATTTTGCACGTTCTCTTGAACGTGGTAACGTGGAAATCAAAGCACAGTGGGAATCACAGAAGACACTATGACGATCTCGGGTCTACAGACTAACCTGTACCAGTGTCACCAGAGAATTGCTATCTGATGTAAGGTATCATACCATTTAGGAGTTCTCGGCGAGTCCTGTTCAGTATACCCAGTCTCCACTAAGCACCCGTATACAATCTTTGATGTCAAACACCAATGGATATGGGATCATCCATCGCCCATCATATAGGTCAAGAAACGTATACGCTAGTCTACTCTGGAATATCGATGCCCCGTCTTGATACTCCCATGACTAGGAACAATTTGAAGGATGTACTTATAGACTAATTTGGCCCCACTAGTATGATCTGCATCATAATCCTGGTAGTCAAGTACACATCCTAAGGGCTTTATCAACATGTAACAAAGAGACAATATGTGTACATGTTAAGATAAAGAGTAACCAGATAGCATACTATCATATCGAGCAAGAAAGTCCTGCCTATATATGTCCAAGCATCCACTATAATATACATCAGATGTACAATAATGGCCTCTAGAGCATACATACAACTAACAATCTTCCACTTGCACTAGGGCCAGTTGTTGTACTATCTCATACCCAACGTCCCATAAAAGTCACTCTAGGGAAAGGCCTCTGTGGGTGGATCCACCGTGTTATCCTTCGCGGCAACTCTCTTTACCTCGATCCCTTAGAGATCTACCATCTCCTTGATCAGGTGATACCGCCTCAGAATTTGTCTTGATTACTGATGGGACCGGGGTTCCTAGGACAAAGCCATAACTCCATTATTGTCACAATAACAATTATTGGATGCTCAATGGTTGGAACCATGTTCATCACATGAACAAAAATATCTAGACAGCCACTTTTGAAGCATAGTTGGCAGCGATGTATTCAGCCTTTATCGTCTAGTTTTCCATGGTATCTAGCTTGGAACTCTTCCAACATACCGACCCTCCACTGAAGGTAAAGACAAAGCCTGAGACTGACTTTTAGTTGACCTTATCACTCTAAGAGCTCGAATTGGTAAAGGACTCCCACTGGAGTTCACCGTTACCAAACACCAAGAACATTTCTTTAGTGCTTCTCAAGTACGTAAGAATGTCCTTCACAGCTATCCAGTGTTTCTCCCCAGGATCTGATTGGCTCCCACTCACTACACCTAGTGAGTATGATACATCCTCTTAGATCTATCTCTATAGATCTTATCACTGGATGTAGGAGGCATCATCCAGATCCTATATGGAGAAACATTGTTATAAGAGGAGCTTGACCGAGTGTAGCATACGAACATCATTTCCTATCAAGAGTATGTCATCTACGTACAATACGAGGAAGAACATCATTTCATAGGAAATGACATTCCTATGTTATAATCAGTCAAAGGATTCTTGTCATAAAGGTTCTCCATGAAAGACCTGGGTGATACCAATTACATTCTGAGGACCCAGATCTATCATGATAGATCTAAGAGGATGTTGGGACATTCACAGTCAAGGTACATCAATACCATACTGAAAAGATTTAGTATGGAAGATTCAAAGCGCGGTAGTCTACCGGCTTGTCACAGAATCACCCTCTCCAAAGAGATGTCTCTTAAGACTTATTTGGAAAAGGCTCGCATCACATCTATACCCTAAGCTTCTGCGGTAGGCTCTATAATGTATACAATGTTGTGTACCAGACCAAATGTTGCTTACGCACTAAGCATGATAAGCCAGTATCAGTCAAACCCAGAGGAGAAGCACTGGGAAGTAGTAAAGAACATTCACAAGTACCTGAGAAGGACTAAGGAGTTGTTCTTGGTATATGGCGGAAAAGACCTCCAGATCGTGGCCTTTGCTGACTCCAGCTTCCAAAGTGACAAGGATGACTTCAAGTCCATGTCGGATTATGTCTTTACCCTCAATGGAGGGGTGGTCTTTTGAAAGAGCTCCAAGCAGGACACCGTTGCTGACTCGACGATGGAAGCGGAGTATATCGCTACTTATGACGCCACGAAATAAGCAGTCTGGATAAGGAAGTTCCTAACAGAACTTTAGGTGGTTCCGTCCATTGATGATCAAATACCTCTGTATTATGACAAAAACAGCACTATTGCTTTAGCGAAGGAACCTAGGTCCCATCAGAAGTCCAGACATATCTTGAGGCGGTACCACCTGATCAGGGAGATCATTGATCGCTAGGAGATCGAGGTGAGGAGAGTAGGTACAGAGAACAACACTACAAATTCACTCACCATGGCCATCCCTTAGACACAGTTCGAGAGGCTATTCGAGATGATAGATCTGCGATATGCCAATACATGGCCTTAGTGCAAGTGGGAGATTGTTAGTGTTATATGCCCTAGAAGCCATTATTGTATCACATTGGTTTGTATATTATATATTGGAAGCTTAGGATATACACTGATATAGTAACAGTCTTTCTCAAAGTGGTAGTATGCTACCTGGTTTGTTTCTACCTCAATAAGTGCATGTGTTTCTATTAGCATATCGCTTATACATATTGGTAAAGCCCTTACGATATTTGCTTGATTACCAGCGTTATGATGGCAGTCACACTAGTAGGGGCTGGGTAGTCAATAAGCAATTCCTATACAGGTCCCTAGTCGTATGATTATCGAGACGGGGCATCGATACTCCAGAGTAGACTAGTGTATACGCTTCTCATCCAAGCAGGGGAGATGGTCTGTCCCACAGTCTTTAGTACATCGTACTGGAGATAGTATGCAGGTGCTCATTGGGTTATGAGTACACTGGACAGGACTCGTAGGGAACAGCCGGTGGGTATTGTACCTATCGTCGGGTGGCAGTTCCTAGGTGACATGAGTACAGATAAGTCCGTCGACATGACACTGCTACTTCGCCTCGAGTGTGTTCCTACTGTTCTTAGATTACTACCCTACCATAGATCAAAGGAGTCGTGCAAACAGGTAGTAGTTGGATGTAGTCCCGAAGCACTTGGAGGCAGTTGTGGTTAGAAAGGATTCTTCTCTTCCGGTATTAGGGGTTGATATCGCGCTGTATTTGGAAAGCCATTACACAAAGTCCTTGGCCAAGGCAAGCGAGATTTACTGGTAGGTACTCCAGTAGTTTCTCAGGGTGTTTTGGGCTATACTCCGACACGACTTATTGCGCAATTAGGGTTCTGACGATTACCGCGCCTTAGGCCCGACATGTGATATTCTTAGACGAACAGACCGGACTGTACGGAGATTGTCACAGATAGGCTCAGCAGGAGTTCGGATGAGTTTGCTCATCAGCCTTCTTATCGACAGATACTTGGATAGCCGTTACGTGCAGCTAGTACCGCTAACGTGCTTGTGGTTAAACCTACTGCCAGCGTAGTGTCATGTCATTAGAGTCCCATACAGAGGGTTTCCTTGCATCGGGAAAAATATGTAGAGCTCGTATGGTTTTACGACAGGGTTCGATCGCGTACGTGTACTTGTGCACGTATGATGATTCAGACAGATAATACTAGTGTGCTTTGGTTTAAGCCGGATCCTAGTATTATATTAATGGATTATTTTCGTCTCATTGTATTCGAATTTTTCGGAATACGGATAAGGGTATGTATATAAGGATGAGGGGCATTCTTGTAATTTACTCGAGATTGTTTCTAGAAGAAGACACCTCATTTGGGTTTTAATCTTTGATTAAAATATTAATGAGGTGGAGGAAATGAGGTGGAGGTTTACATTAAATGAAGCATGGCTCTTGGTGACTCATTGTAAGTCGATGTACAACACCCCACGACTTGCGGGGAGGCGGAAATATGAAAAACGATCTTGTTTTATGCTAAACATCGACTAACCGCATGAATCGAAGCTAAACGATAACTAACATCAAACATAGAAGTTAACAACTACTATGTAAAGGGATTATACCTTAAGAACCGTGTCCTTCGTCTTTACGAACTCCACCTCCTCCTCAGCCTTCTCCAAGTAGTAGACGATCCACCACGAGAGCTAAACTCCAAGCTTTGCCTCAAAACTTGAGGCAACTAGGTATCTTTAAGTGCTAATCAAAGTACCTAGATGAAATAGAGTATGGTTATGGATTAAGTAGTCTAACTAATCCTTGTACTCAACACATGAGAGGGGAGGATTAGGGTTTGAAGAGAGAGAGCTTGAGGAGAGAGAAGATGAACATAATAATGAGAAGAGAAAATGAGTTATCATAATATATATCAAGTATTTTATTTTATCAAGAAAAGAAAAGAAAATGATTTACAACCATACTTGATAAATATCTTGTGGTGATTCATCTCCATGAGTCATTAAGCAATTATGAAGCATTAATGATATGGATGAATCATCCATATGACTCACTAATCTCATTCAATGTATATGCCACCTAAACCTCCTTAGTCACCATCTTCTAGAACCTTCTCGCGCAATTACGAGAACGCCCCTCCTATCCGTGAAAACACGGAAAAACTTTAGACTGAATAAATCCAATAACCGGATACTAGTAACTGGCTTAAACCAAAGCCGACTAGTAAAAACTGTCCGAAAGTCGTACGTGCATAAACACACGTATGCGTCCGAACCCTTGTCGTAAAACCATACGGCCTCTATATCGTTTCGCCTGGAGTAGGGAAACTATCTGCGTGGGACTCTAGAGACCCGACTACTACGCTGGCAGTGGGTTTAACCACAGACCGCAAGCGGCACTAGCTGTACGTAACGGTCCCCAGGTAGATGTCGATAAGAAGGCCGATGAGGAAACCCATCCGAACTCCTACTGAGTCTGATGTGACAATCTCCGTACAGTCCGGTCCGTTCATCTAAGACTATCGCATATCGGGCCTAGGGGGCGGCAAGCGTCAGTCCCCTAATAGCGGTATAAGTCGTGTCGGAGCGAAGCCCATTACACCCTGAGAAACTACTGGAACCTACCAGCAAATCTCGCTTGCCCTGGCCAGGGACTTTGCGTAATGGCTCTCTGACACAGCGCGATATCAACCCCTAATACCGGGAGAGACGAATCCTGTCTAACCGCCACTGCCTCCAAGTACTCGGGACTGCACCCAACTGCTACCTGTTTGCACGACTCCTTTGAGCCGTGGTAGGGTAGCAATCTAAGAACAGTGGGACACACTCGAGGCGAAGTAGCAGTGTCAAGTCTGCGGACTATGCTGTACTCATGTCACCTGGGAACTGTTCACTGACGACTGGTATAAAACCAACCAACAGTTCCCTGTGAGTCCTGTCCGGTGTACCCGTAACCCAACGAGCACCTGCATACTATCTCCAGTACGACGTATTGACGGCTGTGGGACAGACCATCTCCCCAACTGGGATGAGAAGCGTACACACTAGTCTACTCCGGAGTATCGATGCTATGTCTCGATAATCCAACGACTAGGGACCTGAATAAGGATGTGCTTGTGGACTACCCAGCCCCCACTAGTGTGACTGCCATCACAACGCTGGTAGTCAAGCAAGATCCTAAGAGCTCTATCAATACGTATACTCACATATTAAGATAGAAAAACCAAGTAGCATACTACCATGTTTAGCAAGACTGTTATATACATGTGAATATCACAAGCTTCCATTAAGTAATATACAAACTAGTATGATACAATAATGGCCCCTAGGGCATATACACTAACACTCAGGGCATGACTCACTCATTAGATATTTGTTGAAGCATGCTTGATATTTTTTGAGATATTTTTAACTTATCAATTATTGTATGCTTCATATTTTTCATCACAAAAATGAGAGCCATATTCATTCTAATGTTTTTCTTCACTCTCTTTTCCTCAAGCTCCCCTTCTTCTTCCTCTAAACCTAAATCTCTCATGTGTTGAGAATTCTAGGGTACTTAGAGACATACTAATCCGTCTACACTCTCTAAATCATCTTGGACGTCTAGTTTAGCAAACTAGATGCTGTGGTTACCTCGGATTTGAGATTGGAGCTCAGACTATAGACTCTCGGGTGAATCGTCTTTGACTCGAGGAGGCCGACGAGAAGGCATCGATCCAAACGATTCTTAGAGCTTATGACAAGGAGGAGGACAGCGACAAGAAGACCCGAAGGACATGGTAATATGAGGTATAACTTCCTATCCGAGCAGGTAACTTCATACAGTTTTGTTAGTTAGGGTTTAGTATCGATCCTTGAGTTCAAGTCGGTGTTGCGACACCCGTAAAAATTGTTTTTTACGTATTCTGCCACCCCGCGAACTCGCGAAGTGCACGACATCGACTTACAGGATATGCATGTACAGGATAATCTTGCTCAGTTGTGTAATATACTGTTTGATTTGTCTTTATCTGAACATGTGTATTTGTTTTTCTTACTTCTTTGTGTTGCTTATACATATTAATAAAGACTCGTTACAGTAGTATACTATTTTGATTTTTCTTTATCTTAACATGTGCATCTGTTATACTTGATATCATATATAGCTGATAGGATTTTGCTTGACTTTGAGCGTTGTGATGGCAATCATACTTATGGGAGCTGGGTAGTCTATAAGCACATCCTTAAAGGTACCAAGTCGCAGGAATATCGAGATCGGGGATCGATATTTCGGAGTAAACTTGTGTATACGTTTCTAGACCCCGACAAGGAGTGGTGGTTGGTCTCACATCCATTGGTGTGATCACCTAAGATTGTACACAGGTGCTCACTGGGGGTGAGTACACTAGACGGACTCGCCGAGAACCTCTAGATGGTATTATACTTGTCGTCAGACAGAGGTTCTTAGGTGATATGAGTACAGGTTAATCTTTAGACTTGAGATCATCATTTGTCTTATGTATGTTCCGATTGTACTTTGATCACTACCCTACCATGGCTCTACTGAGTTGTGTAAAAAGGTTTTGGTTGGATATAGTCCCGAGCCACATGGAGGCAGTGAGTGATTGTCAGGGATTCGTCTCTCTCGGTTTTGCGAGTTGATATCGTACTGTGTCTTGTTGGCCAGAACCATAAGACTTTGGCCAAGGCAGTTGAGATTTACTGATGGTTAGATCAATAGTTTCTCGGATCGGTCCTGAGCCAAATCGACACGAATTATCAAGTTATTAGGGGTCTGACGTTTACCACCCCCTAGATCCGTTATGCGATACTCTTAAACGAAGAAACCGGACTGTAAGGAGATTATCACGGATAGGCTCGGTAGGGGTTCGGATGAGCTTGCTCGTCGGCCTTCCTGTTCGATAAGTACCTAGGTAGCCATTACGTACAGCTAGTACCGCTGACGTGCTTGTGGTTAAACTCACTGCCAGCGTACTGTCGAGTACTCAGAGTCCCATATAGAGCGTTTCTCGGGTTCAGACGAAATGATGTAGTCGGTGTATTTTAATACGTGCAGGATTCCGATCAAATGATAATACTAGCCGGCTTAGTATTAAGCCGGATTATTAAATCAGGTATTAATTTAATGATTTACATATACATATTTCGATATGTATATTCTAGTGTTATCCGGATTTTCGATCGGAGGGTTGATTATACTAGCCGGGTTGGGATTATGCCTGATTATTAAATCAGGTATTGATTTAATAATTTATATACGCATATTTCGATATGTATATTCTAGTATTATGCTCTTTATATTATTCTACCTTTTTGGGTATTCATATTTTGATATGATTACGGGTATGTATATACGGTAGAGTGTATTTCGTATTTATACGGAAAATATTCTAGAAGGAGGAAACTTCATTTCCATAGTTTTTCTTTTATTAAAAATTGAAATGAGGTGGAGGGGTGAGGTGGCAAAGAGAGGTGTGAAGCCTGGTTGAATAGGTTTCATTTGTCTACACTATTCAAGTATGGTTGCTTTTTATATATGCAAATATGATTTGATAAAACCATGCTTGCATTATTGTTGTAGTGATGAGATTTTCATTTCACCATTCTTTTTCTCTCTCCATTCTTAAGCTCCTTCTTCCTCTGCACCCTACACTCTCATGAGTTGAGAATTAAGGGTGAGGTAAAAAAATAATAAAAAAACACACTACATCATTAGACACTCTAGATTAGCAATCTAGAGCCTTTTGTTGCTTCACTAGATTTTTTTGTGGAGCTAGAGCCATGAAGCACATCTCTCGGGTGGATCATCTTCGACGGAGGAAGACCGGAGATGAAGCTCGATCACAGAGACCCAATAGATCTAAGGAAGAGGGTAGAAGACCGAAGGACAAGAATATTTCAGTATAACTCTCTTATCACGGTAGCAAAACTCCTTTAGTTAACTAGTTCAATATTTGGTTAGATTCTAGATAGTCGTTTCTAGCGCCAAGTTTTTAAAAATTAAAGTTTTTCGTTCCGCAATGTCCGCGGTTGGCTACCAGTGCGCTAGGAACACCAACACACACACACACACACACACACACACATATACACTAATACAAGTAAACTCTACAAATACATACGCTCATATTTGTATCAAAATACGAATACCGTATTCGTATAAAATACGAATACCCGTATTTATTAAATACTCATATTTGTATCAAGACACAAATAAACGTATTTATACAAATACCCGTATTCGTATAAATACAGTATTATGTTAAAATACTAAAAACGAAAAGAGAGATACTAAAAGTGATATATAATACTAGCTCATATTTAATCCAAAATATGATAATCTGGTTATCTTTCAAACATGCTAGATTTAACAAACTGTCCGATTAAAAGCACGTGTACAAAAACACGTGTTTTAATCGAAAGTAAGTACGTATCAAAATAAGTACGCTACATCATTTCGTCCGAGCTGGGAAACCCTCTGTATGGGATTCTAAAAACTCGACAATACGCTGGTAGTAGGTTTAACCACAAGCACGTCAACAGCACTAGCTATACGTAACGGCTACCCAGGTATTGAAAGAAAGGAGGGTCAACAAGCAAACATGTCCATTTTCCTTTTAAACCTGAGAGTGACAAACTCCATATAATCTGGTCTATTCATCCAAGAGTATCGCATAACGGGTCTAGGGCAGTGGATAAAATCATATCCCTAATAACGCGATAAGTCGTGTCGGTATGAATCTCATCACGTACTAAGAAACTACTGATCCAAATCAGTAGTTCTCATTCACCTTGGCTAAGGATTTCTGGTGATGTTCACCCGTGCACAACGCGACATCTATCCCTAACACGGGAAGAGAAGAATCCCCGTCGATCCGCTCAAGGCTTAATTTGGCTCGAGACTGTACCCAACTAAAATCTGTTTGCATGACTTAGTAGAGCCGTGGTAGGGTAATAATCAAAATATAGTGAGAACTCACACGAGACAAATGACGATCTCAAGTCAACAGACTAACATATACTCATGTCATTACAGAACTGTTATCTGGCAAAATATATAATATCATCTAGCATGTTCCTGGCGAATCCGTCTAGTGTAACTTATAATCTTATGAGCACATGTATACTATCATTGGTGACTTATTAATACCAATGGCCGTGAGTCCGGCCATCGCCCCTCGTCGAGGTCAAGAAACGTATACGCTAGTCTACTCTTGAATATCGATACTCAATCTCAATATTCCCACAACTAGGGATATTTAAGGATTTGCTTATAAACTATCCAGTTCTCACAAGCGTGATCGCCACAATAGCCCTGATAGTCAAGAGAAAATCTTATGGACTCTATCAATATATAATAGTGATCTGTAATACCACATAATATATATACATGATGATAGAGATGAACCAGATAGTATACTATCATCTCGAGTAAGACTGTTCTACTCGTATATGTCCTCCTTCAATCATCATAATAGCTTGCTTACAATTACAATAATTGACTTGAGAGCACTATATCCAACAAAAAGACAGTAAGAAGTCAACAACACTTGCGGTTGACGTGTGGACCATCATCCTTAAATTGGGTTACCAGACATAACACCTTTAGGGCCTGTTTGGTTGCAAGATTAAGAAATTTGGATTCCAAAATAGTATGGTTGAAAATTTCTGGATTTGGTAATTTGTTGTTTGGTTGGTATTGGATTCCTAGTATTGCATTTGTAGATCCTTGTAATCTTTGTTTGGTTGGTGAAAAGAAAGTGGGATTTGGATTTGAGAATTTTAGAGAGAGATAGAGAGAGGAGGAATTTTTTAATAACTAAAGTACATGTGGGGGCAACCAAATAGTGAGAAAACCTTAAGAATCCATTCACTTTTCAAGGATTTTGGAATCCATCTTTTTTGTGGGACCATCACACAATCGATACAAATCCATGTTTGTAATCCAAGCCAACCAAACACAAAAATTTTGAATCCTAGGATCCACGAATCCAAAACTCAAGAATCCTATAAAATCCTTCAAACCAAACATGCCCTTAAGGTTCTTAAAGTCATATGAAGATCAGTTATCCTCCCTATAACGGTTTATTAGCACATTGAACCTCTTAATCGGTCAACAATCAAATCAAATTTCCTGTTCGCAGTCATGTACTCAAATTTTGTCTAACCTTAGTTGTGTTATGTGTTAATAAACCAAGTCGAGATGATAATTTATATACATGGTATACATGAGGAGTTACATCATAATTAAACTAGAACGAATTAGCTTAGCTAATGGGGATTTTAGGCGGAAATGGTTTAAAATTTGTTAATAGTCAGATTAATATTAAAATAATGCAAATGATTATTAGCAAACTTAGATACGAAATCAATTGATAGGCATTATAAGATCAATTATCATTACTATTGATAACGTGCATAAAATTATAAATTTTCGTCCAGTGTCATATTTATACAAGATAAATAATAGAAGCAAGTTATGGGTGTCATAAGTCTACAATGTGCACCATCGGAATACAATACCGATTGGACCTGAGACGAATTTACTTGAAATCCATATTATGAAGAATAGAGCAATAGCAACTTTATCATCCTTTCTGTCTCTATTTATCAATGATGTTTTTGCCATCATTTCTGCATTTAAGGATCAATGAAGAATAAGACAGGTGCATGTTTGGGTGAATATCGGCATTTTCGTTTGTTGATGAGCACGGTGCCTCTTGGAACGTGATGAAGTTGTTTTCATTCTGCAGTCGGAAAAAATAAATGATAACAGCTGAGGGATTTCTAATTTTAGTTACTAAAACAAAATGAAATGAAAAAGAAACTTGATGAAGATATGATGATGCTCGATATTGACGATCCCCAAGATCAGGACGTGTGGCAGATGACGTGTCCCAGAACTCAGAAGAAAGGGTCCACAGGGGCCGATCAGGCCACCCATATACCCGACTTGCAAGCACAAGCTGGCCCTTCTCGGGGCCCCCTGCAAATTGGCCTCCTCGGCCCTTCAGCTCACCCCGAGCAGCCACAAGATCAAGACTCCTCGGCCCTCTCGCTCGCCTCCGAGCTCCCTAGCCGAGGCCGTCTCTCTCGGTCCCTCCGGCCGACCAACTACACCACTCACAGGCGTAACCGCCGCTCCGCAAATCTCGCCACGTGCAGATTCTCCGCCAGCAACGCCCCACGTTCCACGCCATCACGATCCACATTAATGGTCGATCCGCTCTTTACGCAGGCGTGACGTCGGGGGCGTAACAGCCGGCGAGATCCTCGCAGCTGCTGCTGCGTGCTGCCGCCGCTATATAAACCCCCATCACAGAAGGGTCAAGTAAGCCATTTTTCTACTCCACTTAGCCGTTACTCTGCTCGGATCTAGTACTAACTTGATCGTCGGAGGGTCCTCGGTGGTACCAAACCATCCGGGACTTCTTTGCAGGTACTCGGCGCTAAACTCCTCAAATCGTCAAGCTCCTCAAAATCCATTGAGACCCACACGCAACAGGAGATTACCTTCCAAACTCACCGGCAGATCGACGGAAGACAACATCTGAGGGAGACCCGAAAAGGACCTCCATCAGTTGGCGCCGTTTGTGGGAAAGAAACTCCACAAAAAACCAAAGTTGGCCTTCCGATCTCCATCCACATGGCGAGCGACCACCCCGAAGATCCAGGTACCAGCCGCCGCCTTCCCCTCACCGGAGGCGTGGATGAACCTCCTCCGGCGGCCATCATCAACGCCCTCACCAGCCGGATAGATCGGCTACAGTCCTTCGTGGAGGCGCTCGTCCGCATCCAAATGACCGGGCCAGGGCCCCAGATCGTCGTTCCTCCACCTCCAGAAGGCTCTGCCCTCGCCGGCACGGCTGACCATCTGCAGGTTACGACCTCTGGCCATAGATCTCACGGGCCGATACTTCCTGAGACCCGCTGGGCTTCCCACGGCTCCACACCAAGATCCGCTGCCAGAGCGCCCCGCCTCGAGCCTCCACACGATCCTTACCCCCCTGAGAAGATGTCGGTCACCTCGCCCGTCCACAGGCATGATCGGCACCCCCTCCCTAGACGTGGTCGCACAGAGGGCACCCGCCACGACTGCTCGGGGGACACTTCGACCGGGGATCTGAAGAACCTCATCGAGAGGAACCAGGGCCGTGCCCTGACACAGGTCTCCCACAGCAGAGGCCAGAGGCCACAAGGCACCGAATGCTCAGGGTACCACGGCCGACTCGATGCCCTCGAGAAGAAGATCGAGTTCATGCGCCGGGAAAGTCACCTCTCGGGCGACGGGGCTATGTACGACGTCGACTCGCTCACCAAGCCGTTCACCGAGGGAATACTCGCTGTCCACGTCTCCTCGCGCAACAAGCCCCCGAAGGTCTCTCCGTTCGACGGGAAAACCGACCCGAAAGACTATTGGATGCTTTCACTGTTAGTTGTATGTATGCCCTAGAGGCCAGTATTGTACAGATGATTTATATTATATTGGATGCTTGGACATATATAGAGAGGAATTTCTTGCTCGTTATGATAGTATGCTATCTGGTTGCTCTTTACTTTAACATGTATACTTTTCTCTTTATACTGTCTTATAGTTACGTGTTGGTAAAGCCCTTAGGATGTGTACTTGACTACCTGGACTATGATGCGGATCATACTAGTGGGGACATGGTAGTCCATAAGTACATCCTTCAAGGTCCCTAGTCGTGGGTGTATCGAGACGGGGTATCGATATACCAGAGTAGACGAGCGTATACGCTTCTTTACCCATGAGATGGGTGATGGATGATCCCATATCCATTGGTGTTTGACGTCAGAGATGGCATACGGGTGCTCAGTAGAGACTGAGTACACTGGACGGACTCACCGAGAACTCCCAGATGGTATTATACCTCACGTCAGATGGCAGTTCTTTGATGACACTTGTGCAGGTTAGACTGTAGACCCGAGATCGTCATAGAGTCTTGTGTGATTCCCACTGTGCTTTGATTTCCACCTTACCACGTCCATGAGGGCGTGAAAAACGGTGGTTTTTGGGTACAGTCCCGAGTCACATGGAGGCAATGAGCGATAGGAGGGGTTTCGTCTCTCCCGGTATTGGGGGTTGATGTTGCGCTGTGCTCGATTGGCCGTAACAGGGAAGTCCATAGCCAGGGATGATCACAGATTTACTGGTAAGTGTTACCAGTAGTTTCTCGACCCGTTATGAGCCTCACATTGGCACGACTTATCGGTTATTGGAGTCTGACGTTTACCACCCCTAAACATGATATGCGACATATCAGACGAGGAGACCGGACTGTACGGGAAGTGTTACCGGCTGGCTTTCATAGGAGTTGGAGCGGGCTTGCTTGCTGATCTTCTGATCGCTCAATACCCTGGTAGCCGTTACGTCCAGCTAGTACCGCTGACGGCTTGTGGGTGCGTGATGTGATCATCACCTACTGCCGGCGTATTGACGAGTCTTTAGAGTCCAACACAGAGGTTTTACTGGCTCAGGCGAAACGAAATAGGAGCACGTATGTGATATGTGTGAGACCGAGAATAAATGCGTGTATGTGATACCGTATTCTATTCTCGCGACTTTTTGTATCGGTCAGGTTATATATGATATGACCGGGTTATCGAATCAAGTGTTGATTCGATAAGTCGATACGATGGATTTTAGCCGGTTATATAAGATATGACCGGATTATTAAGTCAAGTGTTGATTTAATAATTAAGTGTATAATTGTATATTAGATATACTAATTTACATTTGCTAAGACTTGTTCATTTTAGGGTTTTTCTCACATGCACACTATTTTAACATGTATATGATATATGTTAAAATGTGTTATCTTATTGTATCATGGTTGATGATACATATAACTTGTGTGTATGAGACATACACCATTCTATGAATTATGATGGGTTAAGAATATTTAAGATAATTACAAAATTAGTGGAGCTTTGGAATGAGCATGAAGCTTGTAGAAGCTTAACTTGCTCTGACAAAGTCTACTAGGTTTGTCTTTACCTTAGATTCCTTTTAACCCAACCATAATGAATTAGCTATGGTTATGGCTCTACAAGGGTTAGTATATGATACTCACTCACCATGGTTACTCTTCTCACTTGATCATTATCCTCATCTCTTTCTTTTCTTCTTCTTTTTCATTTTGTGAAAAGAAAGAAAAGAAAACTAGGGTTTGATCCAAAGTGAGAAACAAAGTGAGAAACAAAATTCTAAAGAGAACCCACTTCCTATTTCTCCATCCTCATCAAGACTAGCACTCTTGTATAGGGTGTTTCCTTCACTAATTCTCAAATTAGTGAAGTAGGAGCTTGAGTCGGAATTCCCTCGACGTAGATCATCTTCGGCCTCGGAGACTTCAAGCAAAGTCGCATCCTACGCGTCGTGAAGCCATGCAAGAGCCCGGGAGAACCTTGATCGCAGCGAAGGGACTTCATCAAGAAGCTTTAGAAGCGAAGGACCGATCTACAAAGGTTGTATTTCGTATTCCCTTTAGAGTAAATAAGTTTACTTGCTAATAGTTTCGCCTAAACTCTAGTTAACGATCTTACTTAGTGTTATTCGGTACATAAAATTTTAATTTTGGCATGGTCGATGCCTTGTAGAGCCTCGTTAGTGTGCCTAGTAACCCTACAGTGGTATCAAAGGTACTAGGCATTGGATGTCGACCTATGAGGGGTTCTCACTGTGTGACAGTGTGGCGAAGCATAGGCTCTTACCCCCAGGGTGTCCCGCGACCGGATGGTATTCCGGCGGATTGTAGTCCTCGTGAGGGGGCATGCGTAAAGAGTAGCTGCTGAGGGACTCGTTGGTGTCATGGCGACCCCATTGGATGGGGTGGCTGCCTGACCTACAGTGGTATCAGAGCCTAGCTAGAGACTTAGGCGATGAGTTAACGAAGTTAAAACTCCGAACGAACCCGATACGTTCAAATTTACCCCATCTCTGGACAATTTTTGAAATCTGGTATTTTTCCGAATTAAAAATATCTAAAAAAATCAGCAGGGTTTTATAAGAATTATCGTGCAAAACGAGAACCTAAATCTAAAAGTTGACCGCGGTTCCACGGCAAATCCCAGCTTGTGCCGCGGAACCGCGGCAGTATGGTGACCGTTGGATCTTTTTTCTGCACAGTAATTCTATATTCTGTGAATTTTATTTTCTGGGTATTTTTAATTTGACTCAAGTGTTGAGTTTTCAGGGGTTCATTTTGTAATCGTCGATTCGATCGGAGAATTTAATTTTGTTTTGTTATTCCGGATAATTTAGAAAGTATTAAAATGTTCGAACGGATATCATTAACTCAATTTTTCCCGGCACGAAAAACATTCAAGTTTTGAGTTTTTCTCGGGTTTAATTATTTCGGAAAAACGTGCAAGAAATGTGACGGACCCTCTAGAAGACAACAAACCTTAACTCGATTATGTGACCGTCTTGAACAGCCCTTTGAACCTTAGGGTTTGGGGCAGTACGGCGTGCCACATGTGAGGCGTTGGCTTGACCCTTCTACGGCTGGACCGTTGCTACTGTGACGTATTCTGGAATCTTTAAACTCCGCTCAAGTGTTGAGCTATTATGGAAATCTTGAGTATTTGATTATTCGATCGAAAAGTTTAATATTGTCTATTTATCTGTAATGTGATACAATATGTGGAATTCACACGGTTAGGCATGAAATGCGAAATATGTGATATTTCGGATTTACGATGTCTAAAAAGATTGTGGATTCCAAATGTTGTAGTTTTACACTTTCTTTTCCGTGACCGTAAGTGTAACATGTGATATCGCCGGTTTCGTTGCTATATGTCAACGACAATTGGGATGCGCATATTTACTTACGTTGATGACATGTGATGTTCTGTGTTGCTGGATATGTTATATTGGATCGTTGCGTTCTGAATAGCCGGGGGTTTTTATGTGAGATGAGAGTTTTTATTTTCATTCATGTAAAATTTAAATGTATGTAATATTCTTTTATTGGGGCACTTCCAGGTTGCGGAAGTTGTCACCGTTGTTGTATATTATTTACTTTTCCGCACTAGGATAGACCTAAGGAGGAGAGCACAAGTAACCGGGTTCTAGGGTCCAGTGGGAGACCAACTCGAGGAATCGAGTCCGGGTCTCCTAACTCTAGAATTGGAAGGGTTGCTTTCCGCTCTCGTAGGGGTCTAAGGGTGTGGGTTTGGCTATTTATCGCGACCGTGGAATCCGTGTTTTATAGAGGCTCAAAATAAAACACGGACGTCCTAATATATCCAATATTTCAAATGTTTCTTCTGCGACAATATCTGTGATGTGATCATTTGCTGTTCTGTGATAAATATTGTATATCGTATATATGATATATTATATAGGCGTTACTTATGTTTTACACCCGCGCTAGCCCTGCCCTGCTCTGCCGTTAGTTACCTAACCTAACGGTGCACGAGGGGACATCGAGGAGAATGCGGATGGCATAAGTGTACGTCCTATTTATCTGTGATGTTTATGTGACTTAAATTATGGGACTTCATTAATGTGATTAATGAAAGAAAAGAAACCTAAAAGATGTTGTAGAATCAAATTTTCAAATAAAGGCGTAGCTACAGTTTTGCTTTGCATAGCGGTATATATGATATACCCTACACCTTATTCGATGGGGAAAGAGCCGAGATCCCTTCACCGGGAGTGACCTCTTTAGCAAAACTGGCAGATGCTACAACACTCGGTTTGACTTTTGACTGCTTTTGGAGTTTTGCTTTGCATAGTGATGTATATGATATATCCTGTACCTTATTCCATAAGGAAAGAGCCGAGATCCCTTCACCGGGAGTGACCTCTTTAGCAAAAGTAATAAAAGCCTCGAAATCACTCCATTTCAAAATTCATGCGATTCTACGACGATATCATGTTCATTACGCAATAGGTTTTCAGAAAAACCAGCGTAGCCTTCCGTCATTTCAGATAAAGACTAGTTAGTATTTGTGCTACGTTTGTTGACTATGTTAAGGCGTAGTATGCGGTAGCTAATTAGTACTTATCTGCTAAAACATGAGATGTGATTGGATTAGGGTAGTTGTATGACTTTGTTGACTATGTTAAGGATCGTGCAGGTGGGTTTAATTCAATCGGGAAATGATGGGTTGAACTTGACTAGCAATTATGATTTGTTGACTATGTTAAGGTCATAAATTGCTAGGGGCAAAATATTATCGGGAATTTCAAGTGTTGAGATTTGCAATGAGATTGCATACCATCTATGAGATAGTTGGATCCCGATACCCACTGCGAGTAATTGTTACTCCCGGGAGAGTTTTACATAGGACAATTAGCCGATCAAGTAGGTGTCTAGAAAGGTGTCAACGGGGTTACGCCTCTGGGAAAATGAGGTTTACTATAATTAGGTCCGTGCGAGAGCACGGGGAACCTCCCTCAATGTACCGACACTGGCCTGGCTGAAAGATTGGCGAAGTTGTAGGGTGTAATTAATCCCGGCTAGTCTTTCCTTTTAAGATTTGAAGGAAGATTTGATAAAAACGGTGGGAGCCATCCTGATTAGATAAGATAATAACCAATCTGATCTTGTAAGAGCATACGCTAAAGTGTTTTCTTCTCTCTCTCTCCAGGTAGCGACCATATCATGCCTTAATAAAGATAATAATATGGATGTATTGACCGAACCTGCATGTTATACTGTGCCGGGGAACGTTGGTTCCGTTCTTTCTTATAAGAGTTATAAGACTGATCAGGATATAGGGGAATACCAGGATTCCCATGCCACCCGAATGAAGAAAGTACATGTTGATGCGTTTTCTTCGGGTGTTCGTTACTGAGAATTGTTTCTCCATTTGCTCTACGTCCTGGGTATTGGATACCGGGTCAGGATCCCATATATGTAATCAGTTACATGGGCTTAGGAAAGGTAGAGAACTTGGAGAAGGTGATAAAGACATAAGGGTTGGAAATAGTGCAATTGTTCCAGCTACAACCGTCGGAGAATATCACCTTGTATTGCCAACTGGTAATACATTGATTCTGAACGAATGCTATTACATGCCGAACCTGATATGCAACAATATATCGGTTTCTTTGTTGAGTAAAGAGGGATATAATTTTGTATTACAGGATAATGTTATGAACATTTTCCTTAACCAAAAGTTGGTTGAATCAGGCACGTTGTGCAATGGCATTTATGTTCTAAATCAATCAACAGTTCTGAGCATAACAAACACACACTAGAGGAAGAGTTCAGAACTGAACGAATCCTTCTTATGGCATTGTAGACTCGGTCATATAAATGCGACACAGCTAGCTAAGTTACATAAGGATGGATACTTGAAACCGTTCGAATTTTCATCTTATGACACTTGCCAGTCATGTCTCAAAAGCAAGATGACCAAAACTCCGTTTACGGGACACGGAGAAAGAGTTACCGAACTCTTGGGACTGATACATAGTGATGTATGCGGTCCCATGTCTACACATGCCAGGGATGGTTCTTCGTACTTCATTACATTCACTGACGATCTCTCTAGATTCAGATATGTGTTCCTGATGAAACACAAATCAGAAGCTTTTGAGAAATTTATAGAATATAAACAAGAAGTCGAGAACTAAACCGGAAAAAGTATTTAAATCCTACAATCTGATCGAGGAGGTGAATACTTGAGCAATGAATTCCTGGACTTCCTAAAAGAGAATGGGATTCTCTCTCAGCTGACTCCTCCATATACACCACAGCACAATGGTGTATCGGAACGGAGGAATCGCACCCTATTAGATATGGTGCGCTCGATGATGAGTACAGCTAAGTTACCTATTTCCTTCTTGGGTTATGCACTTGGGACAACAGCATACCTATTGAATCAAGTTTCATCTAAATCTGTACCTACCACACCATATGAGATATAGAGTGGGAAGAGACCATATTTTAAACGAGTTAAGATATGGGGTTGTCCGGCCTATGTCAAAAGGCAAAATCCAGACAAACTCGAGGCACGGTCAGTTCTTTGCAAGTTTGTGGGATATCCTAAGAATTCCCAAGGATATTTTTTCTACCACGCTGAAGAACAAAAGGTGTTTGTTTCTCAATATGCCACCTTTTTGGAAAAGAAATTTCTTGCAAAAGAAATTAGTGGCAAAGTGGTGGAGCTGGAAGAGATTCCAGATACACAAACTGCAACTGAAGATTTAGTGGAACCAGAGGATTCGGTAGTTCCCAACGAACCTCAGCCTCTCCGCCGATCTAGTAGGGTTCCTCACCCACCTAAGATATACTACGGTTTTCTCATGGATGGTGGGAGCAAGGATTGCATCATGGTTGATGATGACCCAACTAGCTTCGAGCAGGCCATCACGAGTGGAGACTCAGTGAAATGGCTGGATGCAATGCGGTCCGAGATGGAATCTATGTACACCAACAAAGTGTGGACTTTGGAAGTTGCTCCTAAAGGGGTAAAACCCATTGGGAGCAATAGGATCTTCAAGAAAAAATTTGGTGTAGATGGGAAAGTGGAGACTTTCAAAGCTAGACTTATTGCAAAAGGTTTTCGTCAAAGACCAGGTGTGGACTATGACGAAACCTTTTCTCCAGTGGCTATGCTTAAATCCATCCGGATCATGCTTGCCATCGCTGCATATCATGACTACGAAATCTGGCAAATGGATGTTAAGACCGCCTTTCTAAACGGTGATTTAGAAGAGTGCGTGTACATGACTCAGCCAGAGGGTTTCGTAGACAGTGGGAGCAGCGGGAAGGTGTGCAAGCTGCTTAAATCCATTTATGGATTGAAGCAAGCATCACGGAGTTGGAACATCTGCTTTGACTTCGTTATCAAAGAGTTTGATTTCGTCAAAAACGTAGATGAACCTTGTATCTACAAGAATGTGGCAGAGAGTAAGGTTGTCTTCCTCGTATTGTACGTGGACGACATACTCTTGATAGGAAATGACATTCCTATGCTGCAATCGGTGAAGCTTTTCTTATCACAAAGATTCTCAATGAAAGATCTTGGTGATGCCTCCTGCATATTAGGGATTAGGATCTATAGAGATAAATCTAAAACGATATTGGAATTGTCCCAGTCCAGGTACATTGACACTATACTAAAAAGGTTTAGTATGGAAGAGTCCAAACGTGGATTTTTACCTACGATCTCAGGGCTCACTCTCTCCAAAGAGATGTCTTCCAAGACTGATTTGGAGAGAGCTCGCATGCAAGGGATACCCTATGCTTCGGCAGTAGGCTCTATCATGTACGCGATGCTATGTACCAGACCTGATGTAGCATACTCACTAAGTGTAGTGAGTAGGTATCAATCGGATCCTGGAGAGAGTCACTGGACAGCTGTGAAGAGCATTCTCAAGTACTTGCAAAGAACTAAAGAGATGCTCTTGGTGTATGGTAACGGAGAACTCCAAGTGGAGTCCTTTACCGATTCGAGCTTCCAGAGTAATAAGGACGACTCTAAGTCACAGTCGGGATTTGTCTTTACCCTTTACGGAGGGGCGGCTAGCTGGAAGAGTTCCAAGCAGGAAACCGTGGCAGATTCGACGATGGAGGCTAAATACATCGCTGCCAACGATACTGCCAAAGAGGCTGTCTGGATCAAGAAGTTCATTACTAAACTTGGAGTGGTTCTATCCATTGAGCATCCAATACCTTTGTATTGCGATAACAATGGAGCGGTGGCTTTGGCCAATGAACCCAGGTCCCATCAGCGATCCAGGCATATTCTGAGGCGGTATCACCTGATCCGGGAGATAGTTGATCGCTGGGAGATCGAGGTCAGGAGGGTTGACACGAAGAATAACACAGCGGATCCACTCACGAAGGCCATTCTCCAGATACAGTTTGAGAGACTCTTCGGGATGCTCGGTATGCGATACTACAGCAGCTGGCCTTAGTGCAAGTGGGAGATTGTTAGTTGTATGTATGCCCTAGAGGCCAGTATTGTACAGATGATGTATATTATATTGGATGCTTGGACATATAAAGAGAGGACTTTCTTGCTCGTCATGATAGTATGCTATCTGGTTGCTTTTTACTTTAACATGTATACTTGTCTCTTTATACTGTCTTATAGTTACGTGTTGGTAAAGCCCTTACGATGTGTACTTGACTACCTGGACTATGATGCGGATCATACTAGTGGGGACATGGTAGTCCATAAGTACATCCTTCAAGGTCCCTAGTCGTGGGTGTATCGAGACGGGGCATCGATATACCAGAGTAGACTAGCGTATACGCTTCTCGACCCATGAGATGGGTGATGGATGATCCCATATCCATTGGTGTTTGACATCAGAGATGGTATACGGGTGCTCAGTGGAGACTGGGTACACTGGACGGACTCGCCGAGAACTCCCAGATGGTATTATACCTCACGTCAGATGTCAGTTCTCTGGTGACACTTGTGCAGGTTAGCCATAGAGTCTTGTGTGATTCCCACTGTGTTTTGATTTCCACCTTACCACGTTCATGAGGGCGTGAAAAACGGTGGTTTTTAGGTACAGTCCCGAGTCACATGGAGGCAATGAGCGATAGGAGGGGTTTCGTCTCTCCCGGTATTAGGGGTTGATGTTGCGCTGTGCTCGATTGGCCGTAACAGGGATGTCCCTGGCCAGGGCTGATCACAGATTTACTGGTAAGTGTTACCAGTAGTTTCTCGACCCATTATGAGCCTCACAATGGCACGACTTATCGGTTATTGGGGTCTGACGTTTACCAACCCTAAACATGATATGCGACATATCAGACAAGGAGACCGGACTGTATGGGAAGTGTTACCGGCTGGCTTTCACAGGAGTTGGAGCGGGCTTGCTTGCTGATCTTCTGATCGCTCAATACCCTGGTAGCCATTACGTTCAGCTAGTACCGCTGACGGCTTGTGGGTGCATGATGTGATCATCACCTACTGCCGGCGTATTGACGAGTCTTTAGAGTCCTACACAGAGGTTTTACTGGTTCAGGCGAAACGAAATAGGAGCACGTATGTGATATGTGCGAGACCGAGAATAAATGCGTGTATGTGATACCGTATTCTATTCTCGCGACTTTTTGTATCGGTCAGGTTATATATGATATGACCGGGTTATCGAATCAAGTGTTGATTCGATAAGTCGATACGATGGATGTTAGCCGGTTATATAAGATATGACCGGATTATTAAGTCAAGTGTTGATTTAATAATTAAGTGTATAATTGTATATTAGATATACTAATTTATATTTGCTAACACCTGTTCACTTTAGGGTTTTTCTCACATGCACATTATTTTAACATGTATATGATATATGTTAAAATGTGTTATCATATTGTATCATGGTTGATGATACACATAACTTGTGTGTATGAGACATACACCATTCTATGAATTATGATGGGTTAAGAATATTTAAGATAATTACAAAATTAGTGGAGTTTTGGAATGAGCATGAAGCTTGTAGAAGCTTAACTTGATTTGACAAAGTCTATTAGGTTTGTCTTTACCTTAGATTCCTTTTAACCCAACCATAATGAATTAGCTATGGTTATGGCTCTACAAGGGTTAGTATATGATACTCACTCACCATGGTTACTCTTCTCACTTGATCATTATCCTCATCTCTCTCTTTACTTCTTCTTCTTCATTTTATGAAACGAAAGAAAAGAAAACTAGGGTTTGATCCAAAGTGAGAAACAAAGTGAGAAACAAAATTCTAAAGAGAACCCACTTCCTATTTCTCCATCCTCATCAAGACTAGCCCTCTTGTATTGGGTGTTTCCTTCACTAATTCTTAAATTAGTGAAGTAGGAGCTTGAGTCGGAATTCCCTCGACGTAGATCATCTTCAGCCTTGGAGACTTCAAGCAAAGTCGCATCCCACGCGTCGTGAAGCCATGCAAGAGCCCGGGAGAACCTTGATCGCAGCGAAGGGACTTCATCAAGGAGCTTTAGAAGCGAATGACCGATCTACAAAGGTTGTATTTCGTATTCCCTTTAGAATAAAGATGTTTACTTGCTCATAGTTTCGCCTAAACTCTAGTTAACGATCTTGCTTAGTGTTATTCGGCACATAAAATATCAATTTTGGCGTGGTCGATGCCTTGTAGAGCCTCGTTAGTGTGCCTAGTAACCCTACATTCACCGCGGGGATGAGCTTCCAGGACCATTCCGACGCCGCCCAGTGCAGGGCCTTCCCAGCCACCCTCATCCGCGCTAGTCGGGACTGGTTCCGAGGACTCGAGCCTAGCTCAATCTCGACCTTCGACGAACTAGATACTCAGTTCCTCATCCACTTCGTTGGGAACCATCGGCAGAAGCGCACGGTCGACTACCTCTTCACAATCAAGAGCGGGAATAAGGAGACGTTCAAAGCTTACATCACCCGCTTCTACTGTTGGATATAGTGCCCTCAGAGTCAATTATTGGATCGCAGGCACATGATTGCAATGATTGAGGGAGGACCTATGCAGGTAGGACTATCTTACTCAGGATAATTGTATACTATCTGGTTTGTCTCTATAATCGTGTACATGCTTTAGGTGACATTGTGGTTCATTATTACACGTTGATGGAGAATAGTATGCTACCATGGTTTGTCTTTATCATCGTGTACTGCTTTAGGTGACCTTAAAGGTTGCTATTGCACGCTGATAGATCTCTTAGGATTCTTGCTTGACGACCAGCAGTATGATGGCGAACATATGCGTGGGAGCTGGGGTCTATAAGCACATCCTTAAAAGGTCCCTAGTCGTGGGAGTTTCGAGACTAGGCATCGATACTCCATTAGTAGACCAGTGTATACAGTCGAGACCCCGACGAGGGGCAATGGCCGGTCTCACAAGCCATTGGTGTCAGTTAGTTCACCTAAGATGTATACAGGTGCTCATTGGGTTATGAGTACATCGGACAGGACTCGCCGGGAACATGCTAGTTGCTATTATACCTGACGTGAGATAGCAGTTCCTTTTTGACATGTGTACAGGTTAGTTCATCGACCTGAGATCGTCATTTGTCTCGTGTGAGTTCCCACTGTACTTTGATTACTACCCTACCACGGCTCAAAGGAGTCATGCAAACAGGTTTTAGTTGGGTACAGTCCCGAGCCATATGGAGGCAGTGAGCTGATCGGCAGGGGTTCGTCTCTCCCGGTATTGGAGGTGAGGTCACGCTGTGTCTAGAAGAGCCATTACACAAAGCCCATGGCCGAGGCAGGAGATTTACTGGTAGGTATTCCAGTAGTATCTCAGGGTGTTCTGGGCTACACTCTGATACGAATTGTACCACTTTTGGGGGTCTGAATTTTACCAACCCCCTAGGCCCGACATGCGATGCTCATAGACGAACGGACCGGACTGTACGAATATTGTTACTGACAAGCTCAGTAGGGTGTCAGGATGAGTTCGCTCATCGACCTCCCTTTTGGCCAATACTTGGTAGCCCGTTAGGTGCGGTTAATACCTCTGACGTGCTAGTGGTTAAATCAACAGCCAAACAATTGATGAGTCTTTAGAGTTCCCCACAGACAGTTTCTCAAGTTTTGGGCGAAACGTTGTAGAGGCCGTATGATATATGGCAGGGTTCGATCTTATACGTGCGGTATTGTACGGATCATGATCGGACGGATCATACTAGTGGGCTTTGGTTTAAGCCGGATCCTAATATTAGATTTTTTGGATTACTTTAGTCTCATCGCAGTCGTATTCAGTCGGAATGCGGATGCAGGTATGTATATATACAGGTGAGGGGTATCCTTGTGATCCGTCACGAGTTTACATTAGGTGTTGCCGGATTTTTCATTGTTGGACCAAACATTTGGATTTATGTTTGGATGGTGGAAATAATAAGCTAGAATTTCATCATGAGATGCATTAATGTGACATAGACACATATCATGACTCATGGTCTACTTTTCAGCAAAAATGTCACATTAGTGGATTGATTTGAGTCATGAAATGAGGAGGAGAGGGAGGGGGGCTGCCATGAGGGGTTAGCTCTCATATTATTCTTCTCACACTCTCTCATTTTATGATATCACAACAACACAAGAAAAGAAAAGAGAGAAACATCTTCTTCCTCTTTCTCCTCTAGCTCTTTATCTTCATCAATGACAACACCTTCAACCTCCATCCAAGCAATGGATGCAAGAGACAAAGTGATCACAAACATTCTCTACAACACCTTGGACACGTCGACGAGCACACTTCGTGCCCGAGTTGCTTCGGATGAAGCGGGAGCCCGTAAAAAAACTCGTACATGTGGTGCCCTTTCCGAAGAGGAGATCGAGACCGGAGATTCCGCGAGGAACTTGGGATGGTGGCCAAAGACCGAAGGAAACGGATCGATCGGTATAGCCTCTCTACCCTTTCTCTAGTTTGCTAATAGTAGGTTAATGGTTCGATCCGGGTTTTAAGTATACGATAGCGCCGGTTTTCAAGTTACGAAAAATTTTCGTTTCCGCATTTTGGCCTCGGAATAACTGCCGGGCGCTACCGTAGTCTTACATGGTATCAGAGCCACGCCATTAACCTTTACTGGCTTGCTCTAACGAGTTTAGAACTTCGATCGGACGAAAATTTTAAAAAACTCCATTTTCAAGTCACAGTTTCTGTCGAAATTTTTCTGTGGTCAAAAAATTATTTGGTGTATTGCAGAATTTCGTGCAGGGTTTTTTAAGAATTCTGACAAAATTTGGTAGCACGTGGCTACAGTAACACCGCAGAACCGCGGCCATAACCTTGTTTTGGCCGCGGTTCCGCCGCAGGAAAGACAGTTCATTGCACCAAATTTTGAATAGAGGTTTCTGACTTGGAAAAGGGGGTTTTGGTATATTCTGTTTGGGCCCAGATTTATTTTGAGTGCTACAGTTGTGCTTAGGGCCCACTTCGGAAAATTTAGTCGATCGAAAATTTTAAACATGTTAGTTCACAGTATTTACATTATATCTGCGACCGTGAATGTTATTTGGTCGGTAAATCTTGTCTAATTGCTATAGCCCTTTTAGACGGATTTGCGAATGTGACATTCACGTTGATATTCTGTGTTGTGCTGTGATGTTGCGGATTTGTCGTGGTGGATAGCCTGGATGCAATGGTAGTACAGTTTAGGTATTTTTATGTACATTTGATATTGTGGGGCGAGCGTCCGACATGTGGACTGCCGTCACTGCCTGTTTGTATATTATTCTTTTAGGGCATGACCGAGCTGAGGTCGATATACCCGTTGTATATATTTTACTTTTTGTACTAGGATTACCCCGCGGAGGGGTGCACGGGTAGCCGTGTTCTAGAGGGCAACGGGCCCGCATCTCATGGCTTTGAGATGGAGGGGGCTTCACTCTAGAATTGGCGGGCTATTCACCGCACTCGTAGGGAGTACAGGTTGACCCAAGGAGGGGTGCTCAAGTTACAGGATTTCATGAAGTGCAGGATAGTCCATTCACATTATTGAAGGGGGCTGCCACACTTCAGGTTTTGGCGGGTAACTTGCCGCGCCCGTAGGGGTCTAGGATTTCATTGCACAGGCAATCCACACGACCAGGAGAACGTCGGGTTTCGGTAGCGGCTCTATGAAACCCGGGAATCCCAGATTATCTGTATTGTTCTGTGATGCTTATTACATTTCTGTGATGTTGCATTTTATCACGCCTTAAACGAGTATTATATATTGATATATATACTAGTAGATGTTGTATATGTTTTACATCCGCGCTAGTCCAGTCCCCGCTCTGTCGTTAGTTAAGTAACCTAACAGGTGATGAAGGGACCCAGTGGCGAATGCGGAAGGTATATACGTACATCATATTTTCGTTCTTTTGTGGTGTGATTAATTGATGGGACTGCATTGATTCGGATCAATGCAAGCTAAACAAACCTGTTTGATGTTGTTGGAACATTTTTCAAAAAAAGCTGTTATTGCAAGGACGTTCTCTTTTGTTTTGCACGGTGGTATTCGGTTATGAATATCCAGCACCTCAGTCGACGAGGCAAGGGCAACCTTTGCATCGTGGTATTCAGATGGAATATCCTGCACCTCATTCTACGGGGAAAGAGCCGAGATCCTTTCACCGGGAGTGACCTCTTTAGCAAAGGTTTTCGCCACTATATTTTTACAAAAAGCTATGCAGTTCCTTCAACGATATCAAGTTCATTACGTTAAAGGTTTTTCGCCAAAAACCAGCCGTAGACCTCCGTCATTTCCTATGGGTATTATTTAGTATTCGTGCTGCGTTTGTTGACCTAGTCAAGACGTAGTGTTCGGTAGCTAAGTGGTACTTGTTTGTTGAATAAGTGGGATTGGTTAGGACAGTCGTGCGGCCTTGTTGACTTAGTCAAGGGCACGTACGGGTGGGTTTAATGCAATCCAGAATAATGACGGGTTGAATTTGACTGGCGGTTTATGGTTTGTTGACCTAGTCAAGGTCATAAGCCGCTTGGCGTAAAAATCACATCGGGAGTTTCTAAAGAAACTGAAACATGCCAGGCATGCGCATACCTTCTGGAGTGTGATAACGTGAGTGGATTCCATCACGTTATCATGCGATGATAGTTGGATCCCGATTCCCACTGATGAGTTAGTTTACTCCTCGGGTGATCCCGACTTATTCTTCTTTCAGGTTTGGAGGAGAATTTGAGATTACAGTGGAAGGTTTCCTGATTAGATAAAGTGATAACCATTCTGATCTAGGTTAGAGTGCACGCTGAGTGTTTCTTTTCTCTCTCTCTTTGGCAGCGACCATGGCCCGACCCTTGACTACGACTCAGTGACCAAGTTAACCGAACTTTCTTAAAACACTGGCTTTTAGATTGTCAAAGTTGCATACCTCAATACCACTCCTACTTTTACCCTTTTCTCCAGAACACCCCGTATTACTACGAACGTCCACTTCCATTGGATAAAACCATCGTATGGTTATATACGAACTCGAAGGAACTTGTTCCAAATTCGAGGATGGTTTCCGGTTCTAGAGAAAATGAATAGGACTATTCAGTTGTCTTTTCCTTTTACCTTCTCTCAGGTTGCGAGTGTTCCTTGGATTAGGACAGTACACCTATTACGCTTATTGGATAGTCTTCTTCCTAACCATAGGCAGGTGCCGAATGGTGGGCAATGAAGAAAACCAATTAGCCTAACGATGGTGTACAGAAGGTAATAAGTTAAGACAAATTAAGGGATTAGTAAGAGGGCAAAGTAAATTGTGACTGCGATTTACGACCAAACCAAGTATTTCATCGCCACTCCTACTTCACCTTTGTATTTCTCCAGAACACTCCGTATCACTACGAAGATCCACAGTTTTCTGGATACTCAATCGTATGGTTATATACGAACTCGAAGGAACTTGTTCCAGTTCGGGGATGGATTCTGGTTCAGGAGAAATTGGAATAAGGTTTATTCAGTTGTCTTTTATCTTTACCTTCTCTCGGGTTGCGAGTGCTCCTAGGATTAGGACAGTACACCCATTATGCTCTTTGGATAGTCTTCTTCCAAACCATAGGCTTGTGCCGAACGGTAGGGAAGGAAGAAAACCATTTAGCCTAAGAGGGTGTACAGAAGGTAGTGACTAAAGACATATAAAGGGATTTGGAGAGATGGAAAAGAAACATACGGTTATAGTTGTGAATCTGGAAAATGGAAGAGGCATTACTAGAAATACCAGGATACCCCTTCGAAACATTTTATGTTTCAGTTTCACTGTGTACTGTTAAAAGAAAACTGATTTCCCAATTAGTCCTTGCTCTAGGGTATGTATTTAATAGGTATGATTCTCACATCTGTAAGGTTTTACAGATGATGAGTGGAAGTAAGTTATTGGGAATTAGGTGATCATCCTCATTACATCAGGATTCGTTGTAATTGGTGATATTTGAGGAAATCTCCTGGGTTGTTTGCCGGACGGCAAATATTTGGTTTTGAATATCCGTTGTTATGCACCAATTTCAAATTGATATATCTGTACATTCATTTTTATGAAGTGAGATATAACTTTTTGAAATTATGTGGGTGACATTTACCTATATCAGTGGGTGGTTAGGTAAGGAGTATTAAACAGCGGTGTAATTCTTCTTAACCATAAGTACAGTTTTCAACCTACGACACACAGGGAATGGGTTATTAGACTCAAGGGACTTATACAGAGTATTGTATGTTGTCCAGTGTCCATTAGGACAGAGGGGTTGGTCCTCGTACTATATTCTGTTTACTTATGACTTCTCTAGTTCTTAGACAAGTGTTTCGTAGAAACACAAGGTCCAAGTTTTGAGAAGTTATACGTATAAGAGTAAAGTAGAGAACCAGATGTATCAAGTATCGAGATTCTGCAAGGTAATCGAAGATATAGATACTTGTGTATGGTATTCAGTTGATAGTAATGATTAAGAGAATTTGCTTCTCTTTCAGGTTACTCATAATTGGAAGCACTCCTAAGTTGAGTAATGCTGATCGTCCTCTCTCCATTTAGTTGACATGCACTGGAGACAGCTGCATCATTTGAATCTGGTTCCAATTAAATCAGTGCCTTTGTTTCTATATTGGATATAGAACGGTTCATATCTTAACGATGTTAAGGTACAGGGAGTTGTCCGGCTTATGCTTAAAACCAGACTCTTGATAAGTCAAGGCACGTTTTTGTAATGGCTGTTTGTGGGTTGACCCGGGCTATGACGAGGGTTGACTTTCTACCATCTGGAAGATCAATAATAATAGTGTTCTTGACTCGCCACAGTTTTAATAAAAATGGATTTTTTCAGAAAACAGTAGTGGGAGTATGGTAGAACTGGAAGTGATTCCAGAACCGCAAACGATTACTGAAAATTTGATAAGTACCTAAAGATTCAATCTGGTTTGACATTCCATTGGCCACTCCGCAGATATGGTGAGTAACCTCAGGCACCCGAGAGGTACTCTGGTAGCCTCAAGGACGGTGACAGAGAGGTTCAGGTTTATCCAAACTTGCCATTGCTGTTGTTCCAAACTATAAGACCCGGCAGGAGGATGAATATAGCGTCATTCTGAACTGGCTTTAGAAGTGTACGTGTATACGATTCTACCAGAGGGTTGTCGTAGTCAGTGGGAGCAGCGAAAGCATTGGTGGACAAGTAGCTTATGTCTATTTATGGACTAAAGCAGATATAGCGGAGATAGATCATCTATTTCTGATGTGACAGTCATAGGTTTGACTTCATCAGAATAAGAGATGGATCTGTTAAGAAGGTAGTACGGTGTGATGTCCTGGTATTTGGGTGACATACACTGAATAGGAAGTGAAATTCCTATACTACGGTCGGTTATTCTTTGGTTGTCACACAGTGGTTTCTCCACAAAGGATATAGATTAATATCAGACATTCTGGTTACTAGATCTATGGTTTTTGATCTAGATTTGGTTAGTTTCCCAATCTGGGTACTTAGACAGCATTCTAAAGGTGTTTTAGAATGGACGACTCCTGGCACGGTAGTGTACCTGGAGCAGATGGAGCCACCCTCTCTAAAGGTGTCTTACAGGCTAAAGGGGAGAGGGATGTGCATGATTGGCAGATCACTTGCTTAGGCAAATGAGTTAATCATGCGATGTCAAGTACCACACCAGATGTTGTTTTTGCACAAGATGCAATAAGTTGTGATATTAAATCCTATCCAGGAGAAACGTTCGGAAGCAGTTTTAGAACACAAGTGGATGTTCTAGGGAAATGATAACGGCAGCCTCCTTTAGGAGACAGTTATCATTCCAGGCTCCCAAGGTGACCTGGATGACAGAGTGACTGTCAGAGTTATAGTTATCCCTCTGACGAGGGGCAGTATTTTGGACAGGTGGTCCAAGGGGATACTGAGGGAGGCATGGCGCAGGATACTGATTAAGTTCAGTTGTTGATACAGTCTAAGAAGTTTGGGTTTGATGTTCATTTATGAGCTAGGTGTAAGTGCACGGCGGTGCCCCGGCCGTCGATCCGACGGCTAAGTGCGGAAGCGGTGATAAACTTTAATTTTGCGAACTTAGCAAACCGGCACCACCGCGCACTAAACAACCGGATCGGACCATTAAACTAGTTCTAGCTAAATACAAGACGGGTTAGAGATATACCGAGTGATCCGAGTCCTCCGGTCTTCTCGTCGTCGTCCCGATCTCCCGCGGAAACTCCGGTCGTCGCCTCCTCGCCGGAAGGGCACCACATCGCCTGCTTCTTTTACGGGCTCCCGCCTCTATACCGAGGCAACTCGGGCGCGAAGTTGGCTGGCCGACGCGTCCAAGATATGCTATAGAATAGTGTAGCAAGCAGGTCTCTTTGGGGTTTATGAGGTTGCCATGTTGGAGGAATTTTGCACAAAGAATTTCATGGATGCTTGATGGAGAAATTGAGCATGCAAAGGAAATGAAATGGAGCATCCATCAAGGAATGAGCTCGGCCACTTTTGAAATGTGCTCACTGTGAAAAATAGAATGAAGCAAGCCCACATCTAAAATCATGTGTGTATATATTAATCCCAAAAGAAAAGAAATTCCTTCACCTAATCAATTTAACCTACAGCACACACTATTTCACAAGGTAGCCTCATTATTAATTAACATTAAAATAATCCCTCATCACCATCAATCCAACAGTGGCCGGCCCATACCCTCTCATGTCAAAATTAATGCATCATGGAGCAAAGATGCAATCATATCAAAACTTATGCAATAAACCCCTCCACAAAGTGTTATTTGCAAACTTGCAAATAACCCCCTCCAACGGAAAAGTCCGGCTGGGAAAGAACAAAGAAAAACCGGCCGGAACGGAATGCAAACTGGCAACTCCAGAAAACTGGTCCCGTAATAAATTACAGGAAAAACCCCGATACTGTGCATACACACCCGCATCTGTATTCCGTCCGGATACAAATGCAAAGAGACAAAATCTACACTGTACTATACTAGGATCCGGCTTAAGCCAAAGCCGGCTAGTAAAAACCCGTCCGATCACGATCCGTGCAATACCGCACGTATCTGATCGAACCCTGCCATATCTCCATACGGCCTCTACAGCGTTTCGCCCGAAAGCTGAGTAACTGAATGTGTGGTGGACTCTAAAGACTCGTCAATACTATGGCTGTGGATTTAACCACTAGCACGTCAGAGGTATAAGCCAATACGTAACGGGCCACCAGCTATTGACCAAAAGGGACGTCGATGAGCGAGCTCATCCTGACACCCTACTGAGCCTGTCAGTGACAATATCCGTACAGTCCGGTCCGTTCGTCTATGAGCATCGCATGTCGGGCCTAGGGGGCTGGTAAAAGTCAGACCCCCAAAAGCGGTACAAGTCTTGTCGGAGTGTAGCCCAGAACACCCTGAGATACTACTGGAATACCTACCAGTAAATCTCCTGCCTTGGCCAAGGACTTTGTGTAATGGCTCTCCTAGACACAGCGCGACCTCACCCCCAATACCGGGAGAGACGAACCCCTGAAGATCCGCTCACTGCCTCCATGTGGCTCGGGACTGTACCCAACTAAAACCTATTTGCACGACTCCTTTGAGCCGTGGTAGGGTAGTAATCAAAGCACAGTGGGAACTCACACGAGACAAATGACGATCCCCAGGTCGATGAACTAACCTGTACACATGTCACCAGGGAACTGCTATCTGACGTCAGGTATAAGACCAACTAGCATGTTCCCGGCGAGTCCTGTCCGGTGTACTCATAACCCAATGAGCACCTGTATACATCTTAGGTGAACCAACTGACACCAGTGGCTTGTGAGACCGGCCACCGCCCCTCGTCGGGGTCTCGACTGTATACACTAGTCTACTCTGGAGAATCGATGCCCTGTCTCGAAACTCCCACGACTAGGGACCTTTTAAGGATGTGCTTATAGACTCCAGCTCTCACTTATATGATCGCCCTCATACTGCTGGCAGTCAAGCAAGAATCCTATGGGCTTTATCAACGTGTAATAGCGACCTGTCAGGTCACCTAAAGCAGTACACGATGATAAAGGTAAACCAGATAGCATACTATCATCTCGAGTAAGACTGTCGTCCCGGGATAGGTCCTCCCTCAATCATTGCAATCACGTGCCTGTGATCCAATAATCGACTCTGAGGGCACTATCTCCAACAATCTCCCACTTGCACTCAGGGCTAATTATTGCGATGTCTCATACTCACAGCCCGTGTGATACCGAACACCCAATTCCTCTACTAGTCAGTCTCACAAAGCATGTTTGCGAAACTCTTGCGTTCGAGGGATAGCCTCAGCGAGTGGATCCGCCTAGAAGTTTCTTTCTATGTCTCTCTATGTCTCAAGTTCGCGGAGAAAGCCATCTCCCGAAATGAGCAATACCTGTCTTAGAATGTCTGGATGTCTGATGGGACCTAGCTCATAAATGAACTCCAAATCCAAACCTTTTAGACTGTATCGTCAACTGAACTTAATCAGTATCCTGCGCCATGCCACCCTCAGTATTTCCTTGGACCACCTGTCCAAAATACTGCCTCTCGTCAGAAGGAAAAACTATAACTCTGACAACCTCCTTTTCGTCCATGTCACCTTGGAAGCCTGGAATGATAACTGTCTTCCAAATGAGGCTGTCGTTATCATATCCCTAGAACATCCACTTATGTTCTAAAACTGCTTTCGACTGTTTCTCCAGGATTGGATCAAAGTCAACTTATTGCATCTAGTGCAAGAACAACATCTGGTGTGGTACTTGACATCTCATGATTGACTCAATTGCCTAAGCAAGTGATCTGCCAATCATGCACATCCCTCTCTACTTTAGTCTATAAGACACCTTTAGAGAGGGTGACTCCATCACCTGCAGGTACACTACCGTGCCAGGAGTCGTCCATTCTAAATACTCTTAGAATGCTGTCAAAGTACCCTGATTGGGAAACCACCCAAATCTAGATCTAAAACCATAGATCTAGTAACCAGTATGTCTGATATAATGTCCAAGTCCCATGTGGAGAAACCACTGTGTGACGACCAAAATATAACCGATCGTAGTATAGGAATATCACTTCTTACTACCTTCTCAACTGATCCATCCACTATTCTGATGACGTCAAACCTATGACTGTTACATCAGAAACAGATGATCTATCTCTGTTATATCTGCTTTAGTCTATAAATAGACATAAGCCAGATGACCACCAATGCTTCCGCTGCTCCCACTGACTACGACAACCCTCTAGCAGAGTCATATAGATGTGCACTTCTAAAACTAGTTTAGAACGACGCTATATTTATCCTCCTGCCGGGTCTCGCAGCCTGGAACAGCAACAATGGCAAGTGTGGGTAAACAAGAACTTCCCTGTCACCGTCCTTGAGGCTACCGGAGTACCTCTCGGGTGCCTGAAGTTACCCACCTTATCTGCGGAGTGGCCAATGGAATGTCAAATCAGATTGAATCTTTAGGTTCCTTATCAAATCTTCAGTAATCGTTTGCGGTTCTGGAATCACTTCCAGTTCTACCATACTCCCACTACTGTTTTTGAAAAAATCCATTTTTAATAAAACTGTGGTGAGTCTAGAACAATATTTCTATTGATCTGCCAGATGGTAGAAAGTCAACCCTCGTCATAGCCTGGGTCAACCCACAAGCAGCCATTACAGAAACGTGCCTTGAGTTATCCAGAGTCTGGTTTTAATCATAAGCCGGACAACTCCCGGTACCTTAACAATGTTAAGATATGAACTGTACTATATCCAATATAGAACCAGAGGCACTGGTTTAATTTAACCTCAAATCATGCATCTATCTCCAGTGCATGTCAACTAAATGGAGAGAGGCCGATCAGCGTTACTCAACTTAGGAATGCTTCCAATTATGAGTAACCTGAAAGAGAAGCAATTTCTCTTTATCATTACTATCAACCGAATACCATACACAAGTATCTACATCTTCGATCACCTTGAAGAATCCCGATACTTGCTACACCTGGTTCTCTACTCTATTCAAATACCTATAACTCCTCAAAACTTAGACCCTGTGTTTCTACAAAACACATGTCTAAGAACTAGAGAAGTTAAAAGTAAACAGAATATAGTATGAGGACCAACCCCTCTGTCCTAATGGACACTGGACAACATACAATGCTCTGTATAAGTCCGCTGAGTCTAACAACTCTTTCACTGTGTGTCGTAGGTTGAAAACTGTACTTATGGTTAAGAAGAATTACACCGCTGTTCAATGCTCCTTACTTAACCATCCACTGATATAGGTAAATGTCATCGACATAATATCAAAAGGTATATCTCACTCTATGAAAATAGACGTACAGATATAACAATTTGAAATTGGTGCACAACAGCGGATATTCAAAACCAAATATTTGCCGACCGGCAAACAGCCCAGGTGATCTCCTCAAATATCACCGATTACAACGAATCTCGATATAATGAGGATGATCACCCAATTCCCAATAACTTACACCCACTCAACATCTGTAAAACCATACAGATGTGAGAATCAAACCTGGCAAATACATACCCTGGAGCAAGTGTCTAATCGGGAAATCAGTTTTCTTTAACAGTACATAATTGAACTGAAACATTGAAATGTTTCGATGGGGTATCCTGGTATTCCTAGTAATGCCTCTACCATTATCCAGATTCACAACTATAACCGTATAATTCTTTGCCACCTCTCCAAATCCCTTTATATGTCTTTAGTCATTACCTTCTGCATACCCCTTGGGCCAAATGGTTTTCTTCCTTCCCTACCGTTCGGCACCAGCCTATGGTTTGGAAGAAGACTATCCAATAAGCATAATGGGTGTACTGTCCTAGTCCTAGGAGCACTCGCAATGCGAGAGAAGGTGAAGATAAAAGACAACCGAATAAACCTTATTCCTATTTCTCCTGGACCAGAATCCATCCCCGAACTGGAACAAGTTCCTTTCGAGTTCGTATATAACCATACGATGGAGTATCCAATAAACTGTGGATCTTCGTAGTGATACGGAGTGTCCTGGAGAAATGCAAAGGTGATTTAGGATTGGCGAAGAAATAGTTGGTTTGGTCGTGAATATCAGTCGCAATTTACTTTGCCCTCTTACTAATCCCTTGCTTTGTCTTAATCTTAATACCTTCTGCACACCATCGTTATGCTAATTGGTTTTCTTCATTCCCCACTGTTCGGCACCAGCCTAAAGTTTGGAAGAAGACTATCCAATTTGCGTAATAGGTGTACTATCTCCTAAACTAAGGAGTACTCGTAACTTGAGAGAAGGCAAAAAGGAAAAGACAACTGAACAAACCTTATCCGTTTTCTCCAGAACCGGAAACCATCCTCGAATTCCTTCGAGTTCGTATCTAACCATACGATGGTTTTGTCCAATGGAAGTGGACGTTCGTAGTAATACGGGGTGTCCTGGAGAAAAGGGTAAAAGTAGGAGTGGCAATGAGGTCTGCAACTCTGACAATCCAAAAGTCGGTGTAAAGAAGGTTCGGTTAACTTGGTCACTGAGTCATAGTATTAGGGTCGGGTCAATGGTCGCTGCCAAAGAGAGAGAGAAAAGAAACACTCAGCGTGCACTCTAACCAAGATCAGAATGGTTACCAATTTATCTAATCTGGAAACCTCCCACTGTACCTCAAATTCTCCTCCAAACCTGAAAGAAGAATTAGTCGGGGTAACCCGAGGAGTAAACTAACTCATCAGTGGGAATCGGGATCCAACTCTCATCGCATGATAAAGTGACGGAATCCGCTCACGTTATCACACTCCAGAAGGTATGTGCATACCTGGCAAGTTTCAGTTCTTTTGAAACTCCCGATGTGATTTCTGCCCCATGCTCTTATGACCTTGGCGTGAGGTCAAAATATCATAAGTCACATGTCAAGTTCTACCCATCATTGTCCAGGTTAATTTGAACCCACCCGTACATACCCTTGACGTAGGCCAAAATAGTAGTACGACTGTCCCAAACCAACACATCTATCTATGCAACAGATAAATACCCGGCAACTACCAAACACTATGCCTTGGCGTGAGGTCAAAATACATAGCTTGAATACTACCGAATATTTAACTGAAATGATGGAGGGCTATGAATGGTTTCTGGCGAAAACCTTTAACGTAATGAACTTGATATCGTTGAAGGAACGGATAGCTTTTTAGAAAATATAGTGACGAAAACCTTCACTAAAGGGGTCACTCCCGGTGAAGGGATCTCGGCTCTTTCCCCGTAGAATGGGGTGCAGGATATTCCAAATGAATACCACGATGCAAAGCAAAAGTAATCGGCTATAGTGAAATTAAAGCCCTGACGCAAACTTTTGTCCAAGGGGTCACTCCCGGTGAAGGGATCTCGGCCCTTGCCTCGTCGACTGAGGAGCAGGATATTCCAAATGAATACCACGATGCAAAACAAAAGTGAACGTCCTTGCAATAACAGCTTTTTGAAAAAATGTTCCAACAACATCAGATTAGGTTTGTTTTAACTTGCATTGATCCGAATCAATGCAGTCCCATCAAATGATCACACCACAAAGAACGAAAATATACTGACGTACGTATATGCCATCCGCATTCGCCACTGGGTCCCGTCATCACCCGTTAGGTTAGCTGACTAACGGCAGAGCGGGGACTGGACTAGCGCGGATGAAAAACATATACAACATCTACTAATATATATACCAATATATTATATTTCGCTCAAGGCGTGAATAAAATGCAACATCACAGAAATGTACAGCATCACAGAACAATACAGATATCTGGGATCCCCGGGTTTCACAGAGCCACTACTGAAACCCGACGTTCCCCTGGTCGTGTGGATAGCCTGTGCAATGAAATCCTAGACCCCTACGGGCGCGGCAAGTCACCCGCCAAAACCTGAAGCGAGGCAGCCCCCTTCAGCACCATGAATGGACCACCCAGCACTTCACGGAATCCGGTAACTTGGGCACCCCTCCTGGGTCAACCTGTACCCCTTACGAGTGCTGCGAATAGCCTGCCAATCCTGGAGTGAAGCCCCTCCGTCCCAATGCCATGAGATGCGGGCTTGTTGCCTTCTAGAACCCGGCTATCCGTGCACCCCTCCGCGGGGTAATCCTAGTACAGAAAGTAGAATATACATACAGAAGGTACATCGACCGCAACCTGGTCGTGCCCTAAAATAATAATACAAACCGGCAGTCCACATGTCGGACGCTCGCCCCGCAATATCAAATGTACATGATACAACAGAAACTGTACTAGCATTGCATCCAGGCTATCCCCACGACCGATCCGCAACAACACAGCAAAATACATAGAACATCAACGTGAAAGTCACGTTCGCAAATCCGTCTAACCGGGCTATAGCAGTTAGACTGGATTTACCGATCAAGTGACATTCACGGTCGCAGATATAATGTAAATACTGTGAAAAAATGTGTTTAAAATATCCGATCGATCAAAAATTAACAAGTGGGCCCCCAAGCAATACTGTAGCACTCACAGAAATTCTGGGCCCAATGTTATTATTCCAAAACCCCTAAAATCACCCATAAAGCCTACTGGAAAAATTGTACACACTGATCCATCAATACTGCGGCGGAACCGCGGCAACAAGTAGGGTTTTGCCGCGGTTCCGCGCTCCTCTGAAGAGACCAGTGTCTCGAATTTCTACAGTAGTCTTAGGTCTTCTAGCACAGTACTTTTATACAACCTGAAAAATTTTTAGAGACCAAAAAATTTCAACAGAAAACTGTCGTGAAGAAAATACGGGTTTTGGGACATTTGATCGATCGGAACTGAAAAACACATTACACAAAGCTAGACTGAGTTAATGGCATGGCTCTGATACCACTGTAAGTGCACGGCGGCGCCCCGGCCGTTGATCCGATGGCTAAGTGCGGAAGCGGTGATAAACTTTAATTTTGCGAACTTAGCAAACCGGCACCACCGCGCACTAAACAACCGGATCGGACCATTAAACTAGTTCTAGCTAAAAACAAGACGGGTTAGAGATATACCGAGTGATCCGAGTCCTCCGGTCTTCTCGTCGTCGTCCCGATCTCCCGCGGAAACTCCGGTCGTCTCCTCCTCGCCGGAAGGGCACCACATCGCCTGCTTCTTTTACGGGCTCCCGCCTCTATACCGAGACAACTCGGGGGCGAAGTTGGCTGGCCGACGCGTCCAAGATATGCTATAGAATAGTGTAGCAAGCAGGTCTCTTTGGGGTTTATGAGGTTGCCATGTTGGAGGAATTTTGCACAAAGAATTTCATGGATGCTTGATGGAGAAATTGAGCATGCAAAGGAAATGAAATGGAGCATCCATCAAGGAATGAGCTCGGCCACTTCTGAAATGTGCTCACTGTGAAAAATAGAATGAAGCAAGCCCACATCTAAAATCATGTGTGTATATATTAATCCCAAAAGAAAAGAAATTCCTTCACCTAATCAATTTAACCTACAGCACACACTATTTCACAAGGTAGCCTCATTATTAATTAACATTAAAATAATCCCTCATCACCATCAATCCAACAGTGGCCGGCCCATACCCTCTCATGTCAAAATTAATGCATCATGGAGCAAAGATGCAATCATATCAAAACTTATGCAATAAACCCCTCCACAAAGTGTTATTTGCAAACTTGCAAATAACCCCCTCCAACGGAAAAGTCCGGCCGGGAAAGAACAAAGAAAAACCGGCCGGAACGGAATGCAAACTGGCAACTCCAGAAAACTGGTCCCGTAATAAATTACAGGAAAAACCCCGATACTGTGCATACACACCCGCATCTGTATTCCGTCCGGATACAAATGCAAAGAGACAAAATCTACACTGTACTATACTAGGATCCGGCTTAAGCCAAAGCCGGCTAGTAAAAACCCGTCCGATCACGATCCGTGCAATACCGCACGTATCTGATCGAACCCTGCCATATCTCCATACGGCCTCTACAGCGTTTCGCCCGAAAGCTGAGTAACTGAATGTGTGGTGGACTCTAAAGACTCGTCAATACTATGGATGTGGATTTAACCACTAGCACGTCAGAGGTATAAGCCAATACGTAACGGGCCACCAGCTATTGACCAAAAGGGACGTCGATGAGCGAGCTCATCCTGACACCCTACTGAGCCTGTCAGTGACAATATCCGTACAGTCCGGTCCGTTCGTCTATGAGCATCGCATGTCGGGCCTAGGGGGCTGGTAAAAGTCAGACCCCCAAAAGCGGTACAAGTCGTGTCGGAGTGTAGCCCAGAACACCCTGAAATACTACTGGAATACCTACCAGTAAATCTCCTGCCTTGGCCAAGGACTTTGTGTAATGGCTCTCCTAGACACAGCGCGACCTCACCCCCAATACCGGGAGAGACGAACCCCTGAAGATCCGCTCACTGCCTCCATGTGGCTCGGGACTGTACCTAACTAAAACCTGTTTGCACGACTCCTTTGAGCCGTGGTAGGGTAGTAATCAAAGCACAGTGGGAACTCACACGAGACAAATGACGATCCCCAGGTCGATGAACTAACCTGTACACATGTCACCAGGGAACTGCTATCTGACGTCAGGTATAAGACCAACTAGCATGTTCCCGGCGAGTCCTGTCCGGTGTACTCATAACCCAATGAGCACCTGTATACATCTTAGGTGAACCAACTGACACCAGTGGCTTGTGAGACCGGCCACCGCCCCTCGTCGGGGTCTCGACTGTATACACTAGTCTACTCTGGAGAATCGATGCCCTGTCTCGAAACTCCCACGACGAGGGACCTTTTAAGGATGTGCTTATAGACTCCAGCTCTAACTTATATGATCGCCCTCATACTGCTGGCAGTCAAGCAAGAATCCTATGGGCTCTATCAACGTGTAATAGCGACCTGTCAGGTCACCTAAAGCAGAACACGATGATAAAGGTAAACCAGATAGCATACTATCATCTCGAGTAAGACTGTCGTCCCGGGATAGGTCCTCCCTCAATCATTGCAATCACGTGCCTGTGATCCAATAATCGACTCTGAGGGCACTATCTCCAACACTAGGACCCATCAGATATCCAGACATATTCTAAGACATGTATTGCTCATTTCGGGAGATGGCTTTCTCCGCGAACTTGAGATAAAGAGAGACATAGAAAGAAACATCAGAGCGGATCCACTAACTGAGGCTATTCCTCGAACGCAATAGTTTCACAAATGGGCTTTGTGAGACTGATCAGTAGAGGAGTTGGGTGTTCGGTATCACACGGGTTGTGAGTATGCGACATCGCAATAATTAGCCTTGAATGCAAGTGGGAGATTGTTGGATATAGTGCCCTCAGAGTCAATTATTGGATCGCAGGCACGTGATTGCAATGATTGAGAGAGGACCTATGCCGGTGGGACAATCTTACTCAGGATGATTGTATACTATCTAGTTTGTATCTATCATCGTGTACATGCTTTAGGTGACATTGTGGTTCACTATTACACGTTGATGGAGAATAGTATGCTACATGGTTTGTCTTTATCATCGTGTACTGCTTTAGGTGACCTTACAGGTCGCTATTGCACGCTGATAGAGCCCTTAGGATTCTTGCTTGATGACCAGCAGTATGATGGCAATCATATACGTGGGAGCTAGGGTCTATAAGCACATCCTTAAAAGGTCCCTAGTCATGGGAGTTTCGAGACTGGGCATCGATACTCCATTAGCAGACTAGTGTATACAGTCGAGACCCCGACGAGGGCAGGTGGACGGTCTCACAAGCCATTGGTGTCAGTTGGTTCACCTAAGATGTATACAGGTGTTCATTGGGTTATGAGTACACCGGACAGGACTCACCGGGAACATGCTGGTTGGTATTATACCTGACGTCATATAACAGTTCCCAGGTGACATGTGTACAGGTTAGTTCATCGACTTGAGATCGTCATTTGTCTCGTGTGAGTTCCCACTGTACTTTGATTACTACCCTACCACAGCTCAAAGGAGTCATGCAAACAAGTTTTAGTTGGGTACAGTCCCGAGCCACATGGAGGCAGTGAGCAGATCGGCAGGGGTTCGTCTCTCCCGGTATTGGGGGTGAAGTCACGCTGTGTCTAGGAGAGCCATTACACGAAGCCCTCGGCCGAGGCAGGAGATTTACTGGTAGGTATTCCAGTGGTATCTCAGGGTGTTCTGGGCTACACTCCGACACGACTTGTACCGCTTTTGGGGGTCTGACTTTTACTAAACCCCTAGGCCCGACATGCGATGCTCATAGACGAACGGACCGGACTGTACGGATATTGTCACTGACAGACTCAGTAGGGTGTCAGGATGAGTTCGCTCATCGACCTCCCTTTTGGACAATACTTGGTACCCCGTTACGTACGGCTAATACCTCTGACGTGCTAGTGGTTAAATCCATAGCCAAAGTATTGACGAATCTTTAGAGTTCCCCACAGACAGTTTCTCAAGTTTCGGGCGAAACGTTGTAGAGGCAGTATGATATATGGCAGGGTTCGATCTTATACGTGCGGTATTGCACGGATCATGATCGGACGGATCATACTAGTGGGCTTTGGTTTAAGCCGGATCCTAGTATTAGATTTGTTGGATTACTTTAGTCTCATCGCATTCGCATTCATTCGGAATGCGGTTGCTGGTATGTATATACAGGTGAGGGGTATCCTTATGATCCGTCACGAGTTTACTTTAGGTGTTGCCGGATTTTTCTCTGTTGGAACAAACATTTGGATTTATGTTTGGATGGTGGAAATAATAAGCTAGAATTTCATCATGAGATGCATTAATGTGACATAGACATATATCATGACTCATGGTCTCCTTTTTAGCAAAAATGTCACATTAGTGGATTGATTTGAGTCATAAAATGTGGAGGAGAGAGAGGGAGGCTGCCATGAGGGGTTAGCTCTCATATTATTCTTCTCACACTCTCTCATTTTATGATATAACAACAACACAAGAAAAGAAAAGAGAGAAACATCTTCTTCTTCATCTTTCTCCTCTGGCTCTTTATCTCCATCAATGGCAACACCTTCAACCTCCATCCAAGCAATGGATGCAAGAGACAAAGTGATTACAAACATTCTCTACAACACCTTGGACACGTCGACTAGCACACTTCATGCCCGAGTTGCTTCGGATGAAGCGGGAGCACATAAAAAGACTCATAGATGTGGTGCCCTTTCCGACGAGGAGATCGAGACCGGTGATGCCGCCAGGAGCTTGGGATGGTGGCCAAAAATCGAAGGACACGGATCGATCGGTATAGTCTCTCTACTCTTTCTCTAGTTTGCTAGTAGCAGGTTAGTGGTTCGATCTAGGTTTTAAGCATACGATAGCGCCGGTTTTCAAGTTAAGGAAAATTTTCATTTCCGCATTTTGGCCTCGGAAAGACGGCCGGGGCTCTACCGTAGTCTTACATCTACAACACCCTTCTCGAGGTCTCCGAGCACCGGGATTAGACCGTCATTACAGCGCTCAGTTCTAGTCTTAGGCACATGGAGTGGTTACGCTCCTTTGCTTTGGCATGTAGGGTTCCTAGGCACTCTAATGAGGTCTCACAAGGCATCAACCATGCCAATTTCAAACTTTAACGGTGCCGAGAAACCCGACTACGGATCGTTGGCTAGAAAAGTAGGCGAAAAAGAAATCTAGTTAACACTTAACTAAAAGTTTAACGGAAATACAACCTTTGTAGATCCGTTTGTCCACCTCCATAGCTCCATGAAGAAGTCATCTCCGCTGTACAAATCCGATCTTGGACTCTCGCGTTCGCTTCATCGGAGAATAGGCGGGCTAGGTCATCGACGACGTGCCGAAGATGATCTACGTCGAAGCATCACTAGATCAAGCTCCACCTTCACCGAGCCATGAAAACTTGTGAAGGAAACACACTCTACTACTTGGCAAGAGATAGAGGATGAAGAAATAGGAAGTGGGTAGACTTTAGAATTGGATTTCTCACTTGTTTTCATCAATCACCATTGATGAAGTAAGCTTCTTCATGTGAAGAAGATGAAGAAGAAGATGAATATTATGATAATTATCCAAATAGAAAATCAAAAGAATCCTTATCATAATCTTACCCTAGTTAAGTGTAGAGAATAAACCATGGTTTGCTCAAATGGTTAGGGTTAAGAATGAAGACAAGAATGGTGACTAAGTCAAAGGTTCATTAATCTTCAACAAACAAACAAATAAAGCCACCATTCTTTTCTCTTTTCCATTCATTTTCCAAAATGTATAAACAAATAAATAAATGAATAAATAAGTAATGGAAAATAAAACCCTAATTATATGTATAACCATGGTTTAATTCTTTACACTTAACCAAGTAAACATGTATCATCAAACATGATACAATCAAGTGCACAAAAGTATATCACATATACAACATGTGAACTTCAAGTGAGAAAATCCATTTAAAGTGAACCAATACTAGTTAATGCAAAGCAATATATCAAATATATAATTATACATTAAATCATTAAATCAACACTTGATTCAATGATCCGGTCATGTCGCACATAACCGACTAGTATCCAATGTATCGGCTTATCGAATCAACGCTTGAATCGATAACTAGGTTATGTCGCATACAACCATTCGACACATTGATCGCGAGAATGAAATACGGTATCACATACCCGCATTATTCTCGGTCCCGCACATATCTCATATGCGCTCCTATTTCGTTTTGCTTGAGCCAGGAAACCTCTGTGTAGGACTCTAAAGACTCGTCAATACGCCGGCAGCAGGTGATGATCATATCAATCACCCACAAGCCGCAAGCGGTCTGCTAAACGTAACGGCCAACCGGGTAATGAGCGATCTGAAGATCGACGAGCAAGCCCGCTCACACTCCAGTGAATCCAACCAGTAACACTACCGTACAGTCCGGTCTGATCGTCTGATATGTCGCATATCCCGCCTAGGGGTGGTAAACGTCAGACCCCAATAGCTCGATAAGTCGTGTCGATATGAGGTCTATAACAATTCGAGAAACTACTGGTAACACTTACCAGTAAATCTCAGCAACCATGGCCAGGGATTTCCGGTTATAGCCAATCGAACACTGCGCAACATCAACTCCCTATACCGGGAGAGACGAATCCCCTCCTATCGCTCATTGCCTCCATGTGACTCGGGACTGTACCCAAAAACCACCATTTTGCACGCCCTCTTGGACGTGGTAAGGTGGAAATCAAAGCACAGTGGGAACCACACAAGACTCTATGACGATCTCGGGTCAACAGACTACTCTGTACCAGTGTCACCAGAGAACTGCCATCTGACGTGAGGTATAATACCATCTGGGAGTTCTCGGCGAGTCCGTCCAGTGTACCCAGTCTCTACTGAGAACCCGTATATCATCTCTGATGTCAAACACCAATGGATATGGGATCATCCATCGCCCATCTGTATGGGTCGAGAAGGTATGCGCTAGTCTACACTGGTATATCGATGCCCCGTCTCGATACACCCACGACTAGGGACTTTGAAGGATGTACTTATGGACTACCATGTCCCCACTAGTATGATCCGCATCATAGTCCAGGTAGTCAAGTACAGATCCTAAGGGATTTACCAACATGTAACAGAGAGACAATCAGCATACACGTTAAGGTAAAGGGTAACCAGATAGCATACTATCATGTCGAGCAAGAAAGTCCTCCATATATATGTCCCAGCATCCACTACAATATACATCCTATGTACAGTAATGGCCTCTAGGGCATACATATAACTAACAATCTCCCACTTGCACTAGGGCCATCTGTAGCAGTGGTTGCAGTATCTCATACTCAACCATCCCATAAAAATCTCTCTCTGGGAACAGGCCTTTGTGAGTGGATCCGCTGTGTTGTCCTCTGAGTCTACTCTCCAAACCTAGATCACCCTGGAGATCATCCATCTCCATGATCAAGTGATACTGCCTTAGAATATGTTTGGATCACTGATGGGACCTTCGTTCCTTGGCATAAGCCACAACTCCATTGTCATACAATGAGAGGAACATAGTTCATCTCATGAACCAATATACATCCAAACATCCTCTTTGGTAGCATCTTAAGTAGCGATGTATCCAGCTTTTATCGTCTAGTATGTCACGGTATCTAGCTTGGAACTCTTCCAACATACCGTCCCTCCACTGAGGGTAAAGACAATGCCTGTGACTGACATTCAGTCGTCCTTATCACCCTGGAACCCTTCCAGTGATTCTCCCCATGATCATGTGATACCATCTCACTTTGACAAGTGAGAATCCTAACATCCATTTAGATCTATCTCATAGATCCAAAATCTAGGAGTTAGTAGGTATCATTATGATCCTATATGGAGAATCATTATGATAAACGGAGATTGACCGAGCGTAGCATAGGAAACTCTTTCCCTATCAAGAGTATGTCATCCACGCACTCTACGAGGATCATCACCATACTTCCTACTACCTTTTTGTTTATACAAGGTCCATCTACCATTTTGATGATGTCAAACTCTTTGACTAATCCATCAAAACAGATGTTCCAACTCCGCGATGCCTGCTTTAATCCTATAAAGCATCTTGCACACGTTTCCGCTGCTCCCACTGTCTACGAGGCCCTCTGGCTGTGTACTTATAGACACTCTCTTCTAAACATCATTTAGAAAAGTTGTCATGACACCCAACCACCAGATATCGTAGTCATGGTATGTAGCCGTGGCAAGTAGGATCTGGATGGACTTAAGCATAGCTCCTTAGAAAAGGTTTCATCATTATCCACGCCTGGTTGATGACGAAAACCTTTAACAAGTCTAGCTTTGAAAGTCTCAACTTTTCCATCTACACCAAGTAATCTTCTCAAGATATACTTGCTCCTGATGGGGATTTAACCCTTCAGATATAGCAACCAAAGTCCATACTTTGTTGGTGTATAAGGATTCCATCTCAGATCGGTAAATATCCAGCCATTCTTACAGAGTCTTAATCTTGATGGCCAGCTCGAAGCTAGTTGGGTCATCATCTCATGATGCAATCCTTGCTCCCACTGTCATAGAGAAACAAAAGTATCTCTCAGGTGGGTGAGGAACCCTACTAGATCGGCGGAGAGGCTGAGGTTCGTTGGTATCTATTGAATCCTTTGGTTCTGTCAAATCATCAGCTGCAGTTTTGTATAGCTGGAACCTTTCCAGTTCTACATAACAGACCTTGCCTCGAGCTTGTCCGGATTTTGCTTTTCAGACATAGGCCGGGCAACCCCAAATCTTAACTAACTTAAGACATGGGTTCTTCCCTTTCCATATCACATATGAAATGGTAGGCGACTGATTTGATTTGAACCCTATTCAATAGGTATGCAGCTTCTCAAGTGCATAACTTCCAAAAAGGAAATAGGTAACTCAGTAGTACTCATCATAGAGCACACCTCATCATATAGGGTGTGATTGCTCCGCCCTGATATACCATCGTGCTATGGTGTATTCAGAGGGGTAATGCTGAGAGAGAATCTCATTCTCCTTTAGAATAATCCAGGATTTCCGTGCTCAAGTATTCTCCTCCCTGATCTCATCAAAGGACATAATACTTATACCCGTATTGGTTCTCTACTTCTAACTTATATTCTGTGAATATCTCAAAAGGTTCGGACTTGCGTTTCAACAAGAACATATGTCTGAATCTAAAGAGATTATCAGAGAATGTAATGAAGTATTAAGAACCTGTCCTGGCATGTGTAGACAGGGGACCTACATACATCAACATGTATCATCCCAAGAGTTTGCTAACTCTTTCTCTGTTTCCATCAAACAGAGCTATGGTCATCTTATCTTTGTGACATGACTGGCGAGTTTCACATGATGTAAATTCAAACCGATTTAAATATGCATCTATATGTAACTCTAGCTAGTCGGGTCACATTGATATGACCTAGTCTACAATGCCTAAAGAAGGATTCGTTCATTTCTGAACTTTTCCTCTTGTGTGTGTTCCATATACTAAGAACTGTAGTTTGATTTAGAACATCAATGCTTTTATATAACGTGCCTGATACGATCAACTTTTGATATAGGAAATGTTCAAAACATTATCCAACAATACAAAATTTTATCATTTCTTTACTGATAAAGAGACTGATATGATTTTGTATATCAGGTTCGGTATCTAATAACATTCATTCAGAATCAATGTATTGGTAATACAGGGTGACAGTGACCAACAGACTTGGGTGCAACACTTGCCCCGTTTTCTGCCTCATGAAACTTATCACCCGTTCTCAGTTCTTTGCCTATCTGTAGCCCACGTAATAGATTACATATCTGGGATCCTGATCCGGTATCATATACCCAGGACGTAAAGAATACTGAGAAACAGTTCTGTATAATGAACACACCCGAAGGAGATGCATCATATGCACTTTCTTCGTTTGGGCGGCACGGGAATTCTGGTATACCCCAATTTCCTGCTCTGTCTTATAACAATTATAAGTTGGAGCGGGACCAACGTTCCCCAGCTCAGTATAACTGTAACACCTTAGGATAAGGGTTAGTGAATAATTATATTTAAATAATGGTTTTTAACAAAAAGTTTACCAAACTATGTTTTAAATATTTTTCCTAATTTAATAAATATTTTTCCAAAATTTTCCTAGGCTTGCACACACATGTGCATGTAAACTAGGGTTTTTAAATGAAGTAAATACCATAATTATTAACCATGGTGGGTTAATTATAGGATTAAGTCTTTTGGGTTATAAGTGAGTTTAATTAATTAGTTAAAAAGGTTACTTTAATTTGAATTGTTGTGAGTGTTGACTTGAGAGAGAGAGAGTGGGTATCATGGCTTAGCCCATGCTTGCCATTAATGAAGAGAGAGAGAGTGAGGGGTTGACATTTGGAGTGATGATTTTCCCTCTCTCATTCTTTGTTTCTTTCTCTCAAAACTCTCACACACACACACACTTACCTTGCAACACCCCAGCAGCAGCAGCAAACACAACAACAGCAACCCCTGAAGCCAGAAGCAGCAGCAGCAGCATTCAGCAACAGCACCAGCAAGCATTCCAGTGAGCAGCAGCAGCCCCATCACCCAGTGCAGCCCCTTCTCTTCACTTCTTCATCTTCCTGCAACTCCCTAGGGTTAAGTATGAGGTATACTTCTTATCTTGCTTCCCTAGTTTGCCTAGTTAGTGTAGTTTTGCATCGGTTATTGGGTTTTAGTGCGTTTTAGTGTGATATGGGGTGTTTAGAGGGAACTTTGTGCTACTGAGGTGAGAATTGGTTTCAGTAGGTCATTAGTGAGTTATTGAGGCCATAGTAACTTAGTTTAACCCCTGTTACACTAAAATACCACATGTTTCCCTAATTGATGCAATTTGTCGTTTTTAAGCTAAATTTGAGCTTTTCTGGATCTGCTATTGACCCGAGGTGATATAAATGAAATTGAGAAGACTGTAGTATAGTGGGGTAGTGCTGATACCACAGGTGAAACCCGACCCCCATACTGCTACAGTGGGCCGCCGATTTCCTCATTCTGGCCGCAATTTGCGGCCAGATGGGTAGGGATTTGGGTGTTGTTTGGTCCATTGGGTGTCTGCTAATGTGTGTAGTATTGTGGTATATATATTTTTGTAAGTTTAGTTCTGTAGGAAAATCTGGGACTAAATACCTATTTTGCCGTTTTTCTAAACCTTCGCGACACGCGTGATACGTGAGTAGGTTTGGGTTTCTGCGTATCGCGGCGCGTCGGGGTAGTTTCTTGGCGCGTGATTTCACGTGTTAGCGTATCGCGCACACGCGCGATTAGTTTGCGACACGAGTGTCTAGTTGGGCCGTAATGTCGCGTTTTTGTGAAATGAACTTATGTGTGATATATGTTATGTGATTCTAGGTTCGCAGGCCAGTGAGACGGACGCTGCGAAGAAGGGCAAGCAAGTTGTTGGATACGCTTAGCGCGGGATTTCGGTGAGTAGATTTCACATCTACGGGGATATCGCCCGCATGGCGTTATGCGTCAGGGCTTATAGGACCTTATTGTTATATATTGCATATACCATACCATGGATTGTCATCACATATTGCATTCCCTGCCATCTTTATATATTGCTTAGAACTGATAGAACTGCCATGATCATACTGTTGTATAGTGTTGTAGCTCATCTATACATGACATGACTTGGATTTCATACTTGATACCTATATCACATTGGATCATTGCATTGTAGCTCATTTTTATGTGATATGACTTGATATACATACTTGATGCACATATCACATCACAATTACTTGTATTATTGGTTGAGATTTCATGTGATTTCTGGATTTGGGAACCGTGCCCTTTTCAAATAAGTAATCATTTAAAAACCCGGTTCCCTTGATATGATGTTTTGGGGCGTCGCCCCGTGTTTTCTCGGTGCTAGAGGCATGTACTGAGAGAGGGCTGACCCGGAATGACGGATGCCCGATGGATTGATATAGGGCTGACCCGGACTGACGGATGCCCGATGTATTGAGAGAGGGATGACCCGGACTGACGGATTCCCGATATATACTTTGAGAGAGGGCTGACCCGGAATGACGGATGCCCGACACAGGATGTTTTGCGTGTCGATGCTAGACACGAGTATTTATGATATTTGGGTGCCGATGTTGGGCACTAAGGATTCTCAGGGATATACAGGATATGAGGGCCGATGGAGTACCGGCGTTTGGGATGTTGGGATTTGTAGTGCATACATACATATGTAGTCCACCTCGATACTTCATGTAGATACTATATTCCCATGCTCAGCTTTCATTATCACATCTCATCCTATAGTTATATCACCTGATAGAGGACTTGCATTATTATTATGCATACTGCTTACCTCGCATTGATATCATCTGCTGGCATTTGTTAGAGTAGCGCTGTACGTGCATGCGCGCGATTACCTTTATATGTTATCTCTATTCACGAGTTGGCAACTCACCCCCGTTGTGCCACAGTAATTGCAGGTTGCCCTTGGGAGTAGTCACGGCTGGCTGTTACCGCATCTTTTGGCACAGATACCCTTTTTGAGCAGAGATAGCCTTTTGCTGATAGGTGGGTTTTGTACGGTATCTGTTATCTTTCAGTTGTATATTGATGTATCTAGTACTTTCCATCTACTTTTCTGTATTGACTTAGAGACAGTTGTGAGGACGATATGTATGATTTTATATTCTGGTGTCGAGCTCGCATGTGAGCCGACTTTACTTTTGCAGTCTCATCTTTTATGATATTGTCCTTGCTTTACTGTGTATTCTTCGCTACGGCGTCGTATATCTTATTGTGATGCTTCATTCATTTTACTCGTCATTTCTGTTACACCTTGTTTCTTTCTGACTGGCGGCGCAAATGTTTTAAAAAGGAAATGTTACCAAAATTATAAAACTCATAACTTTTGAACTTCAAAAGGATTTCTACTAAATAAATGGAAGTTTTCCAGACAGGTACGATTGTTTTTACAAAATGTTTTAAAATCACTCTATATTTATTGGTTTTGATTTCTGGGTTCGGCTTACTTAGCCGCGTTGCGCCTGTAGACGTTGCGTGGTTAAGTGCCGGTCACGAGTCGAATTCTCGGGTCGTGACAAAGTTGGTATTAAAGCGTAGGTTTTACCTTCGAAGTGTAGGATGACCCTGGTATGATGGAGTAGGAAGCTGCAGCAGGGTAGCGTAGCGTGCGTATGTTCCGCGGCATACTCGCGACACGGTACTCCGCCTACGCGACCTTAGGACTTATTGAGTTGATCCCTCCTTATATTCTTGCGATTCGATTTCCGTGTTCTTATCGAATCCTAATTTTCTTTCAGCCATTATGCCGCCTAAGACTACGAGGGCACAGAGAGCGGCCGCGAGGGCCGAGATTCGAGTTGACTCGTCCGAGACACGGACTGATCCGGGCAGTACGCCGGTTGTACCCGAGCAGGGTGTTCCTGCCGTGACAGAGCAGATCGCCATGCTAGGGGCTGGTATGCAGGAGATGCGCCGGACGGTGGGATCTAGCATGCAGGAGATGCGCCAGATGATAGGATCGCTAGTTGAGACGTTTCGAGCGCAGCGACCAGAGGTAGCTCCACCAGTTCCAGAGACCGCTATGGTACCTACCGCACAGCCAGTTGCCCCTGCAGCCACGGAGGTGATCACAGTATCGCTATCAGAGTTCATGAGGCTGAAGCCTCCGGTTTTCACAGGCACCGATACAGCCGAGGACCCACAGTCTTTCATAGACAGGATGGCCAGGATATGCCGTTCCCTCTGATGCGCAGATGCGAGATGGGTCGAGTTCGCGAGCTATCGCCTGGAAGGTCTTGCGCAGAAGTGGTGTGATTCCGTTGAGATGGGCAGAGCAGCAGGTCTTCCTCCTATGACCTGGACGGAGTTCGTGACCATATTTCTAGCCCGTTTCCTTCCCCAGAGTGTTAGGGATGCCCAAGCACGCAGATTTGAGTCCTTGCGCCAGACGCCAGGGATGACGGTGGCAGAGTATGACGTGCTGTTTACAGAGCTAGCAGTCTATGCCCCATATTTAGTGGCTACCGAGGAGTTGCGAGTCAAGAGATTTGTTCGAGGCTTGCTTACACCACTGTTCCTCGCGATCAGCGCGCAGCACTACGAGACCTATTCAGCAGCTGTAGACGCAGCCCTAGTAGTCGAGGAGCACCTTGCTGAGACTTCGGTAGTTCCACAGCCGAAGAGAGTTCGTGCGGATACATCAGCACAGAGACAGCCTTTTCGGCGCCGTGATAGACATATTGCAGGCAGCAGAGATTCAGGGCGGGGCCGGTTATTCAGTTCCTATTCCCAGGACGGTCAGCGATCATCGTCGGGATGTTTTCGCTGTGGGAGTTCTTACCATCGTGTACGGGATTGTCCAGAGACATTCCGGAGGGAGGCGACAGCACCGCATGTCACATTACCACCTTCACCGCCCCAGAGGGCGTTGCCCGTTGTACTTACCGTTGCTCCGCGCCAGACTCATGCTCAGCGAGGTCGTGGGCGTGGAGGGGTTGCTCAGAGGGGGCGAGGTGACCGAGGCGGAGGGCAGCCAGTCACAGGTGGTGGACAGGCGAGGGTTTTTGCTTTGACACATCAGGACGCGCAGGCGTCCAATGCAGTGGTTTCAGGTATCCATCCTGTATGTTCAGTTGATGCACATGTATTGTTCGATCCCGGATCCACACACTCGTACGTATCCACACACTTTGTGCCGAGTCTGGGTAGGGAGTCCGGCTTGCTTGATCAGCCGCTTGTGGTGACTACTCCTGTAGGACAGTCGTTTGTTGCTAGGCACGTGTTCCGATCCTGTACCGTCTGTATTGGCGAGAGAGAGTTGCCTGTCGACTTGATCCTTCTGGAGATGTTGGAATTCGACGTTCTTTTAGGTATGGATTGGTTAGCCACGTGCTATGCTTCTGTGGACTGCCGTGAGAAGACAGTTAGATTCTGCTTTCCCGGTGAGTCGGTTTTTGTTGTGTTGGGGGACCGTGGTGCCGCCCCTCACAGTGTGATTTCTTCTTTTCGCGCTGGGCAGCTTTTGAGGAAGGGATGTCAGGGATTTCTCGCCTATGTTTGCGATGCTCGCGCTATACAGGTTCCATTGGACCAGGTTCCGGTTGTTAGCGAGTTTCCTGATGTGTTCCCTGACGAGCTTCCTGGGTTGCCGCCCGAACGCGACATTTCTTTCTGTATTGATTTGGTTCCTGGCTCGGTACCTATTTCCATACCGCCTTATCGGATGGCCCCGGCGGAACTTCGAGAGTTGAAGGGCCAGTTGCAAGACTTGCTGGACAAGGGACTTATTCGACCCAGTGTTTCTCCTTGGGGTGCTCCAGTCCTGTTCGTCAAGAAGAAGGACGGCAGTTTGCGTCTGTGTATCGACTACCGCCAGCTGAACAGGGTGACAGTGCGGAACAGGTATCCTTTGCCGCGTATCGACGATCTGTTTGACCAGCTTCAGGGGGCAGGGTACTTTTCGAGGATCGATTTACGATCGGGCTATCATCAGCTGCGGGTTCGACAGGAGGACATTCCCCGGACAGCCTTCCGTACGCGCTACGGCCATTACGAGTTTTTGGTGATGTCGTTCGGACTCACCAATGCGCCAGCAGCCTTCATGGACTTGATGAACCGTATTTTCCGGCCTTACTTGGATTTGTTCATTATAGTCTTCATCGACGATATCTTGGTGTATTCCCGGAGTAGTGACGAGCACGAGCAGCACCTGAGGATTTCATTGCAGACCTTGAGGGAGCACCAGCTTTATGCGAAATTTTCCAAGTGTGCTTTTTGGCTGGACAGCGTAGACTTCTTGGGTCACGTGATTTCACGAGGCGGTATCTGTGTAGACCCGAGGAAGATCGAGGCCGTTCAGCGTTGGCCCAGACCCACATCGGTGACAGAGATTCGCAGCTTTTTGGGGTTGGCCGGTTACTACAGGCGATTTGTGCAGGACTTTTCCCGTATTGCTACACCATTGACCGGGTTGACCCGGAAGGGAGTTCCTTTCGATTGGACGGAGGAGTGCGAGCACAGTTTCCAGCAGTTACGGACTCAGCTGACGACGGCACCGGTGTTATCTTTACCTTCCGGACCGGGCGGATTTGTGGTCTTTTGTGATGCTTCTCGAGTGGGGCTGGGATGTGTTTTGATGCAGCACGACAGGGTGATCGCGTATGCTTCGCGACAATTGAAGACACATGAACAAAACTACCCCACTCATGACTTGGAGATGGCAGCAGTGGTCTTCGCACTTAAGATCTGACGACATTACCTATACGGCGAGTCGTGCCAGATATTTACGGATCACAAGAGTTTGAAATACATTTTCCAGCGCGGGACCTGAACCTTCGACAGCGTCGATGGATGGAATTAGTGAAGGATTACGACTGCGAGATCTTATATCACCCGGGCAAGGCAAATGTGGTGGCGGATGCTTTGAGCAGGAGGCCCGGGAGTAGCCTATCTTGTTTGAGCGCAGTACAAGAGCAGTCATCCGCAGATTGGCAGATATTATGCGACAGCCGGGTACAGTTCGAGTTCACGCCGATTGGAGGGCAGATAGCGCATGTCCGTGCACGACCACAGTTGATCGATCGTATACGTGAGGCACAGCTCAGTGATGACCGATGTTCAGAGATTATGGCACAGATTGGACAGGGCAGATTTTCCGAGTTCGTGATCGATGATCAGGGGATACTACGGTTTGGAGTCAGACTGTGCGTACCAGATGCTGAGGGACTGAGGCGCGCGATTCTTGAGGAGGCACATCGATCGGTGTACAGCGTCCATCCCGGTTCCACCAAGATGTATCATGATATGAGAGATGTTTATTGGTGGGACGGAATGAAGAGGGACATTGCAGATTTTGTGTCGAGATGCCTGACTTGTCAGCAAGTCAAGGCTGAGCACCAGAGGCCCGCGGGAGAGCTACAGCCGCTACCCATTCCGGAGTGGAAGTGGGAGCAGATTTCGATGGATTTCGTGGTGGGTCTACCCAGGACTAGTCGGGGGTATGACTCCATCTGGATGATCGTGGATCGTTTGACGAAAGCGGCTCACTTCTTACCGGTGAAGACGACTTTCGGATTTACTCAGTATGCCCAGATCTACATTGACGAGATAGTGCGACTACACGGAGTCCCGACGGGCATTGTGTCCGACAGAGGCACCCAGTTTATTAGTAAACTATGGCAGAGGCTTCAGGAGGCTTTGGGCACTCGCTTGAGTTTCAGCACAGCATTTCATCTGCAGACCGACGGACAGTCAGAGCGGACCATTCAGACTCTCGAGGACATGCTCAGAGCTTGTGTACTAGATTTCGGAGGTAGCTGGGATCATCATTTGCCTTCGGTAGAGTTCTCTTACAATAACAGCTACCAGGAGACCATTCAGATGGCACCTTTTGAGGCTCTTTATGGGAGGAGATGCAGGTCGCCCACTTGTTGGACAGAGCTCAGTGAGGGCAGTATCTTAGGGCCACAGATCGTTGAGGAGACGACCGCGAAGATCCAGTTGATTCGCGATAGGATGTGAGCAGCGCAGAGTAGGCAGAGAGCTTATGCAGACCGTCGACGACGCAGACTTGAGTTTTCTGTTGGTGACCATGTTTTCTTGAGGGTCTCCCCAATGAAAGGTGTGATGAGGTTTGGGAAGAAGGGGAAGCTCAGTCCTAGATACGTGGGCCCCTTCGAGATCCTCGAGCGGGTTGGTGCAGTAGCTTACCGTTTAGCCCTTCCGCCCAGCTTTCCAGATGTGCACCCCGTATTCCATGTCTCGATGCTCCGCAGATATCTACATGATCCTTCGCATGCGATTCAGCATCCGACGATCCAGCTTGAGCGTGACCTTTCCTATGCAGAGCAGCAGGTGATGATCTTGGATCGACAAGTGAAGAAATTGAGATCGATGGACATTCCATCAGTTAAGGTACTTTGGCGTGGTCAGAACCGTGAGGAGGTCACTTGGGAGACCGAAAGCGAGATGATGAAGACGTATCCCCATCTTTTTGAAGGTAACCGTAGTTAGATTTTTGAAATTCGGGGACGAATTTCTTTAAGGGGGAGAGATTGTAACACCTTAGGATAAGGGTTAGTGAATAATTATATTTAAATAATGGTTTTTAACAAAAAGTTTACCAAACTGTGTTTTAAATATTTTTCCTAATTTAATAAATATTTTTCCAAAATTTTCCTAGGCTTGCACACACATGCGCATGTAAACTAGGGTTTTTAAATGAAGTAAATACCATAATTATTAACCATGGTGGGTTAATTATAGGATTAAGTCTTTTGGGTTATAAGTGAGTTTAATTAATTAGTTAAAAAGGTTACTTTAATTTGAATTGTTGTGAGTGTTGACTTGAGAGAGAGAGAGTGGGCATCATGGCTTAGCCCATGCTTGCCATTAATGAAGAGAGAGAGAGTGAGGGGTTGACATTTGGAGTGATGATTTTCCCTCTCTCATTCTTTGTTTCTTTCTCTCAAAACTCTCACACACACACACACTTACCTTGCAACACCCCAGCAGCAGCAGCAAACACAACAACAGCAACCCCTGAAGCCAGAAGCAGCAGCAGCAGCATTCAGCAACAGCACCAGCAAGCATTCCAGTGAGCAGCAGCAGCCCCATCACCCAGTGCAGCCCCTTCTCTTCACTTCTTCATCTTCCTGCAACTCCCTAGGGTTAAGTATGAGGTATACTTCCTATCTTGCTTCCCTAGTTTGCCTAGTTAGTGTAGTTTTGCATCGGTTATTGGGTTTTAGTGCGTTTTAGTGTGATATGGGGTGTTTAGAGGGAACTTTGTGCTACTGAGGTGAGAATTGGTTTCAGTAGGTCATTAGTGAGTTATTGAGGCCATAGTAACTTAGTTTAACCCCTGTTACACTAAAATACCACATGTTTCCCTAATTGATGCAATTTGTCGTTTTTAAGCTAAATTTGAGCTTTTCTGGATCTGCTATTGACCCGAGGTGATATAAATGAAATTGAGAAGACTGTAGTATAGTGGGGTAGTGCTGATACCACAGGTGAAACCCGACCCCCATACTGCTACAGTGGGCCGCCGATTTCCTCATTCTGGCCGCAATTTACGGCCAGATGGGTAGGGATTTGGGTGTTGTTTGGTCCATTGGGTGTCTGCTAATGTGTGTAGTATTGTGGTATATATATTTTTGTAAGTTTAGTTCTGTAGGAAAATCTGGGACCAAATACCTATTTTGCCGTTTTTCTAAACCTTCGCGACACGCATGATACGTGAGTAGGTTTGGGTTTCTGCGTATCGCGGCGCGTCAGGGTAGTTTCTTGGCGCGTGATTTCACGTGTTAGCGTATCGCGCACACGCGCGATTGGTTTGCGACACGAGTGTCTAGTTGGGCCGTAATGTCGCGTTTTTGTGAAATGAACTTATGTGTGATATATGTTATGTGATTCTAGGTTCGCAGGCCAGTGAGACGGACGCTGCGAAGAAGGGCAAGCAAGTTGGATACGCTTAGCGCGGGATTTCGGTGAGTAGATTTCACATCTACGGGGATATCGCCCGCATGGCGTTATGCGTCAGGGCTGATAGGACCTTATTGTTATATATTGCATATACCATACCATGGATTGTCATCACATATTGCATTCCCTGCCATCTTTATATATTGCTTAGAACTGATAGAACTGCCATGATCATACTGTTGTATAGTGTTGTAGCTCATCTATACATGACATGACTTGGATTTCATACTTGATACCTATATCACATTGGATCATTGCATTGTAGCTCATTTTTATGTGATATGACTTGATATACATACTTGATGCACATATCACATCACAATTACTTGTATTATTGGTTGAGATTTCATGTGATTTCTGGATTTGGGAACCGTGCCCTTTTCAAATAAGTAATCATTTAAAAACCCGGTTCCCTTGATATGATGTTTTGGGGCGTCGCCCCGTGTTTTCTCGGTGCTAGAGGCATGTACTGAGAGAGGGCTGATCCGGAATGACGGATGCCCGATGGATTGATATAGGGCTGACCCGGACTGACGGATGCCCGATGTATTAAGAGAGGGATGACCCGGACTGACGGATTCCCGATATATACTTTGAGAGAGGGCTGACCCGGAATGACGGATGCCCGATACAGGATGTTTTGCGTGTCGATGCTAGACACGAGTATTTATGATATTTGGATGCCGATGTTGGGCACTCGGGATTCTCAGGGATATACAGGATATGAGGGCCGATGGAGTACCGGCGTTTGGGATGTTGGGATTTGTAGTGCATACATACATATGTAGTCCACCTCGATACTTCATGTAGATACTATATTCCCATGCTCAGCATTCATTATCACATCTCATCCTGTAGTTATATCACCTGATAGAGGACTTGCATTATTATTATGCATACTGCTTACCTCGCATTGATATCATCTGCTGGCATTTGTTAGAGTAGCGCTGTACGTGCATGCGCGCGATTACCTTTATATGTTATCTCTATTCACGAGTTGACAACTCACCCCCGTTGTGCCACAGTAATTGCAGGTTGCCCTTGGGAGTAGTCACGGCTGGCTGTTACCGCATCTTTTGGCACAGATACCCTTTTTGAGCAGAGATAGCCTTTTGCTGATAGGTGGGTTTTGTACGGTATCTGTTATCTTTCAGTTGTATATTGATGTATCTAGTACTCTCCATCTACTTTTCTGTATTGACTTAGAGACAGTTGTGAGGACGATATGTATGATTTTATATTCTGGTGTCGAGCTCGCATGTGAGCCGACTTTACTTTTGCAGTCTCATCTTTTATGATATTGTCCTTGCTTTACTGTGTATTCTTCGCTACGGCGTCGTATATCTTATTGTGATGCTTCATTCATTTTACTCGTCATTTCTGTTACACCTTGTTTCTTTCTGACTGGCGGGGCAAATGTTTTAAAAAGGAAATGTTACCAAAATTATAAAACTCATAACTTTTGAACTTCAAAAGGATTTCTACTAAATAAATGGAAGTTTTCCAGACAGGTACGATTGTTTTTACAAAATGTTTTAAAATCACTCTATATTTATTGGTTTTGATTTCTGGGTTCGGCTTACTTAGCCGCGTTGCGCCTGTAGACGTTGCGTGGTTAAGTGCCGGTCACGAGTCGAATTCTCGGGTCGTGACAATAACAAGCGGGTTCGTTCAAATATCCGTATTATTATCTTGATTAAGGCGTGATATGGTCGCTACCTGAAGAGAGAGAGAAGAAAACACTCAGCGTGCGCTCTTGCAAGAATAGATTGGTTATTATTTTATCTAATCAGGATGGCTCCCACTGCTTTTTATCAAATCTTCCTTCAAACCCTAAAAGGAAAGACTAGCCGGGATTAATTACACACTACAAGTTCGCCAATCTTTCAGCCAGGCCAGTGTCGGTACTTTGAGGGAGGTCCCCCGTGCTTTCGCACGAACCTGATTAATGTAAACCTCGTTTTCCCAGAGGCGTAACCCCGTTAACACCTTTCTAGACACCTACTTGATCAGCTAATTGTAATGTATAAAACTCTCCCAGGAGTAACACTTACTCGCAGCGGGTATCGGGATCCAACTATCTCATAGAAGGTATGCAATCTCATTGCAAATTTCAACACTTGAAATTCCCGATAATATTTTGCCCCTAGCAGCTATATGACCTTAACATAGTCAACAAATCATAAGTGCTAGTCAAGTTCAACCCGTCATTTCCCGATTGAATTAAACCCACCCGCACGACCCTTAACATAGTCAACAAAGTCGCACGACTACCCTAATCCAATCACATCATATGCTTATGCAGATAAGCACTAATTAGCTATCGCACACTACGCCTTAACATAGTCAACAAACGTAGCACGAATACTAACCAGTACTTATCTGAAATGACGGAGGGCTGCGACAGGTTTTTCTGAAAACCTATTGCGTAATGAACTTGATATCGTTGTAGGATCGAATGAATTTTAAAATGGAGTGCTTTTGAGGCTTTTCTAGTTTTACTAAAGGAGTCACTCCCGGTGAAGGGATCGTCGCTCCTTTCCTTGTCGAATGAGGTGCGGGATATATCATATATATCACTGTGCAAAGCAAAAACACTTAAAAGCAATCAAAAGACAAACCGAGTGTGTAGCATCTGCCAGTTATTGCTAAAGGAGTCACTCCCGGTGAAGGGATCTCGGTCCTTTCCTTATCGAATAAGGTGCAGGATATATCATATATACCTCTGTGCAAAGCAAAAACTGTAGCTACCTGTTTTATTTTGAAATTCGATTCTACAACATCTTAGGTTTCTTTTATTTCATTAATCACATTAATGAAGTCCCATCAAGCAAGTACCTAAACATCACAGATAATACGACGTACACTTATGCCATCCGCATTCGCCTCGATGTCCCCTCGTGCACCGTTAGGTTAGGTAACTAACGGCAGAGCGGGGCAGGGCTAGCGCGGGTGTAAAACATAAGTAACGCCTATATAATATATCATATATACTATATACTGTATCTATCACAGAACATCACATGATCACATCACAGATATCGCAGCAGAAGAAACATATGAAATATTGGATATACTAGGACGTCCGTGTTTTTAATACGAGCCAGTATAAAACACGGATTCCACGGTCGTGATGAATAGCCAAACCCACACCCCTAGACCCCTACGAGAGTGGCAAGCAACCCTACCAATTCTGGAGTTAGGAGACCCGGACTCGACTCCTCGAGTTGGTCTCCCACTGGACTCCATAACCCGGTTACTTGTGCCCTCCTCCTTGGGTCAATCCTAGTGCGGAAAAGTAAATAATATACAAGAGGTGACTACTTCCGCAACCTGGAAGTGCCCCAATAAAAGAATATTACATACAAGTTTTTACATGAATGAAAATGAAAAACACTCATCTCACATAAAAACCCCCGGCTATTCAAACACGACGATCCAATATAACATATCCAGCAACACATAACATCACATGTCATCAACGTAAGTAAATATGCGCATCCCAATTGTCGTTGGCATATAGCAACGAAACCGGCGATATCATATATTACACTTACGGTCACAGAAAAGAAAGTGTAAAACTACAACAGTTGGAATCCGCAACCACCTCAGACATCGCATGCCTGACCAAATGAATTACTTAGACATCGCATGCCTAACAATTATAAACCCCGCATTTTAGTCTCAAAATCGAAAACTCTTTTCAATATCAAGTCGGGCAATTCAACAAGATTCCCGACATCCTGATCGAATGCTCGTCACAAACTTCAGTAGGCGGCCGCACCCCCCGACGCCGTCGACGAAGTGCACCAAGGCGGAACACCGCCACCGCGAGCATCCAAACGGATGCTTTCGGCGATGGGGTTCTCCTACAGTCACTTGGTCGGGGCTATGGAGTGAGGCTGTCTATTAAGTTTACCCGGCGAGTATCCGCGTACGCTACGTGATTGCGACGGAGTTTTGATCACATCAAAATTCCGTGGCAACCGATCAAGTGAGACTAAACTGCTATGTTTATAACATTCATTTAGTTATCTCATAACTACTTGTGAATTCCAATTATTGTATCCCATTCCGGATAAATAGAAAATGTTAAACTTTCCGATCGAACAATCGAACACCCAAGTTTTCCCGATACAGATCAACACATGAAACAAGTCTAAAAACATTCAGTTCGTGCCTCAGTACCAACGGTCCAGCCGTAGAAGGGTCAAGCCAACGCCTCACATGTGGCACGCCGTACTGCCCCAAACCCGAAGGTTCAAAGGGTAGTTCAAGACGGTCACATAATCGAGTTAAGGTTTGTTGTCTTCTAGAGGGACCATCGTGTTACTTGCACTACTTAGAACGTAATTAAACTACAGAAATATCCAACACTTGGAAATTTCCCGACAGGGGAAAAATTGGGTATTTATATCCGGTCGAACTTTTTAACATATTCAAAAAAATTATCCGGAACGACACATAGACAATGTTTGACAATCCGATCGAATGTATGAACTCCCAATACAACCCAAAATACTCAACTCTTGATTTCAGATTAAAAATTCCCAGGAAAACCAGCACTGAAAAATAGGAGTTACTGTGCAAAATTCAATGGCAGATAAGACAAAAGGGCCGCGTCAGGGCCGCATTAGCACGCTAATGCCGCGGTTCCGCCGCACTTTAGAAAGATCATTAGGTAATTTTTGCATATTAATTCTTAGATTTACCTGTTGATTTTTCTGCATATTTTTAATTTGCAAAAATCCACATTTTACAAAAATGTCCAGAGAGCATTTTAAAGTCGGGGTTTCGGGTCGATCGGACTTCTAACTCCGTCTACGCATCGCCTAAGGCTCTAGCTAGGCTCTGATACCACTGTAGGATTCCTAGGCACCCTAATGAGGTCTCACAAGGCATCAACCATGCCAATTTCAAATTTTAACGGTGCCGAGAAACCCGACTACGGATCGTTGGCTAGAAAACTAGGCGAAAAAGAAATCTAGTTAACACTTAACTAAAAGTTTAACGGAAATACAACCTTTGTAGATCCGTTTGTCCACCTCCATAGCTCCATGAAGAAGTCATCTCCGCTGTACAAATCCGATCTTGGACTCTCGCGTTCGCTTCATCGGAGAATAGGCGGGCTAGGTCATCGACGACGTGCCGAAGATGATCTACGTCGAAGCATCACTAGATCAAGCTCCACCTTCACCGAGCCATGAAAACTTGTGAAGGAAACACACTCTACTACTTGGCAAGAGGTAGAGGATGAAGAAATAGGAAGTGGGTAGACTTTAGAATTGGATTTCTCACTTGTTTTCATCAATCACCATTGATGAAGTAAGCTTCTTCATGTGAAGAAGATGAAGAAGAAGATGAATATTATGATAATTATCCAAATAGAAAATCAAAAGAATCCTTATCATAATCTTACCCTAGTTAAGTGTAGAGAATAAACCATGGTTTGCTCAAATGGTTAGGGTTAAGAATGAAGACAAGAATGGTGACTAAGTCAAAGGTTCATGAATCTTCAACAAACAAACAAATAAAGCCACCATTCTTTTCTCTTTTCCATTCATTTTCCAAAATGTATAAACAAATAAATAAATGAATAAATAAGTAATGGAAAATAAAACCCTAATTATATGTATAACCATGGTTTAATTCTTTACACTTAACCAAGTAAACATGTATCATCAAACATGATACAATCAAGTGCACAAAAGTATATCACATATACAACATGTGAACTTCAAGTGAGAAAATCCATTTAAAGTGAACCAATACTAGTTAATGCAAGCAATATATCAAATATATAATTATACATTAAATCATTAAATCAACACTTGATTCAATGATCCGGTCATGTCGCACATAACCGACTAGTATCCAATGTATCGGCTTATCGAATCAACGCTTGAATCGATAACTAGGTTATGTCGCATACAACCATTCGACACATTGATCGCGAGAATGAAATACGGTATCACATACACGCATTATTCTCGGTCCCGCACATATCTCATATGCGCTCCTATTTCGTTTTGCTTGAGCCAGGAAACCTCTGTGTAGGACTCTAAAGACTCGTCAATACGCCGGCAGCAGGTGATGATCATATCAATCACCCACAAGCCGCAAGCGGTCTGCTAAACGTAACGGCCACCCGGGTATTGAGTGATCTGAAGATCGACGAGCAAGCCCGCTCACACTCCAGTGAATCCAACCAGTAACACTACCGTACAGTCCGGTCTGATCGTCTGATATGTCGCATATCCCGCCTAGGGGTGGTAAACGTCAGACCCTAATAGCTCGATAAGTCGTGTCGATATGAGGTCTATAACAATTCGAGAAACTAATGGTAACACTTACCAGTAAATCTCAGCAACCCTGGCCAGGGATTTCCGGTTATAGCCAATCGAACACTGCGCAACATCAACTCCCTATACCGGGAGAGACGAATCCCCTCCTATCGCTCATTGCCTCCATGTGACTCGGGACTGTACCCAAAAACCACCGTTTTGCATGCCCTCTTGGACGTGGTAAGGTGGAAATCAAAGCACAGTGGGAACCACACAAGACTCTATGACGATCTCGGGTCAACAGACTACTCTGTACCAGTGTCACCAGAGAACTGCCATCTGACATAAGGTATAATACCATCTGGGAGTTCTCGGCGAGTCCGTCCAGTGTACCCAGTCTCTACTGAGCACCCGTATATCATCTCTGATGTCAAACACCAATGGATATGGGATCATCCATCGCCCATCTGCATGGGTCGAGAAGGTATACGCTAGTCTACTCTGGTATATCGATGCCCCGTCTCGATACACCCACGACTAGGGACTTTGACGGATGTACTTATGGACTACCATGTCCCCACTAGTATGATCCGCATCATTGTCCAGGTAGTCAAGTACAGATCCTAAGGGCTTTACCAACATGTAACAGAGAGACAATCAGCAGACACGTTAAGGTAAAGGGTAACCAGATAGCATACTATCATGTCGAGCAAGAAAGTCCTCCCTATATATGTCCCAGCATCCACTACAATATACATCCTATGTACAGTAATGGCCTCTAGGGCATACATATAACTAACATGGCACAGCCTAAGACTGTGGCCAAGGTCAAGGTGTGGACCAAGCGCGAGGTCCGGATAGAGTCCGAGGTGAAAGCGAACCTTCCCTGAGCAGAATGGTCCGACAAGAAGAAGAGGGATCGGGAAGAGAGGCCGGAGCGTCAGCAGCCCTATGACCTAAAGTTCCAGGAGTATACCCCGCTCAACGTCTCCCTCGCAGTGTTACTAGAGGAGGCCCAAGACGAGGGGTTCTTCAAGTTCCCTCCAATCCCGCGTCAGGCCTCGAAGCGAACCCGGGGCCTTTACTGTGCCTTCCACCGGACGCTGGGCTACGCCACGGAGGATTGTAAGCAACTCCGGGACTACATCAAGGAGCAACGTCCCCCTCCCGTCGAGCTGACCATCGGCTAGATCATGCTCGTTTCGGCAGATGACCAGTCCGGCGCTCAGGGAGTCCCGTACCCGGTGCCGAACATGGAGACTAACAAGCCCCAGTACCGAGCACGTAGACTAACAAGCCCCTGGGGAGCTCGGGCCACGCTAATATGGTCATCTATTAGCATATAATTTTCTTTTGGGGCAATGTAAACTCTTCCTAGGGTCTGTTGTTAATTTAATAAAGATCAATGGAACATTGCAAAAAAGAAGGAAAGATCTCATTTATTCAAGAAAAAAGGGGTATTATGGGCTCCTCAGCCATACATACAAAAAGAAAAAGAAAATTACAACAGCGGGGGAAGGGGGTGCAGAGAGCACTGCTCAAGATACTCGGTAAAGATCTCCGCCAGCCGAGGCCTCGCGAGATCCAACCTCTGCCCTCGGTTCCCCCCGCGCGCGTTGACCCCGAGCCTCGGCTCGTAGCACTCGCGAACGAGCGCCTCTGAGCGAGCCAGCCGGTTCGAGGAGATCAGGCCGAAGCGCCTCAGAGACCGCAGCTTGCCCACGGCCTCGTCATAGAACTACTCGGACAGGGGGTTGTAAAGCCCCAGCGACGCCCTCCAGATGGATTACATCATAAGCTGCAGCAGGGAGGAGCGTCGGGGGAGCAGCCGGCCGAATTGGTCCTCGATGCTCCCATAGACCAACTGCACCGTGTCTTCGGTGCAGTTCTGGTCATAAAGGTATACGTCTTCGAAGTGGATGATCTCGGGGATGGTAAAAGGGAAGTCTTGCATTCTCGATGATCTGTTTATGATGGAAGGAAGGATCAGTACTCCTTCAGCCTTATATAACCCGCGGCGCCCCAACGGAGCTCAACAGTCGCCCGCTTTCGCACAAAAAGTCGCTGCCATGCGGCGATCATCGAGCCTTCTCTGGCAGAATCGAAACGACGCGACCCTGGCGCTTCACCTCCCCCCACATTCAATGCGCATGCTACGCGCACATTCGCCATGACCGTTCCTGTTCCGTACACCTTTAACTAGATGGTCGGGTGAAACCTCGTGAAGAATCAGCCAGGCAGCTACCCTGCTCGGCCAAGGATCAAAGTCCTCCGTAGAAGCAGCCGAGCGACTTCCACACCCGGCTATCCCTGGCCGGTAGCTTCCCTACTTGCGACGCCAGGGGTAAAAACCCTCACCAAAAGGCAACCACACAGCTTCACTGCCCGGTTATCCTTAGCAGGCCTCCTACGGTCTCTCCAATGCTAAGGATCCAAGTCCTTCTTAGAGGCACCTCAACAGCTACACTGCTCGTCTATCCCTGGCCAGTAGCTTCCCTACTCGCAACACCAGAGATCAAATCCCTCGCCAAGAGGGAACCGCGCAACTTCACTGCCCGGTTATCCTTAGCAGGCCTCCTATGGCCCCTCCAACGCTAAGGATCCAAGTCCTCCTTAGAGGCAGCTCGACAGCTACCCTGATCGGCTATCCCCGGCTGGTAGCTTCCTACCACGACCGACAGTGATCAAAAGCCCTCCCAAAGGCAGTCGAGCCCGAGGATCCCTCGCTCGGCTATCCTTCTGGACAAAAGCCCTCGCCAAGAGGCACCGGGCAGTAACCCTGCCCGGCCAAGGGTCCTTGGTAGGCTTCTTACAGCCCCACCCGCGCTAAGGACCAAAGTCCTCCCAGAGGGAGTCTAGTCCTTGCTCGGCTACCCCTGGCTGGTAGCTTCCTACCACAACCGACAAGGATCAAAGTCCTCGCCAAGAGGCACTGGGCAGTAACCCTGCTCAGTCCCCGTCCTGAAGGATCAAAGCCCTCGCAAGTGGCAACCGAGCAGCTACCCTGCTCGGCCTTCTCTGGCTGGTAGCTCCCTACCCATGACGCCAGGGATCGAAGCCCTCACAAGAGGCATCCGAGCGGCTACCCTACTCGGTCATCCCAGGCTGGTAGTTGCCTACCCACAAAGCCAGAGATCAAAGCCCTCGCCAAGAAGCAGCCGCGCAGCTTCACTGCCCGTCCATCCTTTGTGAGCTTCTTACAGCCCCTCCAACGCTAAGGTTCAAAGCCCTCGCAAGAGGCAACCGAGCAGCTACCCTGCTCGGTAATCTTCGTCTGGTAACTGTTAGTGTATATGCCCTAGAGGCCATTACTGTATCATACTAGCTTGTATATTACTTGATGGAAGCTTGGGATATTCACAGTTGTATATACAATCTTGCTCGAAATGGTAGTATGCTACTTGGTTTGTCTCTGCTTTAATATGTGCATGTGTTTCTTTTAGCATATCGCTGATATACATATTAGTAGAGCCCTTAGGATCTTTGCTTGATTACCAGCGTTGTGATGGCGCTCACACTCGTGGGAGCTGGGTGATCTATAAGCACATCCTTATACAGGTCCCCAGTCGTTGGACTATCGAGACAGGGCATCGATACTCCGGAGTAAACTAGCGTATCGCTTCTTATCCTAGTGTGGGAGACGGTCTGTCCCACAGCCGTCAGTACGTCGTACTTGAGATAGTATGCGGGTGCTCGTTAGGTTACGAGTAAACTGGACAGGACTCGTCGAGAACTGTTGGTTGGTATTATACCTATCGTCAGTTATCAGTTCCCAGGTGACATGAGTACAGCTTAGTCCGCTGACTTGACACTGTCACTTCGCCTCGAGTGTGTTCCCACTGCACTTTGATTACTACCCTACCACGGCTCAAAGGAGTCGTGCAAACAGGTAGTTTTTGGGTGCAGTCCCGAAGCACTTGGAGGCAGTGACGGTTAGACAGGATTCGTCTCTCCCGGTATTGGGGGTTGACATAGTGCTGTGTCCAGGAGAGCCATTACACGAGTAGTCCCTGGCCAGGGCAAGCGAGATATACTGGTAGGTTTCCAGTGTTATCTCAGGGTGTTCTGGGCTTCACTCCGACACGACTTGTACCGCTATTAGGGGACTGACATTCACCGCCCCCCTAGGCCCGCCATGCGATGTATCAGACGAACAGACCGGACTGTACGGAGATTGTCACATACAGGCTCAGTAGGAGTTCAGATGGGGTTCACCTCGTCAGTCTTCTTATCGACATCTACCTGGGGACCGTTACGTACAGCTAGTGCCGCTTGCGGTCTGTGGTTAAACCCACTGCCAGCGTAGTGTCGAGTCTTTAGAGTCCCACATAGAGAGCTATTCGCCTTTAAGCAAAATGAGTAGAGGTCGCATGGTTTTGCGACAGGGTTCGTTCACATCCGCGCACTTGTGCACGTTTGCTGTCCGGACAGTTTATACTAGCGGGCTTTGGTTTAAGCCGGATCCTAGTATATGATTTGGGATTGGTTTTTCTCATTGTATTCGTATTCCTCGGATCACGAATACGGGTGCGTATGCACAGTTGCTTGAGACAGAGGGAGAGGACCTTGATTAGGGTTAATGACTATTGTCATTTTATTAGCCCTAATGCTTATGTGTGTATTATGGTTAATTGATATTAGTTTAATAATTCTTCATGGTTATGGTTGTTGACCATTTGAGCTTCTTGACTTATTGACCTTGGTTGACACTTTGACCATCATCATTTCATTTGGAAGATGCTTTTTGATCCTTGCAATTTGCATTAAAAATGAAATGATAATGGTCATGTCTTGATTAAGCCATGACAATTATCTTACTAATTATCTAATTAAAATAATACACACATATATGTGAGAATGGTTCATTTTATTCTCGTTCTATCATTCATTTTCTCTCTCTTGTTCTTCCTCTCCCTCAAGCTCTCCCCTCTCATGTGTTGAGAAACACTTGAGCTTGAGAAAAACCCTTTCTTGATAATCTCTACTCTCATCTAGGGTTCAAGGATTAGCACTTCTTGCACCCTTGTTACTTCTAGCTTGGAGTTGAAGCCAAAGGTCGAGGCTTTCGGGTGGATCTTTCTTCGACGTGAGTAGACGACAAAGGTGACCTCCTTCCACCACTCCAAGGAGCAAGGAGAGAAGGACATAAAGCCCAAGGTATAACCTTTCTAGCACTTAGCTAGTTTCTAGTTAGCTTTAGCTTGTTTTTATTTAGCAAAGATCCTTCATAGTCTTGTCCATGTTGCCTAAGTTCATAAAAATTCGTTTTTTATTCCGTTTTCCGCCTCCCCGTAAGCACCGGGGTGGGCAACGTGGACTTACAATGGTATCAGAGCCTAACTAAACATAAACTAGCTAGGTAGTAGAGTGTATCGAAGTTCGAATAATCGGAAAAATCGAAAACCGAGTTTTCAAAACCCTAAGTTTCTGTTAAAATTTTTTCTGTTCAAAACAAAATAAATCATACTCCAAAAATCATCTCAGGGTTTTGTGAAGAAAACCACCAAAAACGATCCAGTGATTCGACCAAAGAGCCGCGGTTCCGCGGCCGTCTTGGCTCTTCACTGGGTCGAGTTTGGTGCAGTGTATTTCTGGCTTGGTTTTGGGATTTTTAAGATGGTTTATATGTGCCCAGGTTTTCCAGAATAGAAATTTGTTTTTGGGGGCCTATAAATCCGTATTTTTTATCGAACTTCAATACACTTTGACTAAAAGGTTATATCTGTGATGTTTATATGTATTGAACGTCGGCTAATCGCTATATGTCGATTAGTCGGGGTTATACATATCTGTGATCTGTGATTGATGATGGTATGTGTATACGAATGGGTTGGATTGTCGCGGATGAATAGCCGGGGTGGATGTGAGATGAGTGTTGCTTTTTCTTTCATTCATTGTAATATGTAATTTTATGTAATAATATTATTTGTATGGCCGCGCAACCGGGTCGGGGTTGTAGCCGTCATTGTATAATTCTTTTTACTGTTTTTACTCCTAGGATAGACCCATGGAGGGGGTGCACAAACTACCGGGTATCTCGAAGTGCCGAGTGGCCTACTCACGGTGTTGAGGGAGGTTGCTTCGCTTCGGGTACTTGGCGGGTAGTTTGCCGCACCCGTAGGGGTCTTGGGTGGGGTATTGGCTATTCACCGCGACCGTGTAATCCGCTTTTCGTTGCAGGCTCGAACGGATTGCGGATTCCTAGTATATCCAATGTATTCATCTGTGATCTGTAATGTCTATCATTGCTATATATTGATATATGATAACTATTTAGGCGTTGCTTATGTTTTACAGCCGCGCTAGCCCAGCCCCCGCTCTGTCGTTAGTTAAGTAACCTAACGGGTGATGACGGGGCCCCGTGGCGAATGCGAATGGCATAAGCGTACGTCATATTTTGGTTGTTTTCTGCAATGGTAGGATTAAATGATGGGACGCATTAAAAGAACTAATGCAAGAAAATAAACCAAGTAAAAGTCGATTGGAACACTTTGAAAAACACTCGGTTCTTTTCAAAACTAAACTTTTAAACGCGGAGCATGAACCACTCCTTTTAAAAGCTATCTCGTTCCATCGATTATATCAAGTTCACTACGTTCACGGTTTCGCCAAAACCATTCGTAGCCCTCCGTCATTCCACATGAATGGTCAAAAAGTATTCAAGCTATGTACTTTGGCCAAAGTCAAGGCATAGTGATTGGTAGCTATTGGGTATTCATGTGCAGCATAGATAGATGCGTTGGTTTGGGACAGTCTTGCTTCCATTTTGGCCAAAGTCAAGGGTAGGTACGGGTGGGTCCAAATTAACCAGGAGAATGACGGGTAGAACTTGACATGTGACTTATGATGTTTTGGCCAAAGTCAAGGTCTTAAGAGCATGGGGAAAAAATCCACATCGGGAGTTTCATAAGTACTGAAACTTGCTAGCGCTGCATACCATTTGGAGTGTGATAATTCTGGTAGGATTCCTTCGGTTTTATCACGCGATGATATTTGGATCCCGATCCTACTGTGAGTATATGCTACTCCTCGGGAAAACTCTCACTTAACGATCAATGCTATAAACTTAGTAGGTGTCTAGAAAGGTATTAGCGGGGCTACACCCACAGGGAAAAGAGGTTACTTAATTAAGGAACTTCGCGAAAGCATTGGAAAACCTCCCTCGAAGTACCGACACTGGCCTGGCTGAACGGTTAAGCAAGTATTGTACGGTGAGATTGATCCTGACTAATCATTTCTTTACGGTTTGAGAAGGGATTCGAGAGACAGTGGGAGCCATCCAGTTTAGACAAACTAAAAATCACTCTAAACTTGCAAGAGCATCATGCTAAAGTGTTTCTTTTCTCTCTCCTAATTGCAGCGACCATTCAACATGACCAGACTTAAGTTATTACTAGATAAAAACATATTGACAGGGCCGAACTACAAAGATTGGCTCAGGAATGTCAAGATGGCAATCACTTATGACAAGCTGGGGTATGTCCTTACCACCAAAGCTCCCCCTGTCCCAGGTCCCAAAACCAGTGTCGTAGATAAGGAAATCTACAAGACCTGGGAAATAGATTGCGCGAAGGCCAAATGCCTCGTACTTGCCTCGATGGACAACGAACATCAGAGGAGGCACGAGAATATGGTCCTAGAGTCCATATTTCTTCATACAAAAGAACTGTATGGAGAGCAGTCTCGTATCGCAAGATACGAAGTGACGAAGAACTTGTTTTCGGCAAGGTTGGCCGTCGGATCATCGGTAGCGGAACACGTGCTTAAGATGATTGGCTACATAGAGGAGCTCGCGGACCTTGGGACCACGTTGGAGAATGAACTCTATACTGATTTGATTCTCCAGTCCCTTCCTTCCACTTACGCCCAGTTTATTCTTAACTTCAACATGCAAGGAAAAAAGGTTGAACTTTCCGAACTTCTGAACTTGTTGAGGAGTGCTGAGGGCACCCTACAGAAGGGTAGGGAGACATCCACTTTGTTTGTAGGAGGATCTTCCTCTTCTAGATCCAGGGCGAAAGCCAAGGGTAAGAAGAAGAAAGCCCCCGCCAAACCAAGAGGCGGTGTCGGTAAAGTGGATCCGAAGGGAAAAGGAAAAGCAACAAAGATAGCGGGAAAGCTGGTGGGGAAGGAAGAATGCTTCTATTGTCACAAAAGTGGTCACTGGAAACAGGATTGCAAGGCTTGGAAGGCCAGAACACAGGATTTGAAGAGAGTTGCGGCTTCAGCTTCAGGTGTGTATGTTATTGAAAACTGTCTATCAAAAAACTCTACATCCTGGGTATTGGATACCGGATCAGGATCTCATATCTGTAATTCTTTGCAGGCGTTGAGAAAGCGTAGAGTTTTGAAGGCAGGTGACATGACCCTCAGAGTTGCAAACGGTGCTAGCATGGATGCTGAGGCCGTGGGGGACTATCACCTGGGATTGTCGGATGGACACTTTTTGGTTTTGCGTAGTTGTTATTATGTACCAAATGCAACCTGTAATATCATTTCTGTATCTTTATTATCTAAAGAAGGTTATGAATTTGCATTTGTAAGTAATGTAGTGAACATTCACCTTAATCAAGTTTTGATTGGGTCAGGTACATTGAACAACGGTATATACATATTAAACCGACCACAGATTTTCAATGTCCAGAATACACACAAAAAAAAGTCTCCAGAAATCAATAAAACTTTCTTATGGCATTGTAGACTGGGTCACATCAATGAGAGAAGATTGACTAAGTTACATGCAGAAGGATATTTCGATCCGTTCGAATATCAATCGTATGCAACTTGTCAATCCTGTCTCAAGGGAAAGATGACAAAGACTCCGTTCACTGGACACGGAGTAAAAGCGAGCGAGCTCTTGGGACTCGTACACAGCGACGTGTGCGGTCCAATGTCTACATATGCACGAAGCGGTTATTCTTACTTCATTACTTTTACGGATGACTTTTCAAGGTACGGTTATGTCTTCTTAATGAAACATAAATTCGAGGCTTTTGAAAAATTCCAGGAATATAAGAATGAAGAAGAAAAACAAACAGGCAAAAGTATCAAGGCACTGAGATCTGATCGAGGTGGTGAATACTTGAGTGCCGAGTTCCTGGGTTACTTAAAAGAGAATGGAATTCTCTTTCAGCTTACTCCTCCATACACTCCGCAACATAACGGTGTATCGGAGAGACGGAACCGAACCCTATTGGATATGGTACGGTCCATGATGAGTAACGTTAAGTTGCCGCGATCGTTTTGGGGATATGCGCTAGAATCAGCTGCATACCTTTTGAACCGGGTTCCAACTAAGACTGTGCCCACTACACCATATCAGATGTGGTGTGGGAAGAGACCCTATCTTAATCACATTAAGACATGGGGATGTCCAGCTTTTGTAAAAAAGCAGCATGCGGACAAGCTCGAGGCACGCTCAGTACAGTGCAAGTTTGTGGGATATCCAAAGAACTCCAAGGGATATTTCTTCTATTGCGAAGAGGAACAAAAGGTGTTTGTTTCTCGCCATGCCCACTTTCTAGAACACCAATTCATAGAAAAAGAATTAAGTGGGAGCGCAATAGAACTGGAAGAAATTCCAGAACCACGAGCTATTACTGAAAGCTTAGTAGAACCAGAGGGTTCGAAAGATCAAGACATTCCCACGCCACTCCGCAGAAGTAGTAGGCAGTCTCATCCGCCCGAGAGATACTACGGTTTTCTCATTGACGGGGATAGAGAGGATTGCATCATAGATTTTGATGAGCCTACTAGCTTCCAGCAAGCCATTCAGAGCGTCGACTCGGTAAAATGGCTGGATGCAATGCGGACCGAAATGGAGTCCATGTACACAAACAAAGTATGGACGTTGGACATTGTTCTAGATAGGGTAAAACCCGTAGGATGTAAGTGGATCTTCAAAAGGAAGATTGGTGTAGATGGACATGTTGAGACCTATAAAGCTAGACTGGTAGCAAAGGGTTTTCGTCAGCGACCTGGTTTGGACTATGACGAAACCTTTTCTCCAGTAGCTATGCTGAAATCCATTCGGATCCTTCTTGCCATTGCTGCCTTCCACGATTATGAGATTTGGCAGATGGACGTAAAGACAGCTTTTCTAAATGGACATTTAGAGGAGTGTGTCTATATGGACCAGCCAGAGGGTTTCATTCAGAGTGGGAGCAGCGGAAAGGTGTGCAAGTTGCATAAGTCCATTTATGGACTAAAGCAGGCATCGCGGAGTTGGAACATCTGCTTTGATGAGACGGTCAAGGAATTTGGCTTTATCAAAAATCCAGATGAACCATGCATCTATTGTAGATTTGTAGCGAGAACTGTAGTATTCCTCGTTTTATACGTGGATGACATTCTCTTAATAGGAAATGATATTCCTATACTACAATCTGTCAAGGGGTTCTTGTCACACAGGTTCTCCATGAAAGACCTGGGTAATGCCTCATACATTCTGGGTATCCGGATCTACCGTGACAGATTCAAGAGGATATTAGGACTTTCACAGTCCAGGTACATCGACACCATACTGAAGAGATTCAGTATGGAAGATTCCAAGCGCGGTAATCTACCGGCTTGTCACGGGATCACCCTCTCCAAAGAGATGTCTCCCAAGACAGATTTGGAGAGGGATCGCATGTCTATTATACCCTACGCTTCTGCGGTAGGCTCTATAATGTATGCGATGTTGTGTACCAGACCGGATGTGGCTTATGCACTGAGTGTGGTAAGCATGTATCAGTCAAACCCTGGGGAGAAATATTGGATAGCAGTAAAGAACATTCTCAAGTACCTGAGAAGGACTAAGGAGATGTTCTTGGTGTATGGCGGAAAAGACCTCCAGATTGAGGCCTTTGCTGACTCCAGCTTCCAGAGTGACAAGGATGATTCCACGTCCATGTCGGGTTTTGTCTTTACCCTCAATGGAGGGGCGGTGTGTTGGAAGAGCTCCAAACAGGAAACCGTTGCTGACTCGACTATGGAAGCGGAATACATCGTTGCATCTGATGCCGCAAAAGAAGCTGTCTGGATGAGGAAGTTCTTGAGAGAACTTCAGGTGGTTCCGTCCATTGTTGACCCAATACCTCTGTATTGCGACAACAACGGGGCTGTAGCTTTAGCGAAGGAACCCAGGTCCCATCAGAAATCCAGACACATCTTGAGGCGGTATTACCTGATCAGGGAGATCGTGGATCGCCAGGAGATCGAGGTTCGGGGGGTTGCTTCAGAAGATAACACAGCAGATCCATTCACCAAGGCCTTGCCACAGACTCAGTTCGAGCGGCCGATCGAGATGATAGGGCTTCGATACGCCAGTACATGGCCTTTGTGCAAGTGGGAGATTGTTAGTGTATATGCCCTAGAGGCCATTACTGTATCATACTAGCTTGTATATTACTTGATGGAAGCTTGGGATATTCACAGTTGTATATACAATCTTGCTCGAAATGGTAGTATGCTACTTGGTTTGTCTCTGCTTTAATATGTGCATGTGTTTCTTTTAGCATATCGCTGATATACATATTAGTAGAGCCCTTAGGATCTTTGCTTGATTACCAGCGTTGTGATGGCGCTCACACTCGTGGGAGCTGGGTGATCTATAAGCACATCCTTATACAGGTCCCTAGTCGTTGGACTATCGAGACAGGGCATCGATACTCCGGAGTAGACTAGCGTATGCGCTTCTCATCCCAGCGTGGGAGACGGTCTGTCCCACAGCCGTCAGTACGTCGTACTTGAGATAGCATGCGGGTGCTCGTTAGGTTACGAGTACACTGGACAGGACTCGTCGGGAACTGTTGGTTGTTTTATACCTATCGTTAGTTATCAGTTCCCAGGTGACATGAGTACAGCTTAGTCCGCTGACTTGACACTGTCACTTCGCCTCGAGTGTGTTCCCACTGCACTTTGATTACTACCCTACCACGGCTCAAAGGAGTCGTGCAAACAGGTAGTTTTTGGGTGCAGTCCCGAAGCACTTGGAGGCAGTGACGATTAGACAGGATTCGTCTCTCCCGGTATTGGGGGTTGACATCGCGCTGTGTCCAGGAGAGCCATTACACGAGTAGTCCCTGGCCAGGGCAAGCGAGATATACTGGTAGGTTTCCAGTGTTATCTCAGGGTGTTCTGGGCTTCACTCCGACACGACTTATACCGCTATTAGGGGACTGACATTCACCGCCCCCCTAGGCCCGCCATGCGATGTATCAGACGAACAGACCGAACTGTACGGAGATTGTCACATACAGGCTCAGTAGGAGTTTAGATGGGGTTCACCTCGTCAGTCTTCTTATCGACATCTACCTGGGGACCGTTACGTACAGCTAGTGCCGCTTGCAGTCTGTGGTTAAACCCACTGCCAGCGTAGTGTCGAGTCTTTAGAGTCCCACACAGAGAGCTATTCGTCTTTAGGCAAAATGAGTAGAGGTCGCATGGTTTTGCGACAGGGTTCGTTCACATCCGCGCACTTGTGCACGTTTGCTGTCCGGACAGCTTATACTAGCGGGCTTTGGTTTAAGCCGGATCCTAGTATATGATTTGGGATTGGTTTTTCTCATTGTATTCGTATTCCTCGGATCACGAATACGGGTGCGTATGCACAGTTGCTTGAGACAGAGGGAGCGGGCTTTGGTTTAAGCCGGATCCTAGTATATGATTTGGGATTGGTTTTTCTCATTGTATTCGTATTCCTCGGATCACGAATACGGGTGCGTATGCACAGTTGCTTGAGACAGAGGGAGAGGACTTTGATTAGGGTTAATGACTATTGTCATTTTATTAACTCTAATGCTTATGTGTGTAATATGGTTAATTGATATTAGTTTAATAATTGTGCATGGTTATGGTTGTTGACCATTTGACCTTCTTGACTTATTGACCTTGGTTGACACTTTGACCATCATCATTTCATTTGGAAGATGCTTTTTGATCCTTACAATTTGCATTAAAAATGAAATGATAATGGTCATGTCTTGATTAAGCCATGATAATTATCTTACTAATTATCTAATTAAAATAATACACACATATATGTGAGAATGGTTCATTTTATTCTCATTCTATCATTCATTTTCTCTCTCTTGTTCTTCCTCTCCCTCAAGCTCTCCCCTCTCATGTGTTGAGAAACACTTGAGCTTGAGAAAAACCCTTTCTTGATAATCTCTACTCTCATCTAGGGTTCAAGGATTAGCACTTCTTGCACCCTAGTTACTTCTAGCTTGGAGTTGAAGCCAAAGGTCGAGGCTTTCGGGTGGATCTTTCTTCGACGTGAGTAGACGACAAAGGTGACCTCCTTCCACCACTCTAAGGAGCAAGGAGAGAAGGACATAAAGCCCAAGGTATAACCTTTCTAGCACTTAGCTAGTTTCTAGTTAGCTTTAGCTTGTTTTTGTTTAGCAAAGATCCTTCATAGTCTAGTTCATGTTGCCTAAGTTCATAAAAAATCGTTTTTTATTCCGTTTTCCGCCTCCCCGTAAGCACCGGGGTGGGCAACGTGGACTTACAGTAACTCCCTACCCATGATGCCAGGATCGAAGCGCTCGCAAGAGGCATCCGAGCGGCTACCCCGCTCGATCATCCCGGGCTTGTAGTTGCCTACCCACGACGCTAGAGATCAAAGCCCTTGCCAAGAAGCAACCGCGGAGCTTCACTGCCCGGTCGTCCTTAGTGGGCTTCTCACAGCCCCTCAATGCTAAGGATCCAGCTAGTGGTCATTGCTCGCAACTCCAGAAGTCAAAGGCCCTCGCCAAGGGGCAGCCGAGAGGCTTCCCATTCATGCTCGGCACAAACACGGCGGACGTCCCTCTGCCCTTCCCATGCAGAGGATCCGAGGCCCCAACAAAGAGCATCAAATCTATCCAAGTCTGAGCGATCCCCCCTCGACTTCGGGGCTATGGAGATGCCTCCTTCTCAGCAGCGCTCGGCCCGCTTGGCAAGTGATCGAAATCAACTCGACGAACGATCGCTAGACAGAGGGCCGACCTGACGTGGAAGCCCAACAGTGCAAACAGAAGATAAAATGCAAACCGATGGAACCAAAGAAAATAATTTTTATTACTTCTAAAGGCAAAGTCTTTACAAAGGGTATTTTAGGGCTCCCCAGCCTTATAAAATGCCCGGAGGCTTACAAAATTCCAGAAGCAACAAAATAAAAAGAGGAGGAAGACGGGGGCTTTAGGCCTCGGGGCCAGGCGCAACCTCAGGATCCTCGACATCCACCGCGAGATGAGCTGGGTCCTCAGCGACTTTCTCGCCAGGAATCACCTTCCCCTGCTCATCGGCATCCGCGAGGGGGTATTCGGCCCGGAGCTCTTCGTCGGCGAACCCCGGCATCCGGGCCATAACGGCGTCGAGGGCCTCATGCCAGATGAGGGTGGTGGCAACGGCCAGGTGATCATAGAAGTCCTTCGACTTCGTGTAACCCTCCACCTCCTTCGCCGCCAAGAGGTCGGCCAACTTCGCCACTCTTAGGTTGGCAGACTTTGCTGACTCGGCCGCCGCCCCCAGCTCCTTCCAAAGGGTTTTCACCGTCTTCTTCAGGTTGCCGGCAAGCACCTGAGCATCCTCAAGCTTGGCCTCGGTAGCCACGGTGGCCTCGCGATACCGAGCGACCTCCTGCTTCCCGGCCTCCACCTCGCCCTCCAGGGCGGCGACCATCGTCATCTCCGCCTCCAGCTCCCGCTTGGAGCTCTCTTCCAGCGAGGCGAGCTGGCCCGCAGCCTTCATCGCCGATGCTATCACCTCAGCCTCCATGTGTAAGGCGAGGGAAACATGCTGGAGAACCTGAAAGATAGGAAAGAGATCAGAAAGACGAAGAAGGCACCGAATCTCAAGAGAAAAAAACCAAACGCTTACCTGCACGGACTCCTGGGCGTTGGACGCCAGCTGAGCCTTGAAAGTCCCCCCGGGGACTCTACCCCCAGCCAATGTCTCTATTTCATGCAGCAGCCTATCCGCGACGGATAGCCCCGAAGGCACTGCGAACTGGAGGCCCCCTTCCTCCACCATGATCGGCGAGGACGGACCCCGAGAAGATCTCCTCTTGAGCGGCTCCGAGGGAGAGCTGATCTCCTCTTCCGAGGTTGGGTCCTCGAGAATCCGAGCCCGCTTCCGACCAGACGTTCTGCTAGGCCCGGGGTGGGATCCCCCCAGAATGCTCACGGGACGTGACCACCGGGGAAGAAGGAGCCGGGGCAGGCTTTGGGCGGGAAGAGCTGGCGCCCCCAGCCTTCGCGACCTTCCTCGGCTGGCGCATGGAAGATCGGAGTGAGTCCATGTCCATGGGTCCTATACAAAACCAAATGTAAAGAAGTCAGCGACATAAGCAACGTACAAGCCAAAAGCAAGCATAAACTTAACGACGTACTCAACGGGGCTAAGCCCGGCCCAACTCAGGACCCTTTCAGACAGCAGCACGTTGAAACGGAGGATAGGCTCCCATGACGCCACTCTCACCGTGACGGGGTCACTGGACTGGTTCCCCGGCGAGCATTTCTCCCTCGACCACTCAGTAGGCACGGGCCAGTCCTCGCCCTCAGAGGGGGGAAACAAAGAAGAACTTCTTCTTCCAGTCGGGAATGGAAGAAGGCAGGGACACAACCCCTGTCCCAGCAGCGCCCTCCCTGTCGCTTTCTGAAAGAGAGGTATACCCACCTCGGGTCGCCCGCTCGACCACCAGGGTGATTTTTGAAGACGAGGGAAGAATCAAGGAGGGAGAGGCTGAAAGGTTTCGCCTGTAACTTCAAGCAGATCAGGAACCCTAGGAGAATCCTCCATGAGTTCGGCACCAACTGGCCAGGGGCTAACCCGAAAAAGTTCAACGCTTCGACGACCTCGGGAGAGAAGGGAAGGCGCATTCCTCCCCAAAAAGCTTCCAAATACAGGGCGATCTCCCTGCCCCGTACTTGGTATGCCCTCTCTCCTTCCTTGTCCAGACGAAGCGTATAACATGAGGGGATGCGAGCCCGAGCATTGGCGAGCTCGTCCTCATGCCGCACCCAACAAGAGGTGCTGGGGGCAGCATCTACCGCCCCCTCCGTGGGGGCTACCCCGCCGCACGATCCCAGGAAGAGGGCCCGACGCGTGCTCCCCGGGAGGACTCAGGCTCACCTAAAGGGTCCCTAGAACCTGCTCCAATGACATCTACTGACTCGACAAAGGAAGACATCTAACCTTGAAAAGAAGGGTCCTCGGGAAACGAAAGCGGAAGAAAGAAGATGAGTGCCAACAAAGCAGGACTTAGAAAGGAAATATGAAGGAATAGGGGCCTTGGAACGGGCCCCACCCCTATTTATCAACGCAAGCGACCTTTATCTCCCGCCAAAACACCTCCTAGCGTCCAACGGCTCCGATTGCTCCACTTGTCATTCCAACACTGGACCGCACCCCTGCAGGCGTCGTAGGTCTGCGCACGTCACGTCGTCCGACCGACGCTTGACACGTAGACCGTCGCTTCAAAGGCAGTATGCACGAACCGGCGCACGTTCCTTAAATGCAGAGATCTCGCCCTGATTCGCTGACAGAAAAGACAGCTCACAGCCCGGAGATGCGTCCCGACGAAACCTTAAGAGGGAGATCACCCTGCGCGGCCCAGCAGTCCACTCCTGACCCGACCCGCTAGTTGGTCGGGACAAGAATGGGGGGCTAATGATGATGCTCGATATTGGCGATCCCCAAGATCAGGACGCGTGGCAGATGACGTGTCCCAGAACTCAGAAGAAAGGGCCCACAGGGGCCGACCAGGCCACCCATGTACCCGACCTGCAAGCACAAGCTGGCCCTCCTTGTTGGATATAGTGCCCTCAAAGTCAATTATTGGATCGCAGGCACATGATTGCAATGATTGAGGGAGGACCTATACCGGTAGGACAGTCTTACTCAAGATCATAGTATGCTATCTGGTTTATCTTTATCATCGTGTACATGCTTTAGGTGATATTATAGATTACTATTACACGTTGATAGAGCCCTTAGGATTCTTGCTTTACGGCCAGCAGTATAATGGTGATCATATACGTGGGGGCTAGGGTCTATAAGCATATCCTTAAAAGGTCCCTAGTCGAGGGAGTTTCGAGACAGGGCATCGATACCCCAGAGTAGACTAGTGTATACGGATCGAGACCCCGACGAGGGGCGGTGGCAGGTCTCACAAGCCATTGATGTCATTTGGTTCACCTAAGTCGTATACAGGTGCTCATTGGGTTATGAGTACACCGGACAGGACTCGCCGGGAACATGCTAGTTGGTTTCATACCTAGCGTCAGATAGCTGTTCGCTGGTGACATGTGTATAGGTTAGTTCATCGACCTGAGATCGTCATTTGTCTCGTGTGAGTTCCCATTGTGCTTTGATTACTACCCTACCACGACTCAAAGGAGTCGTGCAAACTGGTTTTAGTTGGGTACAGTCCCGAGCCACATGGAGGCAGTGAGCGGATCGGCAGGGGTTTCGTCTCTCCCGGTATTGGGGGTGAGATCGCGCTGTGTCTAGGAGAGCCATTACACGAAGTTCTTAGCCAAGGCAGGAGATTTACTGGTAGGTATTCCAGTAGTATCTCAGGGTGTTCTGGGCTACACTCCGACACGACTTGTACCGCTTTTGGGGGTCTGACTTTTACCAACCCCCTAGGCTCGACATGTGATACTCATAAACGAACGGACCGGACTGTACGGATATTGTCACTGACAGGCTCAGTAGGGTGTTAGGATGAGTTCGCTCACCGACCTCCCTTTTGGTTAATACCTGGTAGCCCGTTACGTAGAGCTAGTACCACTGACGTGCTAGTAGTTAAATCCATAGCCAAAGTATTAACGAGTCTTTCGAGTCCCCCACAGATAGTTTCTCAAGTTTCGAGCGAAACGTTATAGAGGCCGTATGGTATTATGGCAGGGTTCGATCATATGCATGCAGTCGTGCACGGATCATGATCGGACGGATCATACTAGTGGGCTTTGGTTTAAGCCGGATCCTAGTATTAGATTTGTCAGATTACTTTAGTCTCATCGCATTCGCATTCAGTCGGAATGCGGATGCATGTATGTATATACAGGTGATGGGTATCCTTGTGATCCGTCACGAGTTTACTTTAGATGTTGCCGTATCTTTTTGTTAGACTAAACATTTGGGTTATTGTTTATTTTGGTGGAAATTATGAGCTTAGTTCATGATGAGGTGCATTTAATGTGACATGGACATGTTTAGTGACTCGTGGTCTCTTTATTTGTGCTAATGTCATATTAGGATTTGTTTATTGTGTTGAATTGATGGATAGAGAGAGAAAGGGTAGCCATAGGCTTGGGGTTTGCTCTTGTATTATCATTCTTACTCTCATTTTTATCAACACAAAACAATAGAAAAAGAAAGCCTCTTCTTCTTCTTCTTCCTCTAGCTCACCATTTCCACTAATGGCATCATCTTCAACCTCCATCCATACACTCTCATGTGTTGAGAATCAATGGATGCTTGAGACAAAGTTATCACACACATTCTCTACATCTCCTTGGACACGTCGGCTAGCAAACTTCATGTCCGAGTTGCTTCGGACGATGCGAGAGCCCGTAAAAAGACTCATTGATGTGGTGCCCTTTTCGACGAGGAGATTGGAGATCGGAGATGCCGTGAGGAGCTTGGGATGGTGGCCAAAGACCGAAAGACACGGATCGATCGGTATAGCCACTCTCACTTCTTGTAGTTAGCTAGTTTAGCGTTAATGGTTCAATCCGGGCGAATGACTACGATAGCGCTGGTTTCCTAAAAAGTTTTTGTTTCCGCATTTGGCCTCGGATCGACGGCTGGGGTGCTACCGTTGACTTACATGGTATCAGAGCCAGGCCATTAACCTTTACTAATTTGTTCTAACATGTTTAAAAGATTGATCGATGGGATTTTCAAAAACCGCATATCCAATCTTCAAGTTCCTGCCGAATTTTAAAAGTGGTCAAAAAATTATTTTTATTATGTCAGAAATTGAAAGCATGATCTCACCAAACCGCCGCGGAAACGCAGCAGAACAGGCATGTTACCCGCGGTTCCACGGTGGGATTGTGGACTCAGCGATTCATTTTTCTTTTGGATGTCAGGTATATGGAATTGTGGTTTCTGGAATTTTTTCTTTGGGCCCAGATTTTGTTACAGTACTGGATTTGTGCTTGGGGCCCGCTTCGGGAAATTTTGTCGATCGAAAATTTTAAATACGTTAGTTTACAGTACTTACATTATACCTGTGACCGTAAATGTCATTCGAGCGGTAAATCTTGTCTAATTGCTATAGTCCTTTTAGACAGGTTTGCGAACGTGACATTCACGTTGATGTTCTGTGTTGTGTTGTGATGTTGCGGATTTTTCGTGGTGGATAGCTTGGTGCAATGTTAGTACAGTTTGGTATTATTTTTACATTTGATATTGCGGGGCGAGCGTCCTACATGTGGACTGCCGTCACTGCCTGTTTGTATATTATTCTTTTGGGGCACGACCGGGTTGAGGTCGATGTCACTGATGTACATATTTTATTTTCTGTACTAGGATTACGCCGCGGTGGGATGCACGGATAGCTGGGTTCTAGAGGGCAACGGGCCCGCATCTCATGGCTTTGAGATGGAGGGGGCTTTACTCTAGAATTGGCGGGCTATTCGCCGCACTCGTAGAGGGTATAGGTTGACCTAAGGAGGGGTGCTCAAGTTACCGGATTCCGTGAAGTGCATGGTGGTCCATTCACTTTGTTGAAGGGGGCTGCCTCGCTTCATGTTTTGGCGGGTAACTTGCCGCACCTGTATGGGTCTAGGATTTCATTGCTCAGGCTATCCACACGACCAGGGGAATGTCGGGTTTCACATGCGGCTCAAAGGAAACCCGGGGCTCCCAAATTATCTGTATTGTTCTGTGATGCTTTTTACTTTTCTGTGATGTTGCATTTATCACGCCTGTAGCGATTATTATATATTGCTATATATATACTAGTAGATGTTGTATATGTTTTACACCAGCGCTAGTCCAGTCCCCGCTCTGTCGTTAGTTAAGTAACCTAACGGGTGATGACGGGACCCAGTGGCGAATGCGGATGGCATATACGTACATCATATATTCGTTCATTATTGGTGTGATCAATTGATAGGACTGCATTGATACGGATCAATGGAAGCTAAACAAACCTGTTTGATGTTGTTAGAACAATTTTTCAAAAAGCTGTTATTGCACGGACGTTCTCTTTTGTTTTGCACAGTGGTATTCGGTTATAAATATCCAGCACCTCAGTCGACGAGGCAAGGCCCGAGATCCCTTCACCGGGGGTCACCCCTTAGATGGAAGTTTGCGTTAGGATAATAACTTCACTATAGTCGATTACTTCTTACTTTGCATCGCAGTATTCAGTTGGAATATCCTGCACCTCATTCTACGGGGAAAGAGCGAGATCCCTTCATCGGGAGTGACCTCTTTAGCAAAGCTTTTCGCCACTATATTTGAAAAAAGCTATCTGGTTCCTTCAACGATATCAAGTTCATCATGTTAAAGGTTTTTCGCCAAAAACCATTCGTAGCCCTCCGTCATTTCAGACGGGTAGCACTTAGTATTCATGCTATGTTTGTTGACCTTCGTCAAGGCATAGTGAATCGTAGCTGCTTCTTACCTTTCTGTTGCATAGATAGATGCGTTGGTTTGGGACAGTCGTATAGCCTTGTTGACCTTCATCAAGGGCTTGTACGGGTGGGTTCAAATTAACCTGGATAATGACGGGTAGAACTTGACATGTGACTTATGATTTATTGACCTTCGTCAAGGTCATAAGAGCATGGGGTAAAAATCACATCGGGAGTTTCTAAAGAAACTGAAAGTTGCCAGATATGCGCATACCTTCTGGAGTGAGATAACGTGAGTGGATTCCATCACGTTATCATGCGATGATAGTTGGATCCCGATTTCCACTGATGAGTTGTTTTACTCCTCGGGTGATCCCGACTAATTCTTCTTTCATGTTTGGAGGAGAATTTGAGGATACAGTGGGAGGTTTCCTGATTAGATAAAGTGATAACCATTCTGATCTAGGTTAGAGTGCACGCAGAGTGTTTCTTTTCTCTTTCTCTTTGGCAGCGACCATGGCCCGACCCTAGACTATGACTCAGTGACCAAGATTAACCGAACCTTCTTAAAACACTGGCTTTTGGATTGTCTGAGTTGCATACCTCATTGTCACTCCTGCTTTTACCCTATTTCTCAAGAACATTTCGTATCACTACGAACGTCCACTTCCAATGGATAAAACCATCGTATGGTTATATACGAACTCGAAGGAACTTGTTCCAGATTCGAGGATGGTTTCCGGTTCTGCAGAAAATGAATAGGACTGTTCAGTTGTCTTTTCCTTTTACCTTATCTCGGGTTGCGAGTGCTCGGTGAACCAGACTATGTCTATTTTATTGAGCCAATTGGATGATAGATTGGTATTTCTCTTGGGAATGGTCAAAGAGATCTTGGATTAGGACGGTACACCTATTACGCTAATTGGATAGTCTTCATCTAAACCATAGGCAGGTGCCGAAAGGTAGGGAACGAAGAAAACCATTTAGCCTAAAAGATGTACAGAAGGTATTAAGTAAAGACAAATAAAGGGATCAGAAAGAGGGCAAATTAAATTACGACCGCTATTCACGACCAAACCAAGTATTTCATCGCCACTCCTACTTCACCTTTGTATTTCTCCAGAACACTCCGTATCACTACGAAGATCCACAGTTTTTTGGATAATCCATCGTATGGTTATATACGAACTCGAAGGAACATGTTCCAGTTTGGGGATGGATTTTGGTTCAGGAGAAATAGGAATAAGGTTCATTCAGTTGTCTTTTATCTTTACCTTCTCTCGCGTTGCGAGTGCTCCTAGGATTAGGAAAGTACACCCATTATGCTTATTGGATAGTCTTCTTCCAAACCATAGGCTGGTGCCGAACGGTAGGGAAGGAAGAAAACCATTTAGCCTAAAGGGGTGTACAGAAGGTAATGACTAAAGACATATAAAGGGATTTGGAGAGATGGCAAAGAAATATATGGTTACTGTCATGAATCTGGATAATGGAAGAGGCATTAATAGGAATACCATAATACCCCTTCGAAACATTTTCATGTTTCAGTCTCACTATGTATTGTTAAAAGAAAACTGAATTCCCAATTAGCCCTTACTCCAGGGTATGTATTTACCAGGTTGATTCTCACATCTGTATGGTTTTACAGATGTTGAGTGGGAGTAATTTATTGGAAATTAGGTGATCATCCTCATTATATCGGGATTCATTGTAATTGGTGATATCTGAGGAAATCACCTGGGTTTTTGCCGGATGGCAAATATTTGGTTTTGAATATCCGTTGTTATGCACCAATTTCAAACTAAAATTTCTGTACGTTTATTTTTATAAAGTGAGATATAACTTTTTGAAATTATGTCCATGACATTTACCTATATCAGTTGATGGTTAGGTAAGGAGCATTCAACAGCGGTTTAATTCTTCAAAACAATAGTGCAGTTTTCAACCTACGACACACGTGGTTTGAGTTATTAGACTCTGGGGACTTATACAGAGTATTATATATTGTCCAGTGTCCGTTAGGACAGAGGGGTTGGTACTCGTACTATATTCTGTTTACTTATGACTTCTCTAGTTTTTAGACAAGTGTTTCGTAGAAATACAAGGTCTAAGTTTTGGGAAGTTATAGGTATAAGAGTAAAGTAGAGAACCACGTGTTGCAAGTATCAGGATTCTTCAAGGTAATCGAAGATGTAGATACTTGTGTATGGTATTCAATTGATAGTAATGGTTTTGAGAACTAGCTTTTGTTTCAGGTTACTCACATTTGGATGTATTCCTAAGTTGAGTAATGCAGATCGGCCTCTCTCCATTTAGTTAACATGCACTGGAGACAGCTGCATCATTTTAATCTGGTTCCAATTAGACCAGTGCCTCTGTTTCTATATTGGATATAGAAAAGTTCATATCTTAACAATGTTATAGTACGGGGAGTTGTCCGGCTTATGGTTAAAACCAGATTCTAGATAATTCAAGGCACGTTTCTGTAATGGCTGTTTGTGGGTTGACCCGGGCTATGACGAGGGTTGACTTTCTATCATCTGGAAGATCAATAGTGATATTGTTCTTGACTCGCCACAGTATTGATAAAAATGGATATTTTCAGAAAACAGTAGTGGGAGTATGGTAGAACTGGAAGTGATTCCAGAACCGCAAACAATTACTGAAAATTTGATAAGAACCTAAAGATTCAATCTGGTTTGACATTCCATTGGCCACTCCGCAGATATGGTGGGTAACCTCAAGCACCTGAGAGGTACTCCGGTATCCTCAAGGACGGTGACAGAGAGGTTCTTGTTTACCCAGACTTGCCATTACTGTTGTTCCAGACTGTGAGACCCGACAGGAGGATGAGTATAGAGTCGTTCTAAAATAGCTTTAGAAGTGTACGTGTATATGACTCTGCCAGAGGGTTGTTGTAGTCAGCGGGAGCAGCGGAAGCATAGCGGACAAGTAGCTTATGTCTATTTATAGACTAAAGAGGATATAGTGGAGATAGATCATCTATTTTTTGATGTGACAGTCATAGCTTTGACTTCATCAGAATCGGGGATGCATCAGTTAAGAAGGTAGTAGTGTGTGATGTCCTGGTATTTGGATGACATACACAAAGTAGGAAGTGAAATTCCTATACTACGATCGGTTATACTTTGGTTGTCACACAGTGGTTTTTCCACAAAGGACTTGGATATTACATCGGACATTCTGGTTACTAGATCTATGGTTTTAGATCTAGATTTGGGTAGTTTCCCAATCTGGGTACTTAGACAGCATTCTAAAGGTGTTTTAGAATGGACGACTCCTGGCACGGTAGTATATCTGTAGGTGATGGAGTCACCCTCTCTAAAAATGTCTTAAAGACTAAAGGGGAGTGGGATGTGCATGATTGACATATCGCTTGCTTAGGCAATTGAGTCAATCATGAGATGTCATGTAACAGACCAGATGTTGTTTTGCACTAGCTGCAATAAGTTTATATTAATCCAATCCTGGAGAAACATTCGGAAGTAGTTTTAGAACATAAGTGGATGTTCTAGGGATATGATAACGACGGCCTCCTTCGGGAGACGGTTATCATTCCAGGCTTCCAAAGTGACTTGGATGACAGAGTGACTGTCAGAGTTATAGTTTTCCCTCTGACGAGGGGCAGTAGTTTGGATAGGAGGTCCAAGCAGATACTGAGGGAGGCATGGCGCAGGATATTGATTAAGTTCAGTTGACGATACAGTCTAAGAAGTTTGGATTTGGAGTTCATTTATGAGCTAGGTCCCATCAGATATCCAGACATATTCTAAGATAGGTATTGCTCATTTCGGGAGATGGCTTTCTCCGTGAACTTGAGATAAAGAGAGACATAGAAAGAAATATCAGGGCAGATCCACTCACTGAGGCTATTCCTCGAACACAATAGTTTCGCAAACGGGCTTTGTGAGACTGATCAGTAGAGGAGTTGGGTGTTCGGTATCATACGGGCTGTGAGTATGCGACATCGCAATAATTATCCTTGAGTGCAAGTAGGAGATTATTGTATATACTGCCCTCAAAGTCAATTATTGGATCGCAGACACGTGATTGCAATGATTGAGGGAGGACCTATGCCGGTAGGACAATCTTACTCAAGATGATAGTATGCTATCTGGTTTACCTTTATCATCGTGTACATGCTTTAGGTGATATTACAGATTACTATTACACGTTGATAGAGCCCTTAGGATTCTTACTTGACGGCCAGCAGTATGATGGCGATCATATACGTGGGAGCTGGGGTCTATAAGCACATCCTTAAAAGGTCCCTAGTCGAGGGAGTTTCGAGACAAGGCATCGATACTCCAGAGTAGACTAGTTTATACGGATCGAGACCCTGACGAGGGGCGGTGGCTGGTCTCACAAGCTATTGGTGTCAGTTGGTTCACCTAAGACGTATACAGGTGCTCATTGGGTTATGAGTACACCGGACAGGACTCGCCGAGAACATGCTAGTTGGTTTCATACCTAGCGTCAGATAGCAGTTCCCTGGTGACATGTGTACAGGTTAGTTCATCAACCTGAGATCGTCATTTCTCTCATGTATGTTCCCACTGTGATTTGATTACTACTCTACCACGGCTCAAAGGAGTCATGCAAACAGGTTTTAGTTTGGTACAGTCCCGAGCCACATGGAGGCAGTGAGCGGATCGGCAGGGGTTTTGTCTCTCCCGGTATTGGGGGTGAGATCGCGCTGTGTCTAGGAGAGCCATTACATGAAGTTCTTGGCCAAGGCAGGAGATTTACTGGTAGGTATTCCAGTAGTATCTCAGGGTGTTCTGGGCTACACTCCGACACGACTTGTACCGCTATTGGGTGTCTGACTTTTACCAACCCCCTAGGCCCGACATGCGATACTCATAGAAGAACGGACCGGACTGTACGGATATTGTCACTGACAGGCTCAGTAGGGTGTCAGGATGAGTTCGCTCATCGACCTCCCTTTTTTTCAATACCTGGTAGCCCGTTACGTAGGGCTTGTACCACTGACGTGCTAGTGGTTAAATCCACAGCCAAAGTATTGACGAGTCTTTAGAGTCCCCCACAGACAGTTTCTCAAGTTTCGGTCGAAACGTTGTAAACACTAGTAAAATAAGGGGTTGCCCCTACGGATAACTACATCCGTAGGGGCAGATAAAGTTTGGCCCTACGGATTAATCCGTAAGGCCAATCGGTTGCCCCTACGGATTAATCCGTAAGGCCAAACGGTTTCCCCTACGGTCCTTCAATATTTATTTAAAAACTATTAAATCTTAAAGTGTTGTTTGCCCCTACGGAGACGCAAACCAAGCACCTACGGGTATATCCGTAGGGGCATATAAATAGGGATTTAAGTGATCGATCCCTACGCTGATTATTTCTTATTCTCTTTATCGTTCGCGCGAATCCAAATCCCCAAACCGATTCAAGGGATCGTCGTCGCCACCGCCCTGCAGCGATCTCGTCGTCGCCGAATCCAAGTCGAATCGTCGTCACCACCGCCTGCAGTGATCTCGTCGACGCCTCAGCCCTCCGTTCTCATTGTCGCCACCGCCCTCGTCGTCGCCGATTGCGTCTCCGTCGTCTCCTCCACCGCCTAGCCTACAGGTTAGTTAATTAAACATTATTTTAATGATGTTAGGGTAGCGATGAGGGTTAGGATTAGGTATCGGTTGGGGTTAGGGTTAGGATTAGGGTTAGGGTATGGGTTCGATCGGTTGGGGTTTGGCTGGTGTTGGGGTTAGGGTTAGGGTTCGGTTGGGGTTTGGTGTTGGGGTTGGGGTTCGGCTGGGGCTGGGTTGGGGTTAGGTTTAGGCCGGGTTAGGGTTTGGTGTTGGGTTGGGGTTCGGCTGGGGCTGGGTTGGGGTTAGGGTTAGGCCGGGTTAGGGTTTGGTGTTGGGTTGGGATTCGGCTGGGGCTGGGTAAGGGTTAAAAAGGTGAAATTTTAGGGGATTGATCTGGAAAATAGTAAAAGTTGATACTGTTTATTTGTGAATAACACAGTCCATGGTTTTTATATGAGAAAAGGGTCCATGAAAGTCTATGGGATTTATCTAAAAAACGCTGAAACTTCATGTATTTTATTGTAAACAACAAAGTTCATGGTATTGATCTGGAAAACGTTGGAAGTCAATGGTATGTATTTGTAAACAACAAAGTCTATGGAAATTATGTGAAAACGTTAAAACTTCATGGTATTTATTTGTAACAAACAAATTCTATGGTATTTGTTTGAATATTGAAAGACCATGACATTTATATGTAATGGGTCAAAGCCATTTGGGTTATGTCAATTTTATTGGCGATGCTTTCTTTTTGTGCATATCCAAAAACTTTGAAAGTTCTTGGTACCTATTAGAAAATATAAAGGGTTTTGTAGTGAAAGGAAAGAATTGGATTTAGAAAAACCGTGTGTAACTTTTAGAAATTCTATACACCCAAGTATATAGAAAAAGGTTAATTGCGGATGCAGCCTATGTACTATGGGGGTCGAGCACTTATAACCTCTGAAGTATAATAATAAGCACTTTTGTTTGTTTTTCATTAGTGATTAATTTTTAGTTTGCTAATTATTCTTTTTCAGTATGGATACTTGATAGAATTACAATTGCTTTACTATTGTTTGCCTTTTTCCTTTTGTGTAGAAAATATATCCATTGTGTCATATGGACACTATTAATTTCACATCGATTCAAGGGAAAAATTAAGGAAGATTGTGTTTCTTATATCAAAAACCTTTTTGTTGAACCCAACAGGTGAAACTTTAGAGTTGCTATAGATAGCTCTTACATGTTTAATGCATGTACCATTGTTAAAAGAGTGCAAGGTGGAGAATAATAATTTGTTTCAACGGCACGTTTTTCAAGTTATAACCAATATATGATATTCGATGATAATATGAAACCTTCATATTCTCATCGATACTCATATATGAAACTAAAAGCGCCACTTAGTCCCCGTCTATCGGTTAACATACGTGCGATGCTCGTCGTGACCTAGAACTATACGAAGGTTGTTAAATATAGGACGGTATAGCTCGATACTAACAACCGTCGTTTAGTCTACGCGACGAGAAAATTCAATCGTATGGTAACCCATAGATTTGGCTCGTGTGGACAAGTTACGAATGTATAAAGCAAACGCCTTCATTCACTTGTGTTTTCATCCGTTTCGAGATATTTAGTCGGTACCTTTCCGCTGGTTCTCCGTGTACAAAGATAGATTAGATGTTCATTTCAACGTGGTTTCACGGCTTTGAAATGATTATCTATTCTATTATAGTGTACTCGTAGAACAGTGGGGAGGTGCTGCCGAAATTTACTCGAAACGGTTGAAAGCACAAGTGATGGGCGTTCGCTCTATACATTCTTAATGGGATAGAAGCCTACCCCCGACAGCCGGAACACACACATACAACAAGAATACACAACAAACGCATAATTAGAGAGCTATTCGAGATGTTCGGGTTAAAACCAATATATGATATTCGATGATAATATGTAACCTTCATATTCTCATCGATACTCATATATGAAACTAAAAGTGCCATTTAGTCCCCGTCTATCGGTTAACATACGTGCGATGCTCGTCGTGATCTAGAACTATACGAAGGTTGTTAAATATCGGACAGTATAGCTCGATACTAACAACCGTCGTATAGTCTACACGACGAGAAAATTCAATCGTATGGTAACCCATAGATTTGTCCCGTGTGGACAAGTTATGATGTATAAAGCAAACGCCTTCATTCACTTGTGTTTTCATCCGTTTCGAGATATTTCGTCGGTACCTTTCCGCTGGTTCTCCGTGTACAAAGATAGATTATATGTTTATTTCAACGTTGTTTCACGGTTTTGAAATGATTATCTATTCTATTACAGTGTACTCGGAGAACAGCGCGGAGGTGCTGCCGAAATTTACTCGAAACGGTTGAAAGCACAAGTGATGGGCGTTCGCTCTATACATTCTTAATGGGATAGAAGCCTATCCCCGACAGCCGGAACACACACATACAACAAACGCATAATTAGAGAGCGATTCAAGATGTTCGGGTTAAAACCAATATATGATATTCGATGATAATATGAAACCTTTATATTCTCATCGATACTCATATATGAAACTAAAAGCAGCACTTAGTCCCCGTCTATCGGTTAACATACATGCGATGCTCGTCGTGACCTAGAACTATACGAAGGTTGTTAAATATCGGACAGTATAGCTCGATACTAACAACCGTCGTATAGTCTACGCGACGAGAAAATTCAATCGTATGGTAACCCATAGATTTGTCCCGTGTGGACAAGTTAAGAATGTATAAAGCAAACGCCTTCATTCACTTGTGTTTTCATCCGTTTCGAGATATTTCGTTGGTACTTTTCCGCTGGTTCTCCGTGTACAAAGATAGATTAGATGTTTATTTCAACGTTGTTTCACGGCTTTGAAATGATTATCTATTCTATTACAGTGTACTTGGAGAACAGCGGGGAGGTGCTGCCGAAATTTACTCGAAACGGTTGAAAGCACAAGTGATGGGCGTTCGCTCTATACATTCTTAATGGGATAGAAGCCTACCCCCGACAGCCGGAACATACATATACAACAAGAATACACAACAAACGCTTAATTAGAGAGCGATTCGAGATGTTCGGGTTAAAACCAATATATGATAATATGAAACCTTCATATTCCCATCGATACTCATATATGAAACTAAAAGCGCCATTTAGTCCCCGTCTATCGGTTAACATACGTGCGATAATTTATTCTTTTCAACGACAAACGCACACACAAAGTATATACACGGATTTTCTTCTTATATTTCTCAATATAGTCAGCATAACCTACAATTTATATGTTATACAGTCTAACATAGCCCATGAGTACTTCAGAGTTAAGGACTGGATGTGTGTGGATTGGAAACAACGTATGCAACCTAAGTTTGTTGCAGGAGTTGCTGCTTTCCTTGAATTTGCACGCGCACATAATAAGATCATAATAGAGAAGATTCTCTGTCCGTGCGATAGATGTGGCAATAAGTACTGGAAGAAGGTAGAATTGGCAGAGCTTCATATTGTAAAACATGGGTTTACTAGACTTTATACAACTTGGAAATATCACGGGAAAGGAGAAGAATGCAGTACTGCGGCAGAAGAAGAAGGAGAACACGATAATGCGGCAGGAGAAGATGAAGAATTCGTTAATGCGGAAGGAGACGGAAATTTATTTCCATCAGAAGAAATGGAGGATATGGTAGAGGCTGCCCTAGGTGAATCTATTCGTACAGAAGATGACATTCCTTCCGGTCAAGGACCGCGTGCGGATAAATATGAAAATTTCATGAATGATGCTAGGAAACCAATTTATGAGAATGCGAAGTATTCCACCCTCTCATGGTTCGTCCAGCTTTTCCAGATTAAGTGCCTAAATGGATGGAGTAACAAGTCATTCACAATGCTTCTTTCGTTCTTGAAAGATTCTATGCCTCCGGGAAATAATGTGCCCGAAAGCTCGTACGAAGCCCAGAAGATGATGTCTGATTTGGGTCTAAAGTGCGAGAAGATTCAAGCATGTCCTAAAAATTGCGTGTTGTACCGGAAAGAGAATTCAGATTTGAAAGAGTGTCCAACATGCGGAGAGGCCAGGTATAAGCCGAAAGATTCTGATAAGAAACCTGATATACCTGTGAAGATAGCACGATACTTTCCCATAGCACAGAGGCTACAGAGGCTATTCAGGTGCAAGAAAACAGCCGAGGCAATGATTTGGCATCACCGTGCTCCTCCAAGCGAAAATGGAAAAATGAGCCATCCAAGAGATTCACCGGCATGGAAGGATTTCGATAAGAGGCACGCAATATTCAGTAGCGATCCTCGCAATGTCCGGCTCGGACTGGCTACTGATGGCTTCTGCCCATTCAACTATATGGATGGAAGTCACAGCACATGGCCCGTTGTAATGATAATTTATAATCTGTCGCCTTGGTTGGCTATGGACCAATCATACTTTAGGATGCCTCTTCTTATCGACGGACCAAACTCACCGGGGAACAATATCGACGTCTATCTCCGACCTCTGATCGAGGAGTTGAAATCTTTGTTCATTGATGGTGTAGAGACATATGATTCAAACACAAATACAACCTTCATACTGCGTGCGGCTTTAATATGGACAATTAATGACTTTCCTGCGTATGGAATGCTATCAGGTTGGTCCGTACATGGTCACAAAGCATATCCTCATTTCCATGAACACACAACATCAAAATTCTTGAATTTTAGCAGGAAGGTTTGTTATTGCGTCCATCGACGTTTTCTGCCTCCAGACCACCCCTATAGGTTAGATACGGTTCACTTTGATGGTCATCAGGAGCTTCTTGGACCTCCATCCCCATTATCTGGAGAGGACGTGACTGCTAAATGGGATGGTTACAATAACGTGACCTTCGGGATGAATCCGACGAAACAGGTCAAACCACAATATTGGAACAAGTTGAGCATTTTCTTCGAGCTTCCGTACTGGTCTACAAATTCAGTGCGTCATTGTCTGGACGTCATTCATATAGAGAAGGGAGTATCAGAGCACATACTTAACTTGCTTCTTTGTAAAGACGGGAAATCGAAAGACAACATGAATGCTCGGATGGATCTACAAAAGTGGGGAATAAGAAGTGAATTGCACCCTAGACCGGTAGCGGGTAAACCGGGTAAGTTTGTACTTCCCAATGCCGCTTATCATATGTCACAACCGGAGAAGAAAAGATTTCTGCAGGTGTTGCATGATTTGAAAGTCCCCACAGGTTTCTCAGGATCATTCAGGAAGAAAATAAAAATTGTGAAGGGCAAGATCGATGGGCTGAAAAGTCATGATCACCATGTTATCGTGGAGCACCTTCTTCCATTAGCCCTCAGGACTTCTCTCCCCGACTCGGTTTGTCTAGTAATCAACGACCTATGTTGTTTTTTCAGGGAGTTGTGTGCTAAAACACTAGAGGTTGCGACGCTGGATAAACTAGAAAATTCTGTTGCGTTGATACTTTGCAAGTTTGAGCGTATTTTCCCACCGTCATTCTTCGATATCATAATACACTTGACGGTTCATCTTGCAACTGAGGAGAAGTTAGCCGGACCGGTACAATATCGATGGATGTATCCCGTCGAGAGGTATGTGTAATTTTTCGTTTCGCGCAATTTATAATTTATTGTTGTCCTGTATGCCCGTATTTATTTATTCAACATATTCTAGTTAGGTACCTCTACACTCTTAAGAAGTATATACGCAATAAAAATCGACCAGAGGGTTCTATCATGCAAGGTTATCTTCTTGATGAAGCAACCACATTTTGTTCCCGCTATCTGGACGAGAACATTGAGACAAGGCTTAACCAACCACGAAGAATTCAAGACGGGCCATATGGTAAAGCCGAGTATAAGAGAGTAGACACTATGTTTATCAATAAGATATACCGGTTTATCTTGCTTAATTGCGCATGTCTTGAACAAATTAGAGAGTAAGTTCTTTTGGATTAATTGTTATATCTGTGTTTGTGTGTGTATGAAATGATATAATATTAAAGTCACAATTATTTGTCGAAAACAGAATTCATTTTAACGAGGTACGTGAGGGGCATCCTGATTGGAACGAAGAACGTTTGGAAAAATACCATCAGGATAATTTTTGTGATTGGGTCACAGATCATGTAAGTTATTCGAATAACATTTTATTGCTATCAGTTTTAATCTAAACTTGTATCGTTATGTATTTGTCGTAAAATTTGTTTTGTTAGATCCACGATCCGAACTTGTCTGCATCATTTGAGAGTGATTCAAGATGTTTAGCTCAATTTCCTAGTATGGAGGTTGCATATTACAAAGGATTTGGTGTCCTTGATACAAATTCGAAGTTAAGGACATAGAAACATCTAGAACCACTCAGAATAGTGGGATTGCGACGATAGGATCGGACGGTGTGATTTACTATGGGTACTTAAATTGTATACTCGGCATCCACTATCCCGGACGATCAGAACCCTTTTATATATTCCAGTGTACTTGGTACGATCCGCGAACCGATACGGACAGGTGGAGAAGCAGTCTTGGGACTTGGAAAGATGAATATGGATTGACCAGTATGAACACACTTCGATTTTACGGTCAGGACGATCCGTTTATCTTTCCGAACCAAGCGTTCCAAGTATACTACTCACAGTGTTTGAAGCATCTAGGGTGGAGTGTTGTATGCCGATGGAAACCCAGAGATGTCTACGATGTCACAGAATACGAGGACCGCGATGAGGACGAAGAAGAGAGAAGGCTTAAAGTGCTCCGACCGTCTGTTTCGAAGGACGGGTTGTCTTCGACCGATCATGAAGTTACGTGGGTTAGAAATGACATCGACAATGAAATCCAAGTAGATATGTATGATGCGCCCACGAAACGAAAAAGGTTATCAGTAATGTTATATTATTACTTCACATTTTACGCACTATACATATATAGTCAATACTTTTAATGATTGTCTAATGCGTCCACGAACCGTTTATCTAGATTTGATGACGATGTCGGGAGCAGCGAGGGGCGGCAGGAGCTCCAGCCGCCGCAGAGGCAGAGCGGTTCTGCCGCCCGGAGAGCTCCGTAGGGAGCTTCAGAGGGCCGGTCTTGCACCTAGATCGGAGACCCCTTCGGATGCCTCCTTCCGTGTGGATTTTGCCACACCTCCTGGTATACTGCACGCATATCCATTTTGAATGTAATATTACAGATATTCATGCCTGCTTATTTCGACTCCCAACGCAAACAGGTATGTATTTTAAATGTAATTCATTATTTATGATATAATTTATTTCTTTGTGTTTCTTAATTAGAAAACTAAATGTTAATGTGTTGTGCAGAAACAGGCCGCTCAGAATACAGAGAACAGGAAGTCGGCGAAGAGGGGTCGCCCTACTTACACAGGTGGCTCGAGGAACATTACTCGAGCCATGGAGTTATCGGTAAATTACAATAGACCGACCTTTATGATACTCTGCAATATTAAGAGTTATTTTCTAATATTTCTAATATTAAGAGTTACTTTCTAATATTGCAGACATCTCGGACCGTGGCGTCAGGTGGTACACCGAGCGTGCTGTCTGCATATCTTGCCATCCACGGCACCTCGACAGATCCCGCCACGTGCGAGCTTCGATATCCCGACGTCGCTACCCAGGAGTACTGCGTAAGTGTTAATATTTTTTCTAACCAAATTTGAAATTTTAGTTTTGGAAGGTTCAAGTTTAAATTTTATACTTATACTTTACTGCTTAATGTGGGTGTAGGAGCGGGTGGTTGAGCAGGCCTAGGCCTCGGGGATCGATTTTACCGGACAGAGCGATCCGAGGCTGCTGACCCCAGTTCTGGACGCCGCACACGGAAGGCACCACGGAGGTTGGGAGAGAGGCCGGGGACTGGGCCCTAGCAGGGCCCATATGAGGCTGGACTCCACCCCGGCGATTACTTCCTCCGTCTCCAGTGACCGACGTGTCCATCAGGAACTGGAGAGCTTGAGAACCACCGTTCAGGAGTTGAAGGAGATGCTGGTATGTAGACTGCTTTATAGTAAAATATCATGTCATATTATATAGATATCAACATATCCATAATTAGTACGTAGCTTGAGCTTATTTGGTTTTAGACTTAAGTTTGATTAATCATACATACAGATGTAATTAAAATAAACAACAAACTAGATATCCAAACGGGGTTTCGAAATAACTTAATAATGATACGAATTCGAATAATACACAGTTCATACACGCTTTTTACACACGTTAGGTCCAGACGCGACAGGGTACATCGGCCGAGCCTCCACATGCAACTCCTTCGGCTGCGGCTCCGCAAGCCACTACATCGGCTGCGGTTCCGCAGACAGCTCCTGTAGCTCCACCGCTCACTCAGACTCTCGCAGCCGCGGCTCCGCAAGCGACTACCTCGACGGCGGCTGCGCAGACCACATCGCCAGCTCCACATGCCGCTCAGACTCCCGCTCGCGCCGAATTGCAGAGTTTATTGACCAAGGAGCAGGCGCGCGTTATTCTATCGTTATTCAGAGGTGGAGCTGGACCGAACTAGGGTAGTTTTTTGGTTCTTATTTTTTGAAACATGTATTTATTTATATCATACACATTGTACTACATTTTGAAACGATATTGATATATCGGTTTATATTTATATCGGTTTATATTTATATCATATTCAGTTTTTTGGTTTCTTTTGTATATTATATATATGCATGAGATGTGATAATGAATACTGCGATATATGTTGTGTGATGTATATATTATTGTGCACAGGGCGGGAAAAAATCAGGCAGCCCATTTTTTTAAAAAAATACAGATAATATATACCTACGGATTAATTCGTAGGTACACATGTTGCCCCTACGGCATATATCCGCAGGGGCCAAATATCAGTAGTAACTGAAATTTCCCCCTGATTTCAGCACCAGGGGGTTAGGAGTGCCCCTACGGATATGTCCGTAGGGGCACGGATTAGCCCCTACAGAGTTATCCGCAAGGGCAACATATCAGGATTTCTGATATTTTGCCCCTACGGATAGGTACCTACGTTGATAACCGTAGGGGGTTTTACTTGGACCTACGGACATGTCCATAGGTACACTTAATATATTAAAAAAACTGTAAATAATATAAATTTTTTTACCCTACGGCCTAGTCCGTAGAGGCAACAGGACCTACACAGAAATCCGTAGGGGCAAGAATTAGCCCGTAGGGACAAGTTCAGGGCTTCAACTTGCACCTGCAGCCTTTGCACCTACGGGGTCTTTTTTCTCCCTTACGCATATATCCGTAGGGACAACCCTTATTTGTAGTAGTGAGAGGTCGTATGGTATTATGGAAGGGTTCGATCATATACATGCAGTCGTGTACGGATCATGATCGGACGGATCATACTAGTGGGCTTTGGTTTAAGCCGGATCCTAGTATTAGATTTGTTGGATTACTTTAGTCTCATCGCATTCGCATTCAGTCGGAATGCGGATGCAGGTATGTATATACAGGTGAGGGGTATCCTTATGATCCATCACGAGTTTACTTTAGATGTTGCCGTGTTTTTTTGTGGGACTAAACATCTGGGTTAATGTTTATTTTGGTGGAAATTATGAGCTTAGTTCATGATGAGGTGCATTTAATGTGACATGGACATGTTTAGTGACTCATGGTCTCTTTATTTGTGCTAATGTCAAATTAGGATTTGTTTATTGTGTTGAATTGATGGATGGAGAGAGAGAGCAGCCATAGGCTTGGGGTTTGCTCTTGTATTATCATTCTTACTCTCATTTTTATCAACACAACACAATAGAAAAAGAAAGCCTCTTCTTCTTCTTCTTCCTCTAGCTCACCATTTCCACTAATGGCATCATCTTCAACCTCCATCCATACACTCTCATGTGTTGAGAATCAATGGATGCTTGAGACAAAGTCATCACACACATTCTCTACATCACCTTGGACACGTCGGCTAGCAAAGTTCGTGTCTGAGTTACTTCGGACGAAGCAAGATCCTGTAAAAAGACTCATTGATCCGGTGCCCTTTCCGACGAGGAGACCAGAGATCGAAGATGCCGCGAGGAGCTTGGGATGGTGGCCAAAGACCATAGGACACGGATCGATCGGCATAACCGCTCTCACTTCTTGTAGTTAACTAGTTTAGCGTTAATGGTTCGATCCGGGTGAAACACTACGATAGCGCCGGTTTCCTAAAAAGTTTTTGTTTCCGCATTTGTCCTCGGATCGACGGCCGGGGCGCTACCGTAGACTTACACTCCTCGGGGGCCCCTGCAAATTGACCTCCTCGGCCCTTCAGCTCGCCCCGAGCTGCCACAAGACCAAGCCTCCTCGGCCCTCTCGCTCGCCTCTGAGCTCCCTAGCCGAGGCCGTCTCCCTCGGTCCCTCCGGCAGACCAACTCCACCACTCACAGGCGTAACCGCCGCTCCGAAAATCTCGCCATGCACAGATTCTCCGCCAGCAATGCCCTATGTTCCATGCCATCACGATCCACATTAATGGGCGATCCGCTCTTTACGCAGGCGTGACGTCGGGGACGTAACTGCCGGCGAGATCCTCGCGCCTGCTGGTGCGTGCTGCCGTCGCTATATAAACCCCCTTCACAGAGAGGTCAACTAAGACATTTTTCTACTCCACTTAGCCATTACTTTGCTCGGATCTAGTGCTAACTTGATCGTCGGACGGTCCTCAGTGGTACCAAACCATCCCGGGACTTCTTTGCAGGTACTCGGCGCTAAACTCCTCAAATCGTCAATCTCCTTAAAACCCATTGAGACCCACACGCAACTGGAGATTACCTTCCAAACTCACCGAGAGATCGACGGAAGACAACATCTGAGGGAGACCCAAAAAGGACCTCCATCATGATGCAAATTGGGAAAGGAAATTGAAATACTGCATGAGCGGTTATGGAAAGATTGCGAGATTTGGCAGGAGCGGTTTTGGAAAGATTGTGAGAAGATTTTGCTGAAAATTCAGGATTTGATTGAAGATTCGGTTGAGTTTTGGAAATATTCGACAAAAAAATTGTTGCAATTTAAATTGTTATTTATTTAGATTACATTAGATCTAATTAATATCTTTTATATTTTTTGTTAAGATTTATTTCTTTTTTGCTTAAGTTTTTATTCTACTGTTTAAAGGATGAGAATTATTATTTTAAGGTGTTGAATTGATTATTGAATAAAGGTTATTTGTTAGCAAAGAAAAAACTGTGACTTTTGTGTCTAAAGGAGAGGTCATCATATTTCGTCCCTGGTTTATCTTGAGTTTTAGCTTGTGAATTCTCGAGAGCGAGTAGATCACGCTGAGAATCATGTCTTCATAGACCGATCCTCATCAGCTCATATATGTAAGCCTTTAGGGTCAATTACGAAATACGATTCTAACTGAAGAAGCTTCATCAAAAGGTCGACCAATTAGAAATTTCTCTCTCTAACTGCAATTAAGCAGTTGACAAGTTACTGTTCACTTGAATCCTATCATTTATACAATAGGTAAAATCATCTAAATACTCTAAATAGGATTTAAAATTGACAGAAGTTAACATCACAGACATGATGTTGCATGTATGCTCAGTTTATGCGAAAACATTATTTGGGATCTTTCCGCTTCATAAGGAAAAAGATTCTTGTTTTGTTGAGAATTCAAGTTCTCGGGTTCAAATTACAAGAAGCAAATCTCATAATTCAAAAAAAGATTAACAATAAAATAAAAATTATTCGTAGTTATGAAGCATTATTGATGGAAGTCCTTTTCGGGTCTCCCTCAGATCTTGTCTTCCGTCGATCTCCCGATAGATTTAGAAGGTAATCTCCTGTTGCGTGTAGGTTGTTCATATCATAATATTGCAGTTTATATTCCCCAATTCTTATTCGTTTTATAAATAAACAGGTGCTTTTGACGCGTGTCTGCTACATGTTACAGGTTACAGGTTACAGGTTCCTGGACAGAAAAACAGTGCAAACGATGTAAAGACGATGAAAATGTTTGAGAGAATTTTCCCGATACTGATCAACACATGAAATAAGTCCAACAACATTCAGTTCGTACCTCAGTACCAACGGTCCAGCCGTAGAAGGGTCAAGCCAACGCCTCACATGTGGCACGCCGTACTGCCCCAAACCCGAAGATTCAAAGGGCAGTTCAAGACGGTCACATAATCGAGTTAAGGTTTGTTGTCTTCTAGAGGGACCATCGCGTTACTTGCACTATTTAGAACGTCGTTAAACTACGGAAAAATCCAACACTTGGAAATTTCCCGACAGGGGAAAAATTGGGTATTTATATCCGGTCGAACTTTTTAACATATTCTAAAATTTATCCGGAAAGCCACACAGACAAAATTTGATACCCCGATCGAAACACCGAATCCCCAAAACAACTCCAGAAAAATCAACTCTGGAAAAAATTTTAAAAATTCCCAGAAAACTCAGCATCAGACAAAATGAATTACTGTACAAAAAGTGGATGATGACGTCATCAAGTTGCGGCGGAACCGCCGCAGAAGGTAGCCTTCCGCCGCGCTTCCGCCGCGGTATTTACTGTTCATCCAAAAAATTTTGCATGGTAATTCTTATTTTTCCCTGCTGAATTTTTTAGCAATTTTTAATTTGAAAAAATCCACGTTTTCTGAAATCGTCCAGAGAGCAATTTTCCGGGTTAAGTTTTGGTTCGATCGGACTTCAAATTCCGTCTGGACTTCGCCTAAGGCTCTAGCTAGTCTCTGATACCACTGTAGGGTTCCTAGGCACAGAAGAGAGGTCTCACAAGGAATCAACCATGCCAATTTCAAATTTTACGGTGCCTACAAACCCTAAACTACGGATCGTCGGCTAGATGTCTAGGCGAAAAACTAACTAGTTAACACTTAACTAAAAATTTAACGGAAATACAACCTTTGTAGATCCGGTCCTCCACCTCCACGGCTCCGCAACGAGGTCGTCTCCGCTGTCCAAATCAAATCCGGGCTCTAGAGTCGGCTTCGTCGGAGAATGGGCAAGCTAGGTCGTCGATGTCCATGCCGAAGATGATCTACGTCGAGGCATCGCTAGATCAAGCTCACAACTTCACCAAGTCATGAAACTTGTGAAGTAAACACACTCTACTACTTGGCAAGAGGTAGAGGATGAAGAAATAGGAAGTGGGTAGACTTTAGAATCGGATTTCTCACTCATTTCCATCACTTGCCATTGATGGGGCAAGCTTTCTTCACTTGAAGAATGAAGAAGAAGAAGGAAATAGTTATGATAAGTTCATTAGAAAAAGAAAAGAATAATCAAAACTTATCATGACTAAACCATGGTAAAGTGTAGAGATTGAACTAGGGTTAAATCAAATGGTTAGGTTAAGCATGAGATAAGAATGGTGGACAAAGTCAAAGGTTTATGAATCTTCAACTACAAACAAAGAAAGCCACCATTCTTCTCATTTCTTTTTCCAAAAAGAAAATAAATAAATAAATGAATAAATAGATATAAAAACAAAACCCTAACCATTTAAATAACCATGGTTTAATCTTTACACAAACCAAAAAGTATGTATCATCAAACATGATACAAACAAATGCACAAAATCATATCACATATATAATGCGCACATCCGAGTGAGAAAATCCATCTAAAGTGAACCAATATTAGTTAATGCAAAGTAATATATCAAATATATATAATTATACATTAAATCATTAAATCAACACTTGATTTAACGATCCGGTCATATCGCATATAACCGGCTAATATCCAATGTATCGATTTATCGAATCAATCCTTGATTCGATAACTAGGTTATATCGCATACAACCATTCGACACATTCATCGCGAGAATGGAATACGGTATCACATACACGCATTATTCTCGGTCCCGCACATATCTCATATGCGCTCCTATTTCGTTTCGCTTGAGCCAGGAAACCTCTGTGTAGGACTCTAAAGACTCGTCAATACGCCGGCAGCAGATGATGATCATATCAAACACCCACAAGCCGCAAGCGGTCTGCTAAACGTAACGGCCACCCGCGTATTGAGCGATCTGAAGATCGACGAGCAAGCCCGCTCACACTCCAGTGAATCCGACCAGTAACACTACCGTACAGTCCGGTCTGATCGTCTGATATATCGCATATCTCGCCTAGGGGTGGTAAACGTCAGACCCCAATAGCTCGATAAGTCGTGTCGATATGAGGTCTATAACTGTTCGAGAAACTACTGGTAACACTTACCAGTAAATCTCAGCGACCCTGGCCAGGGATTTCCTGTTACAGCCAATCGAACACAGCGCAACATCAACCCCCTATACCGGGAGAGACGAATCCCCTCCTATCGCTCATTGCCTCCATATGACTCGGGACTGTACCCAAAAACCACCGTTTTGCACGCCCTCTTGGACATGGTAAGATGGAAATCAAAGCACAGTGGGAACCACACAAGACTCTATGACGATCTCGGGTCAACAGACTACTCTGTACCAGTGTCACCAGAGAACTGCCATCTGACGTGAGGTATAATACCATCTGGGAGTTCTCGGCGAGTCCGTCCAGTGTACCCAGTCTCTACTGAGCACCCGTATATCTCCTCTGATGTCAAACACCGATGGATATAGGATCATCCATCGCCCATCTGTATGGGTCGAGAAGGTATACGCTTGTCTACTCTGGTATATCGATGCCCCGTCTCGATACACCCACGACTAGGGACTTTCAAGGATGTACTTATGGACTACCATGTCCCCACTAGTATGATCCGCATCATAGTCCAGGTAGTCAAGCACACATCCTAAGGGCTTTACCAACATGTAACAGAGAGACAATCAGTATACACGTTAAGGTAAAGTTCAACCAGATAGCATACTATCATGTCGAGCAAGAAAGTCCTCCCTATATATGTCCCAGCATCCACTACAATATACATCCTATGTACAGTAATGGCCTCTAGGGCATACATATAACTAACACATTCGATCAGGATGTCGGGAATCTTGTTGAATTGCCCGACTTGATATTGAAAAGTGTTTTCGATATTGAGACTAAAATGCGGGGTTTATAATTGTTAAGCATGAGATGTCTAAGGAATTCATTTGGTTAGGCATGAGATGTCTAAGGAGGTTGCGGATTTCAACTGTTGTAGTTTTACACTTTCTTTTCTGTGACCGTAAGCGTAGTATGTGGTGTATCGCCGGCTTCGTTGCTATACATCAACGACAATCAGGATACGCATGCTTGCTTACGTTGATGATATGAGTTATTATGTGTTGCTGTGATATGTTATATTAGATCGTCGCGTTTTGAATAGCCGGGGGTTTTATGTGAGATGAGGGTTTTTATTTTCATTCATGTAAAATTCATTGCATGTAATATTCTTTTATTGGGCCACTTCCGGGCTGACGATGATGTCACCATTGTATATTATTTACTTTTCCGCATTAGGTGGATACAAGGAGGGGAGCACAAGTAACCGGATTCTAGGGTCCAGTGGGAGACCATCTCGAGGAGTCGAGACTGGGTCTCCTAACCCTAGAATTGGCAGTGTTGCTTGCCGCTCTCGTAGGGGTTGAGAGATGTGGGTTTGGCTATTAATCGTGACCGTGGAATCCGCGTTTTATACAGGTTCGCATAAAACACGGAAATCCTAGTATATCCATTATTTCATATGTTATCTTCTGCTGCAATGTTCATATTATTGCCTGAGACGAATGTTTATATTATATATATGAGATATATGTTATATTGCTGATTTCATTTCAAATGTGATGCTTGTGAAGCATAATACAATGGGACTTCATTAATGAGATTAATGAAACTAAAAGAAACCTAAAGATGTTGTAGAAACTTGTCTCGAAAACTGGTAGCTTTAGTTCTTGCTTTGTATAGCGGTATTCCTTGTAGAATATCCAGCACCTTATTTGATAAGGAAAAAGCCGAGATCCCTTCACCGGGAGTGACCTCTTTAGCAAAACTAGTAGATGCTACAACCTCGGTTTGCCTTTTGATTGTTTCTATAGTTTTTGCTTTGCATAGTGATATTTGTGAAATATCCTGCTCTTATTCGATGAGGAAAGAGCCGAGATCCCTTCACCGGGAGTGACCTATTTAGCAAAACTAGAAAAGGCCCCAAAAACATTCCATTAAAAATCACTCGATTCTACAACTATATCAAGTTCATTACGCAAAGGGTTTTCTTAAAAACCTGTCGTAGCCCTCTGTCATTTCAGATAAGTATTACTTAGTATTCGTGCTACGTTTGTTGGCCTGCGTCAAGGCGTAGTGTGCGGTAGCTAACTAGTACTTATCTGCAGCATACGATGCGATTGGATTAGAGTAGTCGTGCAACTTTGTTGGCCTGCGTCAAGGATCGTGCGAGTGGGTTTAATTCAATCAGGAAATGTACGGGTTGAACTTGACTAGCGGACTATGGTTTGTTGTCCTGCGTCAAGGTCATAGGACGCTAGGGGTAAAATATTATTGGGAATTTCAAGAGTTGAAATTTGCAATGAGATTGCATACCTTCTATGAGATCGTTAGATCCCGATACCCGCTGCCAGTAAGAGTTACTCCTGGGAGAGTTTTACACATTACAATTAGCCGATCAAGAAGGTGTCTAGAAAGGTGTCAATGGGGTTATGCCTATGAGAAAACGAGATTTATTTTAATTAGGTCCGTGCGAAAGCGCGGGGAACCTCCCTCAAAGTACCGGCACTGGCCTGGCTGAAAGATTGGCGAACTTGTAGAGTGTAATTAATCCCGGCTAGTCTTTCCTTTTAGGGTTTGAAGGAAGATTTGACTAAAACAGTGGGAGACATCCTGATTAGATATATTAATAACCAATATAATCTTGTAAGAGCATACACTGAGTGTTTTCTTCTATCTCTCTCTATGTAGTGACCATGTCACGCCTTAATCAACAAAATAATACAGATGTATTGACCGAACCCGCTTGTTATAACGCGCTAGGGAACGTTGGTCCCGCTCCAACATATAATTGTTATAAGACAGAGCAGGAAATAGGTGATTACCAGAATTCCCGTGCCGCCCAAACGAAGAAAGTACATGCTGATGTATCTTCTTCGGGTATGTTCATTACTAAGAACTGCTTCTCAGTATCCTTTAGGTCCTGGGTATGAGATACTGGATTAGGATCCCGCAAATGTAATTTGTTACATGGGCTACAGATAGGTAGAGAGCTGAGAACGGGTGATAAGTTTCAAGAGTTAGAAATGATGCAAGTGTTGCAGCCAAGTCTGTTGGCAGTTATCACCCTGTATTACCAGAATACATTGATTCTGAACGAATGTTATTAGATACAGAACCTGATATACAACATCATATCAGTCTCTTTATTAGTAAAGAAGGATATAATTTTGTATTGTTGGATAATGTTTTGAACATTTCCTATATCAAGTGTTGATCGGTTCAGGCACGTTATCTAAAAGCATAGACGTTCAAAATCAAACCATAGTTCTTAACGTACAGAACACACATAAGAGGAAGAGTTCAGAAATGAACGAATCCTTCTTGAGGCATTGTAGACTAGGTCATATCAATGCGACCCGACTAGCTGAAGTTATATAAAGATGCATATTTAAATTAGTTTGGATTTACATCTTGTAAAAACTTGCCAGTCATGTCACAAAGATAAGATGACCACAGCTCCGTTTATTGGAAACAGAGAAAGAGTTAATGAACTCTTGGGATTGATACATGTTGATGTATGAAGGTCCCCTTTCTATACATGCCAAGATCGGTTCTTTGTACTTCATTACATTCACTGATTATCTCTCAATATCCGGACATATGTTCCTGTTAAAACACAGGTCTGTAACTTTTGAGAAATTCAATGAATATAAGTTAGAAGTAGAGAACCAAAAACGGGTATAAGTATTATGTCCTTTGATAAGATCAAGGAGGAGAATACTTGAGCACGGAATTCCTGGACTATTCTAAAGGAGAATGAGATTCTTTCTCAACATTACTCCTCCGTATATACCACAGCACGTCGGTGTATCGGGGCGGAGCAATCACACCCTATGAGATATGGTGTGCTCTATGATGAGTACTACTGAGTTGCCTATTTTCTTTTGGGATTATGCACTTAAGAAGTTGCATACCTATTGAATAGGGTTCCAACCAAATCAGATGCCTACCACTCCATATGTGATATGGTATGGGAAGAGCCCATCTCTTAAAGATGTTAAGATTTGGGGTTGTCCAGCCTATGTCAAAAGCAAAATCCGGACAAGCTCGAGGCAAGGTCAGTTTTATGGAAGTTTGTTGGATATCCCAAGCATTCGCAAGGGAATATCTTCTACCACACCGAGGAACAAAAGATGTTTTATTTCTTGGCATACCACTTTTTATGAAAAAGAGAATTTCTTGTGAAGAAATTAGTGGTCATGAGGTAGAACTGGAAGGAGTTCCAGCTATACAAACTGCAGCTGATGATTTGGTAAACCCGGAGGATTCAATAGTTTCCAACAAACCTTGGCCTCTCCGCCGATCTGGTAGGGTTCCTCAACCACCTGTGAGATTCTTCGGTTTCTCTATGATAGTGGGAGCAAGGATTGCATCATGAGATGATGACACAACTACTTTCGAGCAGGCCATCAGGAGTGAGGACTCTGTGAGAATGGCTGGATGCTTAGCGATCTGAGATGGAATCCTTATACACCAACAAAGTATGGACTTTGGTTGCTTTATCTGAAGGGTTAAATCCCCATCAGGAGCAAGTATATCTTGAGAAGATTACTTAGTGTACATGGAAAGGTTGAGACTTTCAAAGCTATGCTTAAAGTCCATCCAGATCCTACTTGCCATGGCTACATACCATGACTACGATATCTGGCGGTTGGGTGTCATGACTGCTGTTCAAAATGATGATTTGGAAGAGAGCATCTGTAAGTACACAGCCAGAGGGCTTCGTAGACAGTGGGAGCAGCGGAAACGTGTGCAAGATGTTTTATGTGATAAAATCAGGTATCGCGGAGTTGGAACGTCTGTTTTGATGTAGTAGTCAAAGCGTTTGATTTCATCAAAATGGTAGATGAACCTTGTATATACAAAAAGGTAGTAGGGAGTATGGTGGTGATCCTCGTATAGTACGTGGATGACATACTCTTGATAGGGAAGGAGTTTCCTATGCTACGCTCGGTCAATCTCCTCTTATCACAAAGATTTTCCATATAGGATCAAGGTGATACCTCCTAAATCCTGGGTAATGGATCTTTGAGATAGATCTAATTGGATATTAGGATTCTCACTAGTTGTAGTGAGATGGTGTAACACCTTAGGATGTGTTTAGTGGCTAATTATATTTTAGTATATGGTTTGAAATAAAAAGTTTACCAAATTGATTTTCAAATATTTTATCTTATTTAATGAATTTTTTATTAGAATTTTCCTAGCCTTGCACACACTTGTGCTTGTTAACTAGTGTTTTAATTTAGGGTTAAACCATAATTAGTAATCATGGTGGATTAACCCAATTGCCCTAATCTAGTTTAATAATTGTATTAAGTGTTTTGGGTTTTAACATTGTATGGTTGTTTTTAAAAGAAAAATAGAAAAAAATGAAAAAGGATTTGAAAAAATTGGTTTGAATTGTTGACCAAGAGAGAGAGAGAGAGATGGGCATGGTGCTACATGGCTCAAGCCATACCTCATTTAATGAGGGAAGAGAAAGGGAAGGGAGGGGGTTTTGTTGGTTGCTCTCATTTCTCACTCTCATTTTCTTTTCTCTCATTCTCTCACACTCACACACACACACAAAGCAAGAGCAGCAGTAGCAAAGGCTTCAGCAGCAGCAGAGGAGCAGCAGTTGCAGAAACATCAGCAGCATGCAGCATCAGCATCAGCAGCAGGCAACATCAGCAGCAGCAACATGCACCTGCATCGCCAGCAGCAGTAGCAACTCAGTTCCACTTCTTCTCCTGCTTCCTAGGGTCTATTAGGGTATAATTTCTGAACCCAATTCCCTTTTTCCTAAGCTTGTGTGCTGATTAGCTTCGGTTTGCGTAAAAGTTAGCTTTTGTGCTAATTATGGTGAATTGTGTGGACTTTTGGTTAGGAGATGATTGTGTTGGTTAACCCTGCCTATTTAAGTGTTATTAGGGTCACCTTAACTGAGATTAACCTCAGATTTCACTAAAATACTATAGGGTTTCCATTTTGTACAAAATTAGTGTTTTTAAGCGATATTGTAGCATTCTGTGATCTGCTTTTGATCAGGATCCTTCAGGGAAAAATTGAGGAAACTGGAGCATGCTTACTAGGTATAGACCACACTACTAAAACACGAGCCCCTCATTCCCAAACCTGGCCACAAATTTAAGCATTCTGGCCGCAAATTGCGGCCAGGAAGAGGAGATGGGTGATGGGGTTTTGGATGGGGTAGTCTGCTGTGTTTTCTAGTATGTTGGCATGTGCAATTTTGTGAGATTTTACCTGTAGCAAAATCTGGGATCATATATCGATTTACGAGTTCGTTTTGGTTGCGCGATACGCGCGATACGTGAGTGGGTTCTGTGGTCCAGCGTGTCGCGACGTGTCGGGGTAGATTTAGAGGCGTATACACACGTTTCAGCATATCGTATACACGCGCGTTTAGTTCGCGACGCGAGTTTCTCGTTTGGTTTCGATATCGCGTTTTGCGAGATATTTTGCTTATATATGGATTTCTTGTGTAAATTCCAAGTTCCCAGGCGGGTACATCGGACGCAGCAACGAAAGGGAAGCAGGTGGTCAGCTACGTGTAGCACGCGACCAGGTGAGTAGATTTAACATCTACAGGGGAATCGCCCGCATGGCGTTATGCGTCGGGGCTAGGAATGTTAATAACTGTCCCATATTCTATGTTATGTTTAGAATTACGCATTTACCCTATTACTTAGATGTTGTGCTTAGACTAGTAGCAATAGGACACTACACATATTATTGACGATTCATGTTGCACGAGCACTGATTGTATGCTACACACACCGTCAATAATTGTCATGTCACACACAAACCAGTTATAGATATTATATTTCTTGGTTAGGGACATTGTGACATTGATTCATATTCTTACCACATATGACATTTAGCATACCTGCATACCTATAGGGTATTGTACCATTAGTGATAGGTACATGCACACTTTACGACATAGCTACATGTTTACCTTTACTTGATGTTATGTAGAATTGGATAAAATAGGAACCGTATGATATTTATATTAACTTGTTGCAATTAATTAGCATTTTTTCCTTTATATGCTTGCATTTCAGATATGCAGCACATATTGTATTCATGGATTTGCGCATTATTATATGGATTTTTCATGATATTTTTTGGATTTGGGAACCGCGGGAGTTCATGAAATTTTGCATTATTTGAAAAACCCGGTTTCTTGGATATGATATTTGAGCAGCCACCATGAGTTTTATCGGTTCTGATATATATATATACCCCTACGAGGAGGCGTCGAGGCCATAGAGGGTACATGGTGGGGCCCGGAGGTACCCCGGGGCAAGAAAGGGATGTCGATGTACTACGCCGATGAGCCCAGCAGGGGAACCATACCATCCGGTGGCAGTACCAATGACTCGGCGGTTATCATGGGGATACCGACGGGAGTCATGTACGTATGGATACGTCGAAAGGAGAGGGTCAGAGCTAGGCACTCGAGCTTTCGGTATAGCGTATGATAAGTACCTATCAGGATGCCATTCTTGGTAACAGCATCTGATAGATCAATATTTCTGTGTCGATGCTTGGCACATTGGTTTCATGATATTTCTAATTACTTGTGTATATATAACAGTGGGTTAGGACGCTGTTATATATACCCTTACACCAATATTAGTGGAGTGGGACGCGAATATATGTGTATTGACCTTATCATATTTATTTATGCAAATATATTTAGGATGTTAGAATGTTACTTAAGATTTGACATTTGGGATATAGGTGATTCATTTGAGATTGGATATTGGATATATACGAGACTCACTTGATTTTGTACATTCGGGATATAGGGGATTTATTCGATATGGTACATTGAGGAGATGTGAGACTTATGTGATATGAAAGCCAAATTAGGGGCTGATTTGAGGAACTGGATTTTGAATGCCTTGATCGATAGTGATCCTACCACGATGTCAGGATTCCGTGGAAATGACATATTTCACTCCACTGCTCACAGTTATCTGTTTATGCACTGCTTCATGTATTAGTAGTACCTGTTAGTGTACCTTTCATGATTGTTGCATATTTACATTCTCATATCCTTATTGCATGATTATTGCATACTGATTGTCATATCATTATTGCTTCGTATATTAGTTATACCTGCTAGAGTACTTTCATTATTACTGCATCGACATGACCTGTTATTGCTGTTAATTGCATATCTTAGATTCACGTTGTACGTGCATACTTGCGATTACCTGCACATGTTATTTACTATTCACGAGTTTGCAACTCACCCCCGTTGTGCCACAGTTGTTTTGCAGGGTGTTTCCCCAGAGTATTCGAGGCAGGCTATTCATCTATCATCTTTTGCTACAGATACCGCATCGGCTCACAGTGTGCTGTTTTGCTTAGGTGGGTTTTGGTGGTTATCTGTATATTCGTTGTATCTTATACTTTTCATCTACTGTTATTTTGTTGACTTAGAGACTTAGTGAGGACGATATTGTATATTATTTGTGGATTTGTTGTCTTTTATACAGTTTCCTTTCTATTGTCTTTCATTTCTTCGCTACGGCGTCGTATATTTGTTGTGGTGATTGTTTTCCGCCTTTGGGTGTGTATTTGCTCCCGTTTGGGGATGCTTCATTTATATTTCTGTTGTACCCGTTTTTGGGGCTAGTTTTACAAAGGGGGTGCTGCCAAAACTTTAAAGAAAGAAAAGTTGGACTTTTAAAGAATTTGGCTTGTGATTTCAAATGTTTCAAAACTGCTATTATCTTTTCATGTCTTTTTTATGGTTTAGATTTCTGGGTTTTGGCTTTCTTTTACTGCGTCATGTCTTTAGGCGTTGCGTAGTATTAGGGCCGTCACGTGCCAATTTCGGGTCGTGACAAAATTGGTATCAAAGCGCTAGGTTTTACCTTTCGGAGTGTAGGATGTCCTTGGTATGATGAGTAGGTAGCTTAAGTAGAGCAACGTAGTGTGTGTATGTCTGCAGCATACTCACGATGCGGTACTTCGCCTAAAGGGTCCTAAGTACATTGCTTGAAATTCCTTCTTTGATGATTCATATCCTTGTGATTTGATTTCCATGTTCTTATCAAATCTTATCTCTATGTATAGCCTTGCCGCCGATGACTATGGGGACTCAGAGTGATGCAGCGATGGCCGAGGTCAGAGTTGGTTCTGGTGAGACGAGCACTGACCAGGATGGCACTCTAGTTGCACAGGTCCAGACGGATCAGCCTTCGACAGATCAGCTCGCTAGTCTTGTGGCAGAGATGCAGGATATGCGCCAGACGATGAGTTCATTGGTTGATGCCGTTCAAGCGCAGCGACAGGAGGTTGTCACCCCTGTTACTCAGTTGTTCCTTGCGATCAGCATGCAGCAGTCTGTCTGTTAGTTATATGTATGCCCTAGAGGCCATTACTGTACAAGAGATGTATATTGTAGTGGATGCTGGGACATATATAGGGAGGACTTTCTTGCTCAACATGATAGTGCGCTATCTGGTTGCTCTTTATCTTAACTTGTACACTTATTGTCTCTCTGTTACATGTTGATAAAGCCCTTAGGATGTGTACTCGACTTCCAGGATTATGATGCAGATCATACTAGTGGGGCCTGGGTAGTCCAAGAGTACATCCTTCAATGTTCCTAGTCGTGGGAATGTCGAGACGGGGCATCAATATTCCAGAGTAGACTAGCGTATATCTTCTCGAACCAAGTGATGGGCGATGGATGATCCCATATCCATTGGTGTTTAACATTAGAAACAGTATGCGGGTGCTCAGTGGAGACTGGGTACACTGAACGGACTCGCCGAGAACTCCCAGATGGTATTATACCTCACGTCAGATGGCAGTTCTCTGGTGACCCTGGTACAGCATAATCTGTTGACCCGAGATCGGCATAGAGTCTTGTGTGTCTGCCACTGTGCTTTGATTTCCACTCTACCACGGCTCTGCTGAGTCGTGCCAACAGGTGGTTTTTGGGTACAGTCCCGATTCACATGGAGGCAATGAGCGATAGGAGGGGATTCGTCTCTCCCGGTATTGGGGGTTGATGTTGCACTATGCTCGACTGGCCATAACTGGAAATCCCTGGCCAGGGTTGCACTAATTTACTGGTAAGTGTTATCAGTAGTTTTATGCTTGTTATGGACCTTACATCGGCTTGACTTATCAAGCTTCTGGGGTCTGACGTTTACCACCCCTAGGCGAGATATGCGACATATCAGACGAACAGACCGGACTGTGCGGTAAGTGTTACTGATTGGATTCGCAGGAGTGTGAGCAGGCTTGCTCGTTGAGCTTCTGATCGCTCAATATCCGGGTGGCCGTTATGTTTAGCAGACCGCTTGCGGCTTGTGGGTGATTGATATGATCACCACCTACTGCCGGCGTATTGACGAGTCTTTAGAGTCCTACACAGAAGTTTCCTGGCTCAAGCGAAACGAAATAGGAGCGCATATGAGATATGTGCGGGACTGAGAATAATACCAGTATGAGATACTGTATTCTATTCTCGCGATTTGTATCATCAGTCGGTTATATGAGATATAGCTGAGTTACCGAATCAAGTGTTGATTCGATATATTGATACACTAGATATTAGTCGGTTATATGCGATATGACCGGATCATTAAATCAAGTGTTGATTTAATGATTTAATGTATAATTATATATATTTGATATATTACTTTACATTAACTAGTATTTGTTCACTTAAGATTGACTTTCTCACTTTATGTGCACAAGTTGTATATGTGATATATGTTTGTGCACTAGTTTGCATCATGATTGATGATACGTGCAAACATGGGTGGGTGGGTGACATACACCATGTTAATTATAATTTAGGTTTTTATTTATCTTAATTATTCAAAATGGTGGTTTCTTTTGTCATGGCTTGAAGCTTCATGAAGCTTGAAGCAACTTTGACAAAGTCCACTCATTTTGTCTTGATTAAGATATTCATTAACCAAACCATTATAATTAACTATGGTTTAGTCTCTAAAAAGGTTAGCTCACCCATTGTTGAATTATGATAGACTTCACTTGATTATTCTTTTTATATAATTCATTTTAATTCCTTTTCTTTTCTTTCTTCTTCTTCTTCAAGAAGAAGAAAAGCTTGCTAGATTTTTATCAAGTGAAGAAACAAAGTGAGAAATCAAAATCCAAAGTGAACCCACTTCCTATTTCATCATTCTCTACTACTTTCCATTTAGTTTAGGGTGTTCTCTTCACAAAGTTCTTGACCTAGTGAAATGGAGCTTGAGTTTGAGTCTCCTCGACGTAGATCATCTTCGGCCTCGAAGTCAACGACCTAGCCCGTTCAATTCTCCGAGGAAACCATTACTAGAGGCCGGGATTTCGATGATCGCAGCGAAGGGACGTCAACACGGAGCTTTAGAACTGAAGGACCGGATCTACAAAGGTTGTAATCCCTTTCACTTAGTGTTAAAGTTGTTTGCTTGCTTTAGTTTTCGCATAATCTCTAGTATACGATCTTGGTTGGGGTTGTTCGTCACGGCTAAAATTTCTGAATCGGGCATGGTAGATGCCTTGTAGAACCTTGTTAGAGTGCCTAGGAACCCTACAGTGGTATCAGAGCCAAGCTAGACCTTTAGGCGAAGTCTAGACGAAGTTTAAAGTCCGATCGAACTCTGACACACCCTAATGTACCCCTCTCTGGACATTTTCTAAAAATGTGATATTTTCTGCATTAAAAATACTCAGAAAAACAAGCAGGAAAAACTAAGAATTACTGTGAAGTACGACCCACTAATTCGCTTATTCGGCCGCGGAACCGCCGCCCAACCCCAAAATTTTGAATTAGTCCCTGTAACTTCATATATTTATTCTTAAGTCCTTTCTTGTCATTTTTTTCTAGTAATATTTTAATTCCACTCAAGTGTTGAGTTTTCTTGGGTTATATTGGGGACTCGTTGATTCGATCGGATAATTTAACTTTGTTTAGTTTGTCCGGGTAATTTTTAGAAACTGTTAAAAAGTTCGAACGGATATCAATAACTCACTTTTTCCCCTGTCGGAAAATTTTTCAAAAGTTGGATTTTTTCTCGAGTTTAAAAACGTTTTAAGTCGTGCAAGTAATACGATGGACCCTCTAGAAGATAACAAACCTTAACTCGATTATGTGACCGTCTTGAACTGCCTCTGAACCTTAGGGTTTGGGGCAGTACGGCGTTGCCACATGTGAGGCGTTGGCTTGACCCTTCTACGGCTGGACCATTGGTACTGTGGCATGTGATGGATAATTTTTTGAATGCCGCTCAAGTGTTGAGCTATTTGGGAAATCTTGGGTGTTTGTTTATTCGATCGGAAAGTTTAACATTGTCTATTTATCTGGAATGTGATACAATATTTGAAATCCATAAGCAGTTATGAGATAACTAAATTGAATGTTGTAAATCTAGCAGTTCAGTCTCAAATGATCGGTTGCCACGGAAATTTTGATGTGATCAAAAGTCCGTCGCAATCACGTAGCGTATGCGGATACTCACCGGATAAACTAAATAGACAGCCATGCCCCATAGCCCCGACCAAGTGACTGTAGGAGAACCCCGTCGCCAAAAGCACCCGTTCGGGTGCTTGCGGCAGCGGTGTTCCGCCTTAGTGCACTTCGTCGACGGCAGCCGAGGGTGCGACCGTCTACTAAAGTTTTCGACGAGCATTCGATCAGGATGTCGGGAATCTTGTTGAATTGCCCGACTTGATATTGAAAAGAGTTCTCGATATTGAGACTAAAATGCGGGGTTTATAATAGTTAGGCGTTTGATGTCTAAGGAATTCATTTGATTAGGCATGCGATGTCTAAAGTGGTTGCGGATTCCAACTGTTGTAGTTTTACACTTTCTTTTCTGCGACCGTAAGTGTAATATGTAGAGTATCGCCGGTTTCGTTGCTATACATCAACGACAATTGAGATACGCATATTTACTTACGTTGTTGATATGTGATGTTATGTGTTGCTGGATATGTTATTTTGGATCGTCGTGTTTGAATAGCCGGGGGTTTTCATGTGAGATGAGATTTTTTCATTTTCATTCATGTAAAATTCATTATATGTAATATTCTTTTATCGGGGCACTTCCGGGCTGAGGATGATGTCACCATTGTATATTATTTACTTTTCCGCATTAGGATAGACCCAAAGCGGGGAGCATAAGTAACCGTGTTCTAGGGTCCAGTGGGAGACCATCTCGAGGAGTCGAGACCGGGTCTCCTAACTCTAGAATTGGTAGGGTTGCTTGCCGCTCTCATAGGGGTCTAGGGTGTGGGATTGGCTATTCATCACGACCGTGGAATCCGTGTTTTATACAGGCTCAAAATAAAATACGGACGTTCTAGTATATCCAATATTTCATATGTTGTTTTCTGATGCGTTATCTGTGATGTGATCATGTGATATGTTCAGATAGATACTGTATATATTATATATGATATATTATATAGACGTTGCTTATGTTTTACACCCGCACTAGCCCTGCCCCGCTCTGCCGTTAGTTACCTAACCTAACGGTGCAGACGGGACATCGAGACGAATGCAGATGGCATAAGCGTACGTTGTATTTATCTGTGATGTTTAGGTGGACTTAAATGATGGGACTTCATTAATCAGATTAATGAAAGAAAAATAAACCTAAATGATGTTGTGGAATCGAATTTCAAAAATTAGGTAGCTCTAGTTGTTGCTTTGCATAGCGGTGTTCCTTGTAGAACATCCAGCACCTTATTCGATAAGGAAAGAGCCAAGATCCCTTCACCGGGAGTGACCTCTTTAGCAATAACTAGCAGATGCTACAACCTTCGGTTTGTCTTTTGACTGCTTTTCTAGTTCTTGCTTTGCATAGTGGTATTGTGAATATCCTGCACCTCATTCGACGAGGAAAGAGCCGAGATCCCTTCACTGGGAGTGACCTCTTTAGCGAAACTAGCAAAAGCCTCAAAAACACTCCATTTTAAACCATTTGATTCCGCAACGAGATCAAGTTCAAAGCGTTAAAGGTTTTCTTAGAAACCATCAGCAACCCTCCATCATTTTAGGAAGTAGAGTACTTAGTATTCGTGCTGTGTTTATTGACCTTAGTTAAGTCACAGTGTACGGTAGCTAAGTGATGTCTTCCTACACCGCATATGATGCGATTAGTTAGGACAGTCGCGTGACTTTGTTGACCATAGTTAATGGTCATGTGGGTGGGTCTAATTAATCACGAAATGACGGGTAGAGCTTGACTAGTGCTTATGATTTGTTGACCATAGTTAAGGTCATAAGTGCTAGGGGTAAAAACCATTATCGGGAGTTTCAAGTGTTGAAATTTGTAATGAGATTGCATAACTTCTATAAGATAGTTGGATCCTAATTCCCACTGCGAGTAATTGTTACTCCTGGGAGAGTTTTGCTCTTTACAATTAGTCGATCAAGTAGGTGTCTAGAAAGGTGTCAACGGGGTTATGCCCCTGGGAAAACGAGGTTTAATTTAAATAGGTCCGTGCAAAAGCACAGGGAACCTCCCTCAAACTACCGGCACTGGCCTGGCTGAAATATTGGAGAACTTGTAGAGTGTAATTAATCCCGGCTAGTCTTTCCTTTTAAGGTTTGAAGGAAGATTTGATAAAAACAGTGGGAGCCATCCTAATTAGATAAATATATAACCAATCTAATTTTACAAGAGCGCACGCAGAATGTTTTCTTCTCTCTCTCTCCAGGTAGCGACCATGTCACGCCTTAATCAAGATAATAATATGGATGTATTGACCGAACCTGCTTGTTATACTGAGCTGGGGAACGTTGGTCCCGCTCACTTATAATTGTTGTAAGACCGAGCAGGAAATAGGGGAATACCAGGATTCCCATACCGCCCAAACGAAGAAAGTGCATGATGATGCATCTCCTTCGAGTGTGTTCATTACATAGAATTGTTTCTCAGTATCCTCTACATCCTGGGTATTTGATACCGGATCAGGATCACAAATATGTAATCTGTTACATGGGCTACAGACAGGTAGAGAACTGAGAACGGGTGATAAGTTTCAAGAGTTGAAAATGGTGCAATTGTTGCAGCCAGAGTGTTGGCAGTTATCACCCTGTATTACTAAATACATTGATTCTGAACGAATGTTATTAGATACCGAACCTGACATACAACATCATATCAGTCTCTTTATTTATTAAAGAAAGGATATAATTTTGTATTGTTGGATAATGATTTGAACATTTCCTATATCAAGAGTTGATCGGTTCAGGCACGTTATCTAAAAGCATATACATTCTAAATCAAACCACAGTTCCTAACGTACAAAACACACACAAGAGGAAGAATTCAGAAATAAACGAATCCTTCTTGAGGCATTGTAGACTAGGTCATATCTATGCGACCCGACTAGCTAAGTTACATTTAGAAGCATATTTAAATCAGTTTGAATTTACATCTTGTGAAACTTGCCGGTCATGTCACAAAGATAAGATGACCATAGCTCCGTTTACTGGAAACAGAGAAAGAGTTAGTGAACTCTTGGGACTGATACATAGTGATGTATGAAGGTCCCCAGTCTACATATGCCAGGACTAGTCCTTTGTACTTCCTTACATTCACTGATGATCTCTCAAGATTCGGACACATGTTCCTGTTGAAACACATGTCTGAAGCTTTTGAGAAATTCAAAAAATATAAGTCAGAAGTAGAGAACCAAAACGGGTATAAGTATTATGTCCTGTAAGCCCATGCTACCTCTCCCGGTACTTTCGAGCAAGCGGAATTTGATAAAAAACGATTTTCTTAGAGGTGGTAACATGGACTTAAAACCCGGATCTTTGTTAAACATCTAACTAATAACCTAACTACGAGTTGCTAACTACTCGGTTAGGGGGTCATACCTTTCTTTTTCTCGAACTCCTTCGTCTTCAAGCTTCGATGGTCGTCCGAATCGGCTTCTCCCCGTTGTCTCCTTGCGCCGAAGATAGATCCACCTGAAAGCTTCAACCTTTGGCTCCTTCTTCGAACTTTGAAGAAACTAGTTCACTCGGTTTGCTAAACCTTGTGAACTAGAGTGAGTAGAGAAGAGTTTGTATGGGATTTTATCTATGGTTCTTGGTTCTCAACTCATGAGAAAAGTGAACCATAGAGTCAAGAGAGGGAGAGCAAGAGGAGGAGATGAGAGCTTAAGAATAAGAGAGAGAATGAGCATGAAAGAATGAGAGAAGATTTTTCTCATTTGGCTCTCATAATCCAAAACAATCATAGCACCTCATATCAATCAAGTATTATGTGATGGTTTAAGCAACCATAGCCATATCATTTCATGCACTCATTTTGCACAAAAGAGCAAGCAAGAAAAAGTCTTTGCCATGAAATGATAGCTATAGTTATCATGATGGTCAACTAATCAAGCCTAGTCAACCGGTCAACAAAGTCAACAAGTCAACAAAAGTCAACAAGTCAACAAAGTCAATCCCTCAACAACCATGTCACCATAATACTTAATTAATATAATTGTTAATCACATATCATATTCTCATTAGGGTTGAGCAAAAAGTCAATAGTCAACGGTCAACGGTCAACAACCCTAATGAGAATCCTCCTCCTCTGTCTCTCCGTCAACTGTGCATACACACCCGCATCCGCGTTCCGAGGAACACGGATGCAAACTGGATAAAACCAATCCCAATACGTACACTAGGATCTGGCTTAAACCAAAGCCCGCTAGTGTAAACTGTCCGGACACTGTACGTGCACAAGTGCACGGATGTGACCGAACCCTGTCGCAAAACCATGCGACCTGCTGCAAAACCATGCGACCTCTACTCTTTTGCCTAAAGGCGAATAGCTTTCTGTGTGGGACTCTAAAGACTCGACACTACGCTGGCAGTGGGTTTAACCACAGACCGCAAGCGGCACTAGCTGTGCGTAACGGTCCCCAGGTAGATGCCGACAAGAAGACTGACGAGGCGAAACCCATCTGAACTCCTACTGAGCCTGAATGTGACATTCTCCGTACAGTCCGGTCTGTTCGTCTGATACATCGCATGGCGGGCCTACGGGGCGGTAAACGTCAGTCCCCCAATAGCGGTACAAGTCGTGTCGGAGTGAAGCCCAAAACACCCTGAGATAACACTGGAAGCCTACCAGTATATCTCGTTTACCCTGGCCAGGGACTACTCGTGTAATGGCTCTCCTAGACACAGCGCGATGTCAACCCCCAATACCGGGAGAGTTGAATCCTGTCTAACCGTCACTTCCTCCAAGTGCTTCGGGACTGCACCCAACTACCACCTGTTTGCACGACTCCTTTGAGCCGTGGTAGGGTAGTAATCAAAGTACAGTGGGAACACACTCGGGGCGAAGTGAAAGTGTCAAGTCAGCGGACTAAGCTGTACTCATGTCACCTGGGAACTGATAACTGACGATAGGCATAATACCAACTAGTCAGTTCCCGACGAGTCCTGTCCAGTGTACTCGTAACCCAACGAGCACCCGCATACTATCTCAAGTACGACGTACCGACGGCTGTGGGACAGACCGTCTCCCATACTGGGATGAGAAGCGCATGCGCTAGTCTACTCCGGAGTATCGATGCCCTGTCTCGATAGTCCTGTGACCAGGGACCTGCTTAAGGATGTGCTTATAGATTACCCAGCCCCACTAGTGTGACTGCCATCACAACGCTGGTAATCAAGCAAAGATCCTAAGGGATCCACTAATGTGTATAGGCGATATACTAAAATAAACACATGTACACATTGAAGTAGAAACAAACCAAGTAGCATACTACTATTTTGAGCAAGATTGTATATACAAGGTGAATATCCCAAGCTTCCATTCAGTAATATACAAACTAGTATGATACAGTAATGGCCTCTAGGGTATATACACTAACAATCTCCCACTTGCACTAAGGCCATGTACTGGCGTATCGAAGACCTATCATCTCGATCAGCCGCTCGAACTGAGTCTGGGGCAAGGCCTTGGTGAATGGATCTGCAGTGTTATCTTCTGAAGCGACTCTCCGAACCTCGATCTCCTGGCGATCCACGATCTCCCTGATCAGGTGATACCGCCTCAAGATGTGTCTGGATCTCTGATGGGACCTGGGTTCCTTCCCTAAAGCTATAGCCCCGTTGTTGTCGCAATACAGAGGTATTGGATCAACAATGGACGGAACCACCTGAAGTTCTTTCAAGAACTTCCTCATCCAGACAGCTTCTTTTGCGGCATCAGATGCAGCGATGTATTCCGCTTCCATCGTCGAGTCTGCAACGGTTTCCTGTTTGGAACTCTTCCAACACACCGCCCCTCCATTGAGGGTACAGACAAAACCCGACATGGACTTGGAATCATCCTTGTCACTCTGGAAGCTGGAGTCAGCAAAGGCCTCGATCTGGAGGTCTTTTCCGCCATACACCAAGAACATGTCCTTAGTCCTTCTGAGGTACTTGAGAATGTTCTTTACTGCTATCCAGTGTTTCTCCCCAGGGTTTGACTGATACCGGCTTACCACACTCAGTGCATAAGCTACATCCGGTCTGGTACACAACATCGCATACATTATAGAGCCTACCGCAGAAGCGTAGGGTATAATAGACATGCGATCCCTCTCCAAATCAGTCTTGGGAGACATCTCTTTAGAGAGGGTGATCCCGTGACAAGCCGGTAGGTTACCGCGCTTGGAATCTTCCATACTGAATCTCTTCAGTATGGTGTCGATGTACCTGGACTGTGAAAGTCCTAATATCCTCTTGGATCTATCACGATGGATCCGGATCCCCAGGATGTATGAGGCATCACCCAGGTCTTTCATGGAGAACCTGTGCGACAAGAACCCCTTAACAGATTGTAGCATAGGAATGTCATTTCCTATTAAGAGAATGTCATCCACGTATAAAACGAGGAATACTACAGTTCTCGCTACAAATCTACTATAGATGCATGGTTCATCTGGATTTTTGATAAAGCCAAATTCCTTGACCGTCTCATCAAAACAGATGTTCCAACTCCGCGATGCCTGCTTTAGTCCATAGATGGATTTAAGCAACTTGCACACCTTTCCGCTGCTCCCACTCTGAATGAAACCCTCTGGCTGGTCCATATAGACACACTCCTCTAAATTTCCATTTAGAAAAGCTGTCTTTACGTCCATCTGCCAAATCTCATAATCGTGGAAGGCAGCAATGGCAAGAAGGATCCGAATGGATTTCAGCATAGCCACTGGAGAAAAGGTTTCGTCATAGTCCAAACCAGGTCTTTGACGAAAACCCTTTGCCACAAGTCTAGCCTTATAGGTCTCAACCTGTCCATCTACACCAATCTTCCTTTTGAAGATCCACTTGCATCCTACGGGTTTTACCCCGTCTAGAGCAATGTCCAACATCCATACTTTGTTGGTGTACATGGACTCTATTTCGGTCCGCATTGCATCCAGCCATTTTACTGAGTCAACGCTCTGAACGGCCTGTAAGAAGCTAGTAGGCTCATCATAATCCATGATGCAATCCTCTTTATCCCCGTCTATGAGAAAACCGTAGTATCTCTCGGGCGGATGAGACTGCCTACCACTCCTGCGGAGCGGCGTAGGAATGTCCTGTTCTTTTGAACCCTCTGGCTCCACTAAACTTTCAGTAATAGTCTGTGGTTCTGGAATTTCTTCCAGCTCTACTACGCTCCCACTAATTTCCTTTTCTAAGAACTGGTGTTCTAGAAAGTGGGCATGACGAGAAACAATAACTTTTTGTTCCTCTTCGCAGTAGAAGAAATATCCCTTGGAGTTCTTTGATATCCCACAAACTTGCACTGTACTGAGCGTGCCTCGAGCTTGTCTGCATGCTGCTTTTTGACAAAAGCTGGACTTCCCCATGTCTTAATGTGATTAAGATGGGGCCTCTTCCCACACCACATCTCATATGGTGTGGTAGGCACAGTCTTAGTGGGAACTCGGTTCAAAAGGTACGCAGCTGATTCTAGAGCATACCCCCAGAATGATCGCGGTAACTCAGCGTTATTCATCATGGACCGTACCATATCCAATAGGGCGCGGTTCCGTCTCTCCGATACACCGTTATGTTGCGGAGTGTATGTTGGAGATAGTGCCCTCATAGTCAATTATTGGATCGCAGGTACGTGATTGCAATGATTGCGGAGGACCTATCCCGGTAGGACAGTCTTACTCGAGATGATAGTATACTATCTGGTTTGCCTTTATCAGTCGTGTACTTGTTCAGGTGACTGATTGCATGTTACACTTTGATAGAGCCCTTAGGATCTTGCTTTACTACCTACAGTATGATGGCGATCATATACGTGAGAGTTGGGTAGTTTATATGCATATCCTTAATTGTGGTCCCTAGTCGTGGGAGTTTCGAGACAGGGCATCGATACTCCGGAGTAGACTAGTGTATACAGTCGAGACCCCAACGAGGGGCGGTGGCCGGTCTCACAAGCCACTGGTGTCAGTTGGATCACCTAAGATGTATACAGGTGCTCATTGGGTTATGAGTACACCGGACAGGACTCGCCGGGAATCTGCTAGTTAGTACTATACCTATCGTCAGATAGCAGTTCCCAGGTAACATGTGTACAGGTTAGTTCATTGATCTGAGGTCGTCATTTGTCTCGTATGAGTTCCCACTGTGCTTTGATTTCTACCCTACCACGGCTCAAAGGAGTCGTGCAAACAGGTAGCTTTTGGGTACAGTCCCGAGCCATATGGAGGCACGTGAGCGGATCGGCAGGGGATTCGTCTCTCCCGGTATTGGGGGCGAGATCGTGCTGTGTCTAGGAGAGCCATTACACATAGCCCACGGCCGTGGCAGGAGATTTACTGGTAGGTACTCCAGTAGTATCTCAGGGTGTTATTGGGCTACACTCCGACACGACTTATACTGCTTCTGGGGGTCTGACGTTACTAGCCCCCTAGGCGGATATGCGATACTCATTGACGAACGGACCGGACTGTATATACATTGTCACTGTTAGGCTCAGTAGGGTTTCTGGATGTGTTAGCTCATCGGCCACCCTTGAGTGCGCTCATCAGTCTCCCTTGAGATCAGTCCGTGGGCAACCGTCACGCATAGCTAGTGCAGCTGACGGTTTGTGGTTAAACCCACTGCCAGGGTACTGAAGAGTCATTAGAGTCCCCCACAGACAGTTTCCCAAGTTTCGGGTGAAACGTTGTAGAGGCCGTATGGTTTTATGGCAGGGTTCGGAAAATGCACGTGCGTTTACGCACGTGTCGATTTTCGGACAGATGATACTGGTCGGCTTTGGTTTAAGCCGGATCCGAGTATTATATTGAGTAGGTATAATATCTTTGTCTCAGTTGCATTTGTATTCGGTCGTAATACAAATGCGGGTATATTTATACAGTTTCGGGGTTTTCCTGAAAGTCGTTTCAGGATCACTTTTGGAAGTTGCCAGTTTCCAGTTTTCTATCAGCCGTCTTTTAACATTCGGTTAAAGACGGATTTATCTTTTCTTCAGATAAGAGTGAGTCATCATTCTAGAAGCTTCTAGAAGTGATGATGAGGCATATGACTCATTAGTGCATTAATGGTTTCATTAATGGCTTGATGAGGTGTGATTATGACTCATGCTTTGAAATTTATACATTCTTGTTTTGGTTAAGATATTTCTTCATGATAAGCTTCATCATATGGTCACCCCCCTCTCCTACGGTCACCTCCCTCTTGCTATATATGGCCGGCCCTCTCTCTCCTCACTCTTACACTTACTTGTTGTTCCACTTGAAAAGATATGATAGTATTTGGGGTGCGTGGAATTTTACAGTTCATTTCATTCCATCACCCAATTCCCTCGGCAACTTCATTAACCGATCGTCCACGGATTTGGACGAAGTGAGACAAAGTCATCTACTCATTCTCTACATCAATTCTTGGTCGTCTCTTTTAGCAAACTTGACGATCCAGTTGCCTCGAGTCAGAGGCGGGAGCCCGTTTAAAGAATCGGTGATGTGGTGCCACCTCGACGAGGATATCGAAGTTCGACGAGATCGGAGCAGCCGCAACGGAGCGTGGGATGATGGTTAAAGAACGAAGGACTCGGATCGTTCGGTATAACCTTTCTACACTCTTTACAGTTTGTTAGTTTAGCAATAATGGCAGATCCGGGTTAAAGTATACGATAGCGCCAGTTTAAAAGTTTTTGTTCCGCATTTGGCGTCTGTAGACGGCCGGGGCGCTAGCGTAGACTTAGAGTGGTATCAGAGCCTCACCATTTTGCTATACTAACTTGTGCTAACGCGTTTAAAATATCGATCGAACCGGAAATCGAAAACTACAAAATTCCATTTTGATAGTTTCTGTTGATTTTAAATGGTCTCGAAAATTATTTCTGGATGTCTTAAAAATCAGAGCAGGGTTTTCTAAGAACTACGACAAAAGTTGGAGTCGTGATCCCTCCAAGCTGCCGCAGGAGCGCGGCCAAACCCATGGTTTGGCCGCGCAACCGCGGCCACGTGGGGAGCACGTGCTCCCAAATTTTGTCAGTTGGTTCTCTGTGGGATTTTGAGGTTTTTGGTATATATCGTTTTGGCCCAGTTTTTGTTACTGTTCACCAGTAAGTCGTGGGGCCCACTTTTTGATATTTGGTCGATCGAAATTTAAACATGTTAGTTTGCAGTGCTTACATTATATCTCCGACCGGGAATGTCATTTGATCGGTAAACCGCGTTTGATTGCTATAGTTCTTTTAGACGGGTTTGCGAACGTGACATTCGCGTTGATGTTCTGTGTTGTGCTGTGATGTTGCGGATTTGTCGTGGTGGATAGCAATGTTCAATGGTAGTACAGTTTGTGTTTATTTGTACTTTTGATATTGCGGGACGAGCGTCCAACATGTGGACTGCCGTCACTGCCTGTTGTATAATATTCTTTTGGGGCACGACCAGGTTGCGGTCGATGTACCTGTTGTACTATTTTTCATTACTGTACTAGGTTTTACCCCGCGACGGAGTGCACGGATAGCCGGGTTCGGGAAAGCAACGGGTCCGCATCTCATGGCTTTGAGAGGCAGAGGGGCCCCACTTCAGAATTGGCAGACTATTCGCTGCACTCGTAGGGGGTACAGGTTGACCCAAGGAGGGGTGCCCAAGTTTACCGGATTCCGTGAAGTGCCGGGTGTTCCATTCACTATGCTGTGGGGACTGCCTGACTTCAGGTTTTGGCGGGTAACTTGCCGCACCCGTAGGGGTCTAGGTTTCATTGCACAGGCTATCCACACGACAGGGGAACGTCGGGTTTCAGCAGCGGCTCTGTGAAACCCGGGGATCCCAGATATCTGTATTGTTCTGTGATGCTTATTACTTTTCTGTAATGTTGCATATTATCACGCCTGGAGCGATTATGTATATTGGTTTATATACTATTAGATGTTGTATATGTTTTACACCCGCGCTAGTCCAGTCCCCGCTCTGTCGTTAGTTAAGTAACCTAACGGGTGATGACGGGACCCAGCGACGAATGCGGATGGCATATACGTACATTTTATTTTCGTTCTTTTCTGGTGTGATTATTGATGGGACTGCGTTGATTCTGATCAATGCAAAAGTTAAACAAACCTATTTGATGTTGTTGGAACAATTTTAAAAAGTGTTATTGCAAAGACGTTTCCTTTTGTTTTGCATAGCGGTATTCGGTGGAATATCCTGCACCTCATTCGACGGGGCAAGGGCCGATATCCCTTCACCGGGACTGACCCCTTGGGCAGAAGTTTGCGTCAGGGTAATAACTTCACTATAGCCGATTACATGTTGCTTTGCATAGCGGTATTCAGTGGAATATCCTGCACCTCATTCCACGAGGAAAGAGCCGAGTTCCCTTCACCGGGAGTGACCTCTTTAGCAAAGGTTTTCGTCACTATATTTTAAAAAGCTATCAGGTTCCTTCAGCGATATCAAGTTCACTACGCTAAAGGTTTTTCGCCAAAAACCAGCCGTAGCCCTCCGTCGTTTCTTATGGATGGTCAGTAATATTCAAGCTATGTTTGTTGGCTTTCGTCAAGGCATAGTGTTTGGTAGTTGCTGGGGTATTCATTTGTTGCATAGATAGATGTGTTGGTTTGGGACAGTCGTATTACCTTGTTGGCTTTCGTCAAGGGTATGTACGGGTGGGTTCAAATTAACAAGATAATGACGGGCAGAACATGACATGTGACTTATGATTTGTTGACTTTCGCCAAGGTCATAAGAGCATGGGGTAAAAATCAGATCGGGAGTTTCTAAAGAAACTGAAACTTGCCAGGCATGCGCATACCTTCTGGAGTGTGATAACGCGAGTGGATTCCGTCACGTTATCATGCGATGAGAGTTGGATCCCGATTCCCACTGATGAGTTGGTTTACTCTTCGGGTGATCCCGATTGATTCTTCTTTAGGTTTGGAGGAGAATTTGACAGGACAGTGGGAGGTTTCCGGATTAGATAAAAGTTATGACCATTCTGATCTAGGTTAGAGTGCACGCAGAGTGTTTCTTTTCTCTCTCTCTCTTTGGCAGCGACCTTTGACCGACCCTAGACTATGACTCAGTGACCAAGTTGACCGAACCTTCTTAAAATACTGGCTTTTTGGATTGTCTATGTTGCATAAGTCATTGCCACTCCTTCTTTTACCCTTTGCATTTCTCAGAACACCCATATTACTACGGATATCCACTTCCATTGGATAGATCCATCGTATGGTTATATACGAACTCGAAGGGACTTCTTCGAGGATGGATCCAGGTTCAGGAGAAATAGAATTGGTTTATTCAGTTGTCTTTTATTATCACCTTCTCTCAGGTTGCGAGGGCTCCTTGGTTTAGGAGAGTACACCTATTACGCTTATTGGATAGTCTTATTCCAAACCATAGGCAGGTGCCGAAAGGTAGGGAATGAAGAAAACCAATTAGCCTAAGAAGGGTGTGCAGAAGGCAATATGTAAAGACAAAATAAAGGGATTAGAAAGAGGGCAAAGTAAATTGCGACTAATATCATTCACGACCAAAACCGCGTACTTCATCGCCACTCCTATTTCACTTTTAAAAGAATAAGGTATTATTCAGTTGTCTTTTATCATCACCTTCTCTCGAGATGCGAGTACTCCTTGGTTTAGGAGGGTACACCTATTATGCTTACTGGATAGTCTTCTTCCAAACCATAGGCTGGTGCCGAACGGTAGGGAAGGAAGAAAACCATTTAGCCTAACGATGGTGTACAGAAGGTAATGACTAAAGACAAATAAAGGGATTTGGAGAGATGGCAATAAAATATACGGTTGAAGTTATGAATTGGATTATGGAAGAGGCATTGCTATGAATACCAGGATACCCCTACGAAACATTTTCATGTTTCAATGCATTGTTAAAGGAAAACTGTTTTCCCGATTAGACACTTACTCCAAGGGTATGTATTTACCAGGTTTCATTATCATGTCTGTATGGTTTTACAGATGATGAGTGGGAGTAAGATATTGGGAATTAGGTGATCATCCTCATTATATCGGAATTCGTAGTAATTGGTGATATTTGAGGAAATCGCCAGGGTACAGTTTTTCACCTACGACGCACAGGATTTGAGTTGTTCAAACTCAGCGGACTTATACAGAGTATTGTATGTTGTCCAAGTGTCCATCAGGACAAAGGGGTAGGTCCTCGTACTATGTTCTGTTTACTTATAACTTCTCTAGTATTTAGACAAGTGTTTCGTAGAAATACAAGGTCTAAGTTTGAGAAGTTGTGGGTATAAGAATAAAGTAGAGAACCAGATATCACAAGTATCGGGATTCTTCAAAGAGATCGAAGATGTAGATTCTTGTGATTGGTATTCAGATGATAGTGATGGTTTTGAGAAAAGTGTTTCTCTTTCAGGTTACTCATAATTGGATGGATTCCTAAGTTGAGTAATGCTGATTAGCCTTTTTCCATTAAAGTGATATGCACTGGAGACAGCTGCATGATTTGAATATGGTTCCAATTAAATAAATGCCAAAGTTTCTGTATTGGATATAGAATGGATCGTACCTTAAAAGAAATTAAGGTACGGGGAGTTGTCCAGCTTATGCTTAAAACCAGACTCTGGATAACTCAGGGCACGTTTCTGTAGTGGCTGTTTGTGGGTTGACCCTGGCTATGACGAGGGTTGATATTCTACCATTTGAAAGATCAATAGTGATATTGTTCTTGACTCGCCACAGTTTTAGTAAAATGGATCTTTTTCAGAAAACAGTAGTGGGAGTATGGTAGAACTGGAAGTGATTCCAGAACCGCGAACGATTACAGAAAATTTAATAGGACCTATTTAATCAATCAGATTTGACATTCCAATAGCCACTCCGCAGATTTGGTGGGTAACCTCAGACACCCGAGAGGTACTTCGGTAGCCTCAGGGACGGTGACAGGGAGGTTCTTATCTACCCAGACTTGACACTACTGTTGTTCCAGACTATGAGACCAGGCAGGAGGATAAGTATAGCATCGTTCTAAACTAGCTTTAGAAGTGTACGTGTATATTATTCTTCCAGAGGGTTGTCGTATTCAGTGGGAGCAGCGGAAGCATAGTGGGTAAGTAGCTTATGTCTATTTATAGACTAGAGCAGTTATAGCGGAGATAGATCATCTAATTTTGATGTGAAAGTCATAGGTTTGACTTCAATCAGAATAGGGGATGGATCAGTTAAGAAGGTAGTAGGGTGTGATGTCATGGTATCAGGATGACATACACAGAGTAGGAAGTAAAATTCCTATACTACGATCAGTTGTACTCTGATCGTCACACAGTTGTTTCTCCAGACAGGATATGGATATAATATTAGAAATTATGGTTTCTAGATCTATGGTTTTAGATCTAGATTTGGGTAGTTTCCCAATGTGGGTACTTTGACAGATATTCTAATGGTTTTTAGAATAAATGACTCCTAGCATGGTAGTGTACCTGCAGGTGATGGAGTCACCCTCTCTAAAGGTGTCGTATAGACTAAAGAGGAGAGGAATGTGCATGATTGGCAGATCACTTGCTTAGGCAATTGAGTCAATCATGAGATGTCAAGTACCGCACGAAATGTTGTTTTTGCACTAGATGCAATAAATTTGTATTAATCCAATCCTGGAGAAACATAAGGAAGCAGTTTTAGAACATTAGTACATGTTCTACGGATTTGATAACGGCAGCCTCTTTCGGGAGACGGTTATCATTCCAGGCTTCAAAGGTGACATGGATGACAGAGTGATTGTCAGAGTTTTAGTTTTCCCTCTGAAGAGGGACAGTATCATGGACAGGTGGTTCCAGAGGATACTGTGGGTGGCATGGTGCCGGATACTGATTAGGTTCAGTGATCGATACAGTCTAAGAAGTTTGGATAAGTAGTTCATTTATGAACTAAGGTCCCAACAGATATCCACACATATTCTAAGACAGGTACTACTCAATTCGGGAGATGGCTTTCTCCGCGAACTTGAGATTAAGAGAGATAAAGAAAGATACTTCTAGGCGGATCCACTCACTGAGGCTATTTCTCGAACACAATAGTTTTACAAACGGACTTTGTGAAACTGATTAGTAGAGGAGTTGGATGTTCGGTTTCACACGGGCTGTGAGTAGTCGACATCGCAATAATTAGCCTTGAGTACAAGTGGGAGATTGTTGGAGATAGTGCCCTCATAGTCAATTATTGGATCGCAGGTACGTGATTGCAATGATTGCGGAGGACCTATCCCGGTAGGACAGTCTTACTCGAGATGATAGTATACTATCTGGTTTGCCTTTATCAGTCGTGTACATGTTCAGGTGACTGATTGCATGTTACACTTTGATAGAGCCCTTAGGATCTTGCTTTACTACCTACAGTATGATGGCGATCATATACGTGAGAGTTGGGTAGTTTATATGCATATCCTTAATTGTGGTCCCTAGTCGTGGGAGTTTCGAGACAGGGCATCGATACTCCGGAGTAGACTAGTGTATACAGTCGAGACCCCGACGAGGGGCGGTGGCCGGTCTCACAAGCCACTGGTGTCAGTTGGATCACCTAAGATGTATACAGGTGCTCATTGGGTTATGAGTACACCGGACAGGACTCGCCGGGAATCTGCTAGTTAGTACTGTACCTATCGTCAGATAGCAATTCCCAGGTAACATGTGTACAGGTTAGTTCATCGATCTGAGGTCGTCATTTGTCTCGTATGAGTTCCCACTGTGCTTTGATTTCTACCCTACCACGGCTCAAAGGAGTCGTGCAAACAGGTAGCTTTTGGGTACAGTCCCGAGCCATATGGAGGCACGTGAGCGGATCGGCAGGGGATTCGTCTCTCCCGGTATTGGGGGCGAGATCGTGCTGTGTCTAGGAGAGAGCCATTACACATAGCCCACGGCCGTGGCAGGAGATTTACTGGTAGGTACTCCAGTAGTATCTCAGGGTGTTATTGGGCTACACTCCGACACGACTTATACTGCTTCTGGGGGTCTGACGTTACTAGCCCCCTAGGCGGATATGCGATACTCATTGACGAACGGACCGGACTGTATATACATTGTCACTGTTAGGCTCAGTAGGGTTTCTGGATGTGTTAGCTCATCGGCCACCCTTGAGTGCGCTCATCAGTCTCCCTTGAGATCAGTCCGTGGGCAACCGTCACGCATAGCTAGTGTAGCTGACGGTTTGTGGTTAAACCCACTTCCAGGGTACTGAAGAGTCATTAGAGTCTCCCACAGACAGTTTCCCAAGTTTCGGGTGAAACGTTGTAGAGGCCGTATGGTTTTATGGCAGGGTTCGGAAAATGCACGTGCGTTTACGCACGTGTCGATTTTCGGACAGATGATACTGGTCGGCTTTGGTTTAAGCCGGATCCGAGTATTATATTGAGTAGGTATAATATCTTTGTCTCATTTGCATTTGTATTCGGTCGTAATACAAATGCGGGTATATTTATACAGTTTCGGGGTTTTCCTGAAAGTCGTTTCAGGATCACTTTTGGAAGTTGCCAGTTTTCAGTTTTCTATCAGCCGTCTTTTAACATTCGGTTAAAGACGGATTTATCTTTTCTTCAGATAAGAGTGAGTCATCATTCTAGAAGCTTCTAGAAGTGATGATGAGGCATATGACTCATTAGTGCATTAATGGTTTCATTAATGGCTTGATGAGGTGTGATTATGACTCATGCTTTGAAATTTATACATTCTTGTTTTGGTTAAGATATTTCTTCATGATAAGCTTCATCATATGGTCACCCCCCTCTCCTACGGTCACCTCCCTCTTGCTATATATGGCCGGCCCTCTCTCTCCTCATTCTTACACTTACTTGTTGTTCCACTTGAAAAGATATGATAGTATTTGGGGTGCGTGGAATTTTACAGTTCATTTCATTCCATCACCCAATTCCCTCGGCAACTTCATTAACCGATCGTCCACGGATTTGGACGAAGTGAGACAAAGTCATCTACTCATTCTCTACATCAATTCTTGGTCGTCTCTTTTAGCAAACTTGACGATCGAGTTGCCTCGAGTCAGAGGCGGGAGCCCGTTTAAAGAATCGGTGATGTGGTGCCACCTCGACGAGGATATCGAAGTTCGACGAGATCGGAGCAGCCGCAACGGAGCGTGGGATGATGGTTAAAGAACGAAGGACTCGGATCGTTCGGTATAACCTTTCTACACTCTTTACAGTTTGTTAGTTTAGCAATAATGGCAGATCCGGGTTAAAGTATACGATAGCGCCAGTTTAAAAGTTTTTGTTCCGCATTTGGCGTCTGTAGACGGCCGGGGCGCTAGCGTAGACTTACAGTGTATGGAGGAGTAAGCTGAGAGAGAATTCCATTCTCTTTTAAATAGTCCAGGAACTCGGCACTCAAGTATTCACCACCTCGATCCGATCTTAGAATCTTGATACTTTTGCCGGTTTGTTTTTCTACTTCATTCTTATATTCCTGGAATTTTCCAAAGGCTTCGGACTTATGTTTCATTAAGAAGACATAACCGTACCTTGAAAAGTCATCCGTAAAAGTAATGAAGTAAGAAAAACCGCTTCGCGCATGTGTAGACATTGGACCGCACACGTCGCTGTGTACGAGTCCGAAGAGCTCGCTCGCTCTTACTCCGTGTCCAGTGAACGGAGACTTTGTCATCTTTCCTTTGAGACAGGATTGACAAGTGGCATACGATTGATATTCGAACGGATTCAAATATCCTTCTGTATGTAACTTTGTCAACCTTCTCTCATTGATGTGACCCAGTCTACAATGCCATAAGAAAGTCTGATTTATTTCCGGAGACTTTCTTTTGTGTGTATTCTGGACATTGAAAATCTGTGGTTGGTTTAATACGTATATACCATTGCTCAATGTACCTGACCCAATCAGAACTTGATTAAGGTGAATGTTTACAACATTGCTTACAAACGCAAATTCATAACCTTCTTTAGAAACCAAAGATACAGAAATGATATTACAAGTTGCGTTGGGTACAAAAAAGCAATTACGTAAAACCAAAACATGTCCATCTGACATTTCCAGGTGATAGTCCCCCACGGCTTTAGCATCCATGCTAGCTCCGTTCGCAACTCTGAGGGTCATGTCACCTGCTTTCAAAACACTACGGTTTCTTAACGCCTGCAAAGAATTACAGATATGAGATCCTGATCCGGTATCCAATACCCAGGAAGTAGAGTTTATTGAAAGACAGTTTTCAATAACATACACACCTGAAGCGGAAGCTGCAACCTGCTTCAATTCCTGTGTTCTGGCCTTCCAGGCCCTGCAATCATTCTTCCAGTGTCCTTTCTTATGAAAATAGAAGCATTCTTCCTTATCCACAAGCTTCCCCACTTTCTTTGTTACTTTAGCTTTTCCCTTCGTATCCACTTTACTAACACCGCCTCTTGGTTTAGCGGGGGCTTTCTTCTTCTTTCCCTTGGCTTTCGCCTTGGACCTAGAAGAAGATGATCCTCCTACAAACAAAGTGGATGTTTCCCTACCTTTCTGTAGGGTGCCCTCTGCGCTCCTCAGCATGTTGAGGAGCTCTGAAAGTTCAACTTCTTTTTCTTGTAAGTTGAAGTTCAGTATAAACTGGGCGTAAGTGGAAGGAAGGGACTGGAGAACTAAGTCCGTATAGAGCTCACTCTCCAATGTGGTCCCTAGGTCCGCGAGCTCCTCAATGTAGCCGATCATTTTAAGCACGTGTTTTTCTACTGATGATCCGACGGCCATCCTTACCGAAAATAACTTTTTCGACGCTTCGTATCTTGCGATACGAGATTGCTCTCCATACAGTTCTTTTATATGAAGAAATATGGATTCCAAGTCCATATTCTCGTGCCTCCTCTGATGTTCATTGTCCATAGAGGCAAGTACGAGGCACTTGGCTTTCGCGCTATCAATCTCCCAAGTCTTACGGATTTCCTTATCCGCGACGCTGGAAGTGGGACCACGGACAGGGGGAGCTTTGGTGGTAAGAAGATACCCCAGCTTGTCGTAAGTGATTGCCATTTTGACATTCCTGAGCCAATCTTTATAGTTTGGCCCTGTCAGTATGTTTTTATCTAGAAGTAACTTAAGTCCAGTCATGTCGATCGGTCGCTGCAATTAGGAGAGAGAGAAGAAACACTCAGCATGATGCTCTTGCAAGTTTAGAGTGGTTTTTAGTTTGTCTAAACAGGATGGCTCCCACTGTTTCTCGAATCCCTCCTCAAACCATAAAGGAAGAATTAGTCGGGATCAATCCCACCGCACAATACTTGCTTAACCGTTCAGCCAGGCCAGTGTCGGTACTTCGAGGGAGGTTTTCCAACGCTTTCGCGAAGTTCCTTAATTCATGAACCTCTTTTCCCTGGGGGCGTAGCCCCGCTAACACCTTTCTAGGCACCTACTAGGTTTATAGCATTGATCGTTTAGTGAGAAATTTCCCGAGGAGTAGCATATACTCACAGTAGGATCGGGATCCAAATATCATCGCGTGACGAAACTGAAGGAATCCTACCAGAATCATCACACTCCAAGTGGTATGCAAATCTAGCAAGTTTCAGTACTTATGAAACTCCCGATGTGGATTTTTTCCCCATGCTCTTATGACCTTGACTTTGGCCAAAATATCATAAGTCACATGTCAAGTTCTACCCGTCATTATCCAGGTTAATTTGGATCCATTCGCACCTACCCTTGACTTTGGCCAAAATGGCAGTACGACTGTCCCAAACCAACGCATCTATCTATGCTACACATGAACACCCAATAGCTACCAATCACTATGCCTTGACTTTGGCCAACATACATAGCTTGAATACTATTTACTATTCATGTGAAACGATGGAGGGCTACGAATGGTTTTGGTGAAACCGTGAACGTAGTGAACTTGATATAGTCGATGGAACGAGATAGCTTTTAAAAGGAGTGGCTCAAGCTCCGTATTTAAAAGTTGGTTTTGAAAAGAACCGAGTGGTTTTTCGAAAGTGTTCCAACGACTTTTGCTTGGTTTATTATCTTGCATTAGTTCTTTTAATGCGTGATATTCTTGCATTAGTTCTTTTAATGCGTCCCATCATTTAATCCTACCATTGCAGAAAACAACCAAAATATGACGTACGCTTATGCCATTCGCATTCGCCACTGGGCCTCGTCATTACCCGTTAGGTTACTTAACTATCGACAGAGCGGGGGATGGGCTAGCGCGGCTGTAAAACATAAGCAACGCCTAAATAATATCATATATAGATATATTGCAATGATAGCCATTTCAGATCACAGATGAATACATTGGATATACTAGGAATCCGCAATTCGTACGAGCCTGTAACGAAAAGTAGATTACACGGTCGCGGTGAATAGCCAATACCCCACCCAAGACCCCTACGGGTGCGGCAAACTACCCGCCAAGTACCCGAAGTGGAGCAACCTCCCTCAACACCGTGAGTAGGCCACTCGGCACTTCGAGATACCCGGTAGTTTGTGCACCCCCTCCATGGGTCTATCGTAGGAGCAAAAACAGTAAAAAGAAATTATACAATGACGGCTACAACCCCGACCCGGTTGTGCGGTCATACAAATAATATTACATCAATTTACAAATTTACATGAATTGAAAGAAAAGAAAAAACTCTCGTCTCACAACCCCCCGGCTATTCACCCGCGACAATCCAATATATTCATATACACATTCCAGCAACATTACAGATCACAGATTTGTATAACCCCCACTAATCGACATATAGCGATTAGCAGACGTTCAATACAAATATCACATTACAGAAAAACCCGTCAGCTAAAGTCTTTTAGAAGTTCGATAAAAAATACGGATTTTTAGGACCCTAAAAATAAAATTTTCGTTCTGGAAAATCTGGGATGGAAATACATATACCAAAATTCCCAAAATAACCCCATAAGCACACTGTAGCAAAGAACAACCAGAGAGGAGCCAGGACGGTCGCGGAACCGCGGCAACAGCAAGCTATTGCCGCGTTTCCGCGGCGCAATGAAGAGATCAGGTGATCATTTTTCTACAGTATATTTTAAAAACCCTGAGTCGATTTTTGATGCATGATTTATCATTTTTACAGAACATAAAAAATCGACAGCAAGTTTGAAAACGGGGTTCATTTCGGGACTTTTTCTTTGATCGATCTTCTAGCTACTTTGCTAACATGTTAGATAGAGTTTAACTAGGCTCTGATACCACTGTAAGTCCATGCTATCTCTCCCGGTACTTTCGGGAAAGCGGAATTTTATAAAAAACGATTTTCGTAGAGATGGTAACATGGACTTAAAACCCGGATCTTTGTTAAACATCTAACTAACAACCTAACTACGAGTTGCTAACTACTCGGTTAGGGGGTTATACCTTTCTTTTTCTCGAACTCCTTCGTCTTCAAGCTTCGATAGTCGTCTGAATCGGCTTCTCCCCGTCGTCTCCTTGCGCCGAAGATAGATCCACCTGAAAGCTTCAACCTTTGGCTCCTTCTTCGAACTTTGAAGAAACTAGTTCACTCGGTTTGCTAAACCTTGTGAACTAGAGTGAGTAGAGAAGAGTTTGTATGGGATTTTATCTATGGTTCTTGGTTCTCAACTCATGAGACAAGTGAACCATAGAGTCAAGAGAGGGAGAGTAAGAGGAGGAGATGAGAGCTTAAGAACAAGAGAGAGAATGAGCATGAAAGAATGAGAGAAGACTTTTCTCATTTGGCTCTCATAATCCAAAACAATCATAACACCTCATATCAATCAAGTATTATGTGATGGTTTAAGCAACCATAGCCATATCATTTCATGCACTCATTTTGCACAAAAGAGCAAGCAAGCAAAAGTCTTTGCCATGAAATGATAGCTATAGTTATCATGATGGTCAACTAGTCAAGCCTAGTCAACCGGTCAACAAAGTCAACAAGTCAACAAAAGTCAACAAGTCAACAAAGTCAATCCCTCAACAACCATGTCACAATAATAATTAATTAATATAATTGTTAATCACATATCATATTCTCATTAGGGTTGAGCAAAAAGTCAATAGTCAACGGTCAACAACCCTAATGAGAATCCTCTGCCTCTGTCTCTCCGTCAACTGTGCATATACACCCGCATCCGCGTTCCGAGGAACACGGATGCAAACTGGATAAAACCAATCCCAATACGTACACTAGGATCTGGCTTAAACCAAAGCCCGCTAGTGTAAACTGTCCGGACACTATACGTGCACAAGTGCACGGATGTGACCGAACCCTGTCGCAAAACCATGCGACCTGTCGCAAAACCATGCGACCTCTACTCTTTTGCCTAAAGGCGAATAGCTTTCTGTGTGGGACTCTAAAGACTCGACACTACGCTGGCAGTGGGTTTAACCACAGACCGCAAGCGGCACTAGCTGTGCGTAACGGTCCCCAGGTAGATGCCGACAAGAAGACTGACGAGGCGAAACCCATCTGAACTCCTACTGAGCCTGAATGTGACATTCTCCGTACAGTCCGGTCTGTTCGTCTGATACATCGCATGGCGGGCCTAGGGGGCGGTAAACGTCAGTCCCCCAATAGCGGTACAAGTCGTGTCGGAGTGAAGCCCAAAACACCCTGAGATAACACTGGAAGCCTACCAGTATATATCGTTTGCCCTGGCCAGGGACTACTCGTGTAATGGCTCTCCTAAACACAGCGCGATGTCAACCCCCAATACCGGGAGAGACGAATCCTGTCTAACCGTCACTGCCTCCAAGTGCTTCGGGACTGCACCCAACTACCACCTGTTTGCACGACTCCTTTGAGCCGTGGTAGGGTAGTAATCAAAGTACTGTGGGAACACACTCGAGGCGAAGTGACAGTGTCAAGTCAGCGGACTAAGCTGTACTCATGTCACCTGGGAATTGATAACTGACGATAGGCATAATACCAACTAGTCAGTTCCCGACGAGTCCTGTCCAGTGTACTCGTAACCCAACGAGCACCCGCATACGCTATGTACCGACGGCTGTGGGACAAACCGTCTCCTACACTAGGATGAGAAGCGCATGCGCTAGTCTACTCCGGAGTATCGATGCCCTGTCTCGATAGTCCTGCGACCAGGGACCTACATAAGGATGTGTTTATAGATTACCCAGCCCCACTAGTGTGACTGCCATCACAACGCTAGTAATCAAGCAAAGATCCTAAGGGCTCCACTAATGTGTATAGGCGATATACTAAAATAAACACATGTACACATTGAAGTAGAAACAAACCAAGTAGCATACTACTATTTTGAGCAAGATTGTATATACAAGGTGAATATCCCAAGCATCCATTAAGTAATATACAAACTAGTATGATACAGTAATGGCCTCTAGGGCATATACACTAACATGTCCTATGATGAGATCAGGGAGGAGAATACTTGTGCATGGAATTCTTGGATTATTCTAAAGGAGAATGAGATTCTCTCTCAGTGTTACTCCTCTGAATACACCACAGCACAACGGTGTATCGGGACGGAGCAATCGCACCCTACTAGATATGGTGCGCTCTATGATGAGTATTACTGAGTTACCTGTTTCCTTTTGGGGGTTATGCACTTGAGAAGTTGCATACCTATTGAATTGGGTTCGAATCAAATCAGTGCCTACCCTCCATATGAGATATGGTATGGGAAGAGCCCATCTCTTAAGCAAGTTAAGATTTGGGGTTGTCTGGCCTATGTCAAAAGCAAAATCTGGACAAGATCAAGGCAAGGTCAGTTCTGTAGAACTGGAAGGATTTCCAGCTATACAAACTACAGCTGATGATTTGACAGAACCAAAGGATTCAATAGTCCCCGACGAACCACTGCCTCTCCACCGATCTAGCAGAGTTCTTCATCCGCCTGAGAGATACTTCGGTTTCTCGATGACAGTGGGAGCGAGGAATGCATCATGAGATGATGACCCAACTAGTTTCGAGCAGGCCATCGAGAGTGGGGACTCTGTAAGAATGGCTGGATACTTAGCGATCTGAGATGGAATCCATATACACCAACAAAGTATGGACTTTAGATGCTATATCTGAAGGGTTAAATCCCCATCAGGAGCAAGTATATCTTGAGAAGATTACTTGATGTAGATAGAAAAGTTGATACTTTCAAAGCTAGACTTGCTAAAGGTTTTCGTCATCGACCAGGCGTGGATAATGATGAAACCTTTTCCAGTGGCTATGCTTAAGTCCATCCGGATCCTACTTGCCATTGCTACATACCATGACTGCGATATCTGGTGGTTAGGTTTCATGACTATTTTTCTAAATACTGATTTAGAAGAGAGTGTCTATAAGTACACAGCCAGAGGGTTTCATAGACAGTGGGAGCAGCGGAAACGTGTGCAAGATGTTTTATGGGATAAAGCAGGCATCGCTGAGTTGGAACATCTGTTTTGATGTAGTAGTCAAACAGTTTGACTTCATCAAAATGGTAGATGAACCTTGTATATACAAAAAGGTAGTAGAGAGTAAGGTGAACATCCTCGTATTGTACGTAGACTACACACTCTTGAAAAGAAAAGAGTTTCTTATGCTACGCATGGTCAATCTCCTCTTATCACAAGGATTCTCCATATAGGATCTAGGTGATACCTCCTAAATCCTGAGTTTTGGATCTATGAGATAGATCTAAATGGATGTTCGGATTCTCACTAAAAGTAGTGAGATGGTATCAATCGATCCTGGGGAGAATCACTGGACAGCTTCCAGGGTGGTAAGGTTGACTGAATGTCAGTCACAGGCATTGTCTTTACCCTCAGTGAAGGGACGGTATGTTGGAAGAGTTCCAAGCTGAGATACCGTGGCAAACTAGACGTAAAGGCTGGTGACATCGCTATCAATGATACTACCAAAGAGGAAGTTTGGGTAGATATTAGCTCATGAGATGAACTAGGTTCCTACCATTGTATGACAATGGTGTTGAGGCTTTGGCCCAGGAACCCCGGTCCCATCAGTGACCCAGACATATTCCAAGGCAGTATCACCTGATCATGGAGATAGTTGATCTCCAGGGAGATTGAGGTTAGGAGAGTAGACTCAGAGAACAACACGGCGAATCCACTCACAAAGGCCTTTTCCCAGAGATACTGCAACCACTGCTACAGATGGCCTTAGTGCAAGTGGGACATTATTAGTTATATGTATGCCCTAGAGGCCATTACTTTACATGAGATGTATATTGTAGTGGATGTTGGGACATATATAGGGAGGACTTTCTTGCTCGACATGATAGTGCGCTATCTGGTTGCTCTTTATCTTAACATGTACACTTATTGTCTCTCTGTTACATGTTGATAAAGCCCTTAAAATGTGTACTCGACTTCCACGACTATGATGCAGATCATACTAGTGGGGCCTGGGTAGTCCAAGAGTACATCCTTCAATGTTCTTAGTCGTGGGAATGTCGAGACGGGGCATCGATATTCCAGAGTATACTAGCGTTTATCTTCTCTACCCATGTGATGGGCGATGGATGATCCCATATCCATTGGTGTTTGACATCAGAGATGGTATGCGGGTGCTCGGTGGAGACTGGGTATACTGAACGGACTAGCCGAGAACTCCCAGATGGTATTATACCTCACGTCAGATGGCAGTTCTCTGGTGACACTGGTACAGCTTAGTCTGTTGACCGGAGATCGTCATAGAGTCTTGTGTGTCTCCCACTGTGCTTTGATTTCCACCCTACCACGGCTCTGCTGAGTCATGCAAACAGGCTGTTTTTGGGTACAGTCCCGATTCACATGGAGGCAATGAGCGATAGGAGGGGATTCGTCTCTCCCGGTATTGGGGGTTGATGTTGCGCTATGCTCGACTGGCCATAACTGGAAATCCCTGGCCAGGGTTGCACTGATTTACTAGTAAGTGTTATCAATAGTTTCATGCTTGTTATGGACCTTACATCGGCATGACTTATCAAGCTACTGGGGTCTGACGTTTACCACCCCTAGGCGAGATATGCGACATATCAGACGAACAGACCGGACTGTGCGGTAAGTGTTACTGATTGGATTTGCAGGAGTGTGAGAAAGCTTGCTCGTTGATCTTCTGATCGCTCGATACCCGGGTGGCTGTTACGTTTAGTAGACCGCTTGCGGCTTGTGGGTGATTGATATGATCACCACCTACTGCCGGCGTATTGACGAGTCTTTAGAGTCCTACACTGAGGTTTCCTAGCTCAAGCGAAATGAAATAGGAGCGCATATAAGATATGTGCGGGACCGGGAATAATACAACTATGAGATACTGTATTCTATTCTCGCGATTTGTATCATCAGTCGGTTATATGAGATATAGCCGGATTACCGAATCAAGTGTTGATTCGATATATTGATACACTAGATATTAGTCGGTTATATGCGATATGAGTGGATCATTAAATCAAGTGTTGATTTAATGATTTAATGTATAATTATATATATTTGATATATTACTTTACATTAACTAGTATTTGTTCACTTAAAATTAACTTTCTCACTTTATGTGCGCAAGTTGTATATGTAATATATGTTTGTGCACTAGTTTGCATCATGATTGATGATACATGCAAACATGGGTGGGTGTGTGACATACACCATGTTAATTATAATTTAGGTTTTTATTTATCTTAATTATTCAAAATGGTGGCTTCTTTCGTCATGGCTTGAAGCTTCATGAAGCTTGAAGCAACTTTGACAAAGTCCACTCATTTTGTCTTGATTAAGATATTCATTAACCAAACCATTATAATTAACTATGGTTTAGTCTCTACAAAGGTTAGCTCACCCATTGTTGCATTATGATAGATTTCACTTGATTATTCTTTTTATATAATTCCTTTTAATTCTTTTTCTTTTCTTTCTTCTTCTTCTTCTTCAAGAAGAAGAAAAGCTTGCTAGATTTTTATCAAGTGAAGAAACAAAGTGAGAAATCAAAATCCAAAGTGAACCCACTTCCTATTTCATCATCCTCTACTACTTGTCATTTTGTTTAGGGTGTTCTCTTCACAAAGTTCTTGACCTAGTGAAAATGGAGCTTGAGTTTGAGTCTCCTCGACGTAGATCATCTTCGGCCTCGAAGTCAACGAACTAGCCCGTTCATTTCTCCGAGGAAACCATTACCGGAGTCTGGGATTTCGATGATCACAGTGAAGGGACGTCAACATGGAGCTTCAGAAGTGAAGGACCGGATCTACAAAGGTTGTAATCCCTTTCACTTAGTGTTAAAGTTGTTTGCTTGCTTTAGTATTCGCATAATCTCTAGTATACGATCTTGGTTAGGGCTGTTTGGCACGGCAAAAATTTCTGAATCGGGCATGGTAGATGCCTTGTAGAACCTTGTTAGAGTGCCTAGGAACCCTACACTGTCACCTATATAGCACCAGTGGATGCAGCTCCAGTTGACGAGGCACATATTCCAGAGACTCTGAGAGTTCCGGGACAGAGGAGGACTCGTACCGGTGTACCAGCCCAGGGACAGAGGCTTAGTCGTCGAGACAGATTTCGTGACCGTCGCGGGAGTAGCAGAGGCTTAGGATGAGGACAGCCGTCCAGCTCTCATCCCTAGGAGGGTCAGCAGTCACCACGTAGATGTTTTCGATGCGGAAGCCTTCAGCACTTTGCCAGGGATTGTTCCTTAGCACTGCGTCAGGGTCATATTCAGAGAGGTCATGGACATGGACGGTTCGCTCGGAGGGGTCAGTCTAGCAGAGGAGGAGTTCAGTCAGTTGCGGGTAGGGGGCAGACACAGGAGTTTGCTTCCACTCATCGGGACGCGCGGGCGTCCAATGCAGTGTTTTTAGGTATCCTTAATTCATATGTTCTTTTGATGTATCTGTTTGTTTTCCACACTTGTGCCGTGGTTGGGACGAGAGTCGTGTTGGGTAGACTAGCCATTTGTTTGTGTTAAATTCTGTCAGCGATTCTTTTGTTGCGCAACACGTATTACAGTTGTGTGCCAAACGGATAGGAGATAGAGATTCATCCGTCGTTTTGGTCCTTCTACAGATGTTGGATTTGACGTTCTCCTGGGCATGGACTGGTTAGCTACGTGCTAGGCGTCCGTGGACTACCGTGAGGAAACAGTCAGGTTTTGTTTTCCCCGGAGAGTCAGTTCTTGTTGTGCAGGTGGACAGTGGTGTTGTCTCTCACAGCTTGAATTCAGCCTGTTTCGCTAGTCGGCTTTTGAGGAGATGTCGTGGATTCTTGATGTTCATTCGTGATACCGTAGCCATAGTTGGTTTGATGGACCGAGTTCCTTTCGTGCGAGAGTTTTCCGACGTTGTTCCAGATGAGCCGGGGAAGCTTAGGGAGCTTAAGGATCAGCTGCAGAGTGTTGTTGGGGAAGTTTCATGCGTCTGAGTGTTCGCATTAGGGAGCTCCTATTTCTGTTCGTCAAGGAGAAAGATGACAGATTGAGGTTGTGTATTGATAGATCGTCAATTGAACCGGCTTACGGTGCGGATAGGTATCCTTTACATCGCATTGACGATTTCTTCGATTAGCTCAAAGTGCGAGACATTTTCTAAGTTTGTTTGGGATGAGGTCATCATTGTTGCGGGTTCGGAGTGATGGCATTCCGAAGACTGCCTTATGCGTGCTACGGGCTTTGTGTGTTTTGGTGTGTCATTGGATTCACCAATGCCCTGGCAGCATTCATAGATATGATGAACCGGATTTCTTCATGCCGTTCCTCGACCAGTTATTGTTGTGCTATTGACGACATTCTGATCTATTTAATGTGTCTTGAGGGACAGGAGCAGCACTTGAGGATTTGTTATGCAGATACTGGGAGAGCCCCAACAGTCTGCTAGATTCTCGGAGTGTTTCTTCAGGCTTGTTTGTATTGACTCCTAGGTCTTGTAGTTACGAAAGACAATTTTGTATGGTTCCGAGGAAGATCGTGGCCGTACAGCTTAGGCCCAGATTTGTGAGCAGGACGGAGGTCCGCAGATTTTTGGGCTCAGCAGGTTTTTACCGCCGTTTCGTGCAGGATTGCTAATGTAGTGCTGCACCGTTGACCGAACTGACCGGAAAAGAGGTTTCTTTTCTTTGGACTGAGGCATGTGTGCGGAGTTTATCGGCAGTTGAAGATTCGGTTAACAACTGCATCAGTTCTCTCTTTGCTTTTGGTTTGGGCGACCTTGTTGTTTAACTGTAATGTTTCTTGAGTGGGGCTCGAGTGTGTACTGAGGTGACACTATAGAGTTATCACTTTTGCTTCCCTACATTTGGAGGAAGTACGAGAAGGATATTCCACTCATGAACTGGAGATGGCCGCGGTGGTTTTGCGTTGGAGATTTGGAGACACTACTTGTTCGAGAGTCGTGTCAGATTTTCACGGACCACCAGAGCTTATTGTACATCTTCCTGCAGCGGATTTTGATTGTTGTGATAGTCTTCTGCAGATTTACAGTTCATGTGCGATCGTTGAGTACAGCTTAAGTTCATATCTACGGAGGGGACAGCTTGCTCATGTCCGCGCCCGACCACTTTTCCTTAATCGCTTTCGCGAGACACTGCCCGCCAATGCTCGTTCATCAGTGATACTTGAGCATACTCGGCTGGGTAATGATTTGAGTCCTTGATTGTGACACGGGTGTGCTAAGTTAGGGACGCGTTTGTGTACCTGATGATTATCGGGTAGAGACGTGAAACCCTAGAGCAAGTACATCAGTCAACTCTCTATATTCATTCAAGTTCCACCAGCATTGACATGACTTGTGAGATAGTTACGGGTGGGCAGGGATGTAAAGAGAAGTTATAGGTTTGTTTCATGGTGTCTGTCTTTTGTGTGCTTGGGTTGAGCATCTGAGGCCAGCAGGAGAGTTGCAACCTTTAACCGTCCCGAAGTAGGAATAGGAGCAGATCTCCATGAATTTCGTTATGGTGTCTACCCAGGTTTAGTCAGGGTGTGACTCCATTCGGATGCTTATCGTCCGGTTATACTCAGTTTGCTCAGTTGTTCTTTGTTAAGTTTGCGTGTATGTGTTAATTGTTTTCGGCAGTTGGGATCGTCACTTGCCATCGTTAGGATACTTCTTCGATAGCAGTTATCAGGGAGCGTTCCAACTGGCAACCTTTAGGTTTAAGGGTTAGGTCGTATCGATCACCAGTCTGTTGTTTTTTTGACTCTGCGTAAGTAGGATTTTGGACCCCAGCTAATCTAGAGACTTCGGAGATGATCCAGTTGATTCAGGTCAGGATGAGTAGCCCAGTGCAAACAGAGGTCTTATGCCGACTGTGTTGGTCGTAGACTCGAGTTCGCAGGGACAGATCATGTATTCCTACGGGTTTTTCCGATGAATGACGTGTTGAGTTTTGGGAAGGTTATCCCAGAATTGTAGGTCCTTTTGAGATCCAATAAGCGAGTTAGTTTCGTCGCCTTTAATTCGACACTTCCACCCAGACTATTGAGAATTCACACCGTATTCCTTATGTCGATACTTTGCAATTACCTTCATGACCTTACTCACATGATTTGCCACCATACCATTTAGCTTTGACGCGATCTTTCGTTCGCCAGCAGCCAATTGTGTTAATGGCTCGGCAGGTGAAGAAACGTCGGTCAAGGGTTTTGCCATCTGTGAAGGGTTTTTCTTGGACATAGCCGTATAGTGAGGTAATCACTTGGGAGGCTGCGAGCGAGATTTGAGAGTTTGTAATCTTCCCTTTGAAGGTACGCGTAGCAGTATATTTTTTTAATTCGGGGACGAATTTCTTTAAGGGGGGAAGATTGTAACACCTTAGGATGTGTTTAGTGGCGAATTATATTTTAGTATATGGTTTGTAATAAAAAGTTTACCAAATTGATTTTCGAATATTTTATCTTATTTAATGAATATTTTATTAGAATTTTCCTAGCCTTGCACACGCTTGTGCATGTTAACTAGGGTTTAATTTGGGGTTAAACTATGATTTGCAATCATGGTGGATTAACCCAATTGCCCTAATCTAGTTTAATAATTGTATTAAGCCTTTTGGGTTTTAACCTTGTATGGTTGTTTTTAAAAGAAAAATAGAAAAAAAATGGAAAAGGATTTGAAAAAAATGGTTTGAATTGTTGACCGAGAGAGAGAGAAAGAGAGATGGGCATGGCGCTACATGGCTCAAGCCATGCCTCATTTAATGAGGGAAGAGAAAGAGAAGGGAGGGGTTTTTGTTGGTTGCTCTCATTTATCTTTCTCATTTTCTTTTCTCTCATTCTCTCACACTCACACACACATAGAAAGCAAGAGCAGCAGCAGCAGAGGAGCAGCAGTTGCAGAAACATCAGCAGCAGGCAACATCAGCAGCAACAACATGCACCTGCATCACCAGCAGTAGTAGCAACTCAGTTCCACTTCTTCTCCTGCTTCCTAGGGTCTATTAGGGTATAATTTCTGAACCCAATTCCCATTTTCCTAAGCTTGTGTGTTGATTAGCTTCGGTTTGCGATAAAAGTAAGCTTTTGTGCTAATTATGGTGAATTATGTGGACTTTTGGTTAAGTGATGATTGTGTTGGTTAACCCTGCATATTTAAGTGTTATTAGGTCACTTTAACAGTGATTAACCTCAGATTTCACTAAAATACCATAGGGTTTCCATTTTGTGCAAAATTAAGCGATATTGTAGCTTTCTGTGATCTTCTTTTGATTAGGATCCTTCCGGGAAAAATTGAGGAAACTGGAGCATGCTTACTAGGTATAGACCACACTACCAAAACATGAGCCCCTCATTCCCAAACCTCACCGCAAATTTAAGCATTCTGGCCGCAAATTGGATCCAGGAAGACGAGATGAGTGTTGGGGGTTTGGCTAGGGTAGTCTGCTGTGTTTTCTAGTATGTTGGCATGTGCAATTTTGTGAGATTTTACCTGTAGCAAAATCTGGGATCATATATCGATTTACGAGTTCGTTTTGGTTGCGCGATACGCGCGATACGTGAGTGGGTTCTGTGGTCCAGCGTGTCGCGACGTGTCGGGGTAGTTTTAGACGCGTATACACACGTTTCAGCGTATCGTATACACGCGCGTTTAGTTCGCGACGCGAGTTTCTCGTTTGGTTTCGATATTGCGTTTTGCGAGATATTTTGCTTATATATGGATTTCTTGTGTAAATTCCAAGTTCGCAGGCGGGTACATCGGACGCAGCAACGAAAGGGAAGCAGGTGGTCGGCTACGTGTAGCATGCAACCAGGTGAGTAGATTTAACATCTACAGGGGAATCGCCCGCATGGCGTTATGCGTCTGGGCTAGGAATGTTAATACCTGTCGCATATTCTATGTTATGTTTAGAATTGTGTATTTACCCTATTACTTAGATGTTGTGCTTGGACTAGTAGCCGTAGGACACTGCACATATTATTGACGAGTCATATTGCACGAGCACTGACTGTATGGTACACACACCGTCAATAATTGCCATGTCACACACAAACCACTTATAGATATTATATTGCTTGGTTAGGGATATTGTGACATTGATTCATATTCTTACCACATAAGACATTTAGCATACCTACATACCTATAGGGTATTGTACCATTAGCGATAGGTACATACACACTTTACGACATAGTTACATGTTTACCTTTACTTGATGTTATGTAGAATTGGATAAAATAGGAACCGCGTGATATTTGTATTAGCTTGTTGCAGTTAATTAGCAGTTTTTCCTTTATGTGATTGCATTTCAGATATGTAGCACATATTGTTTTCATGGATTTGCGCATTATTATATGGATTTTACATGATGTTTTCTGGATTTGGGAACCGTGGGAGTTCATGAAATTATTCATTATTTGAAAAACCCGGTTTCCTTGATATGATATTTGAGCATCCACCATGAGTTTTATCGGTTCTGATATATATATACCCCTACGAGGAGGCGTCGAGGCCGTAGAGGGTACATGGTGGGGCCCGGAGGTACCCGGGGCAAGAAAAGGATGTCGATATACCACGCCGATGAGCCCGGCAGGGGAACCATACCATCCGGTGACAGTACCAATGACTCGGCGGTTATCATGGGGATACCGACGGGAGTCATATACGTATGGATACGTCGAAAGGCGAGGGTCAGAGCTAGGCACTCGAGCTTTCCGTATAGCGTATGATACGTACCTATCAGGATACCAGTCTTGGTGACAGCATCTGATAGATCAGTATTTCTGTGTCGATGCTTGGCATATTGGTTTCATGATATTTCTAATTACTTGTGTATATATAACAGTGGGTTAGGACGCTGTTATATATACCCTTACACAAATATTAGTGGAGTGGGACGCTAATATATGTGTATTGACCTCATCATATTTATTTATGCAAATATATTAGGATGTTTGAATGTTACTTGAGATTTGACATTTGGGATATAGGTTATTCATTTGAGATTGGATATTGGATATATACGAGACTCACTTGATTTTGTACATTCGGGATATAGGGGATTTATTCGATATGGTACATTGAGGAGATGTGAGACTCATGTGATTTGAGAGCCAAATTGGGGGCTGATTTGAGGAACTGGATTTTGATTATCTTGATGGATGGTGATCCTACCACGATATCAGGATTCCGTGGAAATGACATATTTCACTCCACACCTCACAGTTATCTGTTTATGCACTGCTTCATGTATTAGTAGTACCTGTTAGTGTACCTTTCATGATTGTTGCATATTTACATTCTCATATCCTTATTGCATGATTATTGCATACTGATTGTCATATCATTATTGCTTCGTATATTAGTTATACCTGCTAGAGTAATTTCATTATTACTGCATCGACATGACCTGTTATTGCTGTTAATTGCATATCTTAAATTCACGTTGTATGTGCATACTTGCGATTACCTGCATATGTTATTTACTATTCACAAGTTGGCAACTCACCCCCGTTGTGCCACAGTTGTTTTGCAGGGTGTTTCCCCAGAGTAGTCGAGGCAGGCTATTCATCTATCATCTTTTGCGACAGATACCGCATCGGCTCACAGTAAGCTGTTTTGCTTATGTGGGTTTTGGTGGTTATCTGTATTTTGTACTGTATATTCGTTGTATCTTATACTCTCCATCTACTGTTATTTTGTTGACTTAGTGACTTGGTGAGGACGATATTGTATATTATTTATGGATTTGTTGTCTTTTATACCGTTTCCTTTCTATTGTCTTTCATTTCTTCGCTACGGCGTCGTATATTTGTTGTGGTGATTGTTTTCCACCTTTGGGCGTGTATTTGCTCCCGTTTGGGGATACTTCATTTATATTTCTGTTGTACCCGTTTTTGGGGCTAGTTTTACAAAGGGGGTGCTGCCAAAATTTTAAAGAAAGAAAAGTTGGACTTTTAAAGAATTTGGGTTGTGATTTCAAATGTTTCAAAACTGCTATTATCTTTTCCTGTTTTTTTATGGTTTAGATTTCTGGGTTTTGGTTTTCTTTTACTGCGTTACGTCTTTAGGCGTTGCGTAGTATTAGGGCCATCACGTGCCAATTTCGGGTCGTGACAGATGGTATCAATCGATCCTGGGGAGAATCACTGGAAAGGTTCCAAGGTGATAAGGATGACTGAATGTCAGTCGCAGACATTGTCTTTACCCTTAATAGAAGGACAGTATGTTGGAATAGTTCCAAGCTAGAAACCGTGACATACTAGACGATTAAAGGCAAGATACATCGTTACCAAGGATACTACCAAAGAGGCAGTCTGGATATATATATAAGTTCATGAGATGAACTTCATTCCTGCCATTGTGTGACAATGAAGTTGTGACTTATGCCAAGGAACCCTCGTCCCATCAGAGATCCAGACATATTCTAAGGAAGTATAGCCTGATCATGGAGATGGTTGATCTCCATGGAGATGGTTGATATCCAGGGAGATCGAGGTTAGGAGAGTAGACACAGAGGACACTAGCGCGGATCCACTCACAAAGGCCTATTTCCCAGTAGATACTTTTTTTGGGGATGGTTGATTATGAAATACTTCAACCACAGCTTATTGTTGGGTATGAGATACTACAACAGATGGCCCTAGTGCAAGTGGGAGATTGTTAGTTATATGTATACCCTAGAGGCCATTACTATACATGCGTTGTATATTGTAGTGGATGCTTGGACATATATAGGAAGGACTTTCTTGCTCGACATAATAGTATGCTATCTGGTTACCCTTTATCTTAATATGTACTCGGATTGTCTCTGTGTCACATGTTGATAAAGCCCTTAGGATGAGTACTTGACTACCAGGACTATGATGCAGACAATACTAGTGGGGACAGTGTAGTCGCCAAGTACATCCTTCAAATGTTCCTAGTAGTGGGAGTGCCGAGACAGGGCATCGACACTCCAGAGTAGACTAGCGTATGCGCTTCTTGACCCATATGATAGACGATGGATGATCTCATATCCATTGGTGTTTGACATCAGAAAAGGTATACGGGTGCTCAGTGGAGACTGGGTACACTGGACGGACTCGCCGAGAACTCCCAGATGGTATTATACCTCACGTCAGATGGCGGTTCTCTGGTTACACTGGTACAGCTTAGTCTGTAGACCCGAGATCGTCATAGAGTCTTGTGTGATTCTCACTTTGCTTTGATTTCCATCATACCACGTCCTAGAGGGCGTGCAAAAAGGCGGCTTTTGGGTACAATCCCGAATCACATGGAGGCAATGAGCGATAGGAGGGGTTTCGTCTCTCCCGGTATTGGGGGTTGATGTTGGGCTGTGTTCGATTGGCTATAACTGGAAATCTTTGACCAGGGTTGCTGAGATTTACTGGTAAGAGTTATCAGTAGTTTCTCGAACTGTTATGGACCTCATATCGACACAACTTATCAAGCTACTGGGGTCTGACGTTTACCACCCCTAGGTGAGATATGCGACATATCAGACGAAGAGATTGGACTGTACGGGAGTGTTACTGGTTGGATTCACGGGAGAATGTACAGGCTTGCTTGTTGATCTTCTGATTACTCAATACCTGGGTGGCTGTTACGTTTAGCTGACCGCTTGCAGCTTGTGGGTGTTTGATATGATCATCACCTACTGCAGGCGTATTGACGATTCTTTAGAGTCCTACACAGAGGTTTCTTGGCTCAGGCAAAATGGAGTAGGAGCACATATGTGATATGTGCGGGACCGAGAACAATACGTGTATGTGATGCCGTATTAGATTCTCGCGATATGTGATATCGGCCGGGTATATGTTATATAGCCGGGTCATCGGATCAACTGTTGATTCGATGAACTGATACAGATTGTATTAGTCGGTTATTTGTAAAATAGCTGGATTATCGGATCAGGTATTGATTCGATAATTTAATATATAATTATATATTTGATATATTAAATTACATTAACTAATATAAGCTCACTTAAAGATTCTTTTTCTCACTCGGGTAATACATTGATATATATGTTATATATGTTAATTGTATTATTTTATTTTGTTACAATAAATATTGTATATATGATATATAATATTGTAACATGTTGTGGTTATAAATGCAACATGATTTGTGGAGTTTAAATATGGTTAGGGTTTGGATTAGGGTTAAGCTTTCATGAAGCTTTCAAGAAGCTTCTTGAAGCTTTGACTTTGACCTTAATATTTTGTGATATTTTGCAAAGATATTTCTTTAACCTGACCCAACACTTTAACCATAGTTGATTCTCTACATGGGTTAAGTCTTCATACTTAACCCATGGTTGCATTTCTAACCATACACTTGATTCATTATTCATCACAAAAGGATTTGATCATCTTCTTCTTCTTTCTTGCTTGATGAAAAGCTTCACTAGCTTTTTCATATATGATGATTTTTAGTGAGATAAAGAAAACAAATGAGAGCTAAATTCCTACTTCATCATCCTAATCTATTCTAGCAACTTAGATTAGGGTGTTTGCTTTGCTAATACCTGATTAGCAAAGTAAGAGTTTGGGTTTGAGTTTCTTCAAGGTAGATCATCATTGTTATTGAAGATCGGAAGCAAGTTTGCATCTTTCTCTTTATGGAGCCTCTCTTGAGTCTGGATACTCGATGATCGCAGCGAAGGGATCTCAACACGGAGCTTTAGAAGTGAAGGAACGGACTACAAAGGTTGTAATCCCAAACTCTTAGAAGTAAAGTTGTTTGCTTGCTCTTTGTATCGCCTAATCTCTAGTCTAAGATCTTGGTTAGGGCTGTTCGGCACGTCTAAATTTTAAATCGGGCATGGTTGATGCCTTATAGACCCTTGTGACAGTGCCTAGTAACCCTACATGTAGGACTCTAAAGACTCGTCAATACGCCGGCAGTAGGCTATGATCACATCAAGCACCCACAAACCGACAGCGCTACTAGATGGACGTAACGGCTACCCGGGTATTGAGCGATCCGAAGATCAGCAATCAAGCCCGCTCTAACTCCTGTAAAAGCCTGACGGTAACACTTGCCGTACAGTCCGGTCTCCTCGTCTGATATGTCGCATACCAAGTCTAGGGGTGGTAAACGTTAGAACCCAATAACCGATAAGTCATGACGATGTGAGGCTCATAATGGATCGAGAAACTACTGGTAACACTTATCAGTAAATCTCTAAATCAGCCCTCGCCAGGGATTTCCCTGTCATGGCCAATCGAGCACAGCGCAACATCAACTCCCAATACCGGGAGAGACAAAACCCCTCCTATCGCTCATTGCCTCCATGTAACTCGGGACTGTACCCAAAAACCACCATTTTGCACGCCCTTTTGGACATGGTAAGGTGGAAATCAAAGAACAGTGGGAATTACATAAGACTCTATGATGATCTCGGATTTACAGACTAACCTGTACAAGTGTCACCAGAGAACTACCATCAGACGTGAGGTATAATATTATCTGGGAGTTCTCGGTGAGTCCGTCCAGTGTACCAGTCTCCACTGAGCATCCGTATACCATCTCTGATGTCAAACACCAATGGATATGGGATCATCCATCGCCTATCTCATAGGTCGAGAAGCGTATATGCTAGTCTACATTGGTATATCGATGCCCCGTCACGATACACCTATGACTAGGAACATTAAAGGATGAACTTATGGACTACCATTGCCCCACTAGTATGATCTGCATCACAGTCCTGGTAGTCAAGTACATATCCTAAGGGCTTTGCTAACATGTAACCATAAGAAAGTATCAAGAGACAAGTATACATGTTAAGATAAAGAGCAACCAGATAGCATACTATCATATCGAGCAAGAAAGTCCTCTCTATATATGTCCCAGCATCCAATATAATATACATCATATGTACAATACTGGCCTCTAGGGCATACATACAACTAACAATCTCCCACTTGCACTAGGGCTAGCTGCTGTAGTATCGCATCCCGATCATCCCGAAGAGTCTCTCGAACTGTATCTGGGGAATGGCCTTCGTGAGTGGATCCTCCGTATTGTTCTTCGTGTCAACCATCCTAACCTCGATCTCCCGGCGATCAACTATCTCCTGGATCAGGTGATACCGCCTCAGAATATGCCTGGATCGCTGATGGGACCTGGGTTCCTTGGCCAAAGCCACCACTCCATTGTTATCACAATACAAAGGAATTGGATCCTTAATGGATGGAAACACTCCAAGTTCAGTTATGAACTTCTTGATCTATACAGCCTCTTTGGCAGCATCGTTGGCAGCGATGTATTCAGCCTCAATCATCAAGTCTACCACGGTTTCCTGCTTGGAACTCTTCCAGCTTACCACCCCTCTGAAAAGGGTGAAGACAAATCCCGAGTGTGACTTTGAGTCGTCCTTATCACTCTGGAAGCTCGTATCGGTAAAGGACTCCACATGGAGTTCTCCATTAACATACACCAAGAGTATCTCTTTAGTCCTTCGTACGTACTTGAGAATTCTCTTCACAGTTGTCCAGTGACTCTCTCCACGATCAGCTTGATACCTACACAATACACTTAGTGAGTGTGCTACATCGGGTCTGGTACATAATATCGCGTACATGATAGAGCCTACTGCCGAAGCATAGGGTATCTGTTGCATGCGAGCTCACTCCAAATCAGTCTTGGAATACATCTCTTTGGAGAGAGTGAGCCCAAAGATCGTGGGTTAAAACCCAAGCTTGGATTCTTCCATACCAAACCTCTTTAGTATGGTGTCGATGTACCTGGATTGGGACAATCCCAGTATCCGTTTAGATCTATCTCTATAGATCTTAATCCCCAAGATGTAGGAGGCAACCCCTAGATCTTTCATTGAGAATCTTTGTGATAAGAAGAGCTTGACCGATTGCAGCATAGGAATGTCATTTCCTATCAAGAGTATGTCGTCCACATACAATACAAAGAAGACAACCTTACTCTCTGCCACCTTCTTGTATATACAAGGTTCATCTACGTTTTTTACGAAATCAAACTCTTTGATAACGATGTCAAAGCAGATGTTCCAACTCCACGATACTTGCTTTAATGCATAAATGGATTTAAGCAGCTTGCACACCTTCCCGCTTCTCCCACTAGCTAGGAAGCCCTCTGGCTGAGTCATGTATATGCTCTCTTCTAAATTACCGTTTAGAAAGGCGGTCTTAACATCCATTTGCCAAATATCGTAGTCATGATATGCAGCGATGACAAGCATGATCCGGATGGATTTAAGCATAGCCACTGGAGAAAAGGTTTCGTCGTAATCGACACCTAGTCGTTGACGAAAACCCTTTGCAACAAATCTAGCTTTGAAAGTCTCCACTTTCCCATCTACACCAAGTTTTTTCTTGAAGATCTACTTGCTCCCAATAGGTTTTACCCCTTCAGGAGCATCTTTCAAAGTCCATACTTTGTTGGTGTACATGGATTCCATCTCGGACCGCATTGTATCCAGCCATTTCACTGAGTCACCACTCGTGATGGCCTGCTCGAAGCTAGTTGGGTCATCATCCTCTATGATGAAATCCTCGATCCCACCATCCATGAGAAAACCGTACTATCTTTCAGGTGGGTGAGGAACCCTACTAGATCGGCGGAGTGGCTGGGGTTCATCGGGAACTACCGAATCCTCCGGTTCCACCAAATCTTTTGTCGTAGTCTGTATTGATGGAACCTCTTCCAGTTCTACCTCCTTGCCACTAATCTCTTTTTCAAGAAATTCCTTTTCTAAAAAGGTGGCATGTCGAGAAACAAACACCTTTTGTTTCTCGGTGTGGTAGAAGATATACCCGTGTGAATGTTTGGGATATCCAATAAACTTACACAGAATGGACCTTACCCCGAGTTTGTCCGGATTTTGCGTTTTTACATATGCCAGACAACCCCATATCGTAACATAATTAAGATATGGTCTCTTTCCTTTCCATATCTCATAGGAGTGGTTGGCACAGATTTGGTGGGAACCATATTCAATAGGTCTGCAGTTGTTTCCAGTACATACCCCCAGAAGGAAACAGGTAACTCAGCTGTGCTCATCATAGAGCGCACCATATCTAATAGGGTGCGGTTCCTCCGTTCCGATACATCGTTGTGTTGTGGTGTATATGGAGGAGTTAGCTGAGAGAGAATCCCATTCTCTTTTAGGAAGTCCAGGAATTCATTGCTCAAATATTCACCTTCTCGATTAGATCGAAGGATTTTAATACTTTTCCCGGTTTGGTTCTCGACTTCTTGTTTATATTCTCTAAATTTCTCAAAAGATTCTGATTTGTGGATCATCAGGAACACATATCCGAATCTAGAGAGATCGTCGGTGAATGTAATGAAGTATGAAGAACCATTCCTGGCATGTGTAGATATGGGACCGCATACATCACTATGTACCAGTCCCAAGAGTTCCGTAACTCTTTCTCCGTGTCCTGTAAACGGAGTCTTGTTCATCTTGCCTTTGAGACATGACTGGCAACTGTCATAAGATAAAAGTTCGAAAGGATTCAAATATCCATCCTTATGCAACTTAGCTAGCCGTGTCGCATTAATATGTCCAAGTCTACAATGCCACAAGAAGAATTCATTCATTTCTGAACTCTTCCTCTTGTGTGAGTTTGTCATGCTCAGAACTGTTGACTGATTTAGAACATAAATGCCATTGCACAACGTGCCTGATCCAACCATCTTTTGGTTCGGGAAAATGTTCATAACATTATCTTGTAATACAAAATTATATCCATCTTTACTCAACAAAGAAACCGATATAATTTTGCATATCAGGTTCGGCATGTAATAGCATTCGTTCAGAATCAATGTATTACCAGTTAGTAATACAAGGTGATATTCCCCGATGGTTTTAGCTGCAACAATTGCACCAATTTCAACCCTTATGTCTTTATCACCTTCTCCAAGTTCTCGACCTTTTCTCAGCTCATGTAACTGATTACATATATGGGATCCTGACCCGGTATCTAATACCCAGGATGTAAGCAAATGGAGAAACAGTTCTCTGTAACGAACACACCCGAAGAAAATGCATCAATATGTACTTTCTTCATTCGAGTGGCATGGGAATCCTGGTATTCCCCTAAATCCTGTTCAGTCTTATAACATTTATAAGAAAGAACGGAACCAACGTTCCCCAGCATAGTATAACATGCGAGTTCGGTCAATACATCCATATTATTATCTTGATTAAAGCATGATATGGTCACTACCTGGAGAGAGAGAGAAGAAAACACTTTAGCGTACACTCTTGCAAGATCAGATTGGTTATTATTTTATCTAATCAGGATGGCTCCCACTGTTTTTATCAAATCTTCCTTCAAACCCTAAAAGAAAAGACTAGCCGAGATTAATTACACCCTACAACTTCGCTAATCTTTCAGCCAGACCAGTGTCGGTACTTTGATGGAGGTTCCCCGTGCTTTTGCACGGACCTAATTAAAATAAACCTCGTTTTCCCAGAGGCATAACCCCGTTAACACTTTTCTAGACACCTACTTGATCGGCTAATTGTCCTGTGTAAAATTCTCCCAGAAGTAACAATTACTCGCAGTGGGTATCGGGATCCAACTATCTCATAGATGGTATGTAATCTCATTGCAAATTTCAACACTTGAAATTCCCGATAATATTTTTCCCCTAGCGTGCCATGACCTTGACGCAGGCCAACAAACCATAGTGCGCAAGTCAAGTTCAACCCGTCATTTCTTGGTTGAATTAAACCTACCCGCACGACACTTGACGCAGGACAACAAAGTCGCACGACTACCCTAATCCAATCTGCATCATATGCATAAGCAGATAAATACTAGTTAGCTACCGCACACTACGCCTTGACGCAGGTCAACAAACGTAACACGAATACTAAGTAGGACTTATCTGTAATGACGGAGGGCTACGACAGATTTTTGTGAAAACCTATTGCGTAATGAACTTGATATCGTTGTAGAAACAAGTGAATTTAGAAAAGGAGTGTTTTTTAGGCTTTCATTAGTTTTGCTACAGAGGTCATTCCCGGTGAAGGGATCTCGGCTCTTTCCTCATCGAATAAGGTACGGGATATATCATATATATCACTATGCAAAGCAAAACTCCAAAAGCAATCAAAAAGCAAACCGAGTGTTGTAGCATCTATCAGTTTTGCTAAAGAGGTCATTCTTGGTGAAGGGATCTCGGCTCTTTCCTCATCGAATAAGGTGCGGGATATATCATATATATCACTATGCAAAGCAAAACTGTAGCTACCATTTTTGAAAAATTTGATTCTACAACATCTTTTAGGTTTCTTTTCTTTCATTAATCATATTAATGAAGTATCATCATTTAAGTCACCTAAACATCACAGATAAATACGACGTACACTTATGCCATCCGCATTAGCCTCGATGTCCCGTCATGCACCGTTAGGTTAGGTAACTAACGGCAGAGCGGGGCAGGGCTAGCGCGGGTGTAAAACATAAGTAATGTCTATATAATATATCATATAAACTATATACAGTATCCATCTCAACATATCAAATGGTCACATCTCATATATCGCTGCAGAAGAAACATATGAAATATTGGATATACTAGGAGGTCTATATTTTATTTTGAGCCTCTATAAAACACGGATTCCACGGTCGCGATGAATAGCCAAACCCACACTCTAAGACCCCTACGAGAGCGGCAAACAATCCTACTAATTCTAGAGTTAGAAGACCCGGACTCGACTCCTCGAGCTGGTCTCCCACTGGACTCTAGAACCCGGTTACTTGTGCTCTCCTCCATGGGTCTATCCTAGTGCGGAAAAATAAATAATATACATATGGTGACATCAACCTCAACCCGGAAGTGCCCCAATAAAAGAATATTACATACATTTAATTTTATATGAATGAAAATAAAATCTCTCATCTCACATAAAACCCCCGGCTATTCAAAACGCGAAGATCCAATATAACATATCCAGCATCACAGAACATCACATGTCATGACATCATAAAGAAAAGCCTAGACGATGTTAAACATTTCAATCGAATCATTAAACACCCATAATTACCCAAAAAGCTCAACACTTGAGCGTAGTTTTAAAGTTATTCAGCACACACCACAGTACCAATGAACCAGCCGTAGAAGGGCCAAACCAAAGCCTCACATGTGGCACCGCTGAACCACTAAAAACCCGAGGGTTCAGTGGAGGTTCTAACAGTCACATAATCGAGTTAAGGTTTTGTTCTTCTAGAGGGTCCATCGCATAACTTGCATGATCTTTGAAAGCTTTTTAACTACGGGAAAAATCCAAGACTTGGAAAATTTCCCGGCAAGGGTTAAAGCGGGTATTTGATATCTGATTGAACTTTTTAACAACGTCTAAAGTAACTTGAAAACAGTTAAAATTACGACTACGAATCACTCCGAGTTGCCTTTGCTTTGAGTTAATCATCACATGAAAAAATAGCAAAAATAAACAACACTGGAAACCCCAAATCCTAAAGAACAGACCATGAAAAAATTTTGTGACCCTGAGGACATGCCCAGGCCGGCCTCCTCGTTTTTTCAGCCCATGTGCTCGGTCCAAATCCGAGCACTGGGTCCCAAACATCTTCCATGCTCCTAGGTTTGCTCATAGATGATTCTGCACTTGTTTGGAAAATTTTTGGAGCTCGTTTTAAAATCGACAGAAACATGGAATAAAGGTTTCAGGTTTCGGAGTTTATTTCGTATTTGTAATTTAACATTATCCATATAATTTCCTAGTTAGGCTCTGATACCACTCTAGGTTTCCTATCGACGGCAGAAAGGTTTCGGGAGGTATCGCCCATGCCATTTTCAAAAATTTGCCGTTAAAAGGAACTCTAGACTAGAATCGTTAACTAGAAAATAATACGGAAATAAAGTAAACCATTTACTATCTAAGTGAAAAAGGAAATACAACCTTTGTAGATCGGTCCTTCACTTCATAAGCTCCTTGTAGTAGTCCTTTCGCTGCGATCGTCGAACTCCCGGTCTCTTGCATGGTTTCGCGTAGAGAAATGAGCGATCTTGCTTGAAGTCTTCGAGGCCGAAGATGATCTACGTCGAGAGAATACTAGCTCAAGCTTCTACTTCACTAACTAGAGAATTAGTGAAGCAAACACCCTAAACTAAAGTGCTAGTCTAGTAGAGGATGATGAAATAGGAAGTGGGCTCACATTAGAATTTCTTTTCTCACTTTACTTTCTCGCTTAATCAAAACCCTAGCAAGCTTTTAGAGCTTGAGGAAGAAGATGAACTAAAATGAGATGAGAATAATGATGAAGTAAGAGAGTGAACCATGGTGAGTGAGTATCATATACTAACTAATGTAGAGACATAACCATGTCTAATCCAAAAAGGTTAGGTTAATAAAAATATAAAGTAAAAACAAAGTGAGTCGACTTTGTCAAAGTAATCCACAAGTTTCTACAAGCTTCATTGTAACCCTTCGAAAATCGTTTAGGCAGTTTTTCGGTAATCGGGCAATTTTTCGGCTTTTTCCGTAAAAAGTCAAAATTGATATTTTTCATTGTAGACCTAATTATACAAAATTTAAATAAGATATTACTATAATTTTGTCACTAAAATGTCATTTATAATTTTCTAGTTAAATAAAAAAAAAATTCGTAATTAATTATTTTTTTATTATTTTAAGCCTTTTTGAATACATTTAATTAGGGATAAATACAAATTTAATTAGGTAAATTTCTTAATTAGGAGTCTTTATAAGCTAAAATATGGTGTTAATAAAATTATATCATGTCTTGCAAACTTTTAGATGTTTGGTGGGAAAATTATGAAAAAAATGGCTTAAAAAGGGGTTTTTTTGTAAAAAGGTTGAAATGAAAGCATTAAATGATTACATGGGGTGTTTAATCACCTAGAAACTTCTCCAAATTTTCCTCATTCCCTCTCCATTGCTGCAGCCGACCCTCTTCCTGCAGAAATTCCCATTCCCACTTCATTCTTGCTTCATTTTCATGCTAAAAATCAATAAAAATCCACAATTTCTTTCTCCATTCAAAGCCTAACCCTAATCCCTTCTCTCTTCAACCCAAATTTGTTCAAAAACATGATGAAAGGAGGCTTCTTGGAGACTTGATCAAGCTAGGGTTCAAGCTTGAGAGGTGAAAATTCTAAACTAGTTGCAAATTGGTAGTTTGTTTATGCTAAATTAGATGATTAAAGTATTAATTTAGTGTAAATCCTTGTTCATGAAAAATCAAGAGGAGGTTTTGGATTTTTATAAATTAGGGTTTGTAGCATAATGGTTGGATTATGTTAGGGATGGTTGTCTAATTGATTAGAATGGTTAATAGTGAAATTATATGCTCACTAAATCGACAAATTTCAATATTTGTATCAAATCGGCTAAAACTTCGCTTACTAGATTTTTGTAGAAAATAGAATGCGGTCAATTTGCGTTAGGTTAGCAATATTATTAGCTTCGTATAGGATTATTAGAATGCGCGAACGTGGGGTTTCGTCTAGTCGGGTAGTAGTTTGTCGATTTCCCCGAAATGACGATTTTTGTTAAAGGATTGCGATTTTCGTGCGTTTTTCCGTGCACCGAGTGCATGCTATGATTAATTTGTGAGCGTCGATATTTGTATAATGTGACTTGCATCATTTAGGGTTATGTAATCTTATACTTGGTGTTGTGCAAATTTAGGATCGGTCGGAGAAACATCGGACACGGCGCATAAAGGCAAAGCGGTGGCCGGATCAGATTAGCGGGGATTTCTGGTGAGTAGATATATTCATCTATGGGGGAATCGTCTGGATGGCGCGAGGCGCCCACCCCCCTAGTTAGGATTACCCTACTTTTTACAAGATTATATTGTTAGTTAGCTTATCCATTCATGTACACTGCATACCCTTATAGCGAACAGTATGTTAAATTCCATGGACATTCATCTCTACCTATGCGATATCATTTCGTAGGACACGAACACCTTACCATTGGCATATGTTGCACGCGCACTATTCATGTGACACACACGCCTTGGTAATAGGCATGCCACGTGCACGATAGAATCTGTTTATCTTAATATCATCACCTGCATTCATACTTGATATATGAAACTGCATCGCATGCACATATCTCGCAACATCATCATATTTACATAGAACTCTACCCAAAATTTACATCATACACATTGATATCATAGACATTTGCCATATATATAACATGTGGACATTATGATTTTCTTGATGATTTCAGTTTTTCTGCGATTTCTGGATTTTTGGGGAAAACCGCAAGAATTTAACAAAACCTTATATTTATCATTTTCAAAACAAAGTTGCGGTTTTCTCGTGATGTATGTGTCGTCCACCATGAGTTTTCATGTTTTCTGTTGGATTTCGAGACCCGATTCGAGGAGTGGATGAACCGTCTCGGGTACATGGTGGGCCCGGTATGGTACCCCGGGGCAAGAAGATCGAGTTGTAGACGATGAGCCTGGCAGGGGAAGACTACCTACCGGTGATGTCTGGCGTGGCGGATATCCGGAGGATACGTACCGTTGTCGTGAGATTTATGATATGGGCCGATCCGGACTGACGGAGCCCGATATTGAGACAGATATGATTCCTTTTTGGTGTCGATGCTTGACACGGGTTTTCAGATGATTTCTTGATGATATTTAGCTATTATACAGATATTCATGTTCTAAAGTTAAGAATTCAATAACCTTAGCAGTTAAAACACTTAAAGACTTAATAATGACATTGCATACCTGTGCATGCATACTAGAGATATCATAGCACATATGGACATGCATGTTGTGGTGCATTGCGTGCATTCTTACGATTGCCTTATTAGATGTTATATTTACTCACGAGCTGGCAACTCACCCCCGTTGTGCCACAGTGTCTTGCAGGTCGGACCCGTCAGTCTTGTAGCGGCGGGCTATCTTGTCATCAGTTCCTTTTGCTCAGACTCGCGACATCGCCCGTAGGTGGGTTGCGAGTATACTTTATTCCTTTTTGCTTTATCATTGTATCTAGTATTCTCCATCTACCACTTGTATTGTATATGCGACCTAGTGATGAGACTGAGAGATTTGTATATTTGTGGTTTCTTTTGGGTCGAGCTCACTTAAGCCGACGTGTGTTTTCTGGTATTTGCATCTCTTTTATGCTCTTTTTCTTGATATTACTATTATATTGCATGTGGTTGTGATCCGCCTTGGGCGAAGAGCTAGCTCCCGCTTGGGGATGCCATTTTTATAATTACAGGTTTATTATCTTGTTCTACCCATTTTGGGGGATAGAAAATACAGGGGAGACTCTGCCGAAATTTACAGAAATTTTTGATGTTTTTTTTTGGATTCTATGCAACTTAATTGATTTCAAAACCGTTTTCATTTAAGGTTTTCCTTCACTCTCTTTTGATTTTGGGTTAGATTTCTGGGCTTTGGCTGACTTAGGTTACGGTACGCCTTTAGACGTCTCGTAATCTAAGTGCCAGTCACGTTCCGTACTTTCGGGTCGTGACATTCATGCTTGTGACAAAAGCTCCACTAATTTGTAATTACCTAAAATAATTATTATCCACCATTTAAAATAGAATGGTATATGTCTTACACACGCATGTATGTTGTATCAACAACCATGATACAAAAAGAAAAAACAAATAAATATATATCACATATATATATATATATATTAAGTTGTGTACAAGTGAGAAAAAATGCTTAAGTGGGCAACTGTTAGTTAATGTAAATTAGTATATCAAATATACAATTATACACTAAATTATTAAATCAGCACTTGACTTAATAATCTGGTTATATCACATATAACCGACTAACATCCTATATATCGACTTATCACATCAACACTTGATTCGACAACCCGGCTATATCACATATAACCGACCGATACAAAAGTCATGAGAATAGAATACGGTATCACATACATGCATTATTCTCGGTCCCACACATATCACATATGTGCTCCTATTTCTTTTTGCCTGAGCCAGTAAAACCTCTATGTAGGACTCTAAAGACTCGTCAATATGCCGGCAGTAGGCGATGATCACATCAAGCACCCATAAACCGTCAACAGTACTAGCTTGACGTAATGGCTACCCGGGTATTGAGCGATCAGAAAATTAGCAAGCAAGCTCATTCCAACTCCTGCAAAATCCTGACGGTAACACTTGCCGTACAGTCCGGTCTCCTCGTCTAATATGTCGCATATCAAGTCTAGGGTGGTAAACGTCAGACCTCAATAACCGATAAGTCATGCCGATGTGAGGCTTATAACGGGTCGAGAAATTACTGGTAACAGTTACCAGTAAATCTCTAAATCATCCCTGGCCAGGAACTTCCCTGTCATGGCCAATCAAGAACAGCGCAATATCAACTCCCAATACTGGGAGAGACGATACCCCTCCTATCGCTCATTGCCTCCATGTGACTCAGGACTGTACCCAAAAACCACCGTTTTGCACGCCCTCTTGGACGTGGTAAGGTAGAAATCAAAGAACAGTGGGAATCACACAAGACTCTTTGACGATCTCGGGTCTACAGACTAACATGTACAAGTGTCACCAGAGAACTGCCATATGACATGAGGTATAATACCATCTGGGAGATCTCGGCAAGTCCGTCCAGTGTACCCAGTCTCCACTGAGCATCCGTATACCATCTCTGATGTCAAACACCAATGGATATGGGATCATCCATCGCCCATCTCATGGGTCGAGAAGCGTATACGCTAGTCTACATATCGATACCCCGTCTCGATACACCTACGACTAGGAACATTAAAGGATGAACATATGGAATACCATGGCCCCAGTAGTATGATCTGCATCATTGTCCTGGTAGTCAAGTACACATCCTAAGGCCTTTACCAACATGTAACCATAAGACAGTATCAAGAGACAAGTATACATGTTAAGATAAAGAGCAACCAGATAGCATACTATCATATCGAGCAAGAAAGTCCTCTCTATATATGTCCAAGCATCCAATATAATAAACATCATATGTACAATACTGGCCTCTAGGGCATACATACAACTAATAGTTGGATCTCACGAGGCCTCGGCTGGCGGAGATCTTTACCGAGTATCATGAGCAGTGCTCACTGCACCCTCTTCTCCGCTGTTGTAATTTTCTTTTTCTTTTTCTTTTTGTACATATGGCTGAGGAGCCCATAATACCTTTTTTGAATAAATGAGATCTTTCCTTCTTTTTCGCAATGTTCCATTGATCTTTTTTAAATTAACAACAGACCCTAGGAAGAATTTACATTGCCTTAACAGAAACGTACATGTTAATAGATGACCTTATTAGCGTGGGCCGAGCTCCCCGGGGGCTTGTTGGCCTCCGTGCTCGGCACCGAGTACGAGGCTCTGTGAGTGCCGGACGGGTCATCTGCTGAAACAAGCATGATCTGGATGATGGTCAGCTCGACGGGTGGGGGACGCTGCTCCTTCTCGCGGTCGGCCTGCCGTTTGTCCGGATCAGATGAGCTCCTCGATGTAGTCCCGGAGTTGCTTACAATCCTCCGTGGCGTGGGCCAAGGTCTGGTGGAAGGCGAAGTAAGGGCCCCGGGTTCGCTTCGAGGCCTGACACGGGATTGGAGGGAACTTGAAAAACCCCTCGCCCCGGGCCTCCTCCAGTAACACTGCGAGGGAGACGTTGAGCGGGGTGTACTCCTGGAATTTCGGGTGATAGGGCTGCTGACGCTCCGGCCTCTCTTCCCGAGCCCTCTTCTTCTGGTCGGACCGTTCTGCTTAGGGGAGGTTCATGTTCACCTCGGACTCCAGCTGAACCTCGCGCTCGGTCCATGTCTTGACCTCGACCATGGTCCTAGGTTGTGCCAACGCAAAGGAGCGCAATCACTCCTTGTGCCTAAGACCAGATCTGAGCACCATGATGACGGTCTCGTCCCGGTGCCCGGGGACCTCGAGGAGGGCGTTGTAGAAGCGGGTGATGTAAGCCTTGAATGTCTCCTTGTCCCCGCTATTTATTGTGAAGAGCTAGTCAACTGTGCGCTTCTGCCGACGGTTCCCAACGAAGTGGCCGAGGAACTGAGTAGCCAGCTCGTCGAAGGTCGAAATTGAGTGAGGCTCGAGCCCTCGGAACCAGTCCCCACCTGCACGGATGAGGGTGGCTGGGAAGACCCTACACTGGGCGGCGTCGGAATGGTCCTGGAAGCTCATCCCCACGGTGAAAGCATCCAAATAGTCTTTCGGGTCGGTTTTCCCGTCGAACAGAGAGACCTTAGGGGGCTTGTTGCGTGAGGAGACGTGGACAGCGTGCAGTCCCTCAGTGAATGGCTTGGTGAGGGAGTCGGCGGCGTACTTAGCCCCGTCGCCCGAGAGGTGACCTCCCCGGCACATGCCCTCGATCTTCTTCTCGAGGGCGTCGAGTCGACCGTTGTACCCCGAGGATTCGGCGCCTTGTGATCCCTGGCCTCTGCTGTGGGAGATCTACATCTGGGCACGGCCCTGGTTCCTCTCGATGAGGATCCTCAGATCCCCGGGCGAGGTGGCTCTCGAGCAGTCGTGGCGAGCCCCTTTTATGCGGCCCCGTCGGGGGAAGGGGTGTCGATCATCCCTATGGACAGGAGAGGTGACCGACATCTCCTCAGGGGGATAAGGGTCGTGAGGAGGCTCGAGGAGAAGCGCTCAGTCGGCGGACCTCAGTGTGGAGCCATGGGGCGCCCAGCGGGCCTCAGGGAGTATCGGCCTGTGAGATATGTAGCCAGGAGTAGTATCCTGTCGGTGGTCAGCCGTGCCGACGAGGGCAGAGCCTTTTGGAGGCGAAGGAGCGGTAATCTAGGGCCCAGGCCCGGCCGTTTGGATGCGGACGAGCTCCTCCATGAAGGACTATAGCCGGTCTATTCGGCTGATAAGGGCGTTGACGATGGTCGCCGGAGGAGGTTCATCTGTTCTCCTGGTGAGGGGGAGGCGGCGGCTGGTACCTGGATCTTCAAGATGGTTGCTTGTCATGTGGACGGAGATCGGAAGGCCAACTTTATTTTTGTGGAGTTTGCTTTCCCACAGACGGCGCCAACTGATGGAAGTCCTTTTCGGGTCTCCCTCAGATGTTGTCTTCCATCGATCTCCCGGTGGATTTGGAAGGTAATCTCCTGTTGCGTGTGGGTCTCAATTGGTTTTGAGGAAATTGATGATTTGAGGAGTTTAGCGCCGAGTACCTGTAAAGAAGTCCCAGGATGGTTTGGTACCACCGAGGACCCCCCGACGATCATGTTAGCACTAGATCCGAGCAAAGTAGCCGCTATGTGGAATAGAAAATAGCTTACTTGACCCCTCTGTGATGGGGGTTTATATAGTGGTGGCGGCACGCATCAGCAGGCGCGAGAATCCCGCCGGCAGTTACGCTCCCGACGTCACACCCGCGTAGAGAGCGGATCGCCCATTAATGGGGATCGTGATGGCGTGGAATGTGGGATGTTGCTGGCGGAGAATCTGCGCATGGGGAGATTTGCGGAGCGGCGGTTATGCCTGTGAGCGGTAGAGTTGGTCGGAGGACCGAGGAAGACGGCCTCGGCTGGGGAGCTCGGGGCCGAGCGAGAAGGCCGAGGAGTCTTGGTCTTGTGGCAGCTCGGGGCGAGCTGAGGGGCCGAGGAGGCCAATTTGCAGGAGGCCCCGAGGAGGGCCAGCATGCGCTTGCAGGTCGGGTACAGCGGTGGTCTGGTCGGTCTCTGTGGACCCTTTCTTCTGAGTTCTGGGACACGTCATCTGCCACGTGTCCTGATCTTGGGGATCGCCAATATTGAGCATCATCAATTATAATCTAATCTAAAGACTATAATTCTTGAGAAACACACTAACAAAAAAATGTATAAATTTTGATTCAGTTTAAAGAATGGATACTTGTATGTGGACACTCATGTGAGTAGCCTTCCCTGATCACAATGCGACACATTATTTTTCTGAAGGTGCAATTTACAGTAAATGTGCATGCACATAATTGATTTTGGGATGCCAAATAATACAGATAGGTTATATGTCGAACAGGGTCCAATTTAATCCGATTAAGTTTTCGTTTGACTCTTTCATATTGTAATCTAAACCGTGGACCTATAGTGCATGTGTATGTACATGCATAATGCGTGTGTGCATCACAAGATTGAGCATTTACCAAATTTATTTCCCCATGTTCTTGAATAAGCATCTCACTCAATTAGGTATAAAAAAAATTCAAAATAAATTTTGACGGTCAATTGAGCAAAAAACTAGGATTACTGACATAAATCCTTAGGATATTCATCATGGAGGTGAATAAAAACACATACTTCTTTTCTATCAAACTACATGCAGAAGCTACTAGGATTAGAAAATTTACAGGTTTGTGATGACACGCATAAGTGGGAATTCCCCAGATAATGACACGTGGTAGATGACGTGTTCCGGGGCTTACGGAACAGGAGCAAGCATGATACATTTAAGGCATTCCCCGGGCCTTCGCCCCGAGGATTGACCCGATCTTCGATGGCCTCCCAGAACACTCATATGCTCTCCTTACAAATAACCATCGGCTCGCTTCCGAGCCCTCCTGCACGCTGAGCTTCCTCGGTCTTCCGCATGCCTCCGAGCCTCCCGCCGAGCTAAGCCTCTCCGGTTCTACCGAGCAACCAAGAACGCAGAGCCCAAGCGCCTCGGCCATGGATCCGCGTATCATGCCAGAAGCGAGATATCCGCCACCCAACAATCCCGCGTTCTACGCCGTCGTATCCCCCGTTAACGAGCGTATCTCGTCATTAATGAAGGGATTCCGTCATTCACGTAGGCGTAACGTCAGGGGCGTAACTGACGGTGAAGATCTCGCGCCAGCTCGCTCCATGCGACCACTATAAAAAATCCCTCTCCCAGACAACTTAGGCAAAGCAATTTTAATCCAACAAGCTGCTACTCTGCTCATTTTCCTTGGCTAACTTGATCGTCGGAGGGTCCTATGGTGGTTACCCACCCCGTGACTTCTTTGCAGATAGCTCGGCACCTCAAAATCAACCCATTGAGATCAACATGCATAAAGAGACAACTTTCAAATCAAATCTATGTCATTCAACAACACTTGCCACAGATCGACGGAGGACAGCATCTGAAGGAGATCAGACCTCCATCAGTTGGCGCCGTCTGTGGGAACCCAATTTTTTCCATCGATCGAAAGTTGATCTTCCGCTCTCGACTTCATGGCGAGCGAAAACCATGATGATCTCAGCACAAGCCGCCGCCTTCCCCGCAACATAGGCGCGGACAGATCTACTCCCCCTCCGAACGCCATCCATGCCCTCTCGGTAAGGATCGACAGGCTCGCATCCATAGTGGATGCCTTTGTCCATGTCCAAACGGTGGGCCTAGCCCCCCCGGTCGCCGTTCCCCCTCCCAGGGATCACGACCTCTGCAGGGGGGCGGATGACACCGCCCATGCTGGCACCTCCGAACAACGCCATGCTCAATCCAGCGATCATGGCTCCCCCGCGGCGACCGATTCAATGGACCGCTAGGCGCCACATGGCTCCACGTCGCGGTCTCTTGAAAGAGCCCATCGCCCCGAAGCCCATCGTGTTCCCTTCCCTCCCGAGGAGGTATCGGTCAGCTCGCCTGCTCCCAGGCACGATCGACACCCTTTTCCTCGATGGGATCACGCGAACGACACTCACCGCGAAGACTCAAGAAGGACCTTACCAGGGGACCTAAGGAATTTGATAGAATGGAATAAAAGTCGCAGCCTGACGTAGACTACAAGCTTGAAGGTCCACCACTCTGACTGCGCCGAATCCTCGAGCCATCACGACCGCCTCGACGCCCTAAAAAATAAAATCGAGGGTATACATCGGGAGGGTCATCCATCCGGTGAAGGGGCCAGGTACGCCGCCGACTCACTTACGAAGCCCTTCACCGAGGAGTTGCTCACCATATACGTCTCGTCCATGAACAAGCCATCCAAGGTAGCCCTCTTCGACGGGAAGTCCGACTCGAAGGACCACCTGGACGCGTTCACGATAAGCATGAGCTTCCTAGATAACTCGGACACAGCCCAATGCGGAGTTTTCCCGACCACCCTCATTCTTGCAGGTCAGGACTCGTTCCGGGGATTGGCGCTACACTCTATCTCGACCTTTGACAAGTTGGCCACCCAATTCCTCAGACACTTTGTCGGCGACAGGAGACAGAAGAGAACAGTCGACCACCTGTTCACCATAAAGAGCGGGGACAAAGAATCCTTTAAAGGATATGTCACCCGCTTCTACAATGCTCTCCTCGAAGTCCCCGATCACCGAGATGAAACTGTCATCACCGCTCTAAAGTCGGGTCTTAGGCACAAAGAATGGCTCCGCACTTTTGCATTCGCGCAACCTAAGGCCATGGCCGAGGTAAAATTTTGGACTGAGCGAGAGATCCAACTCGAGTCTGAGGTGAACGCCAACCTGCCCCGGGGCGACCAAGCTGAAAAAAAGAAGAGGGGAAAAGAAGAGAAAAAGAAGGTCGACCGGCCAAAACCATACTCCCCAAAGTTCCAGGAATATACTCCTCTCAACATCTCCCAGACCGAGCTATTAGAGGAGGCAATGGGTGAGAGATTCTTCAAGCTCTCGCATATCACCTATAGAGCAGCTAAACGAACCTAGGGACCGTACTATGCCTTCCATTAGTCGTAGGGCCACCCGACCGAGAACTGTACACAACTCTACGACTGCATCGAGGAGTTGATACGCTCTGGCCACCTGGCGAAGTACCTGCGGGACAAGCGACAACCAGACAGGGAGCAAGAGAACCAACCCCCTCCCGGCGAATTAACGATCGGCTAAATCATGGTCGTTTTCTCGGGGTCTGCCCGTGGAGCCGGCGAGACTCACCGCCTCCTACTCGTCGAGGGAATAAGCGACCCGCCACAGAAGAAATGCAGGACCGCCGAACCCATCATCTTCACTAATGAAGACCTCCACGGTATATCCTTGCCTCACTATGACCCTCTCGTGATTACGACACGGGTCCACCGTTACGAGGTTCAGAGGATATTGGTCTATACCGGAAGCTCGGCAGATATCCTCTTCTATGTCTACTTCCAGCATATGGGGCTAAGGTCGTCCGACCTACGGCCAACCTCCCACGTCCTATCAGGGTTTACCAACCACTCCATCCCAGCCGAGGGAGTGGTCACCCTCCTCCTCAACATTGGGGAAGCGGGCCATACGAGGACCGTACCAGTAGAATTCATCGTCGCTAAGATCCCCTCATCCTACTACATCCTCCTGGGAGGCCCGACATTAAACGCCCTCCGGGCTCAAATCTCGACCTACTGCCTTGCAATCAAATTTCCATTAGATCAAGGGGGGTAGGTCGTGTTAGTTATATGTATGCCCTAGAGGCCATTACTGTACATAGGATGTATATTGTAGTGGATGCTGGGACATATATAGGGAGGACTTTCTTGCTCGCCATGATAGTATGCTATCTGGTTACCCTTTACCTTAACGTGTACACTGATTGTCTCTCTGTTATATGTTGGTAAAGCCCTTAGGATGTGTACTTGACTACCTGGACTATGATGCGGATCATACTAGTGGGGACATGGTAGTCCATAAGTACATCCTTTAAAGTCCCTAGTCGTGGGTATATCGAGACGGGGCATCGATATACCAGAGTAGACTAGCGTATACCTTCTCGACCCATACAGATAGGCGATGGATGATCCCATATCAATTGGTGTTTGACATCAGAGATGATATACGGGTGCTCAGTAGAGACTAGGTACACTGGACGGACTCGCCGAGAACTCCCAGATGGTATTATACCTTACGTCAGATGGCAGTTCTCTGGTGACACTGGTACAGAGTAGTCTGTTGACCCGAGATCGTCATAGAGTCTTGCGTGATTCCCACTGTGCTTTGATTTCCACCTTACCACGTCCAAGAGGGCGTGCAAAACGGTGGTTTTTGGGTACAGTCCCGAATCACATGGAGGCAATGAGCGATAGGAGGGGATTCGTCTCTCCCGGTATAGGGAGTTGATGTTGCGCTGTGTTCGATTGGCTATAACTGGAAATCCCTGGCCAGGGTTGCTGAGATTTACTGGTAAGTGTTACCAGTAGTTTCTCGAATTGTTATAGACCTCATATCGACACGACTTATCAAGCTATTGGGGTCTGACGTTTACCACCCCTAGGCTAGATTTGCGACATATCAGACGATCAGACCGGACTGTACGGTAAGTATTACTGGTTGGATTCACAGGAGTGTGAGCGGGCTTGCTCGTCGATCTTCTGATCGCTCAATACCCGGGTGGCCGTTACGTTTAGCAGACCGCTTGCGGCTTTTGGGTGTTTGATATGATCATCATCTGCTGCCGGCGTATTGACGAGTCTTTAGAGTCCTACACAGAGGTTTCCTGGTTCAAGCGAAACGAAATAGGAGCGCATATGAGATATGTGCGGGACCGAGAATAATATATGTATGTGATACCGTATTCTATTCTCGCGATGAATGTGTCGAATGGTTGTATGCGATATAACCTAGTTATCGAATCAAGGATTGATTCGATAAATCGATACATTGGATACTAGTCGGTTATGTGCGACATGACCGGATCATTGAATCAAGTGTTGATTTAATGATTTAATTTATAATTATATATATTTGATATATTACTTTGCATTAACTAGTATTGGTTCACTTTAAATTGATTTTCTCACTTAGATGTACAAGTTGTATATGTGATATACTTTTTGTGCAAATGATTGTATTATGTTTTATGATACATGTTTCCTTGGGTTTATGTAAAGATTAAACCATGATTGTGTAATGGTTAGGGTTTTTATTTTCCTATTCATTTATTTAATTATTTATTCTTTTTGGAAAATTATTAGCATAATGCAAAATGGTGGCTTTCTTTGGATGGATGTTGAAGCTTCATGAAGCTTTGACCAAGTGACCATTTTGTCTCCATGCTTAACCCTAACCATTCCCACTAACCATGATTTATTCTCTACACTTGACCATGGTTATTATTATGATAAGTATTCATTTACTTTTGTTTTTTGAATTAACTTATCATATTCTTTCTTTCTTCTTCTTCTTCTTCACTTGAAGAAAGCATGCCTCCATCAATGGCAACTTGATAAAATGAGTGAGAAATCCAATTCACAAGTGAACCCACCTCCTATTTCTTCATCCTCTACCTCTTGCCAAGTAGTAGAGTGTGTTTTCTTCATAAGTTTCATGACTTGGTGAAGTGGGAGCTTGATATTGTGATGCCTCGACGTAGATCATCTTCGGCACGAAGCCGACGACCTTGCCCGCCCATTTCTCCGATGAAGCCGACACTAGAGCCCGGGATTTCATTTGGACAGCGGAGAGGACTTCATCACGGAGCCGTGGAGGTGGAGGACCGGATCTACAAAGGTTGTATTTCCGTACTCTTAGTTAAAGTAGTTAACTAGTTGCTTTGTCGCCTAAACTTCTAGCCAACGATCCGTATTAGAGTTTCTCGGCACCGTATTTTTTGAAATTGGCATGTTTGATGCCTTGTGAGACCTCTTGAGAGTGCCTAGGAACCCTACAGTGGTATGAGAGCCTAGCTAGAGCCTTAGGCGAAGTGTAGACGAAGTTTGAAACCCGAACGAACCCGAAACCCTAAACCAAACATGCTCTCTGGACTTTTTCAAAAATCTAGAGTTTTTCGATATTAAAAATATGCAGAAAAATCAGCAGGGAATTGTAAGAATTACTGTGAAGCCCGTATCCATGAATCCACCAAAGTGCGGCGGAACCGCGGCAGAAGCCTGGCTTCTGCGGCGGTTCCGCGGCCTTATGATGACGTCAGCTTCCCATTTTTGCACAGTAATTCCTCTTTTCTGGAGTTGGATTTTCTGGGAATTTTTTATATTTATTCAAGAGTTGAATTTTCTGGGTTGTTTTGGGGATTCGTATGTGTAAGTGCACGGCGGCGCCCCGGCCGACAACCCGACGGCCAAATGCGGAAGCGGTGAAAAACTTTAATTTTGCGGACTTAGCAAACCGGCACCACCGCGCACTAAACCCCGGATCGGGCCATTAAACTAGTTCTAGCTAACAACAAGATGGGAAGAGATATACCGAGTGATCCGAGTCCTCCGGTCTTCTCGTCATCGTCCCGATCTCCCGCGGAAACTCCGGTCGTCGCCTCCTCGCCGGAAGGGCACCACATAGCCGGATTCTTTTACGGGCTCCCACCTCTATACCGAGGCAACTCGGGCGCGAAGTTGGCTAACCGACACGCCCAAGATTTGCTGTAGACTAGTGTGGAAACTTGTCTCTTTGGGGTTTAAGATAGTTGCCATGATGGAGGAATTTTGCACAAAGATATTCATGGATCAAAACTTGATGAAGAATGGAGCCTCCTAGCAAATGAGCTCGGCCAAGCCATCTATTTGCTCACTGGAAATGTGTAAAATGAAGCACCTCCTCAAAGTGTTATTTGCAAACTTGCAAATAACCCCCTCCATCGGAAAAGTCCGGTCGGGAAAGAACAAAGGAAAACCGGCCGGAACGGAATGCAAACTGGCAACTCCAGAAAACTGGTCCCGTAATAAATTACAGGAAAACCCCATACTGTGCATACACACCCGCATCTGTATTCCGTCCGGATACAAATGCAATGAGACAAAATCTACACTGTACTAAACTAGGATCCGGCTTAAACCAAAACCGGCTAGTAATATCCGTTCGATCCTGATCCGTGCAATACCGCACGTATCTGACCGAACCCTGCCATATATCTATACGGCCTCTAGTACAAACCGTCCGATCCTGATCCGTGCAATACCGCACGTATCTGATCGGACCCTGCCATATCTCCATACGGCCTCTACAGCGTTTCGCCCGAAAGCTTGAGTAACTGAAAGTGTGGTGGACTCTAAAGACTCGTCAATACTATGGCTGTGGATTTAACCACTAGCACGTCAGAGGTATAAGCCAATACGTGACGGGCCACCAGCTATTGACTAAAAGGGACGTCGATGAGCGAACTCATCCTGACACCCTACTGAGCCTGTCAGTGACAATATCCGTACAGTCCGGTCCGTTCGTCTATGAGCATCGCATGTCGGGCCTAGAGGGTTGGTAAAAGTCAGACCCCCAAAAGCGGTACAAGTCGTGTCGGAGTGTAGCCCAGAACACCCTGAGATACTACTGGAATACCTACCAGTAAATCTCCTGCCTTGGCCAAGGACTTCATGTAATGGCTCTCCTAGACACAGCGTGACCTCACCCCCAATACCGGGAGAGACGAACCCCTGAAGATCCGCTCACTGCCTCCATGTGGCTCGGGACTGTACCCAACTAAAACCTGTTTGCACGACTCCTTTGAGCCGTGGTAGGGTAGTAATCAAAGTACAGTGGGAACTCACACGAGACAAATGACGATCCCCAGGTCGATGAACTAACCTGTACACATGTCACCTGGGAACTGCTATCTGACGTCAGGTATAAGACCAACTAGCATGTTCCCGGCGAGTCATGTCCGGTGTACTCATAACCCAATGAGCACCTGTATACATCTTAGGTGAACCAACTGACACCAGTGGCTTATGAGACCGGCCACCGCCCCTCGTCGGGGTCTCGACTGTATACACTAGTCTACTCTGGAGAATCGATGCCCTGTCTCGAAACTCCTACGACTAGGGACCTTTTAAGGATATGCTTGTAGACCCCAGCTCTCACGTATATGATCGCCCTCATACTGCCGGCAGTCAAGCAAGAATCCTAGGGGCTCTATCAACGTGTAATAGCGACCTGTCAGGTCACCTAAAGCAGTACACGATGATAAAGGTAAACCAGATAGCATACTATCATCTCGAGTAAGACTGTCATACCGGAATAGGTCCTCCCTCAATCATTGCAATCACATGCCTGTGATCCAATAATTGACTCTGAGGGCACTATCTCCAACAATCTCCCACTTGCACTCAAGGCTAATTATTGCGATGTCGCATACTCACAGCCCGTGTGATACCGAACACCCAACTCCTCTACTAGTCAGTCTCACAAAGCCTGTTTGGAAGACTCTTGCGTTCGAGGAATAGCCTCAGCGAGTGGATCCGCTCTGAAGTTTCTTTCTATGTCTCTCTATATCTCAAGTTCGCGGAGAAAACCATCTCCCGAAATGAGCAATACCTGTCTTAGAATGTCTGGATGCCTGATGGGACCTAGCTCATAAATGAACTCCAAATCCAAACTTCTTAGACTGTATCGTCAACTGAACTTAATCAGTATTCTGCGCCATGCCTCCCTCAGTATCTTCCTGGATCACCTGTCCAGAATACTGCCCCTCGTCAGAAGGAAAACTATAACTCTGACAACCTCCTTGTCGTCCATGTCACCTTGGAAGCCTGGAATGATAACTGTCTCCCAAATGAGGCTGTCGTTATCATATCCCTAGAACATCCACATATGTTCTAAAACTGCTTCCGACTGCTTCTCCAGGATTGGATCAATGTCAACTTATTGCATCTCGTGCAAGAACAACATCTGGTGTGGTACTTGACATCTCATGATTGACTCAATTGCCTAAGCAAGTGATCTGCCAATCATGCATATCCCTCTCTACTTTAGTCTATAAGACACCTTTAGAGAGGGTGACTTCATCACCTGCAGGTACACTACCGTGCCATGAGTCGTCCATTCTAAATACTCTTAGAATGCTGTCAATGTACCCTGATTGGGAAACCACCCAAATCTAGATCTAAAACCATAGATCTAGTAACCAGTATGTCTGATATAATGTCCAAGTCCCATGTGGAGAAACCACTTTGTGACGACCAAAGTATAACCGATCGTAGTATAGGAATGTCACTTCCTACTTTGTGTATGTCATCCAAAACCCGGATATCACACCCTACTACCTTCTCAACAGATCCATCCCCTATTCTGATGACGTCAAACCTATGACTGTCACATCAGAAATAGATGATCTATCTCCGCTACATCTGCTTTAGTCTATAAATAGATATAAGCCTGATGTCCACCAATGCTTCCGCTGCTCCCACTGACTACGACAACCCTCTGGCAGAGTCATATAGACGTGCACTTCTAAAGCTAGTTTAGAACGATGCTATACTCATCCTCCCACCGGGTCTCGCAGCCTGGAACAACAGCAATGGCAAGTGTGGGTAAACAAGAACTTCCCTGTCACCGTCCTTGAGGCTACCGGAGTACCTCTCGGGTGCCTGAAGTTACCCACCGTATCTGCGGAGTGGCCAATGGAATGTCAAATCAGATTGAATCTTTAGGTTGCTTATCAAATCTTCAGTAATCGTTTGCGGTTCTGGAATCACTTCCAGTTCTACCATACTCCCACTACTGTTTTTGAAAAATAACCATTTCTTTTAAAATGTGGCGAGTTAAGAACAATATCACTATTGATCTTCCAGATGGTAGAAAATCAACCCTCGTCATAGCCTGGGTCAACCCACAAACAGCCATTACAGAAACGTGCCTAGAGTTATCCAGAGTCTGGTTTTAATCATAAGCCGGACAACTCCCCGTACCTTAACAATGTTAAGATATGAACTGTACTATATTCAATATAGAACCAGAGGCATTGATTTAATTGAACCAGATTCAAATCATGCAGCTGTCTCCAGTGCATGTCAACTAAATGGAGAGAGGCCTATCAGCGTTACTCAACTTAGGAATGCTTCCAATTATGAGTAACCTGAAAGAGAAGCAATTACTCTTTATCATTACTATCAAATGAATACCATACACAAGTATCTACATCTTCGATCACCTTGAAGAATCCCCGATACTTGCTACACTTGGTTCTCTACTCTATTCAAATACCTATAACTCCTCAAAACTTAGACCCTGTGTTTCTACGAAACACATGTCTAAGAACTAGAGAAGTTAAAAGTAAACAGAATATAGTATGAGGACCAACCCCTCTGTCCTAATGGACACTGGACAACATACATTACTCTGTATAAGTCCGCTGAGTCTAACAACTCTTTCACTGTGCGTCGTAGGTTGAAAACTGTACTTATGGTTAAGAAGAATTACACCGCTGTTTAATGCTCCTTACCTAACCATCCACTGATATAGGTAAATGTCATCGACATAATATCAAAAGGTATATCTCACTCTATAAAAATAGACGTACAGATATATCAATTTGAAATTGGTGCACAACAGCGGATATTCAAAACCAAAAATTTTCCGACCGGCAAACAGCCCAGGTGATCTCCTCAAATATCACCGATTACAACGAATCCCGATATAATGAGGATGATCACCCAATTCCCAATAACTTACTCCCACTCATCATCTGTAAAGCCATACAGATGTGAGAATCATACCTGGTAAATACATACCCTGGAGCAAGTGTCTAATCGGGAAATCAGTTTTCATTTAACAGTACACAGTGAAACTGAAACATTGAAATGTTTCGATGGGGTATCCTGGTATTCCTAGTAATGCCTCTACCATTATCCAGATTCACAACTATAACCGTATAATTCTTTGCCACCTCTCCAAATCCCTTTATATGTCTTTAGTCATTACCTTCTGCACACCCCTTTAGGCCAATTGGTTTTCTTCCTTCCCTACCGTTCGGCACCAGCCTATGGTTTGGAAGAAGACTATCCAATAAGCATAATGGGTGTACTGTCCTAATCCTAGGAGCACTCGCAATGCGAGAGAAGGTGAAGATAAAAGACAACCGAATAAACCTTATTCCTATTTCTCCTGGACCAGAATCCATCCCCGAACTGGAACAAGTTCCTTTCGAGTTCGTATATAACCATACGATGGAGTATCCAATAAACTGTGGATCTTCGTAGTGATACGGAGTGTCCTGGAGAAATACAAAGGTGATTTAGGATTGGCGAAGAAAAACTTGGTTTGGTCGTGAATATCAGTCGCAATTTACTTTGCCCTCTTACTAATCCCTTGCTTTGTCTTAATCTTAATGCCTTCTGCACACCGTTTAGGCTAATTGGTTTTCTTCATTCCCTACCGGTCGGCACCAGCCTATGGTTTGGAAGAAGACTATCCAATTTGCGTAATAGGTGTACTATCTCCTAAACTAAGGAGTACTCGTAACTTGAGAGAAGGTAAAAGGGAAAAGACAACTGAATAATCTTATCCGTTTTCTCCAGAACCGGAAACCATCCTCGAATTCCTTCGAGTTCGTATCTAACCACACGATGGTTTTGTCCAATGGAAGTGGACGTTCGTAGTAATACGGGGTGTCCTGGAGAAAAGGGTAAAAGTAGGAGTGGCAATGAGGTCTGCAACTCCGACAATCCAAAAGCCAGTGTTAAGAAGGTTCGGTCAACTTGGTCACTGAGTCATAGTCTTAGGGTCGGGTCAATGGTCGCTGCCAGAGAGAGAGAGAAAAGAAACACTCAGCGTGCACTCTAACCTAGATCAGAATGGTTACCAATTTATCTAATCAGGAAACCTCCCACTGTACCTCAAATTCTCCTCCAAACCTGAAAGAAGAATTAGTCGGGGTCACCCGAGGAGTAAACCAACTCATCAGTGGGAACCGGGATCCAACTATCATCGCATGATAACGTGACGGAATCCGCTCACGGTATCACACTCCAGAAGGTATGCGCATATCTGGCAAGTTTTAGTTCTTTTGAAACTCCCGATGAGATTTCTACCCCATGCTCTTATGACCTTCGCGTGAGGTCAAAATATCATAAGTCACATGTCAAGTTCTACCCATCATTGTCCAGGTTGATTTGAACCCACCCGTACATACCCTTGACGTAGGCCAAAATAGTAGTACGACTGTCCCAAACCAACGCATCTATCTATGCAACAGATAAATACCCGGTAACTACCAAACACTATGCCTTGGCGTGAGGTCAAAATACATAGCTTGAATACTACCGAATATTTAACTGAAATGATGGAGGGCTACGAATGGTTTCTGGCGAAAACCTTTAACGTAATGAACTTGATATCGTTGAAGGAACGGATAGCTTTTTAGAAAATATAGTGACGAAAACCTTTACTAAAGAGGTCACTCCCGATGAAGGGATCTCGGCTCTTTCCCCGTAGAATGAGGTGCAGGATATTCCAAACGAATACCACGATGCAAAGCAAAAGTAATCGACTATAGTGAAGTTAATGCCCTGACGCAAACTTCTGTCCAAGGGGTCACTCCCGGTGAAGGGATCTCGGCCCTTGCCTCGTCGACTGAGGAGCAGGATATTCCAAATGAATACCACGATGCAAAACAAAAGTGAAAGTCCTTGCAATAACAGCTTTTTGAAAAGTGTTCCAACAACATCAGAATAGGTTTGTTTAACTTGCATTGATCCGAATCAATGCAGTCCCATCAATTGATCACACCACAAAGAACGAAAATATACTGATGTACGTATATGCCATCCGCATTCGCCACTGGGTCCCGTCATTACCCGTTAGGTTAGCTTACTAACGACAGAGCGGGGACTGGACTAGCGCGGAAGAAAAACATATACAACATCTACGAATATATATACCAATATATTATATTTCGCTCAAGGCGTGAATAAAATGCAACATCACAGAAATGTACAGCATCACAGAACAATACAGATATCTGGGATCCCCGGATTTCACAGAGCCACTACTAAAACCCGACGTTCCCCTGGTCGTGTGGATAGCCTGTGCAATGAAAACCTAGACCCCTACGGGCGCGGCAAGTTACCATCCAAAACCTGAAGCGAGGCAGCCCCCTTCAGCGCCGTGAATGGACCACCCAGCACTTCACGGAATCCGGTAACTTGGGCACCCCTCCTGGGTCAACCTGTACCCCCTACGAGTGCGGCGAATAGCCCGCCAATTCTAGAGTGAAGCCCCTTCCGTCCCAATGCCATGAGATGCGGGCTTGTTGCCCTCCAGAACCCGGCTATCCGTGCACCCCTCCGCGGGGTAATCCTAGTACAGAAAGTAAAATATACATACAACGGGTACATCGACCGCAACCAGGTCGTGCCCCCAAAAGAATAATACAAACAGGCAGTGACGACAGTCCACATGTCGGACGCTCGCCCCGCAATATCAAATGTACATAATACAACAAAACACTGTACTAGCATTGCATCCAGGCTATCCCCCACGACCGATCCGCAACAACACAGCAATACATAGAACATCAACGTGAAAGTCACGTTCGCAAATCCGTCTAACCGGGCTATAGCAGCTAGACAGGATTTACCGATCGAGTGACATTCACGGTCGCAGATATAATGTAAATACTGTGAAAAAATGTGTTTAAAATATCCGATCGATCAAAAATTAACAAGTGGGCCCCCAAGCAATACTGTAGCACTCACAGAAAATCTAGGCCCAATTTTAATATTCCAAAACCACTAAAATTAACCCAGAAGCCCACTCGAAAAACCTGGCCCATTGATCCTTTCATGTTGCGGCGGAACCGCGGCCCAAAGTGGGTATTGGCCACGGTTCCGCGCTCTCGATGAAAGATCAATGACTCGGATTTCTGCAGTAGTCTTAGATTTTCAAGTACATCACATTTTTGCAACCCGAAAAATTTTTGGGCTTAAAAAATTTTCAACAGAAAACTGATGTTAACAAAATACGAGTTTTGGAACATTTGATCGATCGGAAATGCAAAACACATCAAACGAAGCTAGACGAAATTAATGGCGAGGCTCTGATACCACTGTAAGTGCACGGCGGCGCCCCGGCCGACAACCCGACGGCCAAATGCGGAAGCGGTGAAAAACTTTAATTTTGCGGACTTAGCAAACCGGCACCACCGCGCACTAAACCCCGGATCGGGCCATTAAACTAGTTCTAGCTAACAATAAGATGGGAAGAGATATACCGAGTGATCCGAGTCCTCCGGTCTTCTCGTCATCTTCCCGATCTCCCGCGGAAACTCCGGTCGTCGCCTCCTCGCCGGAAGGGCACCACATAGCCGGATTCTTTTACGGGCTCCCACCTCTATACCGAGGCAACTCGGGCGTGAAGTTGGCTAACCGACACGCCCAAGATTTGCTGTAGACTAGTGTGGAAACTTGTCTCTTTGGGGTTTAAGATAGTTGCCATGATGGAGGAATTTTGCACAAAGATATTCATGGATCAAAACTTGATGAAGAATGGAGCCTCCTAGCAAATGAGCTCGGCCAAGCCATCTATTTGCTCACTGGAAATGTGTAAAATGAAGCACCTCCTCAAAGTGTTATTTGCAAACTTGCAAATAACCCCCTCCATCGGAAAAGTCCGGTCGGGAAAGAACAAAGGAAAACCGGCCGGAACGGAATGCAAACTGGCAACTCCAGAAAACTGGTCCCGTAATAAATTACAGGAAAACCCCATACTGTGCATACACACCCGCATCTGTATTCCGTCCGGATACAAATGCAATGAGATAAAATCTACACTGTACTAAACTAGGATCCGGCTTAAACCAAAACCGGCTAGTAATATCCGTTCGATCCTGATCCGTGCAATACCGCACGTATCTGACCGAACCCTGCCATATATCTATACGGCCTCTAGTACAAACCGTCCGATCCTGATCCGTGCAATACCGCACGTATCTGATCGGACCCTGCCATATCTCCATACGGCCTCTACAGCGTTTCGCCCGAAAGCTTGAGTAACTGAAAGTGTGGTGGACTCTAAAGACTCGTCAATACTATGGCTGTGGATTTAACCACTAGCACGTCAGAGGTATAAGACAATACGTGACGGGCCACCAGCTATTGACTAAAAGGGACGTCGATGAGCGAACTCATCCTGACACCCTACTGAGCCTGTCAGTGACAATATCCGTACAGTCCGGTCCGTTCGTCTATGAGCATCGCATGTCGGGCCTAGGGGGTTGGTAAAAGTCAGACCCCCAAAAGCGGTACAAGTCGTGTCGGAGTGTAGCCCAGAACACCCTGAGATACTACTGGAATACCTACCAGTAAATCTCCTGCCTTCGCCAAGGACTTCGTGTAATGGCTCTCCTAGACACAGCGCGACCTCACCCCCAATACCGGGAGAGACGAACCCCTGAAGATCCGCTCACTGCCTCCATGTGGCTCGGGACTGTACCCAACTAAAACCTGTTTGCACGACTCCTTTGAGCCGTGGTAGGGTAGTAATCAAAGTACAGTGGGAACTCACACGAGACAAATGACGATCCCCAGGTCGATGAACTAACCTGTACACATGTCACCTGGGAACTGCTATCTGACGTCAGGTATAAGACCAACTAGCATGTTCCCGGCGAGTCCTGTCCGGTGTACTCATAACCCAATGAGCACCTGTATACATCTTAGGTGAACCAACTGACACCAGTGGCTTATGAGACCGGCCACCGCTCCTCGTCGGGGTCTCGACTGTATACACTAGTCTACTCTGGAGAATCGATGCCCTGTCTCGAAACTCCTACGACTAGGGACCTTTTAAGGATATGCTTGTAGACCCCAGCTCTCACGTATATGATCGCCCTCATACTGCCGGCAGTCAAGCAAGAATCCTAGGGGCTCTATCAACGTGTAATAGCGACCTGTCAGGTCACCTAAAGCAGTACACGATGATAAAGGTAAACCAGATAGCATACTATCATCTCGAGTAAGACTGTCATACCGGGATAGGTCCTCCCTCAATCATTGCAATCACGTGCCTGTGATCCAATAATTGACTCTGAGGGCACTATCTCCAACAGTATGTTCGATCGGATTATCAAATTTTGTCTATGTGGTTTTCCGGATAATTTTTGGATATGTTAAAAAGTTCGACCGGATATAAATACCCAATTTTTCCCCTGTCGGGAAATTTCCAAGTGTTGGATTTTTCCTTGGTTTAAAGACGTTCTAAGTAGTGCAAGTAACTCAATGGACCCTCTAGAAGACAACAAACCTTAACTCGATTATGCGACCGTCTTGAACTGCCCTTTGAACCTTCGGGTTTGGGGCAGTACGGTGTGCCACATGTGAGGCGTTGGCTTGACCCTTCTACGGCTGGACCGTTGGTACTGTGGCACGAACTGAATGTTTTTAGACTTGTTTCATGTGTTGATCTGTATCGGGAAAACTTGAGTGTTTGAATGTTCGATCGGAAAGTTTAACATTTTCTATTTATCTGGAATGGGATACAATAATTGGAATTCACAAAAGTTATGAGATAACTGAATGAATGTTGTAAATCTAGCAATTTAGTCTCACTTGATCGGTTGCCACGGAATTTTGATGTGATCAAAAGTCCGTCGCAATCACGTAGCGTACGCGGATACTCGCCGGGTAAACTTAATAGACAACCTCACTCCATAGCCCCGACCAAGTGACTGCAGGAGAACCCCGTCGCCGAAAGCATCCGTCCGGGTGCTCGCGGTAGCGGTGTTCCGCCTTGGTGCACTTCGTCGACGGTATCGGGGGTGCGGCCGTCTACTGAAGTTTGAGACGAGCATTCGATCAGGATGTCGGGAATCTTGTTGAATTGCCCCACTTGATATTGAAAAGTGTTTTCGATAATGAGACTAAAATGCGGGGTTTATAATTGTTAGGCATGTGATGTTTAAGTAATTCATTTGGTCGGGCATGCGATGTCTGAGGAGGTTGCGGATTCCAACTGTTGTAGTTTTACACTTTCTTTTCTGCAACCGTAAGTGTAATATGTGATATCGCCGGTTTCGTTGCTATATGTCAACGACAATTGGGATGGACATATTTACTTACGTTGATGACATGTGATGTTCTATGTTGCTGGATATGTTATATTGGATCGTCGTGTTTGAATAGCCGGGGGTTTTTATGTAAGATGAGTGTTTTTCATTTTCATTCATGTAAAAACTTGTATGTAATATTCTTTTATTGGGGCACTTCCAGGTTGCGGAAGCTGTCACCTTTTGTATATTATTTACTTTTCTGCACTAGGATAGACCCAAGGAGGGCAGCACAAGTAACCGGGTTCTGGAGTCCAGTGGGAGACCAACTCGAGGAGTCGAGTCCGGGTCTCCTAACTCTAGGATTGGTAGGGTTGCTTGCCGCTCTTGTAGGGGTCTAAGGGTGTGGGTTTGGCTATTCATCACGACCGTGGAATCCGTGTTTTATACTGGCTCGTATTGAAAACACGGACGTCCTAGTATATCCAATATTTCATATGATTCTTCTGCTGCGATATCTGTGATGAGAACATGTGATGTTCTGTGATAGATGCTATATATAGTATATATGATATATTATATAGACGTTACTTATGTTTTACACCCGCGCTAGCCCTGCCCCGTTCTGCCGTTAGTTACCTAACCTAACGGTACACGAGGGGACATCGAGGCGAATGCAGATGGCATAAGTGTACGTCGTATTTATCTGTGATGTTTAGGTATTTAAATGATGGGACTTCATTAATGTGATTAATGAAATAAAAGAAACCTAAGATGTTGTAGAATCGAATTTCAAAATAAAACAGGTAGCTACAGTTCTTGCTTTGCACAGCGGTATATATGATATATCCTGCACCTTATTCGATGAGGAAAGGACCGAGATCCCTTCACCGGGAGTGACTCCTTTAGCAATAACTGGCAGATGCTACACACTCGGTTTGTCTTTTGATTGCTTTTAAGAGTTTTTGCTTTGCACAGTGATATATATATGATATATCCCGCACCTCATTCGACGAGGAAAGGACCGACGATCCCTTCACCGGGAGTGACTCCTTTAGCAAAACTAGAAAAGCCTCAAAAACACTCCATTTCAAAATTCATTCGATCCTACAACGATATCAAGTTCATTACGCAATAGGTTTTCAGAAAAACCTGTCGTAGCCCTCCGTCATTTCAGATAAGTAGTAGTTAGTATTCGTGCTGCGTTTGTTGGCCTTTGTCAAGGCGCAGTGTGCGGTAGCTGGCTGGTGCTTACCTGCTTATGCATATGATGCAGATTGGGTTAGGGTAGTCGTGCGACCTTGTTGGCCTTTGTCAAGGGTCGTGCAGGTGGGTTTAATTCAATCAGGAAATGACGGGTTGAACTTGACTAGCATCCTATGGTTTGTTGGCCTTTGTCAAGGTCATAGGAGGTTAGGGGCAAAATATTATCGGGAATTTCAAGTGTTGAAATTTGCAATGAGATTGCATACCTTCTATGAGATAGTTGGATCCCGATACCCGCTGCGAGTAATTGTTACTCCTGGGAGAGTTTTGCACATTACAATTAGCCGATCAAGTAGGTGTCTAGAAAGGTGTCAACGGGGTTACGCCTCTGGGAAAACGAGGTTTACATTAATTAGGTTCGTGCGAAAGTACGGGGGACCTCCCTCAAAGTACCGACACTGGCATGGCTGAAAGATTGGCGAACTTGTAGTGTGTAATTAATCCCGGCTAGTCTTTCCTTTTAGGGTTTGAAGGAAGATTTGATAAAAAGCAGTGGGAGCCATCCTGATTAGATAAAATAATAACCAATCTATTCTTGCAAGAGCGCACGCTGAGTGTTTTCTTCTCTCTCTCTCCAGGTACCGACCATATCACGCCTTAATCAAGATAATAATACGGATATTTGACCGAACCCGCTTGTTATACTGAGCTGGGGAACGTTGGTCCCGCTCCAACTTATAATTGTTATAAGACAGAGCAGGAAATTGGGGATTACCAGAATTCCCGTGCCACTCAAACGAAGAGAGTGCATGCTGATGCATCATCTTCGGGTGTGTTCATTATACAGAACTGTCTCTCAGTATCCTTTACGTCCTGGGTATGTGATACCAGATCAGGATCCCAGATATGTAATCTGTTACATAGGGCTACAGATAGGTAGAGAACTGAGAACGGGTGATAAGTTTCATGAGGCAGAAAACGGGGCAAGTGTTGCAGCCAAGTCTGTTGGTCACTGTCACCCTGTATTACCAATACATTGATTCTGAACGAATGTTATTAGATACCGAACCTGATATACAAAATCATATCAGTCTCTTTATTAGTAAAGAAATGATAAAATTCTGTATTGTTGGATAATGTTTTGAACATTTCCTATATCAAAAGTTGATCGTATCAGGCACGTTATCTAAAAGCGTTGATGTTCTAAATCAAACTACAGTTCTTAGTATATGGAACACACACAAAAGAGGAAGAGTTCAGAAATGAACGAATCCTTCTTGTGGCATTGTAGACTAGGTCACATCAATGCGACCCGACTAGCTGAAGTTACATATAGATGCATTTTTAAATAAGTTTGAATTTACATCTTGTGAAACTCGCCAGTCATGTCACAAAGATAAGATGACCACAGCTCCGTTTTCTGAAAACAGAGAAAGAGTTGATGAACTCTTGGGATGATACATGTTGATATATGAGAGGTCCCCTGTCTACAAATGCCAGGACCGGTTCTTTATACTTCATTACGTTCTCTGATAATCTCTCAAGATTCAGACATATGTTCCTGTTGAAACACAAGTCTGAACCTTTTGAGATATTCACAGAATATAAGTTAGAAGTAGAGAACCAATACGGGTAAAAGTATTATGTCCTTTGATGAGATCAAGGAGGAGAATACTTGAGCACGGAATTCCTGGATTATTCTAAAGGAGAATGGGATTCTCTGTCAGCATTACTCCTCCGTATACACCATAGTACGAAGGTATATCGGGGCGGAGCAGATACACCCTATTTGATATGGTGTGCTCTATGATGAGTACTGCTGAGTTACCCTTTTTCCTTTTGGGAGTTATGCACTTGAGAAGCTGCATACCTATTGAATAGGGTTCCAATCAAATCAGTTGCCTACCTCTTCATATGTGATATGGAAAGGGAAGAGCCCATATCTTAAGTTGGTTAAGATTTGGGGTTGTCCAGCTTTTGTTTGAAAAGCAAAATCCGGACAAGCTCGAGGCAAGGTCTGTAATGTAGAACTGGAAATGTTCCAGCTATACAAACTGCAGCTGATGATTTGAAAGAACCAAAGGATTCAATAGTTACCAACGAATCTCAGCCTCTCGGCCGATCTAGTAGGGTTCCTCACCCGCCTAAGAGATACTTCGGTTTCTCTATGATAGTGGGAGCGAGGATTGCATCATGAGATGATGACCCAACTAGTTTCGAGCTGGCCATCAGGAGTAAGACTCTGTAAGAATGGCTGGATGCTTAGTGATCTGAGATGGAATCCTTATACACCAACAAAGTATGGACTTTGGGTGCTATATCTGAAGGGTTAAATCCCCATCAGGAGCAAGTATATCTTGAGAAGATTACTTGGTGTAGATGGAAAAGTTGAGACTTTCAAAGCTAGACTTGTTAAAGGTTTTCGTCATCGACCAGGCGTGGACAATGATGAAACATTTTCAAGAGGCTATGCTTAAGTCCATCCAGATCCTACTTGCCACGGCTACATACCATGACTACGACATCTGGCGGTTGGGTGCCATGACTGCTTTTCTAAATGATGTTTTAGAAGAGGACGTCTATAAGTACACAGCCAGAGGGCTTCGTAGACAGTGGGAGCAGCGGAAACGTGTACAAGATGCTTTATAGGATAAAGCAGGCATCGCGAAGTTGGAACGTCTTTTTTGATGAATTACTCAAAGAGTTTGACATCATCAAAATGGTAGATGAACCTTGTATATACAAAAAGGTAGTAAGGAGTATGGTGATGATCCTCGTAGAGTACGTGGATGACATACTCTTGATAGGGAAAGAGTTTCCTATGCTACGCTCGATCAATCTCCGCCTATCACAATGATTCTCCACATAGGATCAAAGTGATACCTACTAAATCCTGGGTTTTGGACCTATGAGATAGATCTAAATGGATGTTAGAATACTCACTAGCTGTAGTGAGATGGTATCAATTGATCCTGAGAAGAATCACTGGAAGTGTTCCAGAGTGATAATGACGACTGAGTGTCAGTCACAGGCATTGTCTTTACCCTCAGTAAAGGGACGGTATGTTGGAAGAGTTCCAAGCTAGATACCGTGACATACTAGACGATAAAGGCTGGATACATCGCTACTTAAGATGCTACCAAAGAGACTGTTTGGGTGTATATTGGTTCATGAGATGAACTCTGTTCCTCCCATTGTGTGACAATGGAGTTGTAGCTTATGCCAAGGAACATCCGTCCCATCAGTGATCCAGACATATTCGAAGGCAGTATCACCTAATCATGGAGATGGTTGATCTCCAAGGTGATCAAGGTTAGGAGAACAGACTCAGAGGACAACACGGCGGATCCACTCACAAAGGCCTTTTCCCAGAGAGAGATTTTTATGGGATGGTTGAGTATGAGATACTACAACCACTGCTATCAGATGGCCCTAGTGCAAGTGGAAGATTGTTAGTTATATGTATGCCCTAGAGGCCATTACTGTACATTGGATGTATATTGTAGTGGATGCTGGGACATATATAGGGAGGACTTTCTTGCTCGACATGATAGTATGCTATCTGGTTACCCTTTACCTTAACGTGTACACTGATTGTCTCTCTGTTACATGTTGGTAAAGCCCTTAGGATGTGTACTTGACTACCTGGACTATGATGCGGATCATACTAGTGGGGACATGGTAGTCCATAAGTACATCCTTCAAAGTCCCTAGTCGTGGGTATATCGAGATGGGGCATCGATATACCAGAGTAGACTAGCGTATACCTTCTCGACCCATACAGATGGGCGATGGATGATCCCATATCCATTGGTGTTTGACATCAGAGATGATATACGGGTGCTCAGTAGAGAATGGGTACACTGGACGGACTCGCCGAGAACTCCCAGATGGTATTATACCTTACGTCAGATGGCAGTTCTCTGGTGACACTGGTACAGAGTAGTCTGTTGACCCGAGATCGTCATAGAGTCTTGTGTGATTCCCACTGTGCTTTGATTTCCACCTTACCACGTCCAAGAGGGCGTGCAAAACGGTGGTTTTTGGGTACAGTCCCGAATCACATGGAGGCAATGAGCGATAGGAGGGGATTCGTCTCTCCCGGTATAGGGAGTTGATGTTGCGCTGTGTTCGATTGGCTATAACCGGAAATCCCTGGCCAGGGTTGCTGAGATTTACTGGTAAGTGTTACCAGTAGTTTCTCGAAATGTTATAGACCTCATATCGACACGACTTATCAAGCTATTGGGGTCTGACGTTTACCACCCCTAGGCGAGATATGCGACATATCAGACGATCAGACCGGACTGTACGGTAAGTGTTACTGGTTGGATTCACAGGAGTGTGAGCGGGCTTGCTCGTCGATCTTCTGATCGCTCAATACCCGGGCGGCCGTTACGTTTAGCAGACCGTTTGCGGCTTGTGGGTGTTTGATATGATCATCATCTGCTGCCGGCGTATTGACGAGTCTTTAGAGTCCTACACAGAGGTTTCCTGGTTCAAGCGAAACGAAATAGGAGCGCATATGAAATATGTGCGGGACCGAGAATAATACGTGCATGTGATACCGTATTCTATTCTCGCGATGAATGTGTCGAATGGTTGTATGCGATATAACCTAGTTATCGAATCAAGGATTGATTCGATAAATCGATACATTGGATACTAGTCGGTTATGTGCGACATGACCGGATCATTGAATCAAGTGTTGATTTAATGATTTAATGTATAATTATATATATTTGATATATTACTTTGCATTAACTAGTATTGGTTCACTTTAAATGGATTTTCTCACTTGGATGTACAAGTTGTATATGTGATATACTTTTTGTGCAAATGATTGTATCATGTTTGATGATACATGTTTCCTTGGGTTTGTGTAAAGATTAAACCATGGTTGTGTAATGGTTAGGGTTTTATTTTCCTATTCATTTATTTAATTATTTATTCTTTTTGGAAAATTATTAGCATAATGCAAAATGGTGGCTTTCTTTGGATGGATGTTGAAGCTTCATGAAGCTTTGACCAAGTGACCATTTTGTCTCCATGCTTAACCCTAACCATTCCCACTAACCATGATTTATTCTCTACACTTGACCATGTTTATTATTATGATAAGTATTCATTTACTTTTGTTTTTTGAATTAACTTATCATATTCTTTCTTTCTTCTTCTTCTTCTTCACTTGAAGAAAGCATGCCTCCATCAATGGCAACTTGATAAAATGAGTGAGAAATCCAATTCACAAGTGAACCCACCTCCTATTTCTTCATCCTCTACCTCTTGCCAAGTAGTAGAGTGTGTTTTCTTCACAAGTTTCATGACTTGGTGAAATGGGAGCTTGATCTTGTGATGCCTCGACGTAGATCATCTTCGGCACGAAGCCGACGACCTTGCCCGCCCATTTCTCCGATGAAGCTGACGCTAGAGCCCGGGATTTCATTTGGACAGCAGAGAGGACTTCATCACGGAGCCGTGGAGGTGGAGGACCGGATCTACAAAGGTTGTATTTCCGTATTCTTAGTTAAAGTAGTTAACTAGTTGCTTTGTCGCCTAAACTTCTAGCCAACGATCCGTTTTAGAGTTTCTCGGCACCGTATTTTTTGAAATTGGCATGGTTGATGCCTTGTGAGACCTCTTGAGAGTGCCTAAGAACCCTACAGGTCGAGCCTACGGGAACCAGCGAATCGCCAAGATTTGCTTCACCACAACATCCACCACCGGAGAGCAGAGCGACGACCTCGAAGACGCAAATGATTTCTAGGGACCTTGGACACTCGCGCTGAACAGAAAGAAATCCGAAGAGCCCCGGTGGAGGCGCTAAGAAGCCCCCCTCGTCGAGGGGAATGAGGGACGAACCATCCAAATTGGATCCCTTTTAACGGGAGCCTGGCGCGTAGACTTGATCCGCTTTCTCCGAGGGAACTCGGGCATGTTCCCCTGGGCGCCTGCTGACATGCCCGGGATCGATCCCAAAGTAATCTCACACAAGCTCAGGGTCGTCCCGAAGGCTCGAACCGTTAGACAAAAGAAGCGATGTTTCGTGCCGATCAAGCAAAAGGCGATTGAGGACGAGGTCGATAGAATGCTCACAGCCAACTTCATTCAAAATGTTGACTACTCGGATTGGCTAGAGAATGTAGACATGGTTAAAAAGGCGAACGGGAAGTGGCGCATGTCCGTCGACTTCACAGACTTGAACAGGCCTGCCCGAAAGACAACTATCCCCTCTGTCGGATAGACCAGCTATTAGACAGCTCAGCAGGCCACGAATTGCTCAGCTTCATGGAAGCTTTCTCCGGCTACAACCAGATCTGTATGAACCCGGCAGATGAAGAACTTACAGCATTCACCATGGACCGGGGGGTATACTGCTACAAAGTGATGCCCTTCGGCCTCAAAAATGCTGGGGCTATATATCAGCGCCTAGCTAACAAAATGTTCAAACTGCTGAACGGGAAGAACATGGAGGTTTATGTCGATGACATGCTCGTGAAATCAACCTCATCGGACGAGCACACCAAAGATCTTGGCGAGACATTCGATATTTGACATCCTCCGCAAGTACAAAATGAAGCTGAATCCAGCCAAGTGTGCGTTCGGAGTCACTAGCGGGAAATTCCTCTGGTTCATGGTTACCCACCGAGGAATCGAAGCTAACCCGGAAAAGATCAGCGCCATTCTTAACATGGTCATACCGAAGAGCAACATTGAGTTCATGCGACTCATGGGGAGAGTGGCCGCTCTGAGTCACTTCATGTCGAGATCCAAAGAAAAGTGCATCCCATTCTCCAAAGCCTTGAGAAAGATCCCAAAGTTCAAATGGTCGGAAGAATGTCAAAACTGTTAGTTATATATATGCCCTAGAGGCCATTATTGTACATGATTGTATATTATAGTGGATGCTTGGACATATATGGAGAGGACTTTCTTGCTCGACATGATAGTATACTATCTGGCTGCTCTTTATCTTAACATGTACACTTGTATCATTATATTGTCTCTCCGTTACATGTTGATAAAGCCCTTAAGATGGGTACTTGACTACCAGGACTATGATGCAAATCATACTAGTAGGGCTAGGGTAGTCCACAAGTTCATCCTATAATTGTTCCTAGTTGAGGGAGTATCGAGACAAGGCATCAATATTCCAGAGTAGACTAGTGTGTATGTTTCTTGACCCTGTATGGGGCAATGGTTGATCCCACAGCCATTGGTGTTTGATATCATAGATTATACACAAGTGCTCATTGGAGAATGGGTACACCGAACTGGACTCGCCGATAACTCCTAAATAGTATTATACCTATCATCGGATAGCAGTTCTCTGGTGACACTGGTACAGGTTAGTCTGTAGACCCGAGATCGTCATAGAGTCTTGTGTGATTCCTACTGTGCTTTGATTTCCTTCCTACCATACTCAAGAGAACATGCAAACAGGTGGATTTTGGGTACAGTCCCGAGTCACATGGAGGCAATGAGCGACATGAGGGGTTTTGTCTCTCCCGGTATTGGGGGTTGATGTTGCGCTATGCTCGATTGGTTATAACAGGAAGTCCCTGGCCAGGGCTGGTGATGAGATTTACTGTTAAGTGTTATCTGTAGTTTCTCGACCTGTTATGAGCCTAAAATCGGTATGACTTATCAAGTTATTGGGGTCTGACGTTTACCACTTCCAGACTCAATATGCGACATATCAGACGAAGAGACCGGACTGTAGGGTAGTTTTACTTACTGAATCAAGGGAGTTTGGACAAGCTTGCTTGTGTATCTTCTGATCGCTTAATACCTGGGTAGATGTTGTTGGATATATGTATGCCCAAGAGGCCATTATATGTATAGTTGATGCTTGAACATGTATATATATATATATATACAGATGACTTTCTTGCTCGACATGATAGTATGCTATCTGGTTGTACTTTATCTTAACATGTTTACTTGATTGTGTTATACTGTTCATTTAATACATGTTGATAAAGCCCTCAGGATATCTGCTTGACTTCCATGGCTATGATGGAGATCGTACTTGAAGGGCATCTATGGTCTATAAGCATATCCTTAGATGTTCCTAGTCGAGGGTATATCGAGACAGGGCATCAATATTCCAGAGTAGACTAGCGTATATGTTTCTTGACCCATATGATGCGCGATGGTTGGTCCCATATCCATTGGTGTTATGACATCAAAGATTGTATACGGGTGCTCAGTGGAGACTGGGTACACTGAACGGACTCACCGAGAACTCCTATATGGTATTATATCTATCGTCGGATAGCAGTTATTAGGTGACACTGGTACAGGTTAGTCTGTAGACCCAAGATCGTCATAGAGTCTTGTGTGTTCTCCCACTGTACTTTGATTTCCATCCTACCACGGCTCTACTGTGTCATGCAAACAGGTGGCTTTTGGGTACAGTCCCGAGGCATATGGAGACAATGAGCGATAGGAGGGGTTTCCTCTCTCTCAGTATTAGGAGTTGATGTTGTGCTATGTGCGATTGGCTTTGACTTGAAGTCCCTGGCCAGGGCTGATGAGATTTACTGATAAGTGTTATCGGTAGTTTCTCGACCGGTCATAGTCCATATCGACATGACTTATTGAGTTATTAGGGCTCAACGATTACAACCCTAGACTTGATATGCAGCATATCAGACGAAGAGACCGGATTGTACGGTAAGTGTTACCAGAGGCTCTGCTGGAGTTTTGACAAGTTCGCTTGTTGTCCTTCTGTTCGCTCAATACCCGGGTGGCCGTTACGTTTAGTTGACCACTTGCAACTTGTGGGTGTTTGATATGATCATCACCTACTTCCGGCGTATTGACGAGTCTAAGAGTCCCACACAGGATTTTACTAGCTCAGGCGAATTGATGTGGTTTACATATGAGATATGCGTGGGAGCTCGATCAAATGCGAGTATATGATACCGTATTTTAATCGGGCGTTTACTATTGGTTGGGTCGTATGTGATGTGGCCGATTTATTAAATCAAGTGTTGATTTAATATTGACTTTTAGCACACTTTTAATTAAACGTTTTCTTTTGGATGTATGCATATATGTTTATACATGCACATGATGATGTGAATGCACACATATATAAATACATATGTATCGTGGTTGTTGATACATAGGAGATGGCAATGCAAGACTTACAAGGTTGATAAATATCTATATTTTTGCTATTGAATTAAAGAAAAAGAAAATTAACTAATTGACTCATTGTTTCTACACTCTTCTTATTTGACCATTGACTTTTACCCTAGTTAAATTTCCTTTTGTTCTTCAACTCACTACAAAATATCTAGATATTTATTTAACCATGGTTATATATATATATATATATATATATATATATAGATATAGATTCTTTTCTTTTTAAAAAGGATAATTATCAATATTATTGACAAAAAGCTTTGCCATCTTCTTCTTCTTCCTCCTTCATGCTCTCTGGGTTTTTCCATTGAGTGAGAAACTCAAAAAGAAAGGTTTTTTAAGTGAGATTACAAACCACATAATCATTCTACACCACTCTATCCTATTTATGTAGGGTGTTTGCTCCACTTCTTCTTGATCTTGTGAAGCAAAGAGCTTGAGCTAAGAATCTCCGGGTGGATCATCGTAGACGACGAAGGACCTTGAGTGGAGTTGATCCAAGTTTCGAGCAAAGCCGTTGGAGTCCAAAGAGAGTGAAGGAGGTGCCTACAAAGGTTGTAGTTCCTTTCCTTTAGCTTAGACTTCATTTATTGTTGCTTTTACCCTAATCTCTAGTTACGATTCGTAGTTTGTTTGTAATAGCCCTCTAGAAATTTAAAAATTCGTTATTTTATGATGTCGTAACCCAACTAGAGGCGCTACTATACACCAACAGCTATTACGTCCAGCTAGTGCCGCTGACGGCTTGTGCATGACTGATATGATCATTACCTACTGCTGGCATATTGACAAGTCTTTAGAGTCCTACACGGAGGTTTTTTAGCTCAAGCGAAACGAAGTAGGGCACATATGTGATATATGCGGGACCGAGATTAATACGCATATGTGATACAGTATTCTAATCTCGCGATATAGGTTATATGTGATATAACCGGATTATTGAATCAAGTGTTGATTCAATAATTTGTTCTATCTATATTTGATATACATATAAATGATATTAGTTGGTTGTATGTGATATAAATGGATTAATAAATCAAATAATTTAATATATAACTGTATATTTGATATATTGATATATATATTAACTAATATTAGCTCACTTAAGAAATTTTTTTCTACAAATACATTTAAATATATATGAGATATATATTAATATATTTACTATTGTGTTATGCTAGATGATACATTGGACAAGGATGTATGAGACTCATAGAAAATTAAAGATAATTTGGGTGATTAATTATTAGGGGGAAAATCAAAATTAGGTGGAAATTAGCATGGCTAAAGATGCTTGTGGAAGCATGTAAAAGTCTTGACTTAGTCCACTAATTTTATTTTACTCTAGATATTTATTAACCCAACCATTATTTTTATCCATGGTTAAGTTTCTACAAATATCAATTGAGATATTTTTTCACCATGATTCATTACTTGATCATCATCTTCATCTTATTTTCTTTTTCTTGCTTTTGATGAGGTGAAGATAGAAAAAGAGAAAATAATTCTAAAGTGAGCAAAATTCATACTTCATCAATCTTTACCAAACTAGCCATTTAGTATAGGTTGTTTACCTCACTAATTCCTCAATTAGTGAAGAGGTAGCTTGAGTTAGAAATTCCTCAAGGTAGATCATCTTTGGCCTCGAAGATCCTTAAGCAAGCTCGTTCCTTTCGCCTAGTGGAGCCTTAGAAGAGTTCCGGGACCACTACTTGGAGCTAAAAGACTACTATACGGAGCTTTAGAAGTGAAGGACCGGTCTACAAGGTTGTATTTCTTGTTCACTTAGTGTAAAGTTTATTTACATGCTTTATAAAACCCTAATTCTCTAATTCGATTCTAAGTTTGTGATCCTTAGCACTCTAGATTTTTTAAAATTGCATACTCGATGCTTGCTAAAACCTATTAGTTATGCCAAGAAACTCCAACATGGTATCAGAGCCAAGCTAAAGTATTAGGAGAGGTCTAGACGAAGTTAAAGTGTTCGATCGACTTTTCGAAACCCTAAAATCCGAGTTTCTGTAGATTTTTTCAAAAGTTGGAATTTTTTAGTTTAAAAATATGCAGAAAATTGTGCAGGGTTTTCTATGGATCCTCAAGAAGAACGAGCGCCCAACTCGACCAAACGGCCGCGCAACCGCGGCAAAACCATGTGTTTAGCCGCGGTTCCGTGGCACAGTTGGTGAGGCAGGGACTCCCCCTTCTTGTGCTGGTCCGTAAGTACATTTGGCACTTTCTTGGTATTTTTAAGTGAGACTCAAGTGTTGAGGTCTCTGGGAATTGTGGGTGTTCGATAATTCGATCAAAATGTTTAATATCGTCTAGTATATCTGTGATATGTGATACAATATTTGAAATCCACAATAATTAGTTTTGTGAAAACTAGTTAGTGTTTTGCAAATCTAGCAATTTGGTCTCATTCAATAGATTGCCACAGACTTTCGATTCAGATCAAAACTCCGTCACAATCTCGTATAGTACGCGAACACTCGCCGGGTAACACTACTAGATAGCCATGCCCCATAACCCGGACCAAATGACTGTAGGAGAACCCCGTTGTCAAAAGCATTCGTTAGGGTGCTCGTGGCCGTAGTGTTCCGCCTAATTGCGCTTCGCCGACGGCATCGGGGGTGCGGTCGTCTACTAATGTTTTCGACGAGCATTCGATCATTTGTTGGGAATCTTATTGAATTTTCCGACTGGTTATTAAAAAGTGTTTTCACTTTGAGACTAAAATGCCGAGTTTATAAGGTTAGGCATGAAATCCAGAGTATGAGATATTCCGGGTTTATGATGTCTAAGGCGGTTGCGGATTCTAATTATTATAGTTTTCATTTCTTTTCTGCGACCGTAAGTGTAATATGTGGTGTATCGCCGGTTTCGTTGCTATACGTCAACGACAATTGGGATACGCATATTTACTTACGTTGATGACATGTGATGTTATGTGTTGCTGTGATATGATATATTAGATCGTCGTGTTTGAATAGCCGGGAGTTTTTGCGTGAGATGAGAGTTTTTCATTTTCATTCATGTAAAAATTTATATGTAATATTCATTTATTGGGACACTTCCGGGTTGAGGATGATATCACCATTGATGTATATTATTTACTTTTCCGCATTAGGATAGACCCAAGACGGGGAGCACAAGTAACCGGGTCCTAGAATCCACTGGTAGACCATCTCGAGGAGTCGAGACCGGGTCTCTTAACATTAGAATTGGTAAGGTTGCTTTCCGCTCTCATAGGGGTCTAGGGATGTGGGTTTGGCTATTCATCATGACCGTGGAATCAGTGTTTTTACTGGCTTTATTTAAAACACAGACCTCCTAATATATCCTATATTTCATATGTTGACTTCTGCTGCAATGTTCTGTGATGAGATCATATAACTGCATGAGACGAATGGTTTATATTATATATATGATATATAATAAACGTTGCTTATGTTTTGCATCCGCGCTAGTCCTACCCCCGCTCTGCCGTTAGTTAAGTAATCTAACGGTGCATGACGGGACACCGTGGCGATGCGGATGGCATAAGCGTACGTTATATTTTCATTTCTTCTGTGATGTTTATAAAACATAAATGATGGGACTTCATTAATGAGATTAATGGAAAGGAAAGAAACCTGAAGATGTTGTAGAATCAAATTTTCAAAAAGGTAGCTCTACGTCTTGCTTTGCATAGCGATATTCTTTATGAATATCCAATACCTCATTCGATAAGGAAAGAGCCGAGATCTCTTCACTGGGAATGACCTCTTTAGCAAAAGCTAGAACATGCTACAACCCGCTCTGTTTGTTTTGAAAACTACTCGATTTTAAAAGCGAAGCTTAAACCACTCCTTTTCAAATCACTCGATTCTACAACGATATCAAGTTCATTACGCAAAAGTTTTTCTTAAAAACCTATCGTTTCCCTCCGCCATTTCAGATAGGACTATTTAGTATTCGTGCTGCGTTTGTTGACCTCCTCAAGGCGAACTGTGCGGTAGCTGATTAGTGCTTATCTGCCGCATATGATGCAATTGGATTAGGGTAGTCGTACGGCCTTATTGACCTCCCTAAAGGATCGTGCGGGTGGGTTTAATTCAATCACGAAATGACGGATTGAACTTGACTAGCGGCCTATGGTTTGTTGACCTCCGTCAAGGTCATAAGTCGGTAGGGGTAAAACATTATCGGGAATTTCAAGTGTTGATATTTGCAATGAGATTGCATACCTTCTATGAGATAGTTGGATCATAATACCCACTGCGAGTAAGAGTTACTCCTCAGAGAGTTTTACACTTTACAATTAGCTAATCCAGTAGGTGTCTAAGAAATGTGTTAACGGGGTTATGCCCCTGTGGAAACGAGATTATTTAATTAGTTCCATGCGAAAATATGGGGAGACTCCCTCGGAGTACCAATACCTTCCTGGCTGAACGATTGGTGAACTTATAGGGTGTAATTAATCCTGGCTAGTCTTACCTTTTAGGGTTTGAAGGAAGATTTGATAAAAACAGTGGGAGCCATCCTGATTAGATAAAATAACAACCAATCTAATCCTGCAAGAGCATACGCTAAAATGTTTTCTTCTCTCTCTCTCTAGATAGCGACCATGACACGCCTTAATCAAGATAATAATATTAATGTATTGACCGAATCTGCTTATTATACTGAGTTGGGGAAGGTTGGTTCCACTCTATCTTATAACTGTTATAAGTCTGAGCAGGAAGTAGGGGAATATCTGGATTCCCACGCGACCCAAACGAGGAATGAGCATGTTGATGCATCTTCTTCGGGTGTGTTCGTTACCGAGAACTGTTTCTCAGTACACATTACGTCCTGAGTATTAGATACCGGATCAGAATCCCACATATGTCATATGTTACGGGGGCTTAAGAGAGGTAGAGAACAGGGAAAAGATGATCATTCTGTAAAAGTAGGGAATGGTGCAAATGTTGCAGCCAAAGGAGTTGGTGAATATCACCTTGTATTACCAAATAGGAATACATTGACCTTGAATGACTGTTATTACGTACCATATATGATGTGCAATTAAATATCAATTTCTTTATTAGATAAAGAAGGATATAACTTTGTAGTAGAGAAAAATGTTATGAACATTTTCCTAGATCAAGTATTGATTGGGTTTGGTGTGTTTTGTAACGGTTTATATGTTATAAATCAAAATACAGTTCTTAACATACAGAACACACATAAGATGAAAAGTTCAGAAATGAACGAATCCTTCTTGTGGTATTGGAGACTAGATCATATCAATGCGACACGACTAACTAAGTTACATAAAAATGGATATTTGAATCAGTTTGAATTTACAACTTATGAAACTTACCAGTCATGTCTCAAAGGAAAAATGACCAAAACTCCGTTTACTGGACACGGAGAAAGAGCCACTGAAGTCTTAGGACTGATACATAGTGATGTATACGGTCCCATGTCTACACGTGCCTGGAATGGTTTCTCTTACTTTATCACATTCACCGATGATCTCTCAAGATACGGACATGTGTTTCTGTTGAAACATAAGTCTGAAGCTTTTGAGAAATTCAATGAATACACGTACGAAGTAAAGAACCAAACGGGTAAAAGGATTAAAATCCTACGATCTGATCGGGGAGGAGAATACTTAAGCACGGAATTACATGAATATTTAAAAGAGAATGGGATTCTCTCTCAGCTCACTCCTCCATATACACCACAGCACAACGGTGTATCGGAGCAGAGGAATCACACACTATTAGATATGGTACGCTCTATGATGAGTGTTTCTGAGTTACCTATATCCTTTTGGGGTTATGCGCTTGAGACAGCAGCGTACCTATTGAATCGGGTTCTAACCAAATCCGTGCCTACCACTCCATATGAGATATGGGAGGGGAAGAGACCATGCCTTAATTTCATTAAGATATAGGGTTGTCCGGTTTATGTTAAAAAAAAATCCGGACAAGCTCGAGGCAAGGTTTATTCTGTGTAAGTTTGTTGGATATCCTAAACATTCACGGGGGCATATCTTCTACCACTCTGAGGAACAAAAGGTGTTTGTTGCTCAACATGCAACCTTTTTAGAAAATGAATTTCATGTGAAAGAAATTAGTGGTCATGAGGTAGAACTGGAAGAAGTTCCAGCTACACAAAGTACAGCTGATGATTTGGTGGAGCCGGAGGATTCAATAGTCCACAACGAACCTCAGTCACTCCGCAGATCTAGTAGGGTTCCCCATCCACCTAAGAGATACTACGGTTTTCTCGTAGATAGTGGGAGCGAGGATTGCATCATGGAAGATGATGACCCATCTAGTTTCGAGAAGGCCATCATGAGTAGGGACTCTGTGAAATGGCTGGATGCAATGCGGTCTGAGATGGAATCCATGTACACCAACAAAGTATAGACTTTGGAAGTTTCTCCTGAAGGGGTAAAACACATTGGGAGCAAGTAGATCTTTAAGAAGAAACTTGGTGAAGATGGAAAAGTTAAGACTTTCAAAGCTAGAATTGTAGCAAAAGGTTTTCGTCAACGACCAGGTGTGGATTATAATGAAACATTTTCTCCAGTGGCTATGCTTAAGTCCATCTAGATCCTACTTGCCATCACTGCATACCATGACTACGAAATCTGGCAGATGGATGTCAAGACCACTTTTCTAAATGGTGATTTAGAAGAGAGCGTGTACATGACACAGCCAGTGGGCTTCGTAGATAGTGGGAGCAGCGGAAAGGTGTGCAACCTGCTTAAACCAATCAACGGATTGAACCAGGCATCGCGGAGCTAGAACATCTGTTTTGATGTGGCAGTCAAAGAGTTTGACTTCATAAAAAACGTAGATGAACCTTGTATATACAAGAAGATTGTAGAGAGTAAGCTTGTCTTCCTCATATTGTACGTGGATAATATACTCTTGATAGAAAATGATGTTCCTATGCTACACTCGGTCAAGCTCTTCTTATCACAAAGGTTCTCTATGAAAGATCTGGGTGATGCCTCATACATCCTGGGGATTAAGATCTATAGAGATATATCTAAACGGATGTTGGGATTGTCCCAATCCATGTATATTGACACCATACTAAAGAGGTTTAGTATGGAAGATTCCAACTGTGGAAATTTACCCACGATCTCAGGAATCACTCTCTCCAAAGAGATGTCCCCTAAGACTGATTTGGGGAGGTCTCGCATGCAAGGATAAAACCCACCATTGCCGGTCCCAAGTCCGGATGAGAAAGGGTGAGGGTTGTGGTAGGCTTGTGACAGCCAACGTAAAACTTTATCACATTCTATGACATGAACCATAATAAGAATATCGTTGGGGCGTCCCCTACTCAGCGACGCGCTACATCGGATCCCGGGTGTAGTGTTAAGTATGAAAGGGCTTCTAGGTCGTCGTTCAGAAACGGCGCGCTACATCGGACTCCGGGTGTAGTGATAAATAAGCATGGGTCGTCGTCCAGAAACGGCGCGCTACATTGGACCCCGGGTGCAGTGACAAATAAGCAAGGGTCGTCGTCCAGAAACGGCGCGCTACATCGGACCCCGGGTGTAGTGACAAATAAGCAAGGGTTTCATAGGATCCGTCTAGCTTCCTGGAATATAGGTTCCCTTATGGGTAAACTAATAGAATTAGTGGAGGTGATGATTAGGAGAAGAGTTGGTATTATGTGTTTGCAAGAAACTAAGTGGGTAGGTGAAAAGAGTAGAGTCATAGAGCCTTGGAGTTATAAGCTTTGGTATACGGGTAGAGATAAAAATCGTAATGGGGTAGGCATAATCATAGATAGACGGTTGCTTGAGGATATAGTTGAGATTAGGAGAAAAGGTGATAGAATTTTACTGGTTAAGCTTATTCTAGGTAGAGAGATCCTTAATATTATTAGTGCTTATGCACCACAGATAGGTTTTGATGACGCTAGTAAGCGTCTATTCTGGGAGGATTTAGACGAGATGGTGCAAAGTATACCTAGTGGAAAGAAGTTATTTATTGGTGGTGATCTTAATGGACATGTAGGTACTAGTCGTGGTGGGTTTGATACTATCCATGGAGGTTTTGGTTTTGGACAAAGGAATGAAATAGGCGACTCGATTCTAGATTTTGCCTTATCTTATGACTTGATCTTAGCAAACACCTGGTTTAGGAAAAATGAGAGTCCCACCTTATCACTTTTAGGAGCGGATCAAGTGCTAGTCAAATAGACTTTTTTCTGACGAGAAGAATAGATAGAGGTTGTTGTATCGACTGTAAGGTAGTGCCAGGTGAAAGTGTAACCACTCAACATAGACTTTTAGTTCTAGATTTTCGATTTAGAAGAGGACCTAGGAAGATTAGACGTAAGGTAGAGCCTAGAATTAAATGGTGGCGATTGAAAGAAGGTAACCAAAAGGCTTTTATAGATCGTGTAGTCCAAGAAGCGGTTGGCAGTCGGAAGATGATTCAGATAGAACATAGAACAAAATGGCTAGTTGTATCAAGAAAGTAGCTAGAGATCTACATGGTGAGTCGAGAGGTGGTGCTCTACCATCTAAGGACACATCATGGTGTAATGAAGAAGTAAAGGATGCTATTAAAATTAAAAGGGATTCTTATAAAGATTTGAAGAAAAGTAGAGATGTGGAGAGATTTAAGTATAAAATGGCTAAAAAGGAAGTTAAGAAAACTGTTCGGGAAGCAAAATCTAAGGTCTACAAGTAGGTGTATGAGAAATTAGAGACTAAAGAGGCTGAAAATGATATATACTGGATTGCTCGGATGAGGGAAGGAAGACTAAAGATTTATGTGCGGTGAAGTGTGCCAAAAATGAAAATCAGAAGGTTTTAGTTCGAGATGAGGATATCAAGGAAAGATGGAGAGATTACTTTGACAAATTGTTCAATGAGAGCTTTACTAAGAATTTGGATGGACTTGTCATTCAATATCAAGATATAAACCTTGATTTCATGTGTAAAATAAGACCACCTGGGGTTAAAGAACTTTGAACATAATGAGTTTAAGAAAAGCGGTTGGTCCTGACGGGATTCCTATCGAAATTTGGAGATGCTTAAGAGAAATAGGCGTTAAATGGCTGACAGATCTGTTTAATAAGATTTGGCAGACAAAAAAGATGCTAAATGAATGGAGGAAAAGTACCCTTGTATCTATCTATAAGAACAAGGGTGACATTAAAAGTTGCTCAAACTACCATGGAATAAAACTTATGTGTCACACCATGAAACTTTGGGAGAGAGTGATTGAACACAGGCTAAGGAAGAATATTAATATAACAGAGAACCGGTTTGGGTTCATGCCTGGACGATCGACGACAGAAGCTATTCATTTGCTTCGTCAACTTTTCGAGCGTTTTCGAGAGAGGAGAAAAGATTTGCATATGATATTTATTGATTTAGAAAAAGCGTACGACAAGGTACCTGGAGAGGTATTATGGAGGACAATGATGAAGAAAGGGGTCCCCGTCAAGTATATTGACATAATCAAGGATATGTACGATGGAGTAGTGGCAAATGTCAGAACTTACGGCGGCTTAACGAGTGATTTTCCGTTTACAATTGATTTACATCAAGGATCTGCATTAAGTCCATTCCTGTTTACCATCGTGATGGATGAGCTTAATAGAACTATCCAAGATGAGGTACCTTGGTGTATGCTATTCGCTGATGATATTGTTCTAGTAAATGAGACGAAAGCAGGGGTTAATGCCAAATTGGAATTATAGAGGAAAACATTAGAATCTCGGCAGATTGAGCAGGACCAAGACAACATATATGCATTGCAAATTTAGTAACCAGAGAAGTCAAAACCATATTGGTATAACATTGGAAGGGCAAGAGATATCACCGAGCGACCAGTTTAGATACTTAGGTTCCATCATCCAAAAGAATGGGGAGATCGATAGTGCTATTAATCAAAAGATCCAAGCTGGTTAGTTGAAATGGAGGAGTGCAACAGGGATTTTTTGTGATCATAACTTTCCGTCAAAATTAAAAGGGAAGTTTTATCGGAGCGCTATTCGGCCTGCCTTATTATATGGTACAGAATGCTGGGCTCCTAAGAAGCGTCATACACAGAAGATGCACGTAGCGAAGATGCGCATGCTTCGTTAGATGTGCGGTACAATAGAAAAGATAAGGTGCGAAATGAAGATATTCGTGCAAAAGTTGGTGTAGCACCTGTGGAGGAGAAGATGCGGGAAAACCGACTAAGATGGTTTGGTCATGTACGACGCAGACCAATGGAAGCACCGGTTCGACGAATAGATACTCTCGATATGGGCAATGGCAAAGGGAGACCAAAGAAAACATGGATGGAGGTGATACGAAATGATATGGTTGTCAAAAGACTCAATGAAAATATATTGTTTGATAGGAGTGATTGGAGGGGATGATTCATGTGCTGGACCCGGTGTGATTCTTATGTTGGTTCATGTAGCCTACCCCATATGCTTGGGAGAAAAGACTCAGTTGTTGTTGTTGTTGTTGTTGTTGTTGTTGTTGTCGCATGCAAGGGATACCCTATGCTTCGGCAGTCGGGTCTATCATGTATGTGATGTTATGTACCAGACCGGATGTAGCTTACGCACTTAGTGTTGTAAGCAGATTTCAATTGGATCCCGAGGAGAATCACTGGACAGCTGTGAAGAACATTCTTAAGTACTTAAGAAGGACTAAAGAAATGTTCTTGGTGTATGGTAACGGTGAACTCCAGGTGAAGTCCTTTACCGATTCGAGCTTGCAGAGTGATAAGGACGACAGTAAGTCGGTCTCGGGTTTTGTCTTCACCCTCAATAGAGGGGTGGTATGTTGGAAGAGTTCCAAGCAAGATACCGTGGCAGACTCGACGACGGAGGCTGAATACATCGCTGCCAACGATGTCGCCAAAGAGGCTGTTTGGATGAAGAAGTTCATAACTGAACTTGGTATGGTTTCATCCATTGAGCATCCAATACCTTTGTATTGTGATAATAATGGAGCTGTGGCTTTAGCCAAGGAACCCAGGTCCCATCAGCGATCCAGACATATTCTGAGGCGGTATCACCTGATCCGGGAGATAGTTGATCGCCGACAAATCGAGGTCAAGAGAGTTGACATGAAGAATAAAACGGAGGATCGACTCATGATGGCCATTCCCCAGATACAATTTGAGAGACTTTTCAGGATGTTGGGTATGAGATACCAAAACAATTGGCCATAGTGCAAGTAGGAGATTATTAGCTATATTTATGCCCTAGAGGCCATTATTGTACTTGATTGTATATTATAGTGGATGCTTGGACATATATAGAGAGGACTTTCTTGCTCAATATGATAGTATGCTGTCTGGTTGCTCTTTATCTTAACATGTACACTTGTATCATTATACTGTCTCTCCGTTACATGTTGATAAAGCCCTTGGGATGTGTACTTGACTACCAGGATTATGATGCAGATCATACTAGTGGGGCCAGGGTAGTCCACAAGTTCATCCTTTAATTTTTCCTAGTCGAGGGTGTTTCGAGACAGGGTATCGATATTTCAGAGTAGACTAGTGTATACGTTTCTTGACCCTGTATGGGGCGATGGTTGATCCCACAGCCATTGGTGTTTGACATCAAAGATTGTACACAGGTGCTCATTGGAGAATGGGTACACCGAACAGGACTCGCCGAGAACTCTTAGATGGTATTATACCTATCGTCAGATAGAAGTTCTCTGGTGACACCGGTACAGGTTAGTCTATAGACCCGAGATCGTCATAGAGTCTTGTGTGATTCCCACTGTGTTTTGATTTCCTCTCTACCACACTCAAGAGAGCATGCAAACAGGTGGATTTTGGATACAGTCCCGAGTCACATAGAGGCAATAAGCGATAGGAGGGGTTTCAACTCTCCCGGTATTGGGAGTTGATGTTGCGCTATGCTCGATTGGCTATACCAGAAAGTCCCTGGCCAGGGCTGATGATGACATTTACTGGTAGTTGTTATCAGTAGTTTCTCGACCCATTATGAGCCTCACATCGGTATGACTTATCAAGTTATTAGGGTCTGACGTTTACCATCCCCCAGACTCGATATGCGAAATATCAGACGAAGAGACCGGACTGTACCATAGTGTTAGTTACTGGATTCACGGGAGTTTGGACAAGCTTGCTTGTTGATCTTCTTATGGCTCAAAACCTGGGTAGCCGTTACGTCTAGCTAGTACCGCTGACGGCTTGTTGGTGACTGATATGACCATTACCTATTGCTGGCGTATTGACGAGTCTTTAGAGTCTTACACAGAGGTTTCCTAGCTCAAGCGAAATGAAGTAGGGCACATATATGATATGTGCAGGACCGAGATTAATACGTATATGTGATACAGTATTCTAATCTCGCGATATAGGTTATATGTGATATAACCGGATTAATGAATCAAGTGTTGATTAAATAATTTGTTATATGTATATTTGATATACATATAAATGATATTAGTCAATTGTATGTGATATAGCCGGATTATTAAATCAAGTGTTGATTTAATAATTTAATATATAATTGTATATTTGATATATTGATATATATTAACTAATATTAGCTCACTTAAGAATTTCTTTTCTACAAATACATTTAAATATATATGAGATATATATTAATATATTTACTATTGTGTCATGCTAGATGATACATTGGACATGGATGTATGAGACTCATAGCAAATTAAAGATAATTTGGGTGATTAATTATTAAGGGAAAAATCAAAATTAGGTGGAAATTAGCTCACTTATGAATTTCTTTACTACAAATACATTTAAATCATGGTTCATCACTTTATCATCTTCTTCATCTCATTTTCTTTTTCTAGCTTTTGATGAGGTGAAGAAAGAAAGAGAGAAAAATAATTCTAAAGTGAGCAAAATTCCTACTTCATCAATTTATACCAAACTAGCCATTTAGTATAGCTTGTTTACTTCACTAATTCCTCAATTAGTGAAGAGATAGCTTGAGTTAGAGATTTCTTAAGGTAGATCATCTTCGGCCTCGTTGATCCTTAAGCAAGCTCGTTCCTTTCGCCTGGTGGAGCCTAAGAAGAGTTCGGGGACCACTACTTGGAGCTGAGAGACTACTACGCGGAGCTTTAGAAGTGAAGGACCAGTCTACAAAGGTTGTATTCTTTGTTCACTTTGCGTAAAGTTTGTTTACATGCTTTATAAAACCCTAATTCTCTAGTTCGATTCTAGATTTGTGTTCCTTAGCACTCTAGATTTTTTAAAATTGCATACTCATCGACATGCTAAAACCTAGTGGTTGTGCTAAGAAACTCCAACAAAAACGCATTCGTGCAGCTCAATGCACACCTGGCAACTCCCCGACTGCTCACCCGACCAATCGAAAGAGACGAGCTATTATTGTACCTTGCGGTCTCTGATCGTGCTGCTGGCTCATTGCTCGTCCGAGAAGTCGAAGGAGTACAGAAACTGATCTACTACGTGAACCATGTCTTCAAAGACGCGGAAACAAAGTATCCAGCCATAGAAAAGATAGTCTTTGCGCTTATCGTCGCCTCAAGGAAGCTACGGCACTACTTCCAGGCACACGATCTTCGTCCCCACAGAGCAGCTTCCCTGTTTGGTCTGTCCCTGACGGATAGTTCCTTACCCACCGACACCAAAGATCTAAAGCCCTCATAAAAAGGCCACCGAGCAGCTTCCCTGCTCGGTCAATCCTTAGTGGGTAACTTCCTACCTACCTACGCTAAGGATCGAAGCCCTCATCTAGAGGCCACCGAGCAGCTTCCCTGCTCGGTCAATCCCTGGTGGGTAGTTCTGTCACGCCCCGCCTCCCAGTATACGGGTGGAGGACGCGACTAGGCCGCTACATATTTACTCAGAAGTAAACACGCTAAACGTATCTAAACAATATATAATGTAATGTACAATAGAGACAAGATGTAAATGAACAACAACTTTATTTATTAAACATTCTTTTTATAATACAACTGAAAAGTAAATATATAGAATGAAAGCAATGCCTAAACAGTGGCATAACAGGAATGAAAATACTGAAATGAAATGTACAAGTAACTAGAGCTCCGGATCGAAGGCTAGCTGATCCAAGTCCTCGATGGTGGGATCGATCTCCTGAAGGTCCGAATCACCTAACGACATTCCAAAGAAAAGAAAGAGAATGTCGTCAGCGAACAAATCGCTCGGTGAGTCCCGTAAATAGACAAGAATGGAATAGACAGAATAAAGAGTATATTGTTATAATGTTGTATTTAGTGTTAACGCTGTTGTTTGTAGCTTGGTACAGAAGAATGCCAGTGTATACGAGAGGAGACCCACTGTTCCGGAGACTAAGGTATATGGAGCATAAGGAACCGTTCAGTCACGGTACAACGGTAATGGATATTCAGGTTAGGTGTATTATGGTTACAATCTCATGCCACTTCTAACGCCATCCGTACCGGTCTACGCCTTATAAACCCCGCGATATCTTGATTGTATTATTTGTATTGTATTTTCTTGATTTATATAGATGGATGACTTACTGGAACCATGATATCAGTAAGTGGATGTAACTGGAGAATCATGTAGATGGATGTATATCCATGGTTCGGTTCGGTCAATATACATTGAATAGATTGAACAGATTGAATATATGGATTCATATTGAACTGTAGTTTTGTAATTTCATACTTGAATCATATTCAAGTCAGATTGTTTATATTGAGACTCAGTCTGAGTCAGACAATTAGAAAAGAAATTGAATCCTAAATTAGGTTTTGGTGTTATCGGTAACTGCTGCACATGGACGGCAGGATTTGTGTCTTTTTCCTTGGCAATTACCGTGTTGATAACACCGTTGTTTAGATTGTCTATCTTAAATAGGAAAGCACCCATATCTCCTGCTCCCTAAGGCTCAAGAGACTGGTTCCGCTTAAACCTATGTTTACTAGGGTCCTTATTGTAATTTAGTATAACTTGAGAGGGTTTTATATAAAATAGTTTTGTTATACTTCTAAAATATATCTAAACTATTTAATTATCGTCTCTAAAGTTTTCATAGATATTTCTTTTATTCAATGTGAAATTTCTAGTGAATATGACCTAATTTTTAATGTATTAGGTATTTATTTGAAATATTGGAATTGTATGATATTTTCTTGTAAATGGGATGTTTTTCTTGAATTTTGGAAATGTGCAATTTTATAAATATTGAAAATAGATATTTTGATATTAATTACATATATATTTATTTATAAAAAAAATATGTTTTATTTATAATAGAAATCATATTTTTCTAAAGTAAAATGTATTAAAAATCTTTCGAGATTGTATGCTTCTTGCGGAGATCTGCATCTTACTCTACTAAGCCCGAGGATGTGCGATAATCTGCACCATCCTGACCGGTTCCCCAAAATGGGTTGTAGAGGCGCAATTCCAAAGATTTGTTAAATACACTTCTTATAGAAAAATATTTTATAAGTTGAAGCTTGTTATATCTAAAGTCGTATTTTCCAAAATCTATGTTCCCAAATACCATCATGCTATGTTAGATATGTGTGTTGTGAAGAAGTAGGTCATTACCTTGTGAACTATCTATAGGTATAATAAGGAATTATGATGGTTTATATCAAAACTAAACTATATGGTATTCTTCTAAAAAAGTATAATAAAAGTTATAAAAATGATTAGTTTGATGTGAAACTTATTTCATTAAGTTTTTTAATGTTTATTAATCAACATATAAGAATATGGTTTTATTTCGTTATAGAAAAATGTAGTTTTTAAAGAAAACCGAATCGGAAGTCAGACTAACTCCGTTTCTGTCGGGTTTTAGTTTTGAATGTTTTTAAAATAGAGAAAAGAAGGAGAAGTAGGGACTTACTGGATGATTGGATATAGGAGAGAAGGAGGAAGAGGTGGGAGTTGTCGGTGCGTCGTTTCGTCGTCGGAAACTCCTTGAGTTGTCGCCGGAAGTTCGTCGGAATTTCGCCCTTTGCTAACTCCACTTGCACACAAAAGGAGCTTGGAATTTTCTTGAGAGTTTTTGTAGGAAATTTCAGTGTGAAAGGGTGTAAAAATAGAGTGGGTATTTATAGGAAAAATTAGGGTTAGGGTGTGATAAATTTTGAGAATTAAAATGCATTAAAACATGGATTAATGCAAAGCTTTAATTCTCTGGAAAATGCAGGAAAACAAACAGTCAGGGGTTAACAGGGGGAGTCCAAGGGTTTAGGGCAAATAAAAAAATTGCATTTGGCCTTAACCAGACCGGCGGAGCCGGCCCAAGTCGTGATCTCGCCGGCCTGATCCCGGTGAGGAGGGCTCGGATTTTCCTCATGTGTTCCTGACGTTTTCCCTCGTGCACATGTTTGATTAGGCTGTGACTCTTGGTTTTACATGTTGTGCACGTGTAGACTTTTGGTCTTCTAAAAGTTTAAAAGAATTTTAAATAAAAAGATATTGTGGCTGATGGGATTTGAACTCTGGTGCTATGGGTCAGCAGTGCAAGGTCTTACCAATAAGCTACAAGCTCCTTCTTGTTGTTCAAAAGTAAATCAAATTCTTATAGTACTCACAGAAATTGTAAATACCCCAAGTACATTAACTTTAAATGAATTTTATGTCCATAGAAATTGGAGTTGTTACAGTCTACCCTCCTTACAAAAATTTCGTCCTCGAAATTTACAATTTATTTTAAGGACTAGTTTACAAATAAGTGAGGATATCTTGCACGCATCTCGTCTCACTTTCCCATTTCGATTCTCCTGGAGTGTTTCTTCTCCACATCACTGAAACCAAGTTTACTTTCTTATTCCGAAGTGACTTCACTTTCCTGTCCAGGATCTCAACAGGTTGCTGCTTACAAGATAAGTCGGGCTATACAGTTAGCTCGGAATGGTCAAGAATATGGCTGGGGTCACTCACATACCTTCTGAGTTTGGATATGTGGAACACATTATGCACTCCTTCCAATGAAGGTGGAAGTGCCAAGCGATAAGCCACTTCACCGACTCGTTCGAGTATGTCGAACGGTCCAATGTACCTTGGACTTAGCTTACCCCGTCTTCCAAATTGAATCACTCTGTGGTTTGGAGATGTCTTCAGAAATATATAATCTCCCGGTTGGAACTCCAAATGATGGCGCTTTGCATCAGCCTAGTGCTTTTTTCGATCTTAGGCTGTGTGCATTCTTTCCTTGATAGTACGAACTACGTCAACCGTTGCTAATATCATCTCAGGTCCATGGAGTTCTCTATCTTCGATGTCCTCCTAACTTAATGGAGATCGACACTTTCTTCCATAAAGTTCTGCAAAGGGTGCCATTCCTATACTTCCTTGGTAGCTGTTGTTGTATGAAAACTTCACAAGATGTAGGTGATCTTCCCATGATCCTCCAAAGTCTAACATACACGCTCTGAGCATATCTTCCAAGATCTGAATAGTTCACTCAGGCTGACCATATGTTTGTGGATGATAAGCTGTGCTGAAATTCAGACTTTTCCCAAGCTCGCTTGCAGACTTTGCCAAAATTGTGAACGGAACCTGGTGTCACGATCGGAGACAATACAGACCGGTACTCCATAAAGTCTCACAATTTCCTGTATGAGTTCATGGGTATCAGAGATAGTACATTTTGAAGAGTTTAAATATTACTTAGATTCTTACCTCCATTTACTTCTTTTCTAATGTCTCAATAGATTGGCCAACTCCAAATGGGAAGAAGTGAGCCGACTTCGTGAGTCGATCCATAATAACCCATACCGCATAGTTACCCTTTTGTGCTGTGAGGAAGTGCAGTCACAAAATCCATTGTGATGTGTTGCCACTTCCATTCTGGGACAGGTAACAGTTGAAGTAATCCAGCAGTCCTATGATGTTCAACCTTTACTTGCTGACACATAAAGCATTTAGCGACGCTTCTGGCTACTCCCCGCTTCATTCCATGCCACCAGTAATTTTGATGTAGATCTTTGTACATCTTTATACCTCCAGAGTGTACTGAGTAGGGAGAACTGTGAGCTTCTTTCATTAACTCTTCCTGAACAGAACCTTTTGGTACACACAATCTACTGCCGTATCTTAAAGATCCATCTTCATTGATGATGAAGTCTGTTCTGAGTCCATTCTCTACTTGTTCTCTGATATTTTGCAACTTAGCATCACTTACTTGAGCTGTTTTGATCTGATTGACAATAGTAGATGGAACTTGTAAGTTCATTAATCTTGAAGCGTTACCTGGCATGACTATTTCAATCTCCATCTGATACAAGTCTTATTGAAGTTTCCACTGAGCGGTGAGATTCATTGCTAATGGTTGGCGACTAAGGGCATCAGGTACCATATTCACCTTTCCCGGGTGATATTGCAGGTTGATGTCAAAGTCGCCATGGGTTCTAACCATCGTCTCAGTCGCATATTAAACTCCTTCCGAATAAACACATATTTCAGACTCTTGTGATCTGTGTATATGTTCACTCGCTCACCAAGAAGATAATGGAGCCAAATCTTAAGAGCAAAGATAACGGCTGCCAATTCCAAATCATGTGTCGGATAATTGCGCTCATGAATCTTCAGTTGTCTTGAAGCAAGCCACAACCTTTCCGTGCTGATATAGAACACATCCTAATCCCTTACCAGATGCATCACAATGCACTTCGAAACCTCCAAATTGGTCTGGTATAACGAGAATAGGCGTTGATATCAACCTTCACTTGAGTTCTATGAAAACTTGTTCGCATTCTTCTGACCACACGAATTCTTCATCTTTACGTATGAGCTGGGTCAGGGGTGTTGCTATCTTCGAAAAGCCTTTAATGAACCTTCTGTAATATCCAGCTAGACCCAAGAAACTCCGAATGCCCTTCACAGACTTTGGTGTCGACCATTCGCTTACTGCTGAAACTTTCGTTGGATCCACAGAGATTCCTTCGCCTGATACAATATGTCCGAGGAAACCGACTTGATCTATCCAAAACATACATTTGCTGTACTTAGCATATAGTTGATGTTGTTGCAGAGTTTTCAGGACAATTCGTAGGTGCTCGACATGTTCTTTCCAACTCTTAGAATACACCAGGATATCGTCGATGAAGATGACAACGAACCTGTCTAAGTACTCCCGGAAAACTTGATTCATTAGTTTCATGAATATCGCCGGTGCGTTGGTCACTCCAAATGGCATCACAAGAAATTTGTAATGTCCATAACGAGTTCTGAAAGCCATTTTGTGGATATCAGATTCCTTGACCTTCACCTGATGATAACCTGAACGAAGATCTAGCTTAGAGAAAACACAAGATCCACTTAGCTGATCGAATAAATCGCCAATGCACGGGAGTGGATACTTGTTCTTTATCGTTACTTCGTTCAAGGCTCTATAATCGATGCATATTCTGTATGAACCTTCTTTCTTTTTCACAAGCAGTACTGGTGATCCCCAACTTGAAGTGCTGGGACGAATCCATCCTTTCGCCAATAATTCGTCCAACTGAGTTTAGACTTCCTTCAAACCTTTTGAACTTAATCGATACGGTGCTTTGATCACCGGTTGTGCTCCTGGTATTAAATCAATGCTGAATTCAAGAGCTCGATCGGGAGGCAAATATGATATATCATCAGGAAACACATCGTTGAATTCTCGAACCACTTCTGGCTTTAATCATTCCTCTGCTTGAATTGCCGCAATCACTGCATTCTTTGGTTTCACCTTGTAAGTACTTGGCTCCAGGGTACAGTCTCCACTTTTGAAATAGAAAACCGGATGCTCTGGAATCTCGAATACTACCTTCCTTTGACGACGGTCAATGGTAGCATAAAATGTTTCGAGCCAATCCATACCTAGAACCATATCGAAGTTCGGTATGTCCAGCACCTTGAAGTCAGCATAGAATTCTCTGCTACAGACGACTACTGGACACAAGCTGTATCCCATTGTTGCCTTTAGACTGCCATTCCATGAACTAACATTCCAGCTGGATACAAGCGGTGTGACTGGAATCGCATGAGTTCGGACGAACCGTTGCGACATAAAGCAATGAGATGCTCCAGTATCGAATAGTGCTAGTGCAGGATGTGAGGCTACTAAGATTGTACCTAAGGTATGTGGGATATGTTTTAGGTATAGGAAAAATATGTAGGTAGGTGTTAAGACTGAAAGAAAAGCTTGATAAGAAAGGGTTACAGTGATGACTTGGCCAGTGGCCTCAGCTTCTTCCACGGTCATCGTGAAAGCTTTTCGCCGTGGTACATTCCTCCTGGCTGGAGAAGCATTCCTCTGAACGTTCCTTTGAGCTTGATGAAACTGACGAGGAGGAAGTGCAATCGGTGGTCCTCTAAGGGAGAGCGAGTCTTGGAGTAGGTGCCTGAAGAGCTGGTCTCTGCTGGTAAGTGAATGCTGGTCTAGGTGCAGCAATTGGGTTGTGTCTTCGGAGACAAGACCCAATATCATGAGTAGCTGAGCCACAGACTAAGCAAAGACGGTTGGCTCACCGGTAGTCTTTTGCCAAATGTCCATCTCTCCTGCACTAGGTACAAAAGGCTGGGCTGGGCCAGTTGATTGGTACTCCTGGTCTCCTTGGTACAAATGGTAGACTTGATGAGGCTCCTCCTAGCATCTGGGTGGCAAGGCATTTAATTCCAGCAGATTGAGATCTGCCCCTCATCTTTACTACTGCCTCATAACGGCAGGAAGCTTTCAGAGCCGATTCATGAGTCGGAAAATCTCCTGTGGCTAATGCAGCCTAGATCTCCGAATCTAACCCTTGTTGAAATCGATGGCTCTGATCTCATCCGTCGGTATCAAGTGTGCCGCAAATCTGTTAAACTATTGTGTTAGCTGTGTAGTGTGTGATTTATTGAAAAATCGAATTATTGAGACGTATCTTACCGACTGAGCACGGTGAACTCAGCATCGTATTCATCCACTGATTTGGTCCACATCGAGCCCTGTTGTAAGTGGTTGAATTGCTGTTCCATGTCGTACCTGGCAGTCTCTGGGAAATACTTTGCATCGAACATGCCGCGGAAAGTCTTCCATTCGATGGGTTGATCAAGACGGCTTTCTTCCGCCTTCCACTAAACCCGTGCACTGTCCGTGAGCTGCAGCTTCGCAACTCGGACCCAAGCTATCTATGGCACTTGTGCCACTGCCAGATCATCTTCAATACTTTGAGCCCATTCCTCAGCTTCTAGAGGGCTCTCTTTTCCTGAGAATTGTTTGGGGTGCAAGAACCTGAATTGCTTCACTCCAGGTGCTTCTGCCTCAGGACGACTCATTAGAATAGCAGTCTGCTGCTGCTGCCCTTCCAGGAGGCTACGGATTGCCTCAAGCAAAACTTTCTGCTCGTTGATCGGAGCAGCGACGGCAGGTGTGAGTGGTAGTGGTAGGGAAGTGTTGTTGACATTCGTGCTGGTGTTGTTTAGGGAATCCATAACCTTGAATAAAAAATTTGGGTTAGGACAGATTCAAAGTATATGAAATGATAAGATTCAAGAAGTATGAATTGTAAAAAATATTTTCAGTTGCTGGCTCTTGTGTTATATTAATTAGGTTTTCCACGCAGAACTGACCTGTATGGGCCACCAACAAAACCTGTCACGCCCCGCTTCCCAGTATACAGCGACTAGGCCGCTAAGTATTTACTCATAAGTAAACACGCTAAGCGTATCTAAGCAATATAAAAAGTAATGTACACAAGAGACAAGATGTAAATGAACAACAACTTTATTTATTAAACATTCTTTTTATAATACAACTAAAAAATAAATACATGGAATGCAAGCAATGCCTAAACAGTGGCATAACAGAAATGAAAATACTGAAATGAAATGTACAAGTAACTAGAGCTACGGGTCGAAAGCTAGCTGATCCAAGTCCTTGATGGTGGGATGGATCTCCTGAAGGTCCGTATCACCTGACGACATTCCAAAGAAAATAAAGAGAATCTCGTCAGCGAACAAATCGCTCGGTAAGTCCTGTAAATAGACAAGAATGGAATAAATAGAATAGACAGTATATTGTTATAATGTTGTATTTAGTATTAACGTTGTTGTTTGTAGCTTGGTACAGAAGAATGCCAGTGTAAACGAGAGGAGTCCCACTATTCCGGAGACTAAGGTATACGGAGCACAAGGAACCTTTCAGCCAAGGTACAACGGCAATGGATATTCAGGTTAGGTGTATTATGGTTACAGTCTCGTGTCACTTCTAACACCTTCCGTACCAGCCTACCGCTTATAAACCCCGCGATGTCTTGATTGTATTATTTGTATTGTATTAACTTTATTTATATAGATGGATGACTTGCCGGAACCATGATATCAGTAAGTGGAAATAACTGGAGAATCATGTAGATGGATGTATATCCATGATTCGGTTCGGTCAATATAGATTGAATAGATTGAACAGATTGAATATATGGATTCATATTGAACTGTAGATTTGTAATTTCATACTTGAATCATATTCAAGTCAGATTGATTATATTGAGACTCAGTCTGAGTCAGACAATTAGAAAAGAAATTGAATCCTGAATTAGGTTTTGGTGTTATCGGTAACAGCTGCACATGGACGGCAGGATTTGTGTCTTTTTCCTTGACAATTACCGTGTTGATAACACCGTTGTTTAGATTGTCTACCTTAAATAGGAAAGCACCCATATCTCCGGCTCCCTAAAGCTCAAGAGACTGGTTCCGCTTAAACCTATGTTTACTAGAGTCCTTATTGTAATTTAGTATAACTTGATAAGGTTTTATATAAAATAGTTTTGTTAAATTTCTAAAATATATCTCAACTATTTAATTATCGTCTTTAAAGTTTTTATAGTTGTTTCTTTTATTCAATGTGAAATTTCTAGTGAATATAACCTAGTTTTTAATGTATTAGATATTTATTTGAAATATTGGAATTGTATGATATTTTCTTGTAAATGGGATGTTTTTCTTGAATTTTGGAAATGTACAATATTATAAATATTATAAATAGATATTTTGATATTAATTATATATTTATTTATTTATAAAAAAATATAAGTTCTATTTATAATAGAAATCACATTTTTCTAAACAAAAATGTATAAAAAATCTTTCGAAATCGTATGCTCCTTGCAGAGGTCTGCGTCTCACTCTACAAAACCCGAGGATGTGCGACAATCCGCACCATTCCGAACAGGTTTTCCAAAATGGATTGTACAAACGCAATTGCAAATATTTGTTAAATACACTTCTTATAGAAAAAGGTTTTTATAAGTTGAAGATAGTTATATATAAAGTCGTATTTTCCCAAATCTATGTTTCCAAATTCTATCGTGCTATGTTAGATATGTGTATTATGAGGAGGTAAGTCATTACCTCGTGAACTATCTATAGGTATAACAAGGAATTATGATGGTTTATTTCGAAACTAAAATATATGGTATTTTTATAAAAAAGTATAATAAAAGTTACAAAAATGATTAGTTTGATGTGTAACTTGTTTCATTAAGTTTGTTAATATTTACTAATCAACATATAAGAATATGGCTTTAGTTCGTTAAAGAAAAGTATAGTTTTTAAAGAAAACCGAATCGGAAGTCGGACTAACTCCGTTTCCGTCGGGTTTTAGTTATGAATATTTTTAGAATATAGAAAAGAAGGAGAAGTAGGGACTTACTGGATGATTGGCTAGATGAGAGAAAGAGGAAGAGGTGGGAGTTGCCGGTGCGTCGTTTCGTCGTCGAATACTTCTTGAGTTTTCGCCGGAAGTTCGTCGGAGCTTCACCCTTTGCTAACTCCACTTGCACACAAAAGGATGTTGGAATTTTCTTGAGAGTTTTTGTTGGAAATTTTAGTGTGAAGGGGTGTAAGAATAGAGTGGGTATTTATAGGGAAAATTACGGTTAGGGGGTGATAAATTTTGAGAATTAAAATGCATTAAAACATGGAGTAATGCAAAGTTTTAATTCTCTGAAAAATGCAGGAAAACAAAGTGTCTGGGGTTAACAGGGGGAGTCCAAGGGTCTAGGGAAAATAAAAAAAATTGCATTTAGCCTTCACCAGACCGGCGGCGCCGACCCAAGTCGTGATCTCACCGGCCCGATCCCGGTGAGGAGGGCTTGGATTTTCCCTATGTATTCCTGACGTTTGGTATACCCTCATGCACTTGTTTGGTTAGGCTGTGGCTCTTGGTTTTACGTGTTGTGCACATGTAGACTTTTGGGCTTCTAAAAGTTTTAAAGAATTTTAAATAAAATGATATTGTGGCTGATGGGATTTGAACTCTGGTGCTATGGTTCAGCAGTGTAAGGTCTTAGCAATAAGCTACAAGCTCTTTCTTGCTGTTCAAAAGTAAATCAAATTCTTATAGTACTCACAGGAATTGTAAATACCCCAAGTACATTAACTTTAAATGAATTTTATGTACATAGAAATCGGAGTTGTTACAAGTTCCCTACCCACCAACGCCAAAGATCTAAAGCCATCATCAAGAAGCCACCGAGCAACTTCCCTGCTCGGTCAATCCTTAGCGGGTAACTTCCTACTCACCTACGCTAAGGATCGAATCTCTCACCAAGAAGCAACCGGGCAGCTTCCCTGCTCGGTCAATCCCTGACGAGTTCCTTACCCACCGATGCTAAGGATCTAAAGCCATCATCAAGAGGCCACCGAGTAGCTTCCTTATTCGGTCAATCCTTACCGGTAACTTCCTACCCACCTATGCTAAGGATCGAAGCTCTTACCAAGAGGCCACCAAGAAGCTTCCCTGCTCGGTCAATCCCTGGTGGATAGTTCCCTACCCATTGACGCCAAGGATCTAAAGCCCTCATCAAGAGGCCTCCGAGCAGGTTCCCTGCTCGGTCAATCCATAGCGGGTAACTTCCTACCTACCGACGCCAAGGATCTAAAGCCCTCATCAAGAGGCCACCGAGCAGCTTCCCTGCTCGGTCAATCCTTGGCGGGTAATTCCCTAACTACCGATGCCAAGGATCTAAAGCCCTCATCAAGAGGCCACCGAGCAGCTTCCCTGCTAGGTTAATCCTTAGCGGATAACTTCATACCCAGCTATGCTAAGGATCAAAGTTCTCATCAAGAGGCCACCGAGAAGCTTCCCTGATCGATCAATCCTTAGCGGGTAACTTCCTACCCACCGACGCTAAGGATCGAAGCCCCACCAAGGGGAAACCGCGCAGATCCTTGCTCGGCTAACCTCCGAATGATAAATTCCTACAATCCCAAAACGAGGGTCTAGGAACTACATCAAGGGGGAATCAGTCAACGCCGAGCAATCTCTCGCAACGATGGAAAATAATGGCGGATGTGTTAACCCTAGGAGGATCCCCCTCCTATTTATACAACTCGAGGGGAGGCATCCGATGGCCCTGATCAATTCCTGCCAAAACAAAGCGTCGCGTCTGCCATTCGTCGAAGCCCTACGTGTCGAACGACCATTGAAGACGTCCCTTCGGCCGCAAGCGACATCGACAGCCTGTCGCATCCACCAATCCGTGTCGGACACGTGACATGCACCTCAACAGATGTGCGAACGAATCGGTGCCCCCTCTTTAATGCACGATCCTTTCCCTGATCCGCTGATGTCATCAAAATTGCGCGTGGAGACCCAAGCGTCTGGGATACGCCACACGGGTTCATAAATCTAAATGATGCAACTGCCCTACACCGAGTCTCCCCGGATATCCGCACCGATAGATTTTTGGCAACAGGCTGCGGCCACGAAACCGATCAGACCATTCTCGACCCGACCCATAAATAGGTCGGGACGAGAGTGGGGAGCTAATGATGATACTCATAAGTGGGAATTCCCCAAATCATGACACGTGGTAGATAACGTGTCCCGGAGCTTATGGGACAGGTGCAAGCACGATACATTGAAGGCATTCCCTAGGCTTTCGCCCCAAGAGTTGACCCGACCTTCGATGGCCTCCCAGAACACTCCTATTGCCGTCTTACAAATAACCATCGGCTCGCCTCCGAGCTCTCCTACACGCTGAGCTTCCTCAGCCTCCCGCTCACCTCCGAGTCTCCCGCCGAGCTAAGCCTCTCCGGTTCTACCGAGCAATCAAGAACACAGAGCCCAAGCGCTTCCGCCACGGCTCCGCGTATCTCGCCAAAAGCGAGATATCCACCATCCAACAATCGTGTATTCCACGCCGTCGTATCCTCCCATTAACGAGCGTATCTTGTCATTAATGGATGGATCACGTCATTTACACAGGTGTAACGTCAAGGGCGTAACTGACGGCGAAGATCTCGCACCAGCTCGCTCCATGCGACCATTATAAAAACCCCTCTCTCAGACGACCCAGATAAGACAATTTTAATCCAACAAGACGCTACTCTACTTATTTTCCTCGGCTAACTTGATCGTCGGAGAGTCTTACGGTGGTCATCCACCTTGGGACTGCTTTGCAGATAGCTCGGCTTCACCTCAAAATCAACCCATTGAGACCACATGCCCAAGGAGACAACCTTCAAATCAAATCTTTGTCATCCAACAGCACCCGCCACAGATCGACGGAGGACAGCATCTGAAGGAGATCAGGCCTCCATCAGTTTGTTTCGGGTCAACTGCAATTCTGAAACAATTTTCTCATCTCCTATACCAATCTGACCTCATGAAAACTGATCGTACTATTTAAAATTGACGGGAGAATTATATAGAACCCCCACCAATTCCTTGAAGCCAGCAAGAAGATAGCAGATCAAACATTTATAAGTAAGAAAAAGTAGCGTCGTCTGTTTAATTAAATTGTTACCATCTGTTACAGATTCAGTTAGTCAAGAAGGACATATCTGCATAGTTTATTTAAGAATTTTTCACAAAAGTAAGACACGCAAACATTAAGTAGAACAGTTGAATGAATCATCTGGCTCTTCATGGACCATAATTTATCTTCATCATAGAGAAAGATAGATGGGACATATATGTATGTAGTTTGAGTGTGTGCGCGTGATTGCGCGCCCGCTCGCGTACGATGTTTGTTACTTGCAGCTTCTTTTTAGATGAGAAGTATTTGTTTAAGTTTGATTGTTAATGTGATAATAATATGCGTTTGCTTTCAGATATCATGTTAGAATGTTGGAATATTAATCGGTGATTGTCTATTTTAATACCATGATAAAGAGATTTATATTTGTTAATATTATTGCTACAAGCCTATTAATTAAGAACACATGGGCACATATGAGGACCTGTAAAAAGAAAAGGTCCTACAACAAAAATTCTTGGTTGAATCATAGCACTGAATATCAATAGAAATTAAGGAAAGTACTGAAGGAAAAAGATCCTTGTTCATAAATTAGATATGACGAGAATACTTGTATTAACATATTGTTAATAAACAAATATAAAAGAGAACATAATAAGATGATGGACATTTTATTCTAAGATTAATGATCATTAATTGTTCTTATCATCACATATAATCCTTAAACAAAATGGGATCAGTTATCGACTCTAACCGAAGAAGCTCCGATACAAATTAACCTAATCTGATGACAGGCTCTCGATCTAACATCAACATCAACTACATCTTCTGCAAGCGAACAATCAAAATTGAGGGCCATATACCCATCTTGGGCTTGACGCACGGATCCTTTACGGCTAATTAAGGGGATATTCCGGGTTATATCAAAACCAAGGTTCGAGCTTTCGTCCGAAACCACCGATACGTGATCATTTTGTATATATTTCGGTAGAGACCGATACGAAACCGACCATACAATCAGATTTCGACCGAAACCTAAAAAAACGATTTTTTTTGCCATTTTTCCTATCATCCTCATCATTATAAGCCTTCATCGTTAGATCAGAGATATTTTCGTGGTGAGTAGCCGTCATTTGCCCGCCAAAGACGGTTGAACTTGACTATTAAGAAAGCCGAATAGATAGAGATAGAAGGAGAGATGTGAGTGAGGGGATTTAGAAACAACTGGTAAGGCTTATTTTTTTTAGCTTTCAGGGCTGGTGTCTAATTATTTTTTGTGGATCAAGTACAAAACGAAAATTGAGATCATCGCTTTTATTTGTGGTACAACTGGTCAGATTATTTTTATTCTAAAAAGGTAATAAAAGTCGACCCAAACCATATATTAATACTTATATAAGTACACTTTTCAATATATTTTGCATTAAGTCTTGTCTTGGCTGGATTTTTTAACATTTGGATCATTATCTTGTATATGTATGTATAACCGTCAAAACCGAAATCGAAACCTGAACCGTGATAAGAGAAACTAACCGAAATCCACTGAAACTAATAAACACTACAACAGAGTGGGTCTTTCGTAACGGTTAGAACCGTTATCTAAATCTATATTGATAACGGTTCTAGCCGTTACACAACCGTTACAAATATCCCCGTCACCAGAAGTATGGTAATGAGTACAACCGTTACGATAGATCTAATTTTGTAACGGTTGGAACCGTTACCATATAGGTTGTCGTTACCAATATATAGCAGATATCTAAAACATATCAGATATCTGCTGCCTTTGAAATAACAGTTCCAACCGTTCCATATAGGGTGCTGTTATCAAATGTAGAAGATATCTGATATGTTTCAGATATCAGTACCCAATTAACCGTTACCAATCTATCTAGTAATGGTTATAACCGTTACCAAAGAGGTATCGGTAACGGTTAGAACCGTTACCAATTTGTACATAATTTTTTTTTAAAATTTGAAAACCCCCCGCGCGCTGTACGCACGCTGCTTTCATTTACAACCAGCAATAAAAAATAATAATATTACCAAATCTCATGCAATTATAATAATTAACAAATAGTATGATTCAATTGCATTCAATTATAATAATCAACAAATAATATAATCAATAAATCACACACAATTATAAAAAATATATGTACAAATAATATAATCAATAAAACAAATGTTTATATCTATGGTCATTGGGATGATCCACCTCCATCGCCATCCCGTGACCTGAAGAGGGCGCCTATCTCATCCTGTAACACCCGCCACATGGAATCGTCCTGCTGCTACGTCAGCTGCTCGACCCACTCCGTAAGCATCTGCAGCTGCTATTGCGTCTGCTGATGAACCTCTTGCTGCCGCACCACTCGCTCCATGCTGCATTGGGCCACAACGTACTCGTGGACGACCTCATGCCCGGCAAAGAGTCAGTGGGCCTCAGGAACAACCCCGTGCTCATACCCATCATGGTATGTTGGATATAGTGTCCTCAAGGCAATTATTATAATTGCAGGTAGGCGATTATGATAATTGAGAGATGGTCTATACAGGAAGAACAGTCTTACTCGAGATGATAATGTGATATCTGATTTGTCTTTATCATTATGTGTATACGTTTTACTAGTTATTACTTGTCGCTAATACATAATGATAAAGCCCGTCGAATTCTTGTTTGATTACCAGCATTATAATGGTGGTCAGATATGTGAGAGTTCGGTAGCCTATAAGCACATCCTTAAATTTCCCTAGTTGAGAAAGTATCGAGAATGGGTATCAATGCTCCACAGTAGACTAGTGTATAAGTTTTTAGACCCTGAAGAGGGGCGGTGGCCGGTCTCACAAGCCACTAGTGTTGTGTCACCTAAGATTGTATACAGGTGCTCACTGGAGGTGAGTACACCGGACAGACTCGCCAAGAACTTCTAGATGGTATTATATCTATCGTCAGATAGCAGTTCTCTAGTGGCATGAGTATATGTTAAATATTTGACCTGAGAACGTCATTTATCTCGTATAGGTTCCTAATGTACTTAGATTACTACCCTATCATAGCTCAAAGGAGACACGCAAACAGGTTTTAGTTGGGTACAGTCCTGAACCACATAAAGGAAGCGAGCGATTGTTAGGGATTTGTTTCTCTTGGTATTAGGAGTCGATATCGCGCTGTGTTCGATTGGCCATCACTCTAAATCCGTGGCTACGGTGGATGAGATTTACTGATAGGAGTTCAGTAGTTTCTCGGTTGATGATGAACTTAACTCCGGCATGACTTATTAGGTTATTAGGGGTCTGGCGTTATCCACTCCCTAGACCCAGTATGCGATACGCTTAGATGAAGAGATTGTACTATACGGAGATTGTCACATTCAGGCTCAGTAGGGTACGTACGGATTTGATTATCGACCTCCCTTTCCATATATACCTGGGTAGCCGTTACGTACAGCTAATACCGCTGACGTGCTTATGGTTATGGATTTATCCAGCAACTCACTGCCGGCGTATTGTCGAGTTTTTAGAGTCCCACAAAGAAGGTTTTACCAGTTCTGGTAATATGACATAGATGACGTATATTGATACATACAAGGGGGCTGATTAAATACGTGTACAGGCTACACGGACATTAATCGGACGGTTGATAATACTAGCTGGCTTAGGATTAAGCTGAATTATTAAATCAAATTTTGATTTAATAATTTATATATATAACACACGCGCACACACACACACACATGTACATTCTAGTATTATTGTTCACTATTCATTTTCTCTCTCTTGGCTATTCGTATTTTTATACGGATACGCGTATATGTATTTCAATATTTATACCGAGTTGTATTCTGTATTTATATGGAATATTTCTAGAAGGAGAACACCTCATTATTTGAATTTCTTTTTAGAAATTCAATTGGAAATGAGGTAGAGGGTGAGGTGGCTTTGGGTATAGTTGTGAGAATGTAGAGAGGGATGCGCTTCATTTGTTTATGTTAGAAAATGGATGTGATACTTTTTATGTTATGGCATGCTCTCATCCTCCTCCTCCTTCTTCTTGCATGCTCTCCTGAACTTTATGTTTGAGTGAAAATGATAGTGGAAAAATTATACATTCCCACTCTCCATTTCTAGCAAGTTTGGAGCGTCGGTTGTTTCGCTAGATGAAACTCGAGCTTGGATTTGTTCTCTCGGGTGGATCATCTTCGGAAAGAGCGGCCGCCTCTCAAGCTTGTTACCGATGGCCTATGAGTAGCTTGGAGAGGTCATCCAAGATTAGGTGTACACGCATCAAAGATTGTAATCCCTAAATCTTGCATTCTTGTTTTCTAGTTGTATGGAATGATTCTAGGTTGCGGTTTTCTCGTGATCGCAAGATTATTTTGTTCGTAATTATGCTTTTGCATTGGCCGCGAGCACAAGGGAACCCAACAGTGGTTTCGAAGCCAACCATATGCTTAAAATAGTTTTCGTGATGTTAGAATTCATCGCAAAATGTGTTCGAAAGTTACTGTTTTTCAAACTCAATCACGGAACTCTTATTTTGGATCAAAGACTCCATCAGGGATCGAGGGTGACCCATATGTCTTGGGACGCCATTTTCTAAACTTAGTTTTCAAAATAAGTGTTGTTTTACGTGGCTGAATTTACCTATTTGTTTTCTTTCCTAACAGCCGTTGTTTACATTTCTAACTGTATTTTAAAGCTTAAACTCAATCCCCGGAACTCTCGTTTTGGAACAGGGACTCCGTCATGGATCGTTGGCGATCCGTAAAGTCTCAGAGAACCATTTTCAAAGCCGTTTTTCAAAAACAGTGGATGATTTTGTAGGTTGAAAACTGTTGTTATGTGGCTGTCAAAATATCCATACTTTTTGTGTGTTTTAATCGCTACGGGCTTTTGGTTCGGACCAATAACCCGTGAGGAGGATCATAGGTACCCTGGGAAGTTCCAGGGGGGCTTGGTTGGGTCGTTCAGACTCGTGGTGTTGGCAAAAAGAATGGTTTGCTTGGATTTCGGAGTGCACTCGATTTTCAACGTTTGGAATTTTGAGTGTTCGCTTCGGGGTGATGAATTCTATGGTCATAGTTTTAGTATCAGTGTTTATATGTTATTAAACGTCGTTTAATTGCTATATGTTCGATTAGACGAGGTTACACATATTGTGATATTGCTTGTTCTATGATATATATATATATATATATATATATATATATATATATATATATATATATATATATATATATATATATATATATATCTTGTTGTGGTTTAGCCGGATTGTCGTGACGGATAGCCCTATGTGCGATTGCTTGTACAATATCTTGTTGTGGTTTACCCGGATTGTCGTGATGGATAGCCCCACGTGCGATGGCTTGTATAGTTTTGATTCATATTGTTGTACATTCATTTGTTCGGGACGAGCTCCAACTTATGGCCGCTGTCTTTGTATTATGTATGTTGTCGTTGATCAATAATATTAAAGCAGCGCAGTCGCATGACCCAAGATTTCAGAAGTTTCAAGAACAGGTTGAAGCTAGATTTCGAACGGACTTGTTGATTCATGAAGATGGTTCGATGCAATATGGTAGCCGTTTGTGTGTGCCGAAAGGAGACATTCGTGAAGAAGTGATGAAGGAGGCACACAGTTCCTCATATTCCGTACATCCAGGAGGCACGAAGATGTACCGCGATCTAAGATAGCATTTCTGGTAGGAAGGCATGAAAAGGGAGATTGCACGCTTTGTAGCGAAGTGCTTGGTGTGTCAGCAAGTTAAGGCTGAACATCAAAGGGTACTGGTTTATTGCAACCACTTCCGATTCCTCAATCGAAGTGGGAACATATAACCATGAATTTCGTGACAGCTTTACCGCGAATTCCAAAGGGCAACAATGCAGTTTGGGTGATTGTTGATCGATTGACCAAGGCATTTGGCTTACACATTTTAAAAATACATATTCGGCTTAGTTATTTAAAAACTTTGATTTTCAGAACATGATTTCTTACTTCTTAAAACCAGTTTTTCCTTATTTACCCTTTAAATGGTTTTAGATTTCTGGGCTTTTGGCTTACTTGGATCAGATGGGGTCCTATAGACTTCATATGGTTCAAGGGCCAGTCACGTGCTCTTTCGGGTCGTGACAAAGTTGGTATCAGAGCGCTAGGTTGACCTTGGTTCGAATCTAAGTTTGACTATGTGGAGCCTAGGGCGTTATCTATATACGGAACTTAGACTTGACCTTACGGAACTTAGACTTAGTCGAGGGGGTATTAGACCCGAACTTTCGTCGCGTAGGATGACCCTTGGTTGATGGAATAGGTGACTAAAGTAGAGTGACGTACCGTGGGTATGTTCCGCAGCATACTTACGACACGCCACTCCGCTTAAGAAACCTTAGGTTGTACATTTCCTTGCACCGTATTATATTCCTCCTTATGATCTATCCTCATCAATTCTGGTGATGGTTTTGCTGCCGCGATTGCACGGGCAGGTGAGCTACGGCTCGAGTTGCGTCAGCATGAGCTCGTCGTGGACGAGGACTGACCAGGGCGCGATTCCCGAGACATACGATTGCATATTGAGGAGTCGTCTTATTGTGTTTTCGCGACATGAGCGTTGGATTGATCGCTTTTACGAGATTTCCGGATGTGCTGATCGGCACCAGAGGATCGAGCCACTGATAGAGGCCAGCCAGGATATGATGACCATTGGTATTATCGCTTATCCAGGGTGATTGAGGCGCTGTTCAGCGTATAAACGAATGAGCCAGTCGTTGCTGCTAATGATGAGATATCGCCCAGATGATTGGAGCTACTGCAGCATGAGCATGTTCTTGGAGATATGATAGTGAGTCGCTAGTCACCGAGGATTAATGACTAGGACATGTGGTTCGTTCGCTTACCCCAATGCGAGGTCATCAGATAGATTGATTCCAGCTAGAGGCGACTTCACGCAGATTCGTTGGGAGTCGATTGAGACGATCGAATGTCAGGAAACCATTTTTCCAAGTTTAAAGTATTCGGAAAGACATGCAAGCGATTCTATGGACCCTCTAGAAGAATGAAACCCTAACTCGACATAATGACCGTGTGAAAGCCTTTGAACCTTAGGGTTTGCGGCAGTTCCGCAGCGCCATTTGTGAGGCTTGGGTTTGCTCTTCTATGGCTGGACCACCGATGCTGTGGTATATACTCGATACTATTAAACTGTACCCGAGATGTTGAGCTCTTGGGGGATTGTGAGGTTCTGACGAGTCGATCAGATGGTTCGACATCTTTCGGATATTGTGATGGGACACTGCTTGGGAGACTCCAGATACGAGCATAGTCGTTGGAGCGCAGTCTGTGTAGCCACGGTGAGATGAGTACGAATCAGTCGATATTGAAGCAGAGTGGAGTAGAGTTCGCATGGGATTTCGACGAGATGACGTTCCACTCCGCCGGCGTCAGAGATGCGATATGCACGCTGAGGACGTGTTCGGCTAGATATCTCCTACTGAGTGACGAAGATACCGAGTTCGTGATTTCGAGTCCATGTTAGAGACTTCGGAGGGACCGTAGCCGATGGCATTGAAGTGCGCAAATAGAGACGCGATGTCGAAATGGTCGATGATACAGACAAGCGGGACAAGAAGTCGTGCGAGAAGCAGACGAGCTGTTACTACACCCCGTTAAGATTAAAAGTCGGATATGCATACAGAGGCACAGGGATGCGACCAGCTTCCGAGGAGATGTTGTACTAAGGGCGCAGATGTCCAGAGAGCGAGAAAAGATTTTGCCAGAGTCCCAGCCCTGTACAGTTTGGCCTAGGCAAAATCAGAAGAGACTTTGAGCATGGATTCCTTCCAATACACTGCTGCAATAAGATTTGCACCAGGAGCAGATGCGTGATGTGCATTCAGAGGACCCAAGGTCGGCGCCATAGATGTGCTGCTTTACGAGCGGTCGTGATAATTGACCGAGAGATGACCAGGAAAGTGCCAGAACGGAATCGTTCCTGTCAACACACCTGACCGGGCCGATGAGCCGATGGATTGCGAGATTGGTAATCTACAGGAAAGATAAGGAACCAGAGGCAGAGGACGCCAGCCGCGAGCTTGAGGCAAGTGGATATCTTGCGCCGCTAGCATTGGATGTACCGGTACCTCCTCGACCTCGAAGGAGGATATACCGACGACGGTATTTATGATGTACGATTTGTGATTTTGTGATTTGATTATCACGTATCCGTCACTTTGGATTTCGGTATTGTGGGAGATCTATTCGCATGATTTGGTTTTGATGGCTGAGTTCTATGATATTTGATTTTGTGCACCATGGTTGCACCTACTGGGTATTTATACCTTGCGCATAGTTATTATTCTTGAGGTATTGATTGTGATTTCATGCCTACTTTATGCCAGTGATTTGATTTACGCTTACAGTATAGTTTCATGTACTTTTAGTGTTTTGATTTATGCACGCTGATGCACGCGGTTGTGAGTTTTTCCATCGCGGTACACCTGATTTTGATTGAGCCGCGTTGTATATCGTTTCGTGCCTTGGCAGCACCTGCTTATAACTTTAAGGATTTCATATGGTTGATTTGATGTTGTGCATATGTTACGCACACGATTTGATTTTTGCACTCGGTATAGCTTATATGTGCTTGTAGTGCATTGATATGTATTTTGTGCACGCAGTTGCACACGTTTATGATTTCCTTATACCTGGGTACACTTGGTGTTGCTGCTTACGTATTTGAGTTATTGCTTGGTATTTGTGCATGGGATGCACCAGTTCTATACTTCGTGCGTTTGTCGCACCAGTTTTATGTTTCTTGCGTTATCGTATCAGAATTATATATCATGCCTTTGTTGCACCGGATTTATATTTTGTGCATTACGGTTGCACCTGACTTCGATCTGATGTCTTTCGATATGTCGATTTTGATTCTGATATTGATGTGGATTCTTGCACTCCGTGCTTTTGACTAAACTTACGCATGGTTGGCGTTGCTATCGGATTTTGTGTTTCCGTGCATGTTGAGTGCGCAGGGTCTAGATTTTCATTCGTGCACGATGGATGCACCGATTTGGATTTTCGCGCATGTTGGGCGCATGGTTTGATATACGATTTTGGTGCACACCCGATGCACTAAATCGAGATTTCTTCGTGCATATCAGATGCACCGGATTTTGGCTGTCAGGCACACACGTTGCCTATGACACATGCTTCGTGCACACCCGTTGCACCTAGATGTTGTTTTGTGCATCTTTATGGAACATATATGGATTTTGATTTCCGTACGCACCAGACGCACAGGGTGATGTTATGTGCATTTTTGGGATTTATTCCTTTTGGAGCAGTACATTTCTATGATATTTGATATTCGTTTTGTACCGAGCAGGACTAGTCAGAGGACAGTACCTGGATATATTTTGCATGTATTGATAGTTCGAAAGGATTTCCAAAGAGCGAGCTATAGTCTCGATATATATATATACCTACGTGTCCGATATGACACGGAACGTTTTAAAAATAAGGAAACCCTTCTAAATTGTATTCAAAACGGCGGAACGTACCTATTAAACAAAGGATATATATATACGTATATGGTTATTTTCTTATGAAAAACGTCCGCCACTGTGCAGTGTTACGTGCATCGCACAGCAACTTAAAAAGATTGGGCATGCATTTACATCAGCTATTCACATGTATAGATTGGGTGTCTACATGTATAGTTCTGTTCTATATCATATTGGTTTTGTATTGGATTTGACATTTGTGTCTTTACCTTGACTCCGATGATTGCGGGATGCTTGATGGAGTGTTGCTTTTGAGTTATCTGCTCAGTACTCATGCGCATGCATTGCGCTATGACACGTTTTATGTATTGCTGATTTCGGAGCCCCGACGACTTGGAATTTGTATCAAAATGTTTTAGTATTTAGGGGTTTTAAATTTAAATTCGGGGACCGAATTTCTTTAAGGGGGGTAGATTGTAACGTTTCCAAAATAATAAAATATTATTTTCGGGAATTTTTATAATTTAATATTATTTTAATGAATATTTGAATATTCCGGTATAATTAAATACAATTAAATGGGGGAAAATTATAGAAAATTCAAAAATAGGGTATTTTTATGGAATTATGCCATTTTAAAGTTTTTAAGATTAGTTATATGCTAATATAGTGCTAATCGCGATTAAAAATCGCTAATTGGATTTTTAGCTTTTTGTGCAAAAATATGCACATATCATTTTCTACACTGGTGTTGCTTGTGCATTTCTACCATGGCTTTTCTTTTGGGTCTACTATTCAAGTGAGAAGAGTTTAGTGAAGAAAAGAAAAGGTTTCATGATGAGAGAGAGAAAGGGACCAAGTCAACCTTCACCTTTTTGAACCATACCCCATCATTTCCCTTCTCATTTTCTCTCCCCTCTTTCACTTGAGCTGCTGCTCCTCCCTCTCCCTCACTCTCCCTCTTCCCAAAAACCCTAGATCCACCATGAAAACAAAGCCAAAACCCTATTCCCACTTCACAAAAAGTGTTCCCGAGCTCACTAGCTACACATTGAACCTAGCAAGATTGGATTTGGAGGACTTTGAGCAACTCAAGAATTTTCTTGAGTTGCCAAAGGAGGTAATTTCTGCACCCTCTTGTAGTATTTCAATTTCCTTGTGCATCAATTCTAGTTTCATATCGATATTGTGTCGTTTGTGGACTTTGGAGAATTCAAGTTAGGGTTTAGGGTAAAACTGAAATCAAAGATGAATTTGAGGATGGTGGTGACCTTAGAAACCCTGGTGTGATGTTAGTTTAGACCCAAACCTGAAATTGAAACCAGAATACGGAATTACGGAATCGATATCGGGGAAAACTGTAAATCTGGGAATGTTTTGTGTAATCTGCTATCACCCCGAGACCCCAAAAATGAAACTGAGTTGACAGTGAGATGTGCAGGCACCATGGAACCACCACACCAAACCCTAGCCCCCAACTCAAAAGTGAGGCCGCCAATTAATTCCTTCTGGCCGCAATTTGCGGCCAGAGCAGGAGGAAACCGTCTCGATTTTGGTGCATGGCCCTATTTCCTCTATTCTTGACCCTGGGTATGTCTAGTTTTGACTGATTCCAGTTAGGCTAAAATCTGGGATGATTTTCCTATGTTGGTGCATGGTTTATGACTTGTTTTAGCATGGATTTTGGTATTTGGTGTTTCGTTCCTGTCGTGTGGCGTTTGGACATCAACGACAAGCGGATATTGAACGTGTTTGCATGCGAGACGATAGGTTTTTACCTATGTGAGTAGCGTGTGCTATTTTGGTTTCCGATGTGATTTTCATGTGCTTTAGCGTTGTGATATACTTGTAGGTACCCTACGTAATGTTGAGGCAAAGAAGATGAAGATAGCGACATCAGCATTGGCACACGAGAAGCAAGGTGAGTAGATTATATCTACGGGGAGAAGTCGGGTGGATGGCGTATATCACCCCCGCAGTCCGTGGTGATATATACGATTACGTAAACACACATATATTTACTATGTGTTGTCTACGATTATTGATGGTAATAATGGATTATTGATAATAAGGATGTATTGGTTTAGTAGTGCGAAATCCTAGAGTAGTGGGTGCACTCACACATACACACATACTTGCATACATTCTTTCATTATCTGTGCGCATATGATGGTGTGTATATCTACACATGAGTATGGGACTATGTGTTCATATACGAGTTTTGAGGATGATACGTGGGATTGAGACCGTGAGATTTGGCGACATGACAGAGTTCGTACTGGAGATGTGATACGATGGTAGTGATACCTGTCATGTGATGAGACAGTGTGATATCGACTCAGATTTATGTGGTTTCCATACCCCTCTCGATTGACTTGATTGTTGGGTTCGTAGTTCGCATAGTAGGCGTTAGGCTAGACCCGAGTCATACCTATTTCAAAACTAACGAATCGGTGATATTTTAAAGATAGAGCAAAAGGGTTTATACGGATATTTTCAAACGACGCATCTTTTCTTAAAACACCGTAGCCCTTATTTTACCAAAAGCCCCGATTCGTCTTGTTTCAAAAGGCAAGGTTGCATGATATATTTATTGAGGCAGGTTCTTTACTGTTGCGTGATTACTCGATTCCGCATATTCATGCTGTTTGCATTGCATCGCTTATATTGTTGATACATTTCAGTCATGCTGCTAGGACACCAGCACCATTATCGATGATGCGTATGTTCCACGTACACTTGTTTGCCGGCTCACATACTTCATCATCGATAATTGCCATGTCACTACACTGTAGTACTGTTGCATTCAGTGTATGTTGCATACATTTCTTTACATGTCGCATACGTCATGCTTTCTGATTATACGCATTGAGATATGTTATTTCCATGATATTTCTGGTTTTGGGAACCGTGGGTGTTTCAAAAAGAGAATGTGGAATTGTTTTAAAACCCAGTTACCCTTGATATGATATTTCAGTGCGTCCACCATGTGTTTTCTCGGTGCTGAGAGCGACATGTGAAACCCGATTCGAGGTGGCGGATGAGGCCGATTGCGGGTACATGGTAGACCCGGTATGGTTCCCCAGGACAAGAAATGAGGAAATAGGGCCATGCACCAAAATCGAGACGGTTTCCTCCTGCTCTGGCCGCAAATTGCGGCCAGAAGGAATTAATTGGCGGCCTCACTTTTGAGTTGGGGGCTAGGGTTTAGTGTGGTGGTTCCATGGTGCCTGCACATCTCACTGTCAACTCAGTTTCATTTTTGGGGTCTCAGGGTGATAGCAGATTACACAAAACACTCCCAGATTTACAGTTTTCCCCGATATCGATTCCGTAATTCCGTATTCTGGTTTCAATTTCAGGTTTGGGTCTAAACTAACATCACACCAGGGTTTCTAAGGTCACCACCATCCTCAAATTCATCTTTGATTTCAGTTTTACCCTAAATCCTAACTTGAATTCTCCAAAGTCCACAAACGACACAATATCGATATGAAACTAGAATTGATGCACAAGGAAATTGAAATACTACAAGAGGGTGCAGAAATTACCTCCTTTGGCAACTCAAGAAAATTCTTGAGTTGCTCAAAGTCCTCCAAATCCAATCTTGCTAGGTTCAATGTGTAGCTAGTGAGCTCGGGAACACTTTTTGTGAAGTGGGAATAGGGTTTTGGCTTTGTTTTCATGGTGGATCTAAGGTTTTTGGGAAGAGGGAGAGTGAGGGAGAGGTAGGAGCAGCAGCTCAAGTGAAAGAGGGGAGAGAAAATGAGAAGGGAAATGATGGGGTATGGTTCAAAAAGATGAAGGTTGACTTGGTCCCTTTCTCTCTCTCATCATGAAACCTTTTCTTTTCTTCACTAAACTCTTCTCACTTGAATAGTAGACCCAAAAGAAAATCCATGGTAGAAATGCACAAGCAACACAAGTGTAGAAAATGATATGTGCACATTTTTGCACAAAAAGCTAAAAATCCAATTAGCGATTTTTAATCGCGATTAGCACTATATTAGCATATAACTAATCTTAAAAACTTTAAAATGGCATAATTCCATAAAAATACCCTATTTTTGAATTTTCCATAATTTTCCCCCATTTAATTGTATTTAATTATACCGGAATATTCAAATATTCATTAAAATAATATTAAATTATAAAAATTCCCGAAAATAATATTTTATTATTTTGGAAACGTTACACACGAGAACCCACAGCCTCCTCAAACCCTAACCCTAAAACTCCTCACTGCCCTCAACCTCGACCTCAACCCTCATCTTCATTCCCTTCTCCTCCTCCTCCTCCTCGTCATCTTCTTCTTCTTCCTCCATTCCCGAGCACTATCGCCCTGCAGCCAACCCCGATCAAGAAAACTCTAACCCTAACCCTCATCTCGCCGGCGCACCTCACCGCCGTTGATCTCGCCGACACCACCAGCTCATCTCATTAACCCTAGTGCACACCCCAGTAAGAAGCAACCTCTCCACTCTCTCTTCTTCTTACTCTTCTTCTTCTTCTTCTTTTTCTTTTCTTTTCTTGATTCTTGAAATCTTGTTTCCAGCCATCGCCGGAGCCGTGCTTCACGCTGACGATCCTGTGAACGTACCTTACCTGCGTGATCACCCTCTTGCCTTGCTTGGACCCATCCCGCGTGCCGTGCGTGCGATGCGACGTTTTACCGACGTCGAACGTGTCGTGCATATCCGTATCATGATTCATCGAGGCAAGTTAATATTGCTACATCCTATACTACAATATACTGCACCCATTTGAATAATAGTATTACATATTGTTTAGTTATGGATCCTTTTTACAGTTTTACTATTTTCGGATACCCGTTTGCATCCATATCGTTTAATATATATATATAACCGCATCTATAGATCACATTAACTCATATTATTATTGTAGTAACACCCCATTCTTAATAATGTGCATCCCACTTAGTTTTGGAACTGTAAACTTAACCCTAATCGATGTTTGTGCATCCATACCATTAATTATATATCTATTTGCAGTCTATGTCACGCTATTTCATATCACTGCTACATTAACACCCCATGCTATATAATGTGTATCCTACATAGTCATGAAGCTATAGTTGTAAACCCTAATAGTTATTTATGCATCCACGTTTATTTGTGTACCCATACCATTAATTCTGCATAACTAGTTGCATCCATATTACATTAACTCATATTATTAATACATTAGTACCCCATGCTTGATATTGTGCATCCTACTTAGTCATGATGTAACCCTTGATTGATATTTATGCGTCCATGCTTTTATTGTATATCCGTACTTTCACCCTGATTCAACACTTGCTACAGTTTGATTATGAGCACATGTACACTACTTGACATGACCTGATACACCATTACTTGGCATGACTTGATACATGTACACTACTTGACTTAACCTGATACATCACTACTTGACATGTTACCTGATCCTGTTTCTAATGCCAACAATCCTGACATGTTGTCCCGATGGACATACCCTGTTGTCTGTATAGACAAATCTCTTCCTACTTGATCCTGTGTTGGCATTAGTCCCAGATTTATCAATACCTGACTTGAACACATAACTTGGGGGTATGGGGAAATCATTGATGAAACCTGACTTGTAACTCGACAGTTCTATGCTTATACTGATCAGTTTTACGGGCTAGGCCAGCCCGAGGATGATGCTGCTGACATCATTCATCTGTACATGTTTCTTGTTTAGTGCCTAGCGGCATATCTCGGTTTCAGCCCGAGAATCTGGACCGTGGTCCTGAGCACGCACGGGATACTATTGAGTTACATCGACGATTTATTAAATTGATTTCACAGAATTGAGAGTAGTTACCCAGTAGTTTAGTTCAGATTGCCCACTGGACGTCACATGTGCTTTTACCATTTACTGTTCCACATTCGTGTTACTGTTATACCTTTATTACTGTTCATACTCGTGCCTGCATGTTTGCTACCCTGATTATATTATTGTTGATATTATGACGCACTGACATCTGGGTTTTGCATGGCTCAGATCCTCTACCTTTGCAGCTGACCGAACAGGAGTATTTCAGTGAACAGGCCGAGCAGTGAGGACCTGTTAGTATTTTAGTTTGGTTTTCTTTCAGTATTTTCATTCCTGAGGTGAGCCCATATTTGGGACTTACATTCCAGATTATTATTGTTTATTGGATCTATTGCTTCCGCATATTATTTCTTGACTCGTTTATTTTGGCTTATGAACATGTATTAGATAGTTTATTTTATTTCTACTGTTCTTGATATCTTATAGACAGCCGTAATGTGACTGTGGAGAGATGTTTCCTCGCTACAGGTAGCATGGTTGGCTCTGTAACGTACCGATCTTAGCGCACTCTGGGAAGCGGGGCGTGACACCGATCATATCGACTCACCTCCAAGTATCATATATTATCATCATCACCCGTGTATACGTATATGTATGTGTGTGTATATGTGTACCAACGCATCCACACACACACACACACACACACACACACACACACACACACACATATACATATAAACATATACACTCATAATCATGTCATGTTTGTGTGTGTGTCAACCTTTACTCTAGGGTTTCGCGACTAAGAACTAAACTAAAAGCACCCTCTTCTAATTACGCTAAAACTAACAATGGTCTCCTAAAGCCTTTCTGGCTAATTATTCACATTTCACAATAACACATATGTGTGCGTGTGTGTGTGTGTAAAACATATTCGTATGCTACACTACGAAACTATGGGGATGATATACGCCATCCACCTGACTTCCACCGTAGATATACATCTACTCACCTTGATCCTCGCTTGCCGAAGTGTAACACCTTAGGATGTGATTAATGGCTAATTATATTTTAATATGTGGTTTTTAATAAAAAGTTTACCAAATTGATTTTCAAATATTTTATCAAATTTAATGAATATTTTATTAGAATTTTTCTAATCTTGCACACACATATGCATGTAAACTAGGGTTAGACCATGATTAGCAACCATGGTGAACTAACTATTTTGTTAAGCCCATTTGAAATTTTTATTAAGGGTTTTGGGGTTAATTGTTTTTTTTAAATGGAAATGATTTAAAATTGGATTGACTTGGAGGGAGAGAGAGTGAGAGAAGGGCATCATGGCTTAAGCCATGCCTTCATTTAATGAAGAGAGAGAGAGAGAGGAGGGGGTTGACTAGCCTTAACTCTCAATTCTTTTTCCTTTGCCTCTCATTTTCTCACAACTCTCTCACTCTCACTCTCATAGCAACAGCAGCAGCAGTAGAGGAAGCAGCAGCAGCAGAAGCAATAGCAGCAGCAGAGGAAGTAGCAGCAGCAGCAACAACAACAATCAGCAGCAGCGGTAGCAAGCAGCAGCAGCAGCTCCAGCAGCAGCAGCAGCACCTCATCTTCTTCTTCTCCTCCTTCTCCTGCTTCCTAGGATCTATTGGGGTATATTTCTTAAACCCCACTCCTTTTTGCTAAGATTGTGTGTTAAATAGCTTCGGTTAGTGTTAATTATGCGTTTTAGTGCTAGAAATGGTGTTTTGTGTGAAGTTGTGGCCAAGTGATGATTTTATTGGTTAGCCTGGCCTAATTAAGTGTTATTAGGGCCACATAAACCTAGCTTTAACCCAGATTTCACCAAAATACCCTAGATCTTCTTTTTGTGCAAAATGTAACGTTTTAAGCAAAACTTGGCCTTTCTGTGATCTGCTATAGACCCGGTTACTTCAGAGAAAAATTGAGATAACTGGAGCATATTTGATAGACCTTGAGCACACCACCAGAGAACGAGACCCCCTAACCACCCTTTGGCCGCCGATTTATTCTTTCTGGCCGCAAATTGCGGCCAAATGAGGGAGTTTTTGGGTTGGGTTTGCATGGGTAGGAGTCTGCTGTATATTTAAGGTCTGTGGTATATGCAATTTTGTAAGTTTTCACCTGGGTAAAACTCTTGAGTGTAGTATCGTTTTTCCAATACGGTTTGTTTGCGCGATACGTATGATACGTGAGTGGGTTCTGTGTTCCAGCGTATCACGACGTGTCGGGGTATTTTCAGACGCGTATACACACGTTTTAGCGTATCAGACACACACGCGTTTAGTTCGCGACGCGAGTTTCTCGTTTGATTTCGATATCGCGTTTTGCGAGATATTTGCTTATGTGGATTCTCTATATGAATTCTAGGTTCGCAGGCGGGTACGTTGGACGCCACAAAGAAAGGGAAGCAAGTGGTCGGCTACGCTTAGCACGCGACCAAGTGAGTAGATTTAACATCTACGGGGAAACCGCCCGTATGGCGTTAAGCATCAGGGCGTGATAGGATGTTTAGTCGTAGATATTTATGTGCATTCATACCAGTGCACACATATATTGATATCTTCATACTTGTGCATATGCACACTGTATATTCATACCAGTGGACACATATATCGATATCTTCATACGTGCGCACATGCACACTGTATATTCATACCAGTGCACACATATATCGATATCTTCATACCTGCGCACATGCACACTGTATATTCATACCAGTGCACACATATATTGATATCTTCATACTTGCGCACATGCACACTGTATATTCATACCGGTGCATACATATATTGATTTCTTCATACCTGCACACATGCACACTGTATATTCATACCAGTACACACATATATTGATATCTTCATACTTGCGTATATGCACACTGTATGTTCGTACTAGTGCTACACTCATATTCGTGTATATATCCATTTGCACATCCATACCTACATATATACATATGTCACATGCATGGATGATATTGATTTGATTTCATGAAAATAGGGACTGCATGAGATATTTTCAAAACTGGATTCTTTTAAAAGAGCGGTTTTCCCTTTTTACTCTTAGTGTCATACGACACATTGCATGGATTTACGCATTGAGTTTGGATTTATGGGATTTTCTGGATTTGAGAACCGTGGTATTATTTTAAGAAAATACGCACTGTTTTAAAAACCCGGTTTCTCTTGATATGATATTTCAGTGTGTCCACCATGAGTTTTCTCGGTTCCAAAAAGCTTGTGTGAGTATACCCGATTCGAGGAGTGGTAGGCACCGATTGCGGGTACATGGTGGACCCGGTACGGTACCCCGGGGCAAGAAGACTCGTACTGCTAGACGGTGAGCCCGGCGGAGGGACTACTACCTACCGGTGATTGGTTGGACCTGGCGGTTATCCGGAAGATACATACCAGAGTCGATAGATGGATATGGGATGACGCGTACTGCCGGAGGCCGAGGGCCGATTCCGCAGACGGAGCCCGTGGGCCAATCCGGACTGACGGAGCCCGATATTTGCGGATTTGCGTGTCGATGCTTGAAACGATTATTTTATGATATTTCGAGGGCCTTTATTAGGCACTCACGATTCTACGAGATTTACAGGATTTGAGGGCCGATTGGAGTGACGGCGCCTGAGTTTTACTGGGATTTGGGTGTATTGATGGACACCGGTTATTTTCCACGTTGACATTCCGTGTAGATGTTATTTATTCCCATGCTCAGCATTCAATGTAATACATCTTATCCTGTATTTGTAGTACCTGATAGAGTACACTTGCTATGCACGATTATTGTATACCCTGCTCATCCTATATAGATGCTATTAGATTGCACATGCTATGCACGACTATTGCATACCCTGCTCATCATATAGAGATGTTATTAGATTGCACTTGTTGCATGATTATTGCTCATCTAGTTCATCATATAGATGTTATCTGTTGGCATAGGTTAGAGTATCGCAGCACGTGCATACTCACGATTACCTTTATATGTTATCTACTATTCATGAGTTGGAAACTCACCCCCGTTGTGCCACAGTGTTTGCAGGTTTCCCTTCAGAGTAGTCGCGGCTGGCTGCTTTCTTGCATCTTTTGATACAGATACCACTGCAGTTGGCACGTGAGCCCTTTTGCTGATAGGTGGGTTTTTGTGCGGTATCTGTTTATTTTTCCAGTTGTATACACCATTGTATCTAGTACTCTCCATCTACTACTTATGTATTGACTTAGAGACCAGTTGTGAGGACGATGTATATTATTTTGTACTCTGGTGTCGAGCTCGTTGTGAGCCGACTTTATTTATGCAGTTTTATATTTCATGGTGTCTTCACTTATTTTTGCCCATTCTTAGCTACGACGTCGTATATTATTATCGTGGTGATTGTTCCGCCGTTGGGCGTGATTGCTCTCAATTGGGATGCATTATTTCTATTGTTTATCATTTTACTCATATATTGTCTTGTACCCGATTTCGGGGCTAGTTTTTACAAAGGAAATGCAGCCAAAATTTTTAAGACAATAACTTGAACTTTAAAGAATTTTACAAATTACTTAAGGTTTTCTAAATGTTTTAACAAATGTCTCCCTTAAATGTTTTAACACTCATTCCTTTATGTAAGTCCATGTCACGCTCCCCACAAACTTGCGGGGAGGCGGAATATATGAAAAACGATTATCAAAGCTTCGTAATACGGACTTGAGCGCACGAATCGTTTCTAAACCATTGCTAACAAACTATAAGAGGTTTAACTACTCGGATACGAAGTTATACCTCACGTTACTTGTCCTTCGGGTCTTCATCGCGGTCCTCCACTCCTCGTAGGCTCCTTGGAACATCGGCACCTCAACGGCCTCCTCGAATCAAAGATGATCCACCCGAGAGCTCCTACGCCAAGCTAAATCTCAAACTTGAGATAACTAGGTTGCTTAAGGTGCTAATCTAAGCTACCTAGGGGATATAGAGTGAGGTTATGGAAGTATTAGTCTAGCTAACCCTTGATCTCAACACATGAGAGGTTAGGGTTAGGATTTGAAGAGAGAGTGACCTTGAGGAGAGAGAAGGTGAAGATAAGAATGAAAATGAGATAATGTTCTATCATAATATTTATGAAGCATTATAATTTTATCAAATAAGTAAATAAATGATTAATCATCCATGCATCATAAATGCATTTGAGTGATTCATCTCCATGAGTCATTAAGCATTTATGATGCATTAATGACTTGGATGAATCACACAAATGAGTCACTAATCTCATTTAATGCAATGCCACCTTACCCCCTTAGTCACCACTTTTCTAGAAGCTTCCCAACAAATTACGAGAACGCCCCTCCAATCAGTGAAAACACAGAAAAACTTTAGACTGATTAAATCCAATAACCCGATACTAGAATCTGGCTTAAACCAAAGCCGGTTAGTAAAAACTGTCCGAAAAACTCATACGTGCGTAAACACACGTATGCGTCCGAACCCTTGTCATAAAACCATACGACCTCTATATCGTTTCGCCTGGAGCACGGAAACTCTCTGTGTGGGACTCTAAAGACTCGACACTACGCTGGCAGTGGGTTTAACCACAGACCGCAAGCGGCACTAGCTGTACGTAATGGTCCCCAGGTAGATGTCGATAAGAAGGCCGATGAGGAAAACCATCCGAACCCCTACTGAGCCTGATGTGACAATCTCCGTACAGTTCGGTCTGTTCGTCTAAGACTATCGCATATCAAGCCTAGGGGGCGGCAAGCGTCAGTCCTCTAATAGCTGTATAAGTCGTGTCAGAGCGAAGCCCATTACACCCTGAGAAGCTACTGGAACCTACCAGTATATCTCGCTTGCCCTGGCCAGGGACTTTGCGTAATGGCTCTCTGACACAGCGCTATATCATCTCCCAATACCGGGAGAGACGAATCCTATCTAACCGCCACTGCCACCAAGTGCTCGGGACTGCACCTAACTGCTACCTGTTTGCACGGCTCCTTTGAGCCGTGGTAGGGTAGCAATCTAAGAACAGTGGGACACACTCGAGGCACAGTAGCAGTGTCAAGTCTGCGGACTATGCTGTACTCATGTCACCTGGGAACTGTTAACTGACGATGGGTATAATACCAACCAATCAGTTCCCTGGCGAGTCCTGGCCGGTGTACCCGTAACCTAACGAGCACCTGTATACTATCTCTAGTACGACGTAATGATGGCTGTGGGACAGACCATCTCCCCAACTGGGATGAGAAGCGTACACACTTAGTCTGCTCCGGAATATTGATGCCCTATCTCGATAATGCAGCGACCAGGGACCTGTAGAGGATGTTGCTTACAGACTACCCAGCCCCTACTAGTGTGACTGCCATTACAACGCTGGTAATCAAGCAAAGATCCTATGGGCTCTACTAATATGTATAAGTGATACGTTATAAGAAATATATGCACATATTAAAGTAGACTCAAACCAAGTAGCATACTACTATGTTTAGCAAGACTGTTATATACAACTGTGAATATCCCAAGCTTCCATTAAGTAATATACATGCTAGTATGATACAATAATGGCCCCTAGGGCATATACACTAACAATCTCCCACTTGCACTAGGGCCATGAGCTGGCATATCGTAGACCTATCAACTCGAATAGCCTCTCGAACTGCATCTGAGGAATGGCCTTTGTGAATGGATCAGCAATGTTATCCTCCCTCTTTACTCTTTTCACCTCGATCTCCTGGCGATCTATGATCTCCCTGATCAGGTGATACCGCCTTAAGATGTGTCTGGACTTCTGATGGGACCTGGGATCCTTCGCTAAAGCTATAGCGCCGTTGTTTATACAGAGGTATTGGACCAACACTGGTAGGAACCACCTGAAGTTCTGTGAGGGACTTCTTCATCCAGACTCAACGATGGAAGCGCAACGGTCTCCTGCTTGGAACTCTTCCAACAGACCGCCCCTCCATTGAGGGTAAAGACATAACCCGACATGGATTTGGAGTCATCTTTGTCACTCTGGAAGCCGGAGTCGGCAAAGGCCTCCATCTGGAGGTCTTTTCCGCCATACACTAAGAACATCTCCTTAGTCCTCCTCAGGTACTTGAGAATGTTCTTTACTGCTATCCAGTGATTCTCCCCTGGGTTTGCTTGATACCGGCTTACTACGCTCAATGCGTATGCTACATCTGGTCTGGTACATAACATCGCATACATTATAGAGCCTACCGCAGAAGCGTAGGGTATAATCGACATGTGATCCCTTTCCAAATCAGTCATGGGAGACATACTTTTGGCGAGGGTGATTCCGTGACAAGCCGATAGGTTACCGCGCTTAGAATCTTCCATACTGAATCTCTTCACTATGGTGTCTATGTACCTGGACTGCGAAAGTCCCAACATCCTCTTTGATCTATCACGATAGATTCGGATCCCCAGAATGTAGGTGGCATCACCCAGGTCTTTCATGGAGAATTTATGTGACAGGAATCTTTTGACTGACTGTAACATAGGAATATCATTTCCTATTAGGAGAATGTCATCCATGTACAAGACGAGGAATACTACAGCTCTCCCTACAATCTTACTGTATATGCATGGTTCATCTGAATTTTTGATAAAGTCAAATTCTTTGACAGCATCATCAAAACAGATGTTCCAACTCCGCGATGCCTGTTTTAGTCCATAAATGGACTTAATCATCTTGCATACTTTACCGCTGCTCCCGCTCTGAATGAATCCCTCTGGTTGATCCATATAGACGCTCTCTTCCAAATTACCATTTAGAAAAGCCGTCTTTACGTCCATCTGCCAGATTTCATAATCGTGGAAGGCAGCAATAGCAAGAAGGACCCTAATGGATTTTAGCATAACTACTGGAGAAAAGGTCTTGTCATAGTCCAAACCAGGTCTTTGACGGAAACCCTTTGCAACAAGTCTAGCTTTATAGGTTTCAACCTGTCCATCTACACCAATCTTCTTTCTGAAGATCCATTTGCATCCTACGGGTTTTACCCCATCTGGAGCAAAGTCCAAAGTCCATACTTTGTTAGTATACATGGACTCCATTTCGGTCCGCATTGCATCCAGCCATTTTACTAAGTCACCTCTCTGAATGGCTTGCTGGAACCTAGTAGGCTCATCATAGTCAATAGTGCAATCCTCTCTATCCCCGTCTATGAGAAAACCGTAGTATCTCTCGGGCGGATGAGATTGCCTACTACTCCTGCGGAGTGGTGTCGGGATGTCCTGTTCTCCTGAAGCTTCTTGTTCTACCAAGGTTTCAGTAATTGCTTGTGGATCTGGAATTTCTTCTCGTTCTATTGCACTCCCACTCTTCTGATTTTCTAAAAATTCAGTTTCCAAGAAGTGCGGATGCTGAGAAACAAAAACCTTTTTTTTCCTTTGTGGAATAGAAAAGATACACCCTGGAGTTCTTTGGGTATCCCACAAATTTACACAGTACTGAGCGTGCCTCGAGCTTGTCCGTATGCTGTTTCTTTACAAAAGCTGGACATCTCCATGTCTTAAGATACTTAAGACAGGGTTTCTTCCCACTCCACATCTGATATGGGGTGGTAGGCACAGTCTTGGTTGGAGCCTTGTTCAAGAGATATGCAGCTGTTTCTAGTGCATAACCCCAGAAAAAATCGCGGCAACTCAGCCTTACTCATCATGGAATGAACCATATCTAATAGGGTTCGATTCTTCCTTTCCGATACACCGTTGTGTTGTGGTGTGTATGGAGGAGTAAGCTGAGAGAGAATTTCATTCTCTTTTAAGTAACCTAGGAACTCGGCACTTAAGTATTCACCACCTCGATCAGATCTCGGTGTCTTGATACTTTTGCCGGTTTGTTTTTCCACTTCATTATTGTATTCTTGGAATTTCTCAAAGGCCTCGGATTTATGCTTCATTAAGAATATATATCCATACCTAGAGAAATCATCCGTAAAAGTAATGAAGTAGGAATAACCACCTCGCGCATGTGTAGACATTGGACCGCACACATCACTGTGTACGAGTCCCAAGAGCTCGCTTGCTCTTACTCCATGTCCAATAAACGGAGTCTTTGTCATCTTTCCTATGAGACAAGATTCACAAGTAGCATAAGATTGATATTCGAATGGATTCAAATATCCTTCTTTATGTAACTTAGTCAACCTTCTCTCATTGATGTGACCTAGTCTACAATGCCATAAGAAAGCCTGATTTGTTTCCGGAGACTTTCTTTTATGTGTGTTCTGGACACTGAAAATCTGAACTTGATTTAATACGTATATTCCGTTTTCTAATGTACCTGACCCAATCAAATCTTGATTTAGGTGGATGTGAACCACATCTCTTGTAAAAGCAAAATTATATCCTTCCTTAGAAAGTAAGGGTACAGATATGATATTACAAGTCGTACCTGGTACATAAAAACAGTTACGCAGAATCAATATCTGCCCAGTTGTCATTCCAAGATGATATTCCCCTACCGATTCAGCGTCCATGCTCATTCCGTTAGAACCTGTGAGGGTCATATCCCCTATCCCGATAACCCTACGATTTCTCAGAGCCTGTAATGAATTACAGATGTGAGTTCCTGATTCGGTATCCAATACCCAGGAAGTAGGGTTAACTGACATACAATTCTCTATCATAAACACACCCGAAGTCGAAGTCACAACATGCTTCGTATCTTGGCTACTGGCTTCTAAAGCCCTGCAATCATTCTGCCAATGCCCAATCCCACAACAATAGGAATGTCCCTTAATAGGGTGGTCCAGCTTGTCATAGGCAATGGACATCTGGACAGACTTTTGCCAGTCAAATAAGTCAGATTCAGTCAATTTATTATCTAGATGTAACCTATGTGTGGTCACAAGGTCGCTGCAATTAAGAGAGAGAGAGAAGAAAACTATTAGCATGATGCTCTTGCAAGTTTAGAGTGGTTTTAATTTATCTAAACAGGATGGCTCCCACTGTTTCTCGAATCCCTCCTCAAACCATAAAAGAAGAATTAGCCAGGACTATTCTCACCGTACAATTCTTGCTTAACCGTTCAGCCAGGTCAGTGTCGATACTTCGACGGAGGTTTTCCAACGCTTTTGCGAAGTTCCTTAATTAAATAACCTCTTTTCTCTGGGGGCGTAACCCCGCTGATACCTTTCTAGGCACCTACTTGGTTTATAGCATTGATCGTTAAGTGACGAATCTCCTGATAAGTAGTATATACTCACAGTAGGATCGGGATCCAAAATATCATCGTATGATAATGTTGAAGGAATCCTACCAACATTCATCAAACACCAAAATGGTATGCACTCTCTGCAAATTTCAGTTTCTTTAGAAATTCCCGATATAGATTTTTTGCCCCATGCTCTTATGACCTTGACGAAGGTCAACAAATCATAAGTCATATGTCAAGTTCTACCCGTCATTGTCCAGGTTAATTTGAACCCATCCGTACATACCCTTGACGAAGGTCAACAAGGTAATACGACTGTCCCAAACCAACGCATCTATCTATGCTACATATGAACACCCAACAGCTACCAATCACTATGCCTTGACGAAGGTCAACAAACATAGCTTGAATACTATTGAATATCCGTATGAAATGACGGAGGGCTACGACTGGTTTTGGCAAAACCGTGAACGTAGTGAACTTGATTTAATCGAAGGAACCGAATACTTTTTAAAAGGAGTGGTTAAAGCTCCGCAATTAAAAATTCTGATCTTTTAAAATAACCGAGTGGTTTCTTTTAAATTTGTTCCAACGATTAAACTTTGGTTTATTTTCTTTGCATTATAATAATGCGTCCCATCTTTTAATCTTATCATTGCAGAAAACAACGAAAATACCACGTCCTCTTATGCCATCCGCATTCGCTACGGGGTCCTGTCATCACCCGTTAGGTTACTTAACTAACGACAGAGCGGGGGCTAGGCTAGCGCGGGTGTAAAACATAAGTGACGTCTAATAGCTATCATATATAGATATTATACATTCGTCAAACGCAATAATAAGCATTCCAGATCACAGATGAACTTTATTGTATTTATTAGCAATCCGCATTTGCTTTGCGCCTGCAATAAAAGACGGATTACACAGTTGTGATGAATAGCCATTACCCCACCCTAGACCCCTACGGGTACGGCAAACTACCCGCCAAGTACCAGAAGTGAAGCGGTCTGCCTCAACACTTCAAAATACCCGGTAGTTTGTGCACCCCACCTTGGATCTATCCTAGGAGCAAAAACTGTAAAAAGAAATAATACAACGGTGGCTACAACCGCAACCTGGATGTGCCCCGCAAAAGAATATTACATCAAATTACATTTACATCGAATGAATGAATATTAAACCCATCTCAAACCCCGGCAAATCATCACAACAGTCGAAAACAGTTCATATACACAAACAGTAAACATTTCAGAAATGTGCAACCCCCTGCCAACCGACATACTAGCAGTTAGGGGAGGTTTACGAACACATTAAACATTACAGATAAAGTTCGAATTAGCAAATAGTTTAGAACATCGATCGATTACCTATATCCGTGTCTACCCCAAAAAGCAAATCATCACAGAGGCAACCTGGGCAGAAACATAACATACAAGAAAACAGAAAACAACAAAATAAGAATAACTGAGTAAATCCGAGTCAACTTGGCGTTGACTCGGCGGCGGTTCCACAGCACAAGCTCTTTATTGCCGCGGAACCGCGGCCGTTTTGCCGACTCACTGGCTCGTTTTTTCTCAGTGTTCTTAAAATACCCTGCTGTGAATTTTAAGGTATGTCAAATTAATTTTCAGATACTTTTAAAATTAACAGCAACATAGGGTTTTCGGTATATTGTTTTCGTGTTTTCCGTCGATCAAACTTCTAATCAGTTGCTAACAAGCTAGTAATGGTTTAGTTGGCTCTGATACCACTGTAAGTCCATGTCACACACCCCACGAACTTGCGGGGAGGCAGAATATATGAAAAACGATTATCAAAGCTTCGTAACACGGACTTGAGCGCATGAATCGTTTCTAAACCATTGCTAACAAACTACAAGAGGTTTAACTACTCGGATACGAAGTTATACCTCACGTTACTTGTCCTTCGGGTCTTCATCGCGGTCCTCCACTCTTCGAAGGCTCCTTGGAACATCGGCACATCAACGGCCTCCTCGAATCAAAGATGATCCACCCGAGAGCTCCTAAGCCAAGCTAAATCTCAAACTTGAGATAACTAGGTTGCTTAAGGTGCTAATCTATGCTACCTAGGGGATATAGAATGAGGTTATGGAAGTATTTGTCTAGCTAACCCTTGATCTCAACACATGAGAGGTTAGGGTTAGGATTTGAAGAGAGAGTGAGCTTGAGGAGAGAGAAGGTGAAGATAAGAATGAAAATGAGATAATGATCTATCATAATATTTATGAAGCATTATAATTTTATCAAATAAGTAAATAAATGATTAATCATCCATGCTTCATAAATGCATTTGAGTGATTCATCTCCATGAGTCATTAAGCATTTATGATGCATTAATGACTTGGATGAATCACACAAATGAGTCACTAATCTCATTTAATGCAATGACACCTTACCCCCTTAGTCACCACTCTTCTAGAAGCTTCCCGACAAATTACGAGAACGCCCCTCCAATACGTGAAAACATGGAAAAACTTTAGACTGTATAAATCCAATAACCCGATACTAGAATCTGGCTTAAACCAAAGCCGGCCAGTAAAAACTGTCCGAAAAACTCATACGTGCGTAAACACACGTATGCGTCCGAACCCTTGTCGTAAAACCATACGATCTCTATATCGTTTCGCCTGGAGCAGGGAAACACTCTGTGTGGGACTCTAAAGACTCGACACTACGCTGGCAGTGGGTTAAACCACAGACCGCAAGCGGCACTAGCTGTACGTAACGGTCCCTAGGTAGATGTCGATAAGAAGGCCGATGAGGAAAACCATCCGAACCCCTACTGAGCCTGATGTGACAATCTCCGTACAGTCCGGTCTGTTCGTCTAAGACTATCGCATATCAAGCCTCGGGGGCGGCAAGCGTCAGTCCCCTAATAGGTGTATAAGTCGTGTCAGAGCGAAGCCCATTACATCCTAAGAAGCTACTGGAACCTACCAGTATATCTCGCTTGCCCTGGCCAGGGACTTTGGGTAATGGCTCTCTAACACAGCGCTATATCATCTCCCAATACCGGGAGAGGCGAATCCTATCTAACCGCCACTGCCTCCAAGTGCTCGGGACTGCACCCAACTGCTACCTGTTTGCACGACTCCTTTGAGTCGTGGTAGGGTAGCAATCTAAGAACAGTGGGACACACTCGAGGCGAAGTAGCAGTGTCAAGTCTGCGGACTATGCTGTACTCATGTCACCTGGGAACTGTTAACTGACGATGGGTATAATACCAACCAATCAGTTCCCTGGCGAGTCCTGTCCGGTGTACCCGTAACCTAACGAACACCTGTATACTATCTCTAGTACGACGTACTGATGGCTGTGGGACAGACCATCTCCCCAACTGGGATGAGAAGCGTACACACTTAGTCTACTCCGGAATATCGATGCCCTATCTCGATAATGCAGGGACCTGTAGAGGATGTTGCTTACAGACTACCCAACCACTACTAGTGTGACTGCCATCACAACGCTGGTAATCAAGCAAAGATCCTATGGGCTCTACTAATATGTATAAGTGATACGTTATAAGAAACATATGCACATATTAAAGTAGACTCAAACCAAGTAGCATACTACTATGTTTAGCAAGACTGTTATATACAACTGTGAATATCCCAAGCTTCCATTAAGTAATATACATGCTAGTATGATACAATAATGGCCCCTAGGGCATATACACTAACACTTTAATGGTTTTGATTTCTGGGTTTCGCTTAGTTATTCGTGTTACGCCTGTAGACGTTACGTGGTTAAGTGCCGGTCACGGGCCGAACTTTGGGTCGTGACAAAGTTGGTATCAGAGCGTAGGTTTTACCTTCGGAGTGTAGGATGACCCTGGTATGATGGAGTAGGTAGCTGAAGCAGAGTGGCGTAGCGTGCGTATGTTCCGCGGCATACTCACGACACGGTACTCCGCCTAAGCGACCTTAGGAATTATTGATTGGGAATTCCTTCATGATTGTATACATTCTTGTGATTCGATTTCCGTATCCTTATTGAATCCTACTTTCTTTTCAGCGATTATGCCTCCAAAGACTATGAAGGCGCAGAGAGCGGCCACGAGAGCCGAGATTCAAGTTGACTCGTCCGAGACGAGGACTGATCCAGGTAGTACACCTGTTGTACCAGAGCAAACTGTTCCTCCTACAACAGATCGGATAACTATGCTAGGGGCCGGTATGCAGGAAATGCACCAGATGATAGGGTCGTTAGTCGAGACGCTTCGAGCGCAGCGACCAGAGGTAGTTCCACCCGTTATGAGGACCACGATGGTACCTACAGTACAGGCAGTTGCCCCTGCAGCCATGGAGGTTATTACAGTATCGCTATCAAAGTTCATGAGGCTGAAGCCTCCGGTCTTCACGGGCATCGATGCAGCCGAGGACCCACAGTCTTTCATTGATAGGATGGCCCGGATATGTCGTTCACTTAGATGCTCAGATGCGAGATGGGTAGAGTTCGCGAGCTTTCGCCTGGAAGGTCTTATGCAGAAATGGTGTGAATCCATCGAGAAGGATAGAGCAGCAGGTCTTCCTCCTATGACCTGGACCGAGTTTGTGACGGTGTTTCTAGCCCGTTTCCTTCCTCAGAGTGTCAGGGATGCCCGAGCGCGCAGATTCGAGTCCTTACGCTAGACGCCGGAGATGAAAGTGGCAGAGTACGATGTACTATTCACCGAGCTATCTGTTTATGCCCCATACCTAGTGGCTACTGAGGAGATGCGAGTTAAGAGATTTATTCGAGGTTTAGTTACCCCACTGTTCCTCGCGATCAGCGCACAGTATTGCGAGACTTATGCAGCAGCTGTAGACGCAGCCCTATTAGTCGAGGAGCGCCTTGCAGAGACTTCGGTAGTTCCAGGGCCGAAGAGGGTTCGTACTGATACAGCAGCACAGGGACTTCCATTCAGACTCCGTGATAGACGTCATACAGGTGGCAGAAAATCGGGGCGAGGCCAGATGTTTAGCTCTTATCCTCAGGAGGGTCAGTAGTCGTCGTGTGGATTCTTTGGGTGTGGTAGTCCCCATCACCACGCCAGAGATTATACCGAGATACGCCGAGGGATCCAGCAGTACCACATGTCACACTTCCACCTTCTCCATCCCATAGGGCGTTGCCTATTGTACCTACTGTTGCTCCGCGTCACGCTCATGCACAGAGCGGCCGTGGTCGTGGAGGGTTTACTCATAGAGGACGAGGTGGCCGAGGCAGAGGACAACCAGCTACCGACAGAGTACAGCCAGTTGCTAGTAGGGGACCGCCAGTCGCAGGTGGAGGACAGGCACGGGTTTTCGCGTTGACGCATCAGGACGCGCAGGCGTCCAATGCGGTGGTCTCAGGTACCCTATCAGAATGTTCTGTTGACTCACACGTGTTGTTTGATCCCGGATCCACGCACTCGTACGTTTCCACACGCTTCGTGCCGAGTTTGGGTAGAGAGTCCGGTTTGCTTGATCAGCCGCTTGTTGTGACCACTCCTATGGGAAAGTCATTTGTTGCTAGACACGTGTTTCGATCCTGTGTTGTCCGTATTGGCGAGAGAGTTGCCTGTCGACTTGATCCTTCTTGAGATATTGGACCTCGATGTTCTTTTGGGCATGGATTGGTTAGCCACGTGCTATGCGTCTGTGGACTGCCGGGAGAAAACAGTTAGATTTTGTTATCCCGGCGAGTCGGCTTTTGTTGTGCAGGGGGGCTGTTGTGCCGCCCCTCACAGTTTGATTTCTTTTTTTCGTGCTGGACAGCTGTTGAGAAAGGGATGTCAGGGATTCCTAGCCTATGTTTGCGATACTAGAGCTATGGATGTTCGTTTGGACCAGGTTCCGATTGTTTGTGAGTTCCCTGATGTTTTCCCTGACAAGCTTCCTGGGCTACTACCTGAGCGCGATATTGTTTTCTGTATTGATTTGATTCCCGGCACGGAGCCTATTTCTATACCGCCTTATCGGATGGCCCCGGCGGAGCTTAGTGAATTGAAGGGTTAGTTGCAAGATTTGCTGGACTAGGGACTTATTCGACCCAGTGTTTCTCCTTGGGGTGCTCCGGTCCTGTTTGTTAAGAAGAAGGACGGCAGTTTGCGTTTGTGTATCGACCACCGCCAGCTGAACAGGGTTACCGTGCGGAACAGATATCCTTTGCCATGCATCAACGACTTGTTCAACCAGCTTCAGGGGGCAGGATATTTTTCGATGATCGACTTGCGATCAGGATACCATCAGCTGCGGATTCGACAGGAGGATATACCGAGGACAACTTTCCACACGCGTTATAGCCATTATGAGTTTTTGGTGATGTCGTTCGGACTCACCAATGGCCCAGCAGCATTCATGGACTTGATGAACCATATTTTGTTAGTGTTTATGCCCTAGAAGGCCATTACTGTATCATACTAGTTTGTATATTACTTAATGGAAGCTTGGGATATTCACATGTATATAACAGTCTTGCTAAACATGGTAGTATGCTACTTGGTTTTTCTATCTTAATATGTGAGTGTACGTATTGATAGAGCTCTTAGGATCTTGCTTGTCTACCAGCGTTGTGATGGCAGTCACACTAGTGGGGGCTGGGTAGTCTACAAGCACATCCTTATTCAGGTCCCTGGTCGTTGGATTATCGAGACAGAGCATCGATACTCCGGAGTAGACTAGTGTGTACGCTTCTCATCCCAGTTGGGGAGATGGTCTGTCCCACAGCCGTCAGTACGTCGTACTGGAGATAGTATGCAGGTGCTCGTTAGGTTACGGGTACACCGGACAGGACTCACAGGGAACTGTTGGTTGGTTTTATACCAGTCGTCAGTGAACAGTTCCCAGGTGACATGAGTACAGCATAGTCCGCAGACTTGACACTGCTACTTCGCCTCGAGTGTGTCCCACTGTTCTTAGATTGCTACCCTACCACGGCTCAAAGGAGTCGTGCAAACAGGTAGCAGTTGGGTGCAGTCCCGAGCACTTGGAGGCAGTGGTGGTTAGACAGGATTCGTCTCTCCCGGTATTGGGAGTTGATATCGCGCTGTGTCAGAGAGCCATTACGTAAAGTCCCTGGCCAGGGCAAGCGAGATTTGCTGGTAGGTTCCAGTAGTTTCTCAGGGTGTAATGGGCTTCGCTCCGACACGACTTATACCGCTATTAGGGGACTGACGCTTGCCGCCCCCCTAGGCCCGATATGCGATAGTCTAAGACGAACGGACCGGACTGTATGGAGATTGTCACAGCAGGCTCAGTAGGAGTTCGGATGGGTTTCTTCATCGGCCTTCTTATCGACAACTACCTGAGGACCGTTACGTACAGCTAGTGCCGCTTACGGTCTGTGGTTAAACCCACTGCCAGCGTAGTAGTCGAGTCTCTAGAGTCCCACACAGAGAGTTTCCTACTCCAGGCGAAACGATATAGAGGTCGCATGGTTTTACGACAAAGGGTTCGGACGCATACGTGTGTTTACGCACGTACGACTTTCGGACAGTTTTTACCAGTCGGCTTTGGTTTAAGCCAGTTACTGGTATCCGGTTATTGGATTTATACAGTCTAAAGTTTTTCCGTATTTTTGCGGATTGGAGCGGCGTTCTCGTAATTGTGCGAGAAGCTTCTAGAAGATGGTGACTAAGGAGGTTTAGGTGTCATATTCATTGAATGAGTTTAGTGAGTCATGAGAGTGATTCATCCATATCATTAATGCACAATAAATGATTAATGAGTCATGGTTATGAATCACCATTAGATATTTATGAAACTTGATTATTCATCATTTGTTTTTCTTTTGTTGATGAATTTTAAAGTTTCATATATATTATGATAACTTACTATTCTCACTTCATAATTTCATTCACATTCTCTCTCCTCAAGCTTACTCTCTTCAAACCCTAATCCTCACCTCTCATGTGTTGAGAACAAGGATTAGTTAGACTAAACAATCCATAACCCTCACTCTATCTCATCTATCTTCTTTGATTAGCAATCCAAGAAGGTTAGTTGCCTCAAGTTTAGAGGCTAAGCTTGGAGTTTTGCTCTCGGGTGGATCATCTACTCCATCGAGAAGGCCGAGGAGGACGAAGAGATCGTAAAGCCGAAGGACTTGGTTCGATAGGTATAATCCCTAAGCATAGTAGTTTAGAACAACTATGTGTTTGGTTAGTTATCGTTTAGCTTCGATTTAAGCGGTTAGTCGATGTTTGTTCACTAAACAAGTTCGTTTTTGAAAAAATTCCGCCTCTCCACAAGTACTGGGGTGTTGTACATCGACTTACAGTGGTATCAAAGCCTCGCTAAACAATAAATAACTTTATTGCAAATTTGTACGAATTTCGAACGGAAAAAACGAAACCGGAAAACCCCGAACTGTCAAGTTTCTGTCGAAATTTAAATGAAGTCCAAAAATTTTTCAGGGAGGTTCAGAAAGCTTGAAAAGCATCCAGGAGAACACCCAAGAAAATTGGGCCCATGACTCGGCTAAAGCGCAGCGGAAGCGCGGCGGATCCCACCGATTCGCCGCGGTTCCGCCGCCGAGTTGCCGAGTCATGAACCCAAATTTCTTGTGTGGGTCCCCTGTGATATTTGGTATTTTCTGGTATTTTTTTAATTTTGCTCAGGTTTCAATTTTACAGAGCAGTATTGGAGCAATATTAAATGCGTTTAATCGATCGAAATTGTACAGTATTTGCATATTGGATTATATCTGTGATTGTATAATGTGTTCGTAAACCTCCCCTAACTGCTAGTATGTCAGTTGGCAGGGGGTTGCAAATTTCTGAAATGGATTTTATCTGTTTGTGCATATGAACTGTGTTGGACTGTTGTGATGTATAGCCGGGGTTATGTGATGAGTTATTATTTAATTCATTTGATGTAAATGTAATTTGTTGTAATATTATTTTGCGGGGCACATCCAGGTTGCGGTTGTAGCCACCATTGTATTATTTCATTTTACTGTTTTTGCTCCTAGGACAGACCCAAGGTGGGGTGCACAAACTGCCGGGCGGGTAGTTTGCCGCACCCGTAGGGGTCGTGGGTGGGGTAATGGCTATTCATCACAACTGTGTAATCCGTCTTTTGTTGCAGGCTCAAATCAAACACGGATTACTTGCAAATCCAATAAAGTTCATCTGTGATCTGGAATGCCTATTATTGCGTCTGACGAATGTACAATATCTATATATGATAGCTATTTAGACGTCACTTATGTTTTACACCCGCGCTAGCCCAGCCCCCACTCTGTCGTTAGTTAAGTAACCTAACGGGTGATGACGGGACCCCGTGGCGAATGCGGATGACATAAGAGGACGTTGTATTTTCGTTGTTTTCTGCAATGATAGGTTAATGATGGGACGCATTATCTATAATGCAAAGAAAAACAAACCAAAGTTTAAATCGTTGGAACAATTTAAAAGAAACCACTCGGTTAATTTTAAAAACAGATATTTTTAAATGCGGAACTTTAACCACTCCTTTTAAAAGCTATCAGGTTCCTTCGGTTATATCAAGTTCACTGCGTTCACGGTTTCGCCAAAACTGTTAGTTGTATGTATGCCCTAGAGGCCAGTATTGTACAGATTATGTATATTATATTGGATGCTTGGACATATATAGAGATGACTTTCTTGCTCGACATGATAGTATGCTATCTGGTTGCTCTTTATCTTAACATGTACACTAGTCTCTTTATACTGTCTTATAGTTACATGTTGGTAAAGCCCTTAGGATTTGTACTTGACTACCTGGACTATGATGCAGATCATACTAGTGGGGACATGGTAGTCCATAAGTACATCCTTCAAGGTCCCTAGTCGTGGGTGTATCGAGACGGGGCATCGATATACCAGAGTAGACTAGCGTATACGCTTCTCGACCCATGAGATGGGTGATGGATGATCCCATATCCATTGGTGTTTGACATCAGAGATGGTATACGGGTGCTCAGTGGAGACTGGGTACACTGGACGGACTCGCCGAGAACTCCCAGATGGTATTATACCTCACGTCAGATGGCAGTTCTCATGTGACACTTGTACAGGTTAGTCTGTAGACCCGAGATCGTCATAGAGTCTTTTGTGATTCCCACTGTGCTTTGATCTCCACCTTACCACGTCCATGAGGGCGTGCAAAACGGTGGTCTTTGGGTACAGTCCCGAGTCACATGGAGGCAATGAGCGATAGGAGGGGTTTCGTCTCTCCCGGTATTGGGGGTTGATGTTGCGCTGTGCTCGATTGGCCGTAACAGGGAAGTCCCTGGCCAGGGCTGATCAGAGATTTGCTGGTAAGTGTTACCAATAGTTTCTCGACCCGTTACGAGCCTCACATCGGCACGACTTATCGGGTTATTGGGGTCTGACGTTTACCACCCCTAGACTTGATATGCGACGTATCTGACGAAGAGACCGGACTGTACGGTAAGTGTTACTGGTCGGATTCGCAGGAGTGTGAGCGGGCTAGCTCGTCGATCTTCTGATCGCTCAATACCCGGGTGGCCGTTACGTTTAGCAGACCGCTTGCGGCTTGTGGGTGCTTGATATGATCATCATCTACTACCGGCGTATTGACGAGTCTTTAGAGTCCTACACAGAGGTTTCCTGGCTCAAGCGAAACGAAATAGGAGCGCATATGAGATATGTGCAGGACCGAGAATAATGCGTGTATGTGATACCGCATTTCATTCTCGCGATATATGTTTCGAATGGTTATATTCGATATGACCTAGTTATCGAATCATTGATTCGATAAATCGATGCATTGAATACTAGTCGGTTATATGCGACATGACCGGATCATTGAATCAAGTGTTGATTTATTGATTTAATTCTACGTTAGCGCCCCGGCAGTCTACAGACGCCAATTGCGGAATAAAACTTTTTAACTTGGCGCTATCGTATACTTTAACCCGGATCTGCCATTATTGCTAAACTAACAAACAGTAAAGAGTGTAGAAATGTTGTACCGACTGATCCGAGTCCTCCGGTCTTCATCTCCACTCCGATCTCCTCGCAGGATCTCTGTCCGTCTCCTCCTCGTCGGAAAGGGCACCACATCGCCTGTAGCTTTTACGGGCTCCCACCTCAATACCGAGGCAACTCGGGCGCGAAGCTGGCGAATCGACGCGTCCAAGATTTGCTGTAGGAAATGTAGTGTAGAGTGCATGTCTCATCTTGGGGTTATGTTGCCATTGATGGAGGTGAAGGAAGAATGAACTTTGAGGGAAATGATGCTATCAATTTTTAGCAAGCCAAATGTGATGATAAAAATGCAACACACAAAATTAACCTCTCTCATATTCTCCACTCAAGAAGTGGCCGGCCCTCTTGTTAAATTGGTGGTGGAATCAAGAATGGAAAAATATGAAGGGAGGTCATTGTAGTAAAAGTGAAAAGGGTGACCTTAACAAAACATGAACCATGCTTCATGTAAACCCACCCATACCCTTTCAATCATCATAAGTCAAAGCAAGTCATGGTTGAAAGATTCAAACCTATCATAATCAAGACAAGTGCAAGAAACCCCCTCCTCAATATGTTATTTGCACAATTGCAAATAACCCCCTCCATCGGAAAAGTCCGGCCGGGAAAGAACAAAGGAAAACCGGCCGGAACGGAATACAAACTGGCAACTCCAGAAAACTGGTCCCGTAATAAATTACAGGAAAACCCCGACACTGTGCATACACACCCACATCTGTATTCCGTCCGGATACAAATGCAAAGAGACAAAATCTACACTGTACTAAACTAGGACCGGCTTAAACCAAAGCCGGCTAGTAATATCCGTTCGATCCTGATCCATGCAATACCGCACGTATCTGATCGAACCCTGCCATATAACTATACGGCTACTAGTACAAACCGTCCGATCCTGATCCGTGCAATACCGCACGTATCTGATCGGACCCTGCCATATCTCCATACGGCCTCTACAGCGTTTCGCCCGAAAACTGAGTAACTGAAAGTGTGGTGGACTCTAAAGACTCGTCAATACTATGGCTGTGGATTTAACCACTAGCACGTCAGAGGTATAAGCCAATACGTAACGGGCCACCAGCTATTGACCAAAAGGGACGTCGATGAGCGAACTCATCCTGACACCCTACTGAGCCTGTCAGTGACAATATCCGTGCAGTCCGGTCCGTTCGTCTATGAGTATCGCATGGCGGGCCTAGGGGGTTGGTAAAAGTCAGACCCCCAAAAGCGGTACAAGTCGTGTCGGAGTGTAGCCCAGAACACCCTGAGATACTACTGGAATACCTACCAGTAAATCTCCTTGCCTTGGCCAAGGACTTTGTGTAATGGCTCTCCTAGACACAGCACGACCTCACCCCCAATACCGGGAGAGACGAACCCCTGAAGATACGCTCACTGCCTCCATGTGGCTCGGGACTGTACCCAACTAAAACCTGTTTGCACGACTCCTTTGAGCCGTGGTAGGGTAGTAATCAAAGTACAGTGGGAACTCACACGAGACAAATGACGATCCCCAGGTCGATGAACTAACCTGCACACATGTCACCAGGGAACTGCCATCTGACGTCTGGTATATGACCAACTAGCATGTTCCCGGCGAGTCCTGTCCGGTGTACTCATAACCCAATGAGCACCTGTATACATCTTAGGTGATCCAGCTGACACCAGTGGCTTGTGAGACCGGCCACCGCCCCTCGTCGGGGTCTCGACTGTATACACTAGTCTACTAATGGAGTATCGATGCCCGGTCTCGAAACTCCCACGACTAGGGACCTTTTAAGGATATGTTTGTAGACCCCCAGCTCCCACTTATATGATCGCCCTCATACTGCTGGTGGTCAAGCAAGAATCCTAGGGGCTCTATCAACGTGTAATAGCGACGTGTCATGTCACCTAAAGCAGTACACGATGATAAAGGTAAACCTGATAGCATACTATCATCTCGAGTAAGACTGTTTTACCGGGATAGGTCCTCCCTCAATCATTGCAATCACGTGCCTGTGATCCAATAATTGACTCTGAGGGCACTATCTCCAACAATCTCCCACTTGCACTCAAGGCTAATTATTGCGATGTCGCATACTCACAGCCCGTGTGATACCGAACACCCAACTCCTCTACTAGTCAGTCGCACAAAAAACCTGTTTGCGAAACTATTGCGTTCGAGGAATAGCCTCAGTGAGTGGATCCGCTCTGAAGTTTCTTTCTATATCTCTCTATATCTCAAGTTCGCGGAGAATGCCATCTCCCGAAATGAGCAATACCTGTCTTAGAGTGTTTGGATGTCTGATGGGACTGAGTTCATAAATGAACTCCAAATCTAAACTTCTTAGACTGTATCGTCAACTGAACTTAATCAGTATCCTGCGCCATGCCTCCCTCAGTATTGCCTTGGACCACCTGTCCAAAATACTGCCCCTCGTCAGAGGAAAACTATAACTCTGACAACCTCCTTGTCGTCCAGGTCACCTTGGAAGCCTGGAATGATAACTGTCTCCTGAATGAGGCTGTCGTTATCATATCCCTAGAACATTCACTTATGTTCTAAAACTGCTTCCGACTGTTTCTCCAGGATTGGATTAATGTCAACTTATTGCATCTAGTGCAAGAACAACATCTGGTGTGGTACTTGACATCTCATGATTGACTCAATTGCCTAAGCAAGTGATCTGCCAATCATGCACATCCCTCTCTACTTTAGTCTATAAGACACCTTTAGAGAGGGTGACTCCATTACCTGCAGGTACACTACCGTGCCAGGAGTCGTCCATTCTAAATACTCTTAGAATGCTGTCAAAGTACCATGATTGGGAAACCACCCAAATCTAGATCCAAAACCATAGATCTAGTAACCAGTATGTCTGATATAATGTCCAAGTCCTTTGTGGAGAAACCACTGTGTGACGACCAAAGTATAACCGATCGTAGTGTAGGAGTTTCTTTTCCTACTCTGTGTATATCATCCAAATACCAGGATATCACACCCTACTACCTTCTCAACAGATCCATCCCCTATTCTGATGAAGTCAAACCCATGACTATCACGTCAGAAATAGATGATCTATCTCCGCTACATCTGCTCTAGTCTATAATTAGACATAAGCAACCTGTCCACCAATGCTTCCGCTGCTCCCACTGACTACGACAACCCTCTGGCAGAGTCATATACACGTACACTTCTGAAGCGAGTTCAGAACGACGCTATACTCATCCTCCCGCCGGGTCTCGCAGCCTGGAACAACAGCATTGGTAATTGTGGGTAAACAAGAACTTCCCCGTCACCGTCCTTGAGGCTACCGTAGTACCTCTCGGGTGCCTGAAGTTACCCACCATATCTGCGGAGTGGCCAATGGAATGTCAATCCAGATTGAATCTTTAGGTTCCTTATCAAATCTTCAGTAATCGTTTGTGGTTCTGGAATCACTTCCAGTTCTACCATACTCCCACTGCTGTTTTCTGAAAAAATCCATTTTTTAATAAAACTGTGGCGAGTCTAGAACAATATCGCTATTGTTCATCCAGATGGTAGAAAATCAACCCTCGTCATAGCCTGGGTCAACCCACAAACAGCCATTACAGAAACGTGCCTCGAGTTATCCAGTGTCTGGTTTTAATCATAAACCGGACAACTCCCCGTACCTTAACATCGTTAAGATATGAACTGTTCTATATCCAATATAAAAACAGAGGCACTGATTTAATTGAACCAGATTCAAATCATGCAGCTGTCTCCAGTGCATGTCAACTAAATGGAAAAGGGACCGATCAGCGTTACTCAACTTAGGAATACTTCCAATTATGAGTAACCTGAAAGAGAAGCAAGATCTCTTTATCATTACTATCAACTGAATACCATACACAAGTATCTACATCTTCGATCTCTTTGAAGAATCCCGATACTTGCTATACCTGGTTCTCTACTCTATTCAAATACCTATAACTTCTCCAAATTCGGACCCTGTGTTTCCACGAAACACCTGTCTAAAATTAGAGAAGTCATAAGTAAACTGAATGTAGTACGAGGACCAACCCCTCTGTCCTGATGGACCCTGGACAACATACAATACTCTGTATAAGTCCCTTGAGTCTGATAACTCATTCACTGTGTGTCGTAGGTTGAAAACTGTACTTATGGTTAAGAAGAATTACACCGCTGTTTAATGCTCCTTACCTAACCATCCACTGATATAGGTAAATGTCGTAGACATAATTTCAGAAAGGTATATCTCACTCTATGAAAATAGACGTACAGATATATCAATTTGAAATTGGTGCATAACAGCGGATATTCAAAACCAAATATTTGCCGACCGGCAAACAGCCCAGCTGATTTCCTCAAATATCACCGATTACAACGAATCCCGATATAATGAGGATGATCACCCAATTCCCAATAACCTACTCCCACTCATCATCTGTAAAACCATACAGATGTGAGAATCATACCTGGTAAATACATACCCTGGAGTAAGTATCTAATCGGGAAATCAGTTTTCTTTTAACAGTACACAGTGAAACTGAAACATTAAAATGTTTCGGTGGGGTATCCCGGTATTCTTAGTAATGCCTCTTCCATTATCCAAATTCACAACTATAACCGTATAATTCTTTGCCACCTCTCCAAATCCCTTCATATGTCTTTAGTCTTTACCTTCTGCACACCCCTTTAGTCTAAATGGTTTTCTTCCTTCCCTACCGTTCGGCACCAGCCTATGGTTTGGAAGAAGACTATCCAATAAGCATAAAGGGTGTACTGTCCTAATCCTAGGAGCACTCGCAAAGCGAGAGAAGGTGAAGATAAAAGACAACTGAATGTACTTTATTCCTATTTCTCCTGAACCAGAATCCATCCCCGAACTGGAACAAGTTCCTTTCGAGTTTGTATATAACCATACGATGGAATATCCAATAAAATGGGATCTTCGTAGTGATACGGAGTGTCCTGGAGAAATACAAAGGTTATATGGGAGTGGTAACGAAATATTTGGTTTGGTCGTGAATATCTGTTGCAATTTACTTTGCCCTCTTACTAATCCCTTGCTTTGTCTGAACTTAATACCTTCTGCACACCATCGTTATGCTAATTGGTTTTCTTCATTCCCTACCGGTCGGCACCAGCCTAAGGTTTGGAAGAAGACAATCCAATTTGCGTAATAGGTGTACTACCCCTAAACCAAGGAGTACTCGTAACCTGAGAGAGGGTAAAAGGAAAAGACAACTGAATAGTCCTATCCGTTTTCTCCAGAACCGGAAACCATCCTCGAATCCCTTCGAGTTCGTATCTAACCATACGATGGTTTTGTCCAATGGAAGTGGACGTTCGCAGTAATACGGGGTGTCCTGGAGAAAAGGGTAAAAGTAGGAGTGGCAATGAGGTCTGCAACTCTGACAATCCAAAAGCCAGTGTTTAAGAAGGTTCGGTCAACTTGGTCACTGAGTCATAATCTAGGGTCGGGTCAATGGTCGCTGCCAGAGAGAGAGAGAAAAGAAACACTCAGCGTGCACTCTAACCTAGATCAGAATGGTTACCAATTTATCTAATCTGGAATCCTCCCACTGTACCTCAAATTCTCCTCCAAACCTGAAAGAAGAATTAGTCGGGGTCACCCGAGGAGTAAACTAACTCATCAGTGGGAATCGGGATCCAACTCTCATCGCATGATAACGTGACGGAATCCGCTCACGGTATCACACTCCAGAAGGTATGCGCATATCTGGCAAGTTTCAGTACTTTTGAAACTCCCGATGTGATTTCTGCCCCATGCTCTTATGACCTTGACTAAGGCCAACAAATCATAAGTCACATGTCAAGTTCTACCCGTCATTGTCCAGGTTGATTTGAACCCACCCGTACAAGCCCTTGACTAAGGCCAACAAGGCTATACGACTGTCCCAAACCAACGCATCTATCTATGCAACATATGAATACCCAACAGCTACCAAACACTGTGCCTTGACTAAGGCCAACAAACACAGCTTGAATACTATTGACTACCCATATGAAACGACGGAGGGCTACGAATGGTTTCTGGCGAAAACCTTTAACGTAGTGAACTTGATATCGTTGAAGGAACGAATAGCTTTTTAGAAAATATAGTGACGAAAACCTTTACTAAAGAGGTCACTCCCGGTGAAGGGATCTCGGCTCTTTCCCCGTAGAATGGGGTGCTGGATATTCATAACCGAATATCACGATGCAAAGCAAAAGTAATCGGCTATAGTGAAGTTAATGCCCTGACGCAAACTTCTGTCCAAGGGGTCACTCCCGGTGAAGGGATCTCGGCCCTTGCCTCGTCGACTGAGGAGCAGGATATTCCAAATGAATACCACGATGCAAAACAAAAGTGAACGTCCTTGCAATAACAGCTTTTTGAAAAGTGTTCCAACAACATCAGAATAGGTTTGTTTAACTTGCATTGATCCGAATCAATGCAGTCCCATCAATTGATCACACCACAAAGAACGAAAATATACTGACGTATGTATATGCCATCCGCATTCGCCACTGGGTCCCGTCATCACCCGTTAGGTTAGCTTACTAACGGCAGAGCGGGGACTGGACTAGCGCGGATGAAAAACATATACAACATCTACTAATATATATACCAATATATAGTATTTCGCTCAAGGCGTGAATAGAAATGCAACATCACAGAAATGTACAACATCACAGAACAATACAGATATCTGGGATCCCCGGGTTTCACAGAGCCACTACTGAAACCCGACGTTCCCCTGGTCGTGTGGATAGCCTGTGCAATGAAAACCTAGACCCCTACGGGCGCGGCAAGTCACCCGCCAAAACCTGAAGCGAGGCAGCCCCCTTCAGTGCCGTGAATGGACCACCCAGCACTTCATGGAATCCGGTAACTTGGGCACCCCTCCTGGGTCAACCTGTACCCCCTACGAGTGCGGCGAATAGCCCGTCAATTCCAGACTGAAGCCCCTCCGTCTCAATGCCCTGAGATGCGGGCCCGTTGCCCTCCAGAACCCGGCTATCCGTGCACCCCTCCGCGGGGTAACCCTAGTACAGAAAGTAAAATATACATACACCGGGTACATCGACCGCAACCAGGTCGTGCCCCAAAAGAATAATACAATCAGGCAGTGACGGCAGTCCACATGTCGGACGCTCGCCCCGCAAAATCAAATGTACATAATACAACAAAACTGTACTAGCATTGCATCCAGGCTATCCCCCACGACCGATCCGCAACATCACAGCAAATACATAGAACATCAACGTGAAAATCACGTTCGCAAATCCGTCTAACCGGGCTATAGCAGTTAGACCGGATTTACCGATCGAGTGACATTCACGGTCGCAGATATAATGTAAATACTGTGAAAAACTAACGTGTTTAAATTTCGATCGACAAAATATCAAGAAGTGGGCCCCACGACTCACTGGTGAACAGTAACAAAATCTGGGCAAAAAATGATATATATCAAAAACCCCAAAATCCCACAAAGAACAACCTGACAAAATTTGGGAGCACGTGCTCCCCACTTGGCCGCGGTTGCGCGGCCTAACTAAGGTTTTGGCCGCGCTTCCGCGGCGGCTTCTAGGGATCACGACCCCAAATTTTGTCGTCATTCTTAGAAGTTCCTGCTCTGATTTTTAAGACATCCAGAAATCAATTTTGAGACCGTTTAAAAACAACAGAAACTGTCGGCTTGGATTTTTGTAGTTTTCGATTTCCGGTCGGATCGAAGTTTTAAACGCGTTAGCACAAGTTAGCATAGCAAAATGGTGAGGCTCTGATACCACTGTAAGTCTACGTTAGCGCCCCGGCAGTCTACAGACGCCAATTGCGGAATAAAACTTTTTAACTTGGCGCTATCGTATACTTTAACCCGGATCTGCCATTATTGCTAAACTAACAAACAGTAAAGAGTGTAGAAATGTTGTACCGACTGATCCGAGTCCTCCGGTCTTCATCTCCACTCCGATCTCCTCGCAGGATCTCTGTCCGTCTCCTCCTCGTCGGAAAGGGCACCACATCGCCTGTAGCTTTTACGGGCTCCCACCTCAATACCGAGGCAACTCAGGCGCGAAGCTGGCGAATCGACGCGTCCAAGATTTGCTGTAGGAAATGTAGTGTAGAGTGCATGTCTCATCTTGGGGTTATGTTGCCATTGATGGAGGTGAAGGAAGAATGAACTTTGAGGGAAATGATGCTATCAATTTTTAGCAAGCCAAATGTGATGATAAAAATGCAACACACAAAATTAACCTCTCTCATATTCTCCACTCAAGAAGTGGCCGGCCCTCTTGTTAAATTGGTGGTGGAATCAAGAATGGAAAAATATGAAGGGAGGTCATTGTAGTAAAAGTGAAAAGGGTGACCTTAACAAAACATGAACCATGCTTCATGTAAACCCACCCATACCCTTTCAATCATCATAAGTCAAAGCAAGTCATGGTTGAAAGATTCAAACCTATCATAATCAAGACAAGTGCAAGAAACCCCCTCCTCAATATGTTATTTGCACAATTGCAAATAACCCCCTCCATCGGAAAAGTCCGGCCGGGAAAGAACAAAGGAAAACCGGCCGGAACGGAATACAAACTAGCAACTCCAGAAAACTGGTCCCGTAATAAATTACAGGAAAACCCCGACACTGTGCATACACACCCACATCTGTATTCCGTCCGGATACAAATGCAAAGAGACAAAATCTACACTGTACTAAACTAGGACCGGCTTAAACCAAAGCCGGCTAGTAATATCCGTTCGATCCTGATCCATGCAATACCGCACGTATCTGATCGAACCCTGCCATATAACTATACGGCTACTAGTACAAACCGTCCGATCCTGATCCGTGCAATACCGCACGTATCTGATCGGACCCTGCCATATCTCCATACGGCCTCTACAGCGTTTCGCCCGAAAACTGAGTAACTGAAAGTGTGGTGGACTCTAAAGACTCGTCAATACTATGGCTGTGGATTTAACCACTAGCACGTCAGAGGTATAAGCCAATACGTAACGGGCCACCAGCTATTGACCAAAAGGGACGTCGATGAGCGAACTCATCCTGACACCCTACTGAGCCTGTCAGTGACAATATCCGTGCAGTCCGGTCCGTTCGTCTATGAGTATCGCATGGCGGGCCTAGGGGGTTGGTAAAAGTCAGACCCCCAAAAGCGGTACAAGTCGTGTCGGAGTGTAGCCCAGAACACCCTGAGATACTACTGGAATACCTACCAGTAAATCTCCTTGCCTTGGCCAAGGACTTTGTGTAATGGCTCTCCTAGACACAGCACGACCTCACCCCCAATACCGGGAGAGACGAACCCCTGAAGATACGCTCACTGCCTCCATGTGGCTCGGGACTGTACCCAACTAAAACCTGTTTGCACGACTCCTTTGAGCCGTGGTAGGGTAGTAATCAAAGTACAGTGGGAACTCACACGAGACAAATGACGATCCCCAGGTCGATGAACTAACCTGCACACATGTCACCAGGGAACTGCCATCTGACGTCTGGTATATGACCAACTAGCATGTTCCCGGCGAGTCCTGTCCGGTGTACTCATAACCCAATGAGCACCTGTATACATCTTAGGTGATCCAGCTGACACCAGTGGCTTGTGAGACCGGCCACCGCCCCTCGTCGGGGTCTCGACTGTATACACTAGTCTACTAATGGAGTATCGATGCCCGGTCTCGAAACTCCCACGACTAGGGACCTTTTAAGGATATGCTTGTAGACCCCCAGCTCCCACTTATATGATCGCCCTCATACTGCTGGTGGTCAAGCAAGAATCCTAGGGGCTCTATCAACGTGTAATAGCGACGTGTCATGTCACCTAAAGCAGTACACGATGATAAAGGTAAACCTGATAGCATACTATCATCTCGAGTAAGACTGTTTTACCGGGATAGGTCCTCCCTCAATCATTGCAATCACGTGCCTGTGATCCAATAATTGACTCTGAGGGCACTATCTCCAACATTAATGTATAATTATATATTTGATATATTACTTTACATTAACTAGTATTGGTTCTGTCACGCCCCGCTTCCCAGAGTACGCAAGTTTGGGCACGTGACATAGCCAACCATGCTACCTGTGGGTAGGAAGTATCCATCCACAGTCACATTACGGTTGTAAAGATATCAAGAACAAGATAATAAGCTAATCTAATACATGTCCAAATCCATAACAACAAGAATCAATAAACAATAAGTGCGGAAGCTAATGATCCAATACAATGAAAATAACAGTACGTCCCATAATGCGGGCTCACATCTGGAAATGAAAAGCAATAAATAAACTAAATCCTAAGGACTCACTGTTCAGCCTGCTGGCTGAAGTACTCCTGCTCGGTCGACGACAAAGGTACGGAATCTGGGCCATGCAAAACCCAGACGTCAGCGCGTCATGATATCAAGTATATAGCATAAACATGGTAATAAACAATGCAAGAATGAACATGAATAAAGCAGCAATAAGAAGTAACAAGCAGGGTAATGTGCAATGGTGACTAAACTGTCCTATCAGGTTTTCTACTCTATAGTCTTTGAAACCAATTGATGAATCGTCGATGTAACTCAATAGTATCCCGTGCGTGCCCGGGACCACGGTCATGATCCTCGGGGCTGAATCCGAGACGTGCCGCTAAGCAGTAAAAGGTAGTAGGATAGATGAGTGATGTCAGCATCAACACTCCGGAGCTGGCCAAGCCCGTAAGACTGATCAGAACAATGTATCGAACTGTTGAGTTACAAGTCGGTTTCACCTTTGATTTCCCCATACCCCCAAGCTATGTATGTCAGGTCAGGTATTCAGTAGTCAAGGACTAATGCCAACACAAGGTCGAGTAAAAGTAAGTCTGTCTGGATCGACAGCAGGAATGGTTAGGTTTGTCGGCACTAGGCATGAAATCATAAAACAAGTAATGTCATGGTACAACAGGATGAGTCGGTATGTATGTATAAGTCAGGTGTAGCAGGGTCAGGCCAAAATGTCGTGCAATCGGGTAAGTGCTCGCAACAGGTATGCAATCAATAATGAATAACAGCAGGAAACAGTAATTAACCACAATCTTCCATATAACCACAGTGATGTTTATATTCTCTTAATAACAGGTTCAATCATCTTAAGGGTGTAATAGCCACAAGGTAAAGTAATATTCACATTTATAAATTAAGGAACTACATGAAATTATACTAAATGTAATGATTGTCTCAAGAATGGTTTAACAGTTCAAGCAGATAGAATTCAGTCGTTTTATTTAGTTAAAGCATGGATTGATGTGGGTTAATGAATTACGAGGAACGGTTGTACGATTCAATTATGAGGACAACAGCAATATTACGATATCAAATGCCATATCTAAGTTACGGTATTAAATAGTTTGAATTAAATTGCGTGGCAAGACTAGATCTCGCACGCTAGCATGTTCAAGCAAGTATTCAGATACTTGCCTCGACGGTCTGAAATCGGGAACACGGATGCGATGTCGGCAGAAAACGCGATATGAAAGCACGGGCCACGGATCGAGTCCCAACAGAGGTCAACGGGATCACACGGACCAAGGGGGCTTCGCTGTAGCGTCGGGTTCGCCAAAACGGCACGGTCGGGTCCGGCAGCAAACAGAAACAACAAAGTTAGCAAACATAAACTACGCATCCAAAATACGGACCAGCGGAGGGATTGTACCAGAAGGAAGCATAAGGAAAACTCACAGAGAAGAAACAGGGTGCAAACACGATGGCTCGACGGCACTGGATCGCCGGCGAAGCGACGGCGGCGGCTGCAGCAAGGGTGGAGGCTTCGGGGTGCGCGGAATAGGGTGCTGCGGCGAGTGGGGAAGAGTGTGGTCGGCTCTGGTGGTCGTGGGAGAGAGGGAGGTGGTCGGAGGTGGCGTCGACGAGGTCGCCGGCACGTTTCTCCGGCGAACAGCGGGGTAGGCGATGGGTTAGGGCTCGGGTTTACTGTTCCGGCGAGGGGAGGAAGGAAACGACGACGAGGTCGGGTCGAGTAGGGTGAGAGGGTGCCGTGGGGGTCGTCGACGACGATGGGTGGCGTCGACGGTGAGGTCTGCGAAGGTGGAGGCGAGGTCGGGAATGGGTGCAGGCGCAGGGGAGAGGAGGAAGGAGGGAGGAGGAAAGTGCGGCGGTCTCGTGGTGGCGAGGGCGGCGACGGCGAGGTCGCGGGGGATCGGCGGTGAGATCTGCGGTGAGCTAGGGTTAGGGTTCGCGATGGGAGACGAGGGTCGAGGGAGGCGGCTGCGTAAGGTTACGTATATAAAGAGGAAGAGAGAGAGAGGGATTAGAGAGAGAAAGAGAGATTGGAGAGAGAAAGAGAGATTGGAGAGAGAAAGAGAGAGAGAGAGATGAGGAAAGGGAGCGGGGCCCACGAGCTCAATGGGAGCTCGTGATTGGCCGGGGGAAAAATATGAGAAGGATTTTGCGTAGGATTTGAGGGATTTGCTGTTATGAATTAGAGATTTGAATATATATATATATTCGATATTAAATTTAAATGGGCCCTTTTGGCGCGAAATGAAACATTTCCAAATCGCGCCCGGGTTGCGCCCAAAGGTTCCAAATTCAAATTTTAGGATTTTAAGCGGGTTCCAAATTTTGAAAAGAGGTGTTTAGTGATTAAAATGCATGCCCCCAAGTCGGACACTTGTACGCGCGCGTAGTCGCCCAGACTTGCCCGTTTTAGCCAAACGGAACGGAATCTCGACATACGGACGCTACCATGCGACTAGTGGCGACGAGTAGGCCAACACGGACATCTTAAATTTCATTTTCGGAGTTAAAATTTGTTATGTGCCAAAATGACTTAACCGGGTAAAATTTAGCAATAAACATCAGAAAATTAGGAAAATTGGAAAAGAGCAATATATAACCCTCAACTTGTAATATAACTAGTATTATTGGGCTCGGGTGTTACATCATACCCAACTACAAAAGAATTTCGTCCTCGAAATTCCAAGAATACAAGATAACTAGCTACTGGAAAAGATGAGGGAATTTCTGTCGGATCTCGTCTTCTCGCTTCCAAGTAGATTCTCCATGCGATCGATTACCCCAAGAAACTAGCACAAGAGGGATAACCTTGTTCTTAAGAACCTTTTCTCTCTGATCCTTGATTTCAACTGGTCGCTCCTCAAAAGTCAGGTCTTTCCGAACGGTCAACTCCGAATGATCCAAGACATGAGTCTCATCACGAACATACCTCCGTAGTTGAGACACATGAAACACATCGTGAACTCCTGCTAATGACGGTGGTAACGCCAACCGATACGATACCTCTCCAACACGCTCCAATATCTCGAAGGGTCCTACGAATCGGGGACTAAGCTTTCCCCGACTTCCAAAGCGAATCACCTCTCTAGTCGGTGATATCTTCAGGAATACCAAATCGCCCACGGCGAACTCTAGAGGTCTTCTTGACGTGTCGGCCCAACTCTTCTGTCTGTCTTGAGCTGCCTTCATATGCTTCCTGATTGTATTCACCTTCTCAACTGTCTGTACCACCAAGTCTGGCCCTAGTAACCTTCGTTCACCCACATCATCCCAACATACAGGTGAACGGCACTTACGACCATACAACGCTTCAAACGGGGCCATCTGAATAGTTGCTTGGAAACTATTGTTGTATGAAAACTCCACCAGGTGTAGATGGTCTTCCCAAGAACCTTTAAAGTCCAACATGCAAGCTCTCAACATATTTTCAAGGGTCTGGATCGTTCTCTCCGATTGTCCATCAGTCTGAGGATGATAAGCTGTGCTGAACTTCAATCGAGTCCCCAAACTTTCTTGTAAGCTCCTCCAAAAGTGCGATAAGAACCGAGTGTCCCGATCGGACACGATGCTTACCGGTACTCCATGCAATCTGACAATCTCCTGCATATATCGCTCTGCCAAAGTCTCTGTCGATTGACCAACCCGAAAAGGAATAAAGTGAGCTGCCTTGGTCAACCGATCGACAATCACCCATACAGCATTGTTACCCTTTGGACTCCGCGGTACAGCCGTCACGAAATCCATGGTTATATGTTCCCACTTCCACTGAGGAATCGGAAGTGGTTGCAACAAACCAGCAACCCTTTGGTGTTCAGCCTTGACTTGCTGACACACCAAGCACTTAGCCACGAAGCGAGCAATTTCCCGTTTCATACCTTCCCACCAGAAGTGCTGTCGAATATCTCGGTACATCTTTGTCCCTCCTAGATGTACAGAGTAAGCTGAACTGTGTGCCTCCCTCATAAGCTCTTCACGCACATCTCCTTTTGGCACACACACACTGCTACCATATCTCAAAGAACCATCTTCATGGATCAGTAAATCGGTTCGTAGTCCAGCTCCAACCTGCTCTCGAAACTTTTGCAGTCTAGGATCCTACGATTGCGCCGCTTTAATCTTCTCAACTAAGGACGATTGTACTTGCAACTGCATCAACTATCCTGTAGCACGCGGTAGCACAACCTCCAAGTCAAATCTCCGAAAATCCGCAATGATCTCCCTTTGTGCGGTCAATACCTGAATGGCTGGCAACCGACTTAGCGCATTCGGCACGACGTTAACTTTTCCCGGATGGTTCTTAAGATCAAGGTCGTAGTCGGCCATCAACTCTAACCATCTGTGTTGCCTCATGTTCAACTCCTTCTGAGTGAATACATACTTCAAACTTTTGTGATCTGTAAAGACTTCGACTCTCTCGCCCAACAGGTAGTGTCTCCAAATCTTCAGGGCGAAGATCACGGCTGCAAGTTCTAAGTCATGAGTCGGATAGTTCTTCTCATGAGTCTTCAGCTGTCTCGATGCGTAAGCGACGACTTTCCCGTTCTGCATTAAAACACATCCCAATCCCTTTCCAGATGCGTCGCTGTGAATCACCAGTCCTCCTGAATTATCCGGTACGGTCAGGATCGGGGCGGTTATCAATTTCTGCTTCAACGTCTCGAAGGCTAAAGCACATCCATCCGTCCAAACAAACGGTACCTCCTTTCGTGTGAGCTTGGTTAACGGCTCGGCTACGCGAGCGAAGTTCTCCACAAATCTTCTGTAGTATCCGGTTACTCCAAGGAAACTTCTTATCTCAGCTACATTCCTTGGAATAGGCCAATCTCGAGCTGCTGCAATCGTTTCGGGATCCACTTACTCCACTTCTTCCAGCCAGAATTCACACTTACTCATCTTCGCAAATAACTTCTCTTGTCTCCATATCTGTAGGACCCAATGATATCCGGATCGCAAATCAGTTTCGAGATACCCTCGCGCCACTAAGCTGCTCAAAGAATTCTCTAATGCGAGGGATCGGGTACTTATTCTTAACAGTCACCCGGTTCAATTCTCGATAATCAATGCACATCCTTCTTGTGCCATCCTTCTTCTTTACTAAGAGAACTTGGAGCTCCTCAAGGTGAGTTGTTGCTTCGAATCCATCCCTTCTCGAGTAATTCACCCACCTGTTTCTTAACTTCTTCCAACTCCACCGGTGCCATCGGATAATAAGATTTTGATACTGGTGCTGCAACAGGAGTACGGTCAATCGCAAACTCCACATCTCGCTTCGGCGGTAAGCCCGAAACATCTTCAAACACATCCATAAAGTCGCGAACAACTGCCGGCTCTTCAATACTCTCCACTACCATAGCCGCAAGAACACTGTTCGTCGGCCTAGCCCTAAACTCGACTGGCCCGACAGAATTGCTTCCTCCAATGAAAGTAAACTTAGGATGTCCGGGAATCTGGAAATTACCTTCCTTGCCCTACAGTCAATGTGGGCGTGGAAAGTGCCAAGAAAATCCATCCCAAGACAACCTCATAACTGCCCGTATTTATCACCAAGAAATCTGCAAAAAGCTCCCGTCCACAAACAACAACAGTACAATCTCTACATTCCTTACTAGCTATGATTTTCCCATTCCCAGTGTGTATGTCCCAGAAACTAGACAAGGTCGTGCAAGTGATCGAGTGTGTAGTTATAAATTTGGATGACATAAACAATGGGATGCTCCGAAATTAAGTAATGCCAAAGCGGGAAAACCATGAACGAGTAAATTACCTGAAACCACTTCTCCCGATGCCTTAGCTTCTTCAGTTGTCAACACGAACGCTCGAGCCTGCTGTGGTCCTTGAGTAAGCAGTTCCTGTCCTTGGAACGGTCCATGCGGATGCTTCTGTGTATCATCCTTTGTGCGAGGCTTCGACGGACAAGCATCAACGTGTGATCTGCCGCTCACATCTCAAACAGAGTCCAGCCTCAAACGACACTCCCTTCGCACATGTCCGGGTTTATGGCAGTGGCTACAGATCACGCTCCCCTTTCGATCACCCCACAATCATTTTCTTCATCGGTGCTACGCTGCGCCTGTTCACTGGAATACTTCTACGTACCGACGTTTGGTTCAGTGCAAAAGCCGGTTCCAGCTCGATCTGTTCCTTTAGACTCTCCAGCAATCCCCTTATCACTCTACGCCTGGCGGCTAAGACCGCACTTCTTTGGTCTATCTTCAAATTCGTACCTGCCATGAATCCTGGAAATCAAAGTACCCAACTTTAGCATGATGATAGATTCTGAGTATAGATCAAGGCTAGAACTCCAAGATACTTAAATAGAGTACTGCATTGTAGCTATGCCGCGGTATCATAGCCGCAATTACTTAACTCCACCCAAGTCGCCTAAGTCCTAGAGATAACAAGAAATTGGGTTTTCGAATTGACAATGCAAAGTAAGTTTGCATGTCGACATGATCCGGAAGAATGATTCAAGGACGGTAAAACGGTCAAGGTGGCAGGACATGTTTCCTAATCACGGGTATTTTGATTCGTGTATCGGGTGCAATACCCAACTACAAAGAATCAACCCAATTAACCTATGGCTCTGATACCATAAAACCATGTCACGCCCCGCTTCCCAGAGTACGCAAGTTTGGGCACGTGACATAGCCAACCATGCTACCTGTGGGTAGAAGTATCCATCCACAGTCACATTACGGTTGTAAAGATATCAAGAACAAGATAATAAGCTAATCTAATACATGTCCAAATCCATAACAACAAGAATCAATAAGCAATAAGTGCGGAAGCTAATGATCCAATACAATGAAAATAACAGTACGTCCCATAATGCGGGCTCACATCTGGAAATGAAAAGCAATAAATAAACTAAATCCTAAGGACTCACTGTTCAGCCTGCTGGCTGAAGTACTCCTGCTCGGTCGACGACAAAGGTACGGAATCTGGGCCATGCAAAACCCAGACGTCAGCGCGTCATGATATCAAGTATATAGCATAAACATGGTAATAAACAATGGAAGCATGAACATGAATAAAGCAGCAATAAGAAGTAACAAGCAGGGTAATGTGCAATGGTGACTAAACTGTCCTATCAGGTTTTCTACTCTATAGTCTTTGAAACCAATTGATGAATCGTCGATGTAACTCAATAGTATCCCATGCGTGCCCGGGACCACGGTCATGATCCTCGGGCTGAATCCGAGACGTGCCGCTAAGCAGTAAAAGGTAGTAGGATAGATGAGTGATGTCAGCATCAACACTCCGGAGCTGGCCAAGCCCGTAAGACTGATCAGAACAATGTATCGAACTGTTGAGTTACAAGTCGGTTTCACCTTTGATTTCCCATACCCCCAAGCTATGTATGTCAGGTCAGGTATTCAGTAGTCAAGGACTAATGCCAACACAAGGTCGAGTAAAAGTAAGTCTGTCTGGATCGACAGCAGGAATGGTTAGGTTTGTCGGCACTAGGCATGAAATCATAAAACAAGTAATGTCATGGTACAACAGGATGAGTCGGTATGTATGTATAAGTCAGGTGTAGCAGGGTCAGGCCAAAATGTCGTGCAATCGCAATCGGGTAAGTGCTCGCAACAGGTATGCAATCAATAATGAATAACAGCAGGAAACAGTAATTAACCACAATCTTCCATATAACCATAGTGATGTTTATATTCTCTTAATAACAGGTTCAATCATCTTAAGGGTGTAATAGCCACAAGGTAAAGCAATATTCACAGTTATAAATTAAGGAACTACATGAAATTATACTAAATGTAATGATTGTCTCAAGAATGGTTTAACAGTTCAAGCAGATAGAATTCAGTCGTTTTATTTAGTTAAAGCATGGATTGATGTGGGTTAATGAATTACGAGGAACGGTTGTACGATTCCATTATGAGGACAACAGCAATATTACGATATCAAATGCCATATCTAAGTTACGGTATTAAATAGTTTGAATTAAATTGCGTGGCAAGACTAGATCTCGCACGCTAGCATGTTCAAGCAAGTATTCAGATACTTGCCTCGACGGTCTGAAATCGGGAACACGGATGCGATGTCGGCAGAAAACGCGATATGAAAGCACGGGCCACGGATCGAGTCCCAACAGAGGTCAACGGGATCACACGGACCAAGGGGGCTTCGCTGTAGCGTCGGGTTCGCCAAAACGGCACGGTCGGGTCCGGCAGCAAACAGAAACAACAAAGTTAGCAAACATAAACTACGCATCCAAAATACGGACCAGCGGAGGGATTGTACCAGAAGGAAGCATAAGAAAAACTCACAGAGAAGAAACAGGGTGCAAACACGATGGCTCGACGGCACTGGATCGCCGGCGAAGCGACGGCGGCGGCTGCAGCAAGGGTGGAGGCTTCGGGGTGCGCGGAATAGGGTGCTGCGGCGAGTGGGGAAGAGTGTGGTCGGCTCTGCTGGTCGTGGGAGAGAGGGAGGTGGTCGGAGGTGGCGTCGACGAGGTCGCCGGCACGTTTCTCCGGCGAACAGCGGGGTAGGCGATGGGTTAGGGCTCGGGTTTACTGTTCCGGCGAGGGGAGGAAGGAAACGACGACGAGGTCGGGTCGAGTAGGGTGAGAGGGTGCCGCGGGGGTCGTCGACGACGATGGGTGGCGTCGACGGCGAGGTCTGCGAAGGTGGAGGCGAGGTCGGGAATGGGTGCAGGCACAGGGGAGAGGAAGAAGGAGGGAGGAGGAAAGTGCGGCGGTCTCGTGGTGGCGAGGGCGGCGACGGCGAGGTCGCGGGGGATCGGCGGTGAGATCTGCGGTGAGCTAGGGTTAGGGTTCGCGATGGGAGACGAGGGTCGAGGGAGGCGGCTGCGTAAGGTTACGTATATAAAGAGGAAAAGAGAGAGAGGGATTAGAGAGAGAAAGAGAGATTGGAGAGAGAAAGAGTGAGGGATAGAGGGAAGAGAGAGAGAGAGAGAGATGAGGAAAGGGAGCGGGGCCCACGAGCTCAATGGGAGCTCGTGATTGGCCGGGGGAAAAATATGAGAAGGATTTTGCGTAGGATTTGAGGGATTTGCTGTTATGAATTAGAGATTTGAATATATATATATATTCGATATTAAATTTAAATGGGCCCTTTTGGCGCGAAATGAAACATTTCCAAATCGCGCCCGGGTTGCGCCCAAAGGTTCCAAATTCAAATTTTAGGATTTTAAGCGGGTTCTAAATTTTGAAAAGAGGTGTTTAGTGATTAAAATGCATGCCCCCAAGTCGGACACTTGTACGGGCGCGTAGTCGCCCAGACTTGCCCGTTTTAGCCAAACGTAACGGAATCTCGACATACGGACGCTACCATGCGACTAGTGGCGACGAGTAGGCCAACACGGACATCTTAAATTTCATTTTCGGAGTTAAAATTTGTTATGTGCCAAAATGACTTAACCGGGTAAAATTTAGCAATAAACATCAGAAAATTAGGAAAATTGGAAAAGAGCAATATATAACCCTCAACTTGTAATATAACTAGTATTATTGGGCTCGGGTGTTACAGGTTCACTTTAAACGGATTTTTCTCACTTGATGCACATTGTATATGTGATATGCTTTCGTGCACTTTTTTGTATCATGTTTGATGATACTTGATCATTATGTTAAGTGTATAGAATTAATCCATGGTTAATTTGATAATTAGGGTTTTGCATATTCATTTATTTATTTATTTGTTTATTTATTTATTTGAAATGGATTATGATGAGAATGGTGGCTCTTTTTGTTTTAAGTTGAAGCTTCATGAAGCTTTGACTTTGCTAACCATCCTTATCTTCATGCTTAACCCTAACCCTCTAAAGTGACCATGGTTTATTCTCTACACTTAACCCTAGTTTAGTTATGATAAGTATTTGATTTTCTATTTTCTTTTGATCATAACTTATCATAACTAGCTCTTCTTCTTCTTCTTCTTCAAGCTTGCTACAACAATGGCAACTTGAGATCTAGTGAGATAAATCCAATTCTAAAGTGAACCCACCTCCTATTTCTTCACCCTCTACCTCTTGCCAAGTTGTTTTGGGTGTTTACTTCACAAGTTTCACAAGTTTGTGAAGTCGGAGCTTGAGTTTGTGCAACCTCGACGTAGATCGTCTTTGACACAAAGCCGACGACCTATTCCGCTAGGTTTCCCGATGAAGCCGATGATCGAGTCGAGGATTCATGATGGACAGCGAGGACATGACCACGTGGAGCTAAGGAGGCGGAAATCCGGATCTACAAAGGTTGTAGCATCTCAACTTTAGTTAAATAGTTAACTAGTTTTCCGTTTCGCCTAAACATCTAGTTTAAGATCCGTAGTCTAGGGTTTCTCGGCATCAAAAATTATAAATTGGCATGTTCGATGCCTTGTGAGACCACTATAGGGTTCCTAGGAACCTTTCACTGGTATCAGAGCCTAGCTAGAGCCTTAGGCGAAGCGTAGACGGAATTTGAAGTCCGAACGACCCAAAACCGAAACCCAAAATATGCTCTCTGTACTTTTTTGAAAACAGTGGATTTTTCCAAATTAAAAATTGCTAAAAAAATTCAGCAGGAAAAAATAAGAATTACGGTGCAAAAAGTTTCTGGTGAACAGTGTTTTTCGCGGCGGATCAGCGGCAGAAGCATGGTTTCTGCGGCTGATCAGCGGCCAATTGGTGACGTCAGCCCACTTTGTTTGCACAGTAACTCCTGATAAATTCTGCTGAGTTTTCTGGGAATTTTTAATATTGATTCAAGAGTTGAATTTTCTGCAATTGTTTTGGGGATTCGGTGTTTCGATCGGGGTATCAAATTTTGTCTATTTGGCTTTCCGGATAAATTTTAGAATATGTTAAAAAGTTCGACCGGATATAAATACCCAATTTTTCCCCTGTCGGGAAATTTCCAAGTGTTGGATTTTTCCGTAGTTTAACGACGTTCTAAGTAGTGCAAGTAACTCGATGGTCCCTCTAGAAGACAACAAACCTTAACTCGATTATGTGACCATCTTGAACTGCCCTTTGAACCTTCGGGTTTGGGGCAGTACGGCGTGCCACATGTGAGGCGTTGGCTTGACCCTTCTACGGCTGGACCGTTGGTACTGAGGTACGACTGAATGTTGTTAGACTTATTTCATGTGTTGATCTGTATTGGGAAAACTTGGGTGTTCGATTGTTCGATCGGAAAGTTTAACATTTTCTGTTTATCTGGAATGTGATACAAGAATTGGAATTCACAAGTAGTTATGAGATAACTGAATGAATGTTATAAATCTAGCAATTTAGTCCCATATGATATTGAAAAGAGTTTTCGATAATGGGACTAAAATGCGGGATTTATATCTGATTAGGCATGTGATGTCTAAAGCCGTTCCGGATTCCAATTGTTGTAGTTTTACACTTTCTTTTCTGTGACCGTAAGTGTAGTATGTTCATATCGCCGGTTTCGTTGCTATACGTCAACGACAATTGGGGTATGCATACTTACTTACGTTGATGACATGTGATGTTATGTGTTGCTGGATATGTTATATTGGATCGTCGTGTTCGAATAGCCGGGGGTTTTTATGTGAGATGAGTGTTTTTCATTTTCATTCATGTAAAAACTTGTATGTAATATTCTTTTATTTGGGGCACTTCCAGGTAGCGGAAGCTGTCACCCTTTGTATATTATTTACTTTTCCGCATTAGGATAGACCCAAGGAGGGGAGCACAAGTAACCGGGTTCTGGGGTCCAGTGGGAGATCAACTCGAGGAGTCGAGTCCGGGTCTCCTAACCCTAGAATTGGCAGGGTTGCTTGCCGCTCTCGTAGGGGTCTAGGGGTGTGGGATTGGCTATTCATCACGACCGTGGAATCCGTGTTTTATACTGGCTCGTATTGAAAACACGGACGTCCTAGTATATCCAATATTTCATATGTTTATTCTGCTGCGATATCTGTGTTGTGACTCTGTGATGGATATAGTATATAGTATATATGATATATTATATAGACGTTACTTATGTTTTACACCCGCGCTAGCCCTGCCCTGCTCTGTCGTTAGTTACCTAACCTAACGGTGCACGAGGGGACATCGAGGCGAATGCGGATGGCATAAGTGTACGTCATATCTATCTGTGATGATTAGGTATTTAAATGATGGGACTTCATTAATGTGATTAACGAAAGATAAGAAACCTAAGATGTTGTAGAATCGAATTTTAAAATAAAACAGGTAGCTACAGTTCTTGCTTTGCACAGCGGTATATATGATATACCCCGCACCTTATTCGATGAGGAAAGGACCGAGATCCCTTCACCGGGAGTGACTCCTTTAGCAATAACTGGCAGATGCTACACACTCGGTTTGCTTTTGACTGCTTTTAGGTTTTTGCTTTGCATAGCGATATATATGATATATCCCGCACCTCATTCGACGAGGAAAGGGCCGACGATCCCTTCACCGGGAGTGACCCCTTTAGCAAAACTGAAAAAGCCTCAAAATCACTCTATTTCAAAACTTTATTTGATTCTACAACGATATCGAGTTCATTAAGCAATAGGTTTTCAGAAAAACCTGACGTAGCCCTCCGTCATTTCAGATAAAGACTATTTAGTATTCGTGCTGCGTTTGTTGACCTCTGTCAAGGCGTAGTGTGCGGTAGCTAACTAGTAATTATCTGCAAAGTATGTGATGTGATTGGATTAGGGTAGTCGTGCGACCTTGTTGACCTATGTCAAGGGTCGTGCGGGTGGGTTTGATTCAATCAAGAAATGACGGGTTGAACTTGACTAGCGCACTATGATTTATTGACCTCTGTCAAGGTCATGGTACACTAGGGGCAAAATATTATCGGGAGTTTCAAGTGTTGAAATTTGCAATGAGATTGCATACCTTCTATGAGATAGTTGGATCCCGATACCCACTGCGAGTAAGAGTTACTCCTGGGAGAGTTTTACACATTACAATTAGCCGATCAAGTAGGTGTCTAGAAAGGTGTTAACGAGGTTACGCCTCTGGGAAAACGAGGTTTACAGTAATTAGGTTCGTGCGAAAGCACGGGGGACCTCCCTCAAAGTACCAATACTGGCCTGGCTGAAAGATTGGCGAACCTGTAGTGTGTAATTAATCCCGGCCAGTCTTTCCTTTTAGGGTTTGGAGGAAGATTTGATAAAAAGCAGTGGGAGCCATCCTGATTAGATAAGATAATAACCAATCTGATCTTGCACGAGCATACGCTAAAGTGTTTTCTTCTCTCTCTCTCCAGGTAGCGACCATTTCATGCCTTAATAAAGATAATAATATGGATGTATTGACCGAACCCGCATGTTATACTGTGCTGGGGAACGTTGGTTCCGTTCTTACCTATAAGAGTTATAGGACTGAACAGGATATAGGGGAATACCAGGATTCCCATGCCACCCGATTGAAGAAAGTACATGATGATGCATTTTCTTCGGGTGTGTTCGTTACTGAGAACTGTTTCTCCATTTGCTCTACGTCCTGGGTATTAGATACCGGGTCAGGATCCCATATATGTAATCAGTTACATGGGCTCAAGAAAGGTAGAGAACTTGGGGAAGGTGATAAAGACATCAGAGTTGGAAATGGTGCAATTGTTGCAGCTAAGACTGTCGGGGAATATCACCTTGTATTACCAACTGGTAATACATTGGTTCTGAACGAATGCTATTACATGCCGAACCTGATATGCAACATTATATCGGTTTCTTTGCTAAGTAAAGAAGGATATAATTTTGTATTACAGGACAATGTTATGAACATTTTCCATAACCAAAAGTTGGTTGGATCAGGCACGTTGTGCAATGGCATTTATGTTCTAAACCAATCAACAGTTCTGAGTATAACAAACACACACAAGAGGAAGAGTTCAGAATTGAACGATTCTTTCTTGTGGCATTGTAGACTAGGTCACATCAATGCGACACGACTGGCTAAGTTGCATAAAGATGGATATTTGAAACCTTTCGAATTTTCATCTTATGACACTTGCCAGTCATGTCTCAAAGGCAAGATGACCAAAACTCCGTTTACGGGACACGGAGAAAGAGCTACTGAACTCTTGGGACTAATACATAGTGATGTATGCGGTCCTATTTCTACACATGCCAGGGATGGTTCTTCGTACTTCATTACATTCACTGACGATCTCTCAAGATACGGACATGTGTACTTGATAAGACACAAGTCTGAAGCTTTTGAGAAATTCAGAGAATATAAACAAGAAGTCGAGAAACAAACCGGAAAAAGTATTAAAATCCTTCGATCTGATCGAGGAGGTGAATACTTGAGCCATGAATTCCTGGACTTCCTAAAAGAGAATGGGATTCTCTCTCAGCTTACTCCTCCTTATACACCACAGCACAACGGTGTATCGGAGCGGAGGAATCGCACCCTATTAGATATGGTGCGCTCTATGATGAGTACAGCTGAGTTACCTATTTCCTTCTGGGGGTATGCGCTTGAGTCAGCGGCATACCTATTGAATCAAGTTCCAACTAAATCTGTACCTACCACACCATATGAGATATGGAGTGGGAAGAGACCATGTCTTAAACGAGTTAAGATATGGGGTTGTCTGGCCTATGTCAAAAGGCAAAATCCAGATAAACTCGAGGCACGGTCAGTTCTATGTAAGTTTGTGGGATATCCTAAACATTCAAATGGATATCTCTTCTACCACAGTGAACAACAAAAAGAATTTATTGCTCAACATGCCACCTTTTTAGAAAAGGAATTTCTTGCAAAAGAAATTAGTGGCTCTGAGGTAGAACTGGAAGAAGTTCCAGAAACACAAACTATAACTGAAGATTTAGTGGAACCGGAAGATTCGGTAGTACCCGACGAACCTCAGCCTCTCCGCCGATCTGGTAGGGTTTCTCGTCCACCTGAGAGATACTACGGTTTTCTCATTGATGGTGGAAGCGAGGATTGCATCATGGAGGATGATGACCCAAATAGCTTCGAGCAGGCCATCACGAGTGGGGACTCAGTGAAATGGCTGGATGCTATGCGGTCCGAGATGGAATCCATGTACACCAACAAAGTATGGACTTTGGAAGTTTCTCCTGAAGGGGTAAAACCCATTGGGAGCAAGTGGATCTTCAAGAAAAAACTTGGTGTAGATGGGAAAGTGGAGACTTTCAAAGCTAGACTTGTAGCAAAGGGTTTTCGTCAAAGACCAGGTGTGGACTATGACGAGACCTTTTCTCCAGTGGCTATGCTTAAATCCATCCGAATCATGCTTGCCATTGCTGCCTTTCATGACTACGAATTCTGGCAAATGGATGTTAAGACCGCCTTTCTAAATGGTGATTTAGAAGAGTGCGTGTACATGACTCAGCCAGAGGGCTTCGTAGACAGTGGGAGCAGCGGGAAGGTGTGCAAGCTGCTTAAATCCATTTATGGATTAAAGCAAGCATCGCGGAGTTGGAACATCTGCTTTGACATCGTTATCAAAGAGTTTGATTTCGTCAAAAATCCAGATGAACCTTGTATCTACAAGAAGGTGGCAGAGAGTAAGGTTGTCTTCCTCGTATTGTACGTGGACGACATACTCTTGATAGGAAATGATATTCCTATGCTGCAATCGGTCAAGCTCTTCTTATCACAAAGATTCTCAATGAAAGATCTTGGTGATGCCTCCTGCATATTGGGAATAAGGATCTATAGAGATAGATCCAAACGGATTTTGGGATTGTCCCAATCCAGGTACATTGACACCATACTAAAGAGGTTTAGTATGGAAGAGTCCAAGCGTGGGAACATGCCCACGATCTCTGGAGTCACTCTCTCCAAAGAGATGTCTCCCAAGACTGATTTGGAGAGAGCTCGCATGCAAGGGATACCCTATGCTTCGGCGGTAGGCTCTATCATGTATGCGATGCTATGTACCAGACCCGATGTAGCATACTCACTAAGTGTAGTGAGCAGGTATCAAGCTGATCCTAGAGAGAGTCACTGGACAGCTGTGAAGAGCATTCTCAAGTACTTGCGAAGGACTAGAGATATGTTCTTGGTGTATGGTAACGGAGAACTCCAAGTGGAGTCCTTTACCGATTCGAGCTTCCAGAGTGATAAGGACGACTCTAAGTCGCAGTCGGGCTTTGTCTTTACCCTTTACGGAGGGGCGGTTAGCTGGAAGAGTTCCAAGCAGGAAACCGTGGCAGACTCGACGATGGAGGCTGAATACATCGCTGCCAACGATGCTGCTAAAGAAGCTGTCTGGATCAAGAAGTTCATTTATGAACTTGGAGTGGTTCCATCCATTGAGCATCCAATACCTTTGTATTGCGATAACAATGGAGCGGTGGCTTTGGCCAAGGAACCCAGGTCCCATCAACGGTCCAGGCATATTCTGAGGCGGTATCACCTGATCCGGGAGATAGTTGATCGCCGGGAGATCGAGGTCAGGAGAGTTGACATGAAGAACAACACGGCGGATCCACTCACGAAGGCCATTCCCCAGATACAGTTTGAGAGACTCTTCGGGATGCTCGGTATGAGATACTACAGCAGCTGGCCCTAGTGCAAGTGGGAGATTGTTAGTTGTATGTATGCCCTAGAGGCCAGTATTGTACAGATTATGTATATTATATTGGATGCTTGGACATATATAGAGATGACTTTCTTGCTCGACATGATAGTATGCTATCTGGTTGCTCTTTATCTTAACATGTACACTAGTCTCTTTATACTGTCTTATAGTTACATGTTGGTAAAGCCCTTAGGATTTGTACTTGACTACCTGGACTATGATGCAGATCATACTAGTGGGGACATGGTAGTCCATAAGTACATCCTTCAAGGTCCCTAGTCGTGGGTGTATCGAGACGGGGCATCGATATACCAGAGTAGACTAGCGTATACGCTTCTCGACCCATGAGATGGGCGATGGATGATCCCATATCCATTGGTGTTTGACATCAGAGATGGTATACGGGTGCTCAGTGGAGACTGGGTACATGTAAGTGCACGGCGGCGCCCCGGCCGTCAAACCGACGGCCAAATGCGGAAGTGGTGATAAACTTTAATTTTGCGGACTTAGCAAACCGGCACCACCGCGCACTAAACCCCGGATCGGGCCATTAACAAGTCTAAGCTAACTACAAGACGGGTTAGAGATATACCGAGTGATCCGAGTCCTCCGGTCTTCTCGTCGTCGTCCCGATCTCCCGCGGAAACTCCGGTCGTCGCCCCTTCGCCGGAAGGGCACCACGTAGCCGGATTCTTTTACGGGCTCCCACCTCTATACCGAGGCAACTCGGGCGCGAAGTTGGCTAGCCGACGCGCCCAAGATTTGCGGTAGAATAATATAGAATCGTTGTCTCTTTGGGGTTTAGGAGATTGCCATTTATGGAGGAATTTTGCACAAGGATTTTTCATGAATACTTTATGAAAAATGGAGCTTGCCATGGAATAAAATGAGCTCGGCCAAAAGCATTTGTGTTCTCTGGAAAAATGAAGCAAGCACTCACTTGAAGAATGAATGTCAAGCAAAACTCACTGATGAATGAATGTGTGAAGAGTGTAGGAATTAAAACCAAAGAAAAAGACTCCACTGCACACACACACACAAAGAGGGGGGCCCACGAAATTCACCATGAAGGAAAAAACACACAGCACACTCATTTCACAATGTAGCCTATTAATTAATTAATTAAACAACCTCCCTTTTAAAAAACCCATCAATCCAACAGTGGCCGGCCCCAAAACAATTTCCAACACAAAACATATCAAAAACCCATACCCATCCTTACTTTAATTAATGCAAGGGATGGAGCATGGCAATATGCAAAGAACCCCTCCACAAGATGTTATTTGCAAACTGCAAATAATCCCCTCCATCGGAAAAGTCCGGCCGGGAAAGAACAAAGAAAAACCGGCCGGAACGGAATGCAAACTGGCAACTCCAGAAAACTGGTCCCGTAATAAATTACAAGAAAAACCCCGATACTGTGCATACACACCCGCATCTGTATTCCATCCGGATACAAAATGCAAAAAGACAAAACTACATTATCAAATACTAAGATCCGGCTTAAGCCAAAGCCGGCTAGTAAAAACCGTCCGATCACGATCCGTGCAATACCGCACGTATCTGATCGAACCCTGCCATATCTCCATACGGCCTCTACAGCGTTTCGCCCGAAAGCTTGAGTAACTGAAAGTGTGGTGGACTCTAAAGACTCGTCAATACTATGGCTGTGGATTTAACCACTAGCACGTCAGAGGTATAAGCCAATACGTGACGGGCCACTAGCTATTGACTAAAAGGGACGTCGACGAGCGAACTCATCCTGACACCCTACTGAGCCTGTCAGTGACAATATCCGTACAGTCCGGTCCGTTCGTCTATGAGCATCGCATGTCGGGCCTAGGGGGTGGGTAAAAGTCAGACCCCCAAAAGCGGTACAAGTCGTGTCAGAGTGTAGCCCAGAACACCCTGAGATACTACTGGAATACCTACCAGTAAATCTCCTGCCTTGGCCAAGGACTTTGTGTAATGGCTCTCCTAGACACAGCGCGACCTCACCCCCAATACCGGGAGAGACGAACCCCCGAAGATCCGCTCACTGCCTCCATGTGGCTCGGGACTGTACCCAACTAAAACCTGTTTGCACGACTCCTTTGAGCCGTGGTAGGGTAGTAATCAAAGCACAGTGGGAACTCACACGAGACAAATGACGATCCCCAGGTCGATGAACTAACCTGTACACATGTCACCTGGGAACTGCTATCTGACGTCAGGTATAAGACCAACTAGCATGTTCCCGGCGAGTCCTGTCCGGTGTACTCATAACCCAATGAGCACCTGTATACATCTTAGGTGAACCAACTGACACCAGTGGCTTGTGAGACCGGCCACCGCCCCTCGTCGGGGTCTCGACTGTATACACTAGTCTACTCTGGAGTATCGATGCCCTATCTCGAAACTCCCACGACTAGGGACCTTTTAAGGATGTGCTTATAGACTACCAGCTCCCACGTATATGATCGCCCTCATACTGCCGGTAGTCAAGCAAGAATCCTAGGGGCTCTATCAACGTGCAATAGCGACATGTCATGTCACCTAAAGCAGTACACGATGATAAAGGTAAACCAGATAGCATACTATCATCTCGAGTAAGACTGTCGTACCGGGATAGGTCCTCCCTCAATCATTGCAATCACGTGCCTGTGATCCAATAATTGACTCTGAGGGCACTATCTCCAACAATCTCCCACTTGCACTCAAGGCTAATTATTGCGATGTCGCATACTCACAGCCCGTGTGATACCGAACACCCAACTCCTCTACAAGTCAGTCTCACAAAGCTCGTTTGCGAGACTATTGCGTTCGAGGAATAGCCTCAGCGAGTGGATCCGCTCTGAAGTTTCTTTCTATGTCTCTCTCTATATCTCAAGTTCGCGGAGAAAGCCATCTCCCGAAATGAGCAATACCTGTCTTTAGAGTGTCTGGATGTCTGATGGGACCGAGCTCATAAATGAACTCCAAATCCAAACTTCTTAGACTGTATCGTCAACTGAACTTAATCAGTATCCTGCGCCATGCCTCCCTCAGTATTGCCTTGGATCACCTGTCCAAAACACTGCCCCTCGTCAGAAGGAAAAACTATAACTCTGACAACCTCCTTGTCGTCCATGTCACCTTGGAAGCCTGGAATGATAACTGTCTCCCAAATGAGGCTGTCGTTATCATATCCCTAGAACATCCACTTATGTTCTAAAACTGCTTCCGACTGTTTCTCCAGGATTGGATCAATGTCAACTTATTGCATCTAGTGCAAGAACAACATCTGGTGTGGTACTTGACATCTCATGATTGACTCAATTGCCTAAGCAAGTGATCTGCCAATCATGCGCATCCCTCTCCCCTTTAGACTATAAGACACCTTTAGAGAGGGTGACTCCTTCACCTGCAGGTACACTACCGTGCCAGGAGTCGTCCATTCTAAATACTCTTAGAATGCTGTCAAAGTACCCTGATTACGAAACCACCCAAATCTAGATCTAAAACCATAGATCTAGTAACCAGTATGTCTGATATAATGTCCAAGTTCCTTGTGGAGAAACCACTGTGTGACGACCAAAGTATAACCGATCGTAGTATATGAATATCACTTCCTACTACCTTCTCAACAGATCCATCCCCTATTCTGATGACGTCAAACCCATGACTGTCACATCAGAAATAGATGATCTATCTCCGCTATATCTGCTTTAGTCTATAAATAGACATAAGCCTGATGTCCACCAATGCTTCCGCTGCTCCCACTGACTACGACAACCCTCTGGCAGAGTCATATAGACGTGCACTTCTAAAGCTAGTTTAGAACGACGCTATACTCATCCTCCTGCCGGGTCTCGCAGCCTGGAACAACAACAATGGCAAGTGTGGGTAAACAAGAACTTCCCTGTCACCGTCCTTGAGGCTACCGGAGCACCTCTCGGGTGCCTGAAGTTACCCACCTCATCTGCGGAGTGGCTAATGGAATGTCAAATCAGATTGAATCTTTAGGTTCCTTATCAAATCTTCAGTAATCGTTTGCGGTTCTGGAATCACTTCCAGTTCTACCATACTCCCACTACTATTTTCTGAAAAATAACCATTTCCTTTTAAAATGTGGCGAGTTAAGAACAATATCACTATTGATCTTCCAGATGGTAGAAAGTCAACCCTCGTCATAGCCTGGGTCAACCCACAAACAGCCATTACAGAAACGTGCCTTGAGTTGTCCAGTGTCTGGTTTTAATCATAAGCCGGACAACTCCCCGTACCTTAACAACGTTAAGATATGAACTGTTCTACATCCAATATAGAACTAGAGGCACTGATTTAATTTAACCAGATTCAAATCATGCAGCTATCTCCAGTGCATGTCAACTAAATGGAAGGAGGCCGATCAGCGTTACTCAACTTAGGAATGCTTCCAATTATGAGTGACCTGAAAGAGAATCAATTTCTCTTTATCATTACTATCAACTGAATACCATACACAAGTATCTACATCTTCGATAACTTTGAAGAATCCTGATACTTGCTACACTTGGTTCTCTACTCTATTCAAATACCTATAACTCCTCAAAACTTAGACCATGTGTTTCTACGAAACACATGTCTAAGAACTAGAGAAGTTAAAAGTAAACCGAATATAGTATGAGGACCAACCCCCTGTCCTAATGGACACCGGACAACATGCAATACTCTGTATAAGTCCGCCGAGTCTAACAACTCTTTCACTGTGTGTCGTAGGTTGAAAACTGTACTTATGGTTAAGAAGAATTACACCGCTGTTTAATACTCCTTACCTAATCATCCACTGATATAGGAAAATGTCATCGACATAATATCAAAAGGTATATCTCACTCTATGAAAATAGACGTACAGATATATCAATTTGAAATTGGTGCATAAAAGCGGATATTCAAAACCAAATATTTGCCGACCGGCAAACAGCCCAGGTGATTTCCTCAAATATCACCGATTACAACGAATCCCGATATAATGAGGATGATCACCTAATTCCCAATAACTTACTCCTACTCACCATCTGTAAAACCATACAGATGTGAGAAGCAAACCTGGTAAATACATACCCTGGAGCAAGTGTCCAATCGGGAAATCAGTTTTCGTTTAACAGTACACAGTTGAACTGAAACATTAAAATGTTTCGATGGGGTATCCTGGTATTCCTAGTAATGCCTCTACCATTATCCATATTCACAACTATAACTGCATAATTCTTTGCCACCTCTCCAAATCCCTTTATATGTCTTTAGTCATTACCTTCTGCACACCCCTTTAGGCCAATTGGTTTTCTTCCTTCCCTACCGTTCGGCACCAGCCTGTGGTTTGGAAGAAGACTATCCAATAAGCATAATGGGTATACTGTCCTAGTCCTAGGAGCGCTCGCAATGCGAGAGAAGGTGAAGATAAAACACAACCGAATAAACCTTATTCCTATTTCTCCTGAACCAGAATCCATCCCCGAACTGGAACAAGTTCCTTTCGAGTTCGTATATAACCATACGATGGAGTATCCAATAAACTGTGGATCTTCGTAGTGATACGGAGTGTCCTGGAGAAATACAAAGGTGATTTAGGATTAGCGAAGGAATACTTGGTCTGGTCGTGAATCAGCAGTCGCAATTTACTTTGCCCTCTTACTAATCCCTTGCTTTGTCTTAATCTTAATACCTTCTGCACACCATCGTTATGCTAATTGGTTTTCTTCATTCCCCACTGTTCGGCACCAGCCTAAAGTTTGGAAGAAGACTATCCAATTTGCGTAATAGGTGTACTATCTCCTGAACTAAGGAGTACTCGTAACTTGAGAGAAGGTAAAAGGGAAAAGACAACTGAATAATCCTATCCGTTTTCTCCAGAACCAGAAACCATCCTCGAATAAATTCCTTCGAGTTCGTATCTAACCATACGATGGTTTTGTCCAATGGAAGTGGACGTTCGTAGTAATACGGGGTGTCCCGGAGAAAAGGGTAAAAGCAGGAGTGGCAATGAGGTTTGCGACTCTGACAATCCAAAAGCCAGTGTTAAGAAGGTTCGGTCAACTTGGTCACTGAGTCAAAGTCTAGGGTCGGGTCAATGGTAGCTGCCAGAGAGAGAGAGAAAAGAAACACTCAGCGTGCACTCTAACCAAGATCAGAATGGTTACCAATTTATCTAATCTGGAAACCTCCCACTGTACCTCAAATTCTCCTCCAAACCTGAAAGAAGAATTAGTCGGGGTCACCCGAGGAGTAAACTAACTCATCAGTGGGAATCGGGATCCAACTCTCATTGCATGATAACATGACGGAATTCGCTCACGCTATCACACTCCAGAAGGTATGCGCATATCTGGCAAGTTTCAGTTCTTTTGAAACTCCCGATGTGATTTCTACCCCATGCTCTTATGACCTTGACTTTGGCCAACATATCATAAGTCACATGTCAAGTTCAACCCGTCATTCTCCAGGTTAATTTGAGCCCACCCGTACATACCCTTGACTTGGGCCAAAATGGTAGTACGACTGCCCCAAACCAACACATCTATCTATGCTGCATATGAATACCCAATAGCTACCAATCACTGTGCCTTGACTTTGGCCAACATACACAGCTTGAATACTATTGACTACCCATATGAAACGACGGAGGGCTACGAATGGTTTCTGGCGAAAACCTTTAACGTAATGAACTTGATATCGTTGAAGGAACGGATAGCTTTTTAGAAAATATAGTGACGAAAACCTTTACTAAAGAGGTCACTCCCGGTGAAAGGATCTCGGCTCTTTCCCCGTAGAATGGGGTGCTGGATATTCATAACCGAATATCACTGTGCAAAGCAAAAGTAATCGGCTATAGTGAAGTTAATGCCCTGACGCAAACTTCTGTCCAAGGGGTCACTCCCGGTGAAGGGATCTCGGCCCTTGCCTCGTCGACTGAGGAGCAGGATATTCCAAATGAATACCACGATGCAAAACAAAAGTGAACGTCCTTGCAATAACAGCTTTTTGAAAAGTGTTCCAACAACATCAGATTAGGTTTGTTTAACTTGCATTGATCCAAATCAATGCAGTCCCATCAATTGATCACACCACAAAGAACGAAAATATACTGACGTACGTATATGCCATCCGCATTCGCCACTGGGTCCCGTCATCATCCGTTAGGTTAGCTAACTAACGGCAGAGCGGGGACTGGACTAGCGCGGATGAAAAACATATACAACATCTACTAATATATATACCAATATATATAATATTTCGCTCAAGGCGTGAATAAAATGCAACATCACAGAAATGTACAGCATCACAGAACAATACAGATATCTGGGATCCCCGGGTTTCACAGAGCCACTACTGAAACCCGACGTTCCCCTGGTCGTGTGGATAGCCTGTGCAATGAAATCCTATACCCCCTACGAGTGCAGCGAATAGCCAGCCAATCCTGGAGTGAAGCCCCCTCCGTCCCAATGCCATGAGATACGGGCTTGTTACCTTCTAGAACCCGGCTATCCGTGCACCCCTCCGCGGGGTAACCCTAGTACAGAAAGTAAAATATACATACAACGGGTACATCGACCGCAACCAGGTCGTGCCCCAAAAGAATAATACAATCAGGCAGTGACGGCAGTCCACATGTCGGACGCTCGCCCCGCAAAATCAAATGTACATAATACAACAGAAACTGTACTAGCATTGCATCCAGGCTATCCCCCACGACCGATCCGCAACATCACAGCAAATACATAGAACATCAACGTGAAAATCACGTTCGCAAATCCGTTTAACCGGGCTATAGCAGTTAGACTAGATTTACCGATCAAGTGACATTCACGGTCGCAGATATAATGTAAATACTGTGAAATAATGTGTTTAAAATATCCGATCGATCAAATTTTAACAAGTGGGCCCCAAGCATTACTGTAGCAGTTACAGAAATTATGAGCCCAATTTTAAAGTCCCAAAAACCCTATTTTCACAACAGAAGCCCAATGGAAAAAACCAGCCCACTGATCCCTTCAATAGGCCGCGGAACCGCGGCTCCATGTAGGGTTATGCCGCGGTTCCGCGCTTCGATGAAGGGAACAGTGTATCGTATTTTTCCAGTGGGCTTAATTCTTCTAGTAAAGTACTTTTATACAATCTGAAAAATTTTTAGAGACCAAAAAATTTCAACAGAAAACTGTCGTGACAAAATACGGGTTTTTGGATATTTCGATCGATCGGAACTGAAAAACACATTACACAAAGCTAGACTATGTTAATGGTGAGGCTCTGATACCACTGTAAGTGCACGGCGGCGCCCCGGCCGTCAAACCGACGGCCAAATGCGGAAGTGGTGATAAACTTTAATTTTGCGGACTTAGCAAACCGGCACCACCGCGCACTAAACCCCGGATCGGGCCATTAACATGTCTAAGCTAACTACAAGACGGGTTAGAGATATACCGAGTGATCCGAGTCCTCCGGTCTTCTCGTCGTCGTCCCGATCTCCCGCGGAAACTCCGGTCGTCGCCCCTTCGCCGGAAGGGCACCACGTAGCCGGATTCTTTTACGGGCTCCCACCTCTATACCGAGGCAACTCGGGCGCGAAGTTGGCTAGCCGACGCGCCCAAGATTTGCTGTAGAATAATGTAGAATCGTTGTCTCTTTGGGGTTTAGGAGATTGCCATTTATGGAGGAATTTTGCACAAGGATTTTTCATGAATACTTTATGAAAAATGGAGCTTGCCATGGAATAAAATGAGCTCGGCCAAAAGCATTTGTGTTCTCTGGAAAAATGAAGCAAGCACTCACTTGAAGAATGAATGTCAAGCAAAACTCACTGATGAATGAATGTGTGAAGAGTGTAGGAATTAAAACCAAAGAAAAAGACTCCACTGCACACACACACACAAAGAGGGGGGCCCACGAAATTCACCATGAAGGAAAAAACACACAGCACACTCATTTCACAATGTAGCCTATTAATTAATTAATTAAACAACCTCCCTTTTAAAAAACCCATCAATCCAACAGTGGCCGGCCCCAAAACAATTTCCAACACAAAACATATCAAAAACCCATACCCATCCTTACTTTAATTAATGCAAGGGATGGAGCATGGCAATATGCAAAGAACCCCTCCACAAGATGTTATTTGCAAACTGCAAATAATCCCCTCCATCGGAAAAGTCCGGCCGGGAAAGAACAAAGGAAAACCGGCCGGAACGGAATGCAAACTGGCAACTCCAGAAAACTGGTCCCGTAATAAATTACAGGAAAAACCCCGATACTGTGCATACACACCCGCATCTGTATTCCATCCGGATACAAAATGCAAAAAGACAAAACTACATTATCAAATACTAAGATCCGGCTTAAGCCAAAGCCGGCTAGTAAAAACCGTCCGATCACGATCCGTGCAATACCGCACGTATCTGATCGAACCCTGTCATATCTCCATACGGCCTCTACAGCGTTTCGCCCGAAAGCTTGAGTAACCGAAAGTGTGGCGGACTCTAAAGACTCGTCAATACTATGGCTGTGGATTTAACCACTAGCACGTCAGAGGTATAAGCCAATACGTGACGGGCCACTAGCTATTGACTAAAAGGGACGTCGACGAGCGAACTCATCCTGACACCCTACTGAGCCTGTCAGTGACAATATCCGTACAGTCCGGTCCGTTCGTCTATGAGCATCGCATGTCAGGCCTAGGGGGTGGGTAAAAGTCAGACCCCCAAAAGCGGTACAAGTCGTGTCGGAGTGTAGCCCAGAACACCCTGAGATACTACTGGAATACCTACCAGTAAATCTCCTGCCTTGGCCAAGGACTTTGTGTAATGGCTCTCCTAGACACAGCGCGACCTCACCCCCAATACCGGGAGAGACGAACCCCCGAAGATCCGCTCACTGCCTCCATGTGGCTCGGGACTGTACCCAACTAAAACCTGTTTGCACGACTCCTTTGAGCCGTGGTAGGGTAGTAATCAAAGCACAGTGGGAACTCACACGAGACAAATGACGATCCCCAGGTCGATGAACTAACCTGTACACATGTCACCTGGGAACTGCTATCTGACGTCAGGTATAAGACCAACTAGCATGTTCCCGGCGAGTCCTGTCCGGTGTACTCATAACCCAATGAGCACCTGTATACATCTTAGGTGAACCAACTGACACCAGTGGCTTGTGAGACCGGCCACCGCCCCTCGTCGGGGTCTCGACTGTATACACTAGTCTACTCTGGAGTATCGATGCCCTATCTCGAAACTCCCACGACTAGGGACCTTTTAAGGATGTGCTTATAGACTACCAGCTCCCACGTATATGATCGCCCTCATACTGCCGGTAGTCAAGCAAGAATCCTAGGGGCTCTATCAACGTGCAATAGCGACATGTCATGTCACCTAAAGCAGTACACGATGATAAAGGTAAACCAGATAGCATACTATCATCTCGAGTAAGACTGTCGTACCGGGATAGGTCCTCCCTCAATCATTGCAATCACGTGCCTGTGATCCAATAATTGACTCTGAGGGCACTATCTCCAACAGTACACTGGACGGACTCGCCGAGAACTCCCAGATGGTATTATACCTCACGTCAGATGGCAGTTCTCAGGTGACACTTTTACAGGTTAGTCTGTAGACCCGAGATCGTCATAGAGTCTTTTGTGATTCCCACTATGCTTTGATCTCCACCTTACCACGTCCATGAGGGCGTGCAAAACGGTGGTCTTTGGGTACAGTCCCGAGTCACATGGAGGAAATGAGCGATAGGAGGGGTTTCGTCTCTCCCGGTATTGGGGGTTGATGTTGCGCTGTGCTCGATTGGCCGTAACAGGGAAGTCCCTGGCCAGGGCTGATCAGAGATTTGCTGGTAAGTGTTACCAGTAGTTTCTCGACCCGTTACGAGCCTCACATCGGCACGACTTATCGGGTTATTGGGGTCTGACGTTTACCACCCCTAGACTTGATATGCGACGTATCTGACGAAGAGACCGGACTGTACGGTAAGTGTTACTGGTCGGATTCGCAGGAGTGTGAGCGGGCTAGCTCGTCGATCTTCTGATCGCTCAATACCCGGGTGGCCGTTACGTTTAGCAGACCGCTTGCGGCTTGTGGGTGCTTGATATGATCATCATCTACTACCGGCGTATTGACGAGTCTTTAGAGTCCTACACAGAGGTTTCCTGGCTCAAGCGAAACGAAATAGGAGCGCATATGAGATATGTGCAGGACCGAGAATAATGCGTGTATGTGATACCGCATTTCATTCTCGCGATATATGTTTCGAATGGTTATATTCGATATGACCTAGTTATCGAATCATTGATTCGATAAATCGATGCATTGAATACTAGTCGGTTATATGCGACATGACCGGATCATTGAATCAAGTGTTGATTTAATGATTTAATGTATAATTATATATTTGATATATTACTTTACATTAACTAGTATTGGTTCACTTTAAACGGATTTTTCTCACTTGATGCACATTGTATATGTGATATGCTTTCGTGCACTTTTTTGTATCATGTTTGATGATACTTGATCATTATGTTAAGTGTATAGAATTAATCCATGGTTAATTTGATAATTAGGGTTTTGCATATTCATTTATTTATTTATTTGTTTATTTATTTATTTGAAATGGATTATGATGAGAATGGTGGCTCTTTTTGTTTTAAGTTGAAGCTTCATGAAGCTTTGACTTTGCTAACCATCCTTATCTTCATGCTTAACCCTAACCCTCTAAAGTGACCATGGTTTATTCTCTACACTTAACCCTAACCCTATAAAGTGACCATGGTTTATTCTCTACACTTAACCCTAGTTTAGTTATGATAAGTATTTGATTTTCTATTTTCTTTTGATCATAACTTATCATAACTAGCTCTTCTTCTTCTTCTTCTTCAAGCTTGCTACAACAATGGAAACTTGAGATCTAGTGAGATAAATCCAATTCTAAAGTGAACCCACCTCCTATTTCTTCACCCTCTACCTCTTGCCAAGTTGTTTTGGGTGTTTACTTCACAAGTTTCACAAGTTTGTGAAGTCGGAGCTTGAGTTTGTGCAACCTCGACGTAGATCGTCTTTGACACAAAGCCGACGACCTATTCCGCTTGGTTTCCCGATGAAGCCGATAATCGAGTCGAGGATTCATGATGGACAGCGAGGACATGACCACGTGGAGCTAAGGAGGCAGAAATCCGGATCTACAAAGGTTGTAGCATCTCAACTTTAGTTAAATAGTTAACTAGTTTTCCGTTTCGCCTAAACATCTAGTTTAAGATCCGTAGTCTAGGGTTTCTCGGCATCAAAAATTATAAATTGGCATGTTCGATGCCTTGTGAGACCACTATTGGGTGCCTAGGAACCTTTCAAAAACCAGTCGTAGCCCTCCGTCATTTCTTATGAATGGTCAGTAGTATTCAAGCTATGTTTGTTTGACCCTTAGTCAAGACATAGTGATTGGTAGCTGCTGGGGTATTCATTTGTTGCATAGATAGATGAGTTGGTTTGGGACACTCGTATTACTTTGTTTGGCCCTTAGTCAAGAGTATATACGGATGGGTTCAAATCAACAGGATAATGATGGGCAGAACTTGACATGTGACTTATGATTTGTTGGCCCTTAGTCAAGATCATAAGAATATGGGACAAAAATATATATCGGGAATTTCTAAAGAAACTGAAATTTGCAAAGAGATGCATACCATTTGGAGTTTGATGAATGTTGGTAGGATTCCTTCAACATTATCATACGATGATATTTGGATCCCGATCCTACTGTGAGTATATGCTACTTATCAGGATATTTGTCACTTAACGATCAATGCTATAAACCAAGTAGGTGTCCAGAAAAGTGTCAGCGGGGTTACGCCCCCAGAGAAAAGAGGTTATTTAATTAAGGAACTTCGCGAAAGCGTTGGAAAACCTCCCTCGAAGTATCGACACTGGCCTGGCTGAACGGTTAAGCAAGTATTGTACGGTGAGAATAGTCCTGGCTAATTCTTCTTTTATGGTTTGAGGAAGGATTCGAGAAACAGTGGGAGCCATCCAGTTTAGATAAACTAAAAACCACTCTAAACTTGCAAGAGCATCATGCTAAAGAGTTTTCTTCTCTCTCTCCTAATTGCAGCGACCCTGAAAATGACTGGACTTAAGTTACTTTTAGAGAAAAATATACTGACAGGGCCAAACTATAAAGATTGGCTGCGGAATGTCAAAATGGCTTTGACCTATGACAAATTGGGGTACATCCTCACCGCTACGGCACCTGCTGTCCCTGGTCCCAAATCCAGCAATGTGGATAAGGAAATCCACAAAACCTGGGATTTAGATTGCGCGAAAGCCAAGTGCATCGTGCTTGCCTCAATGAACAATGAACATCAGAGGAGGCACGAGGATATGACCCTAGATGGCATATTTCTCCATACAAAGGAACTTTATGGAGAGCAATCTCGTATAGCAAGATACGAGACCTCTAAGAACTTGTTTCGAGCGAGGTTGGCTGTCGGGTCATCAGTAGGAGAACATGTCCTAAAGATGATCGGCTATATTGAAGAGCTCGCAGACCTTGGGACGACTTTGGATAATGAGCTCTATACAGACCTTATTCTCCAGTCCCTTCCTTCCACCTACGCCCAGTTTATCCTAAACTTCAATCTTCAAGGAAAAGAAGTTGAACTTGCGGAACTCCTGAACATGTTAACGAGTGCAGAGGGCACCTTGCAGAAAGCAAGGGAAACACCCGCTATGTTTGTTGGCGGTGCATCTTCTTCCGGGTCCAAGGCTAGGGCCAAAGGAAGGAAGAAGAAGGCCGCACCCAAACCTAGAGGAGGTGTTAGTAAGGTGGGAGGGAAGGGAAAGAAAAAGTTTGCGGTACCGGTAGTGGGCCAGGATGAGTGCTTCCATTGTCACAGGAAAGGGCACTGGAAGAAGGATTGCAAGGCGTGGAACGCCAAGAACCAGGAACCGAAGCAAGCTGTGGCTTCGACTTCAGGTGTGTTTGTAATTGAGAATTGTCTGTCGATCAACTCTACTTCCTGGGTATTGGATACCGGATCAGGATCTCATATTTGCAATTCATTGCAGGCACTGAGAAACCGTAGAGTGCTGAAGGAAGGTGATATGACCCTAAAGGTTGCTAACGGAGCTAGCGTGAGAGCTGTGTCCGTCGGGGATTATCACCTAGGATTGACGAGTGGACACATTTTGGTTTTACATAACTGTTATTTTGTACCAAGCTTAACGTGTAATATCATATCAGTTTCCTTGTTATCAAATAAAGGTTATGATTTCACGTTTGTAAGAGATGTTGTCAACATCCACCTTAATCATGGTTTGATTGGGTCCGGTACCCTAAATAACGGTATATATGTTTTAAACCAACTCCAAATTTTCAATGTCCAGAACACACTAAAAAGAAAGTCTCCAGATTTAAATAAAGCTTTCTTATGGCATTGTAGACTGGGTCACATCAATGAGAGAAGGTTGACTAAGTTGCATAGAGAAGGATATTTGGACTCGTTCGAATATCAAACTTATGACACTTGTCAATCTTGTCTCAAAGGAAAGATGACAAAGACTCCATTTACTGGACAAGGAGTAAGAGCGAGCGAGCTCTTAGGATTCATACACAGCGATGTATGCGGTCCGATGTCTACACATGCGAGAGGTGGTTATTCCTACTTCATTACTTTTACAGATGATTTCTCTAGGTTTGGACATGTCTTCTTAATGAAGCATAAATCCGAAGCCTTTGAGAAATTCCTGGAATACAAGAGTGAAGCGGAAAACCAAACAGGCAAAAGTATTAAGACACTGAGATCTGATCGAGGTGGAGAATACTTAAGTGCCGAGTTCCTAGGTTACCTAAAGGAGAAAGGAATTCTCTCTCAGCTTACTCCTCCATACACTCCACAGCACAACGGTGTATCGGAGAGACGGAATCGAACCCTATTGGATATGGTACGATCCATGATGAGTAATGCTGAGTTACCGCGATCTTTCTGGGGTTATGCGCTAGAATCAGCAGCATATCTTTTAAACCAGGTTCCAACCAAGACTGTGTCTACCACACCATATCAGATCTGGAGTGGGAAGAAACCCTGTCTAAAACATTTTAGGACATGGGGGTGTCCAGCTTTTGTAAAAAAGCAGCATGTGGACAAGCTCGAGGCACGATCAGTAAAGTGTAAGCTTGTGGGATATCCAAAGAACTCCAAGGGATATTATTTCTATTACGCAGAGGAACAAAAGGTTTTTGTTTCTCGTCATGCTCACTTCTTAGAAACTGAATTTTTGGAAAATCAGAAGAGTGGGAGCGCAGTAGAACTGGAAGAAATTCCAGAACCATAAGCTGTTACTGAATGTTTGGTAGAACCAGAAGTTCAAAAAGAACAGGACATTCCCGCACCCCTCCGCAGGAGTAGTAGGCCGTCTCATCCGCCTGAGAGATACTACGGTTTTCTCATAGATGGGGATAGAGAGGATTGCATCATAGATGATGATGAACCTACTGACTTCCAGCAGGCCATCCAGAGCGGCGACTCGGTACGATGGCTAGATGCAATGCGGACCGAAATGGAGTCCATGTACACCAACAAAGTATGGACTTTGGACTTTGCTCCAGATGGGGTAAAACCCATAGGATGCAAATGGATCTTCAAGAAAAAGATTGGTGTAGATGGACAGGTGGAAACCTATAAGGCTAGACTTGTTGCAAAGGGTTTTCGTCAAAGACCTGGTTTGGACTATGACGAAACTTTTTCTCCAGTGTCTATGCTCAAATCCATTCGGGTCTTCTTGCTATTGCTGCCTTCCATGATTATGAAATCTGGCAGATGGACGTAAAGACGGCTTTTCTGAATGGAAATTTAGAAGAAAGCGTCTATATGGATCAGCCAGAGGGTTTCAATCAGAGTGGGAGCAGCGGGAAAGTATGCAAGCTGCTTAAGTCCATTTATGGACTAAAGCAGGCATCGCGGAGTTGGAACATCTGTTTTGATGAGACAGTCAAAGAATATGACTTTATCAAAAATCCAGATGAACCGTGTATATATAGTAAAGTTGTAGCCAGAAGTGTCGTATTCCTCGTCTTGTACGTGGATGACATTCTATTGATAGGAAATGACATTCCTATGCTACAATCTGTCAAAGGATTATTGTCACACAGGTTCTCCATGAAAGACCTGGGTGATGCCTCGTACATTCTGGGGATCCGGATCTATCGTGATAGATCCAAGAGGATGTTGGGACTTTCGCAGTCCAGGTATATCGACACTGTACTGAAAAGATTCAGTATGGAAGATTCTAAGCGCGGTAATCTACCGGCTTGTCACGGAATCACCCTCTCCAAAGAGATGTCTCCCAAGACTGATTTAGAAAGGAAACGCATGTCTATTATACCCTACGCTTCTGCGGTAGGCTCTATAATGTATGCGATGTTGTGTACCAGACCAGATGTAGCTTACGCACTGAGCGTGGTAAGCCGGTATCAGTCAGACCCAGGGGAGAAGCACTGGATAGCAGTAAAGAACATTCTCAAGTACCTGAGAAGGACTAAGGAGATGTTTTTGGTTTACGGCAGAAAAGACCTCAGGTTGGAGGCCTTTGCTGATTCCGGCTTCCAAAGTGATAAGGACGATTCCAAGTCCATGTCGGGTTATGTCTTTACCCTCAATGGAGGGGCGGTATGCTGGAAGAGCTCCAAGCAGGACACCGTTGCTGACTCGACGATGGAAGCGGAGTATATAGCTGCTTGCGATGCCGCAAAAGAAGCAGTCTGGATGAAGAAGTTCCTAACAGAACTTCAGGTGGTTCCTACCATAGTTGATCCAATACCTCTGTATTGCGACAACAACGGAGCTATAGCTTTAGCGAAGGAACCAAGGTCCCATCAGAAGTCCAGACACATCTTAAGGCGGTATCACCTGATCAGGGAGATCATTGATCGTAAGGAGATCGAGGTTCGGAGAGTTGCTTCTGAAGAGAACATTGCTGATCCATTCACGAAGGCCCTACCTCAGATTCAGTTCGAGAGGCTACTCGAGATCATCGGTCTACGATATGCCAGTACATGGCCCTAGTGCAAGTGGGAGATTGTTAGTGTTTATGCCCTAGAAGGCCATTACTGTATCATACTAGTTTGTATATTACTTAATGGAAGCTTGGGATATTCACATGTATATAACAGTCTTGCTAAACATGGTAGTATGCTACTTGGTTTTTCTATCTTAATATGTGAGTGTACGTATTGATAGAGCTCTTAGGATCTTGGTTGTCTACCAGCGTTGTGATGGCAGTCACACTAGTGGGGGCTGGGTAGTCTACAAGCACATCCTTATTCAGGTCCCTGATCGTTGGATTATCGAGACAGAGCATCGATACTCCGGAGTAGACTAGTGTGTACGCTTCTCATCCCAGTTGGGGAGATGGTCTGTCCCACAGCCGTCAGTACGTCGTACTGCAGATAGTATACAGGTGCTCGTTAGGTTACGGGTACACCAGACATGACTCACAGGGAACTGTTGGTTGGTTTTATACCAGTCGACAGTGAACAGTTCCCAGGTGACATGAGTACAGCATAGTCCGCAGACTTGACACTGCTACTTCGCCTCGAGTGTGTCCCACTGTTCTTAGATTGCTACCCTACCACGGCTCAAAGGAGTCGTGCAAATAGGTAGCAGTTGGGTGCAGTCCCGAGCACTTGGAGGCAGTGGCGGTTAGACAGGATTCGTCTCTCCCGGTATTGGGAGTTGATATCGCGCTGTGTCAGAGAGCCATTACGCAAAGTCCCTGGCCAGGGCAAGCGAGATTTGCTGGTAGGTTCCAGTAGTTTCTCAGGGTGTAATGGGCTTCGCTCCGACACGACTTATACCGCTATTAGGGTACTGACGCTTGCCGCCCCCTAGGCCCGATATGCGATAGTCTAAGACGAACGGACCGGACTGTATGGTGATTGTCACAGCAGGCTCAGTAAGAGTTCGGATGGGTTTCCTCATCGGCCTTCTTATCGACAACTACCTGGGGACCGTTACGTACAGCTAGTGCCGCTTGCGGTCTGTGGTTAAACCCACTGCCAGCGTAGTAGTCGAGTCTCTAGAGTCCCACACAGAGAGTTTCCTACTCCAGGCGAAACGATATAGAGGTCGTATGGTTTTACGACAAAGGGTTCGGACGCATACGTGTGTTTACGCACGTACGACTTTCGGACAGTTTTTACCAGTCGGCTTTGGTTTAAGCCAGTTACTGGTATCCGGTTATTGGAATTATACAGTCTAATGTTTTTCCGTATTTTTGCGGATTGGAGGGGCGTTCTCGTAATTGTGCGAGAAGCTTCTAGAAGATGGTGACTAAGGAGGTTTAGGTGTCATATTCATTGAATGAGTTTAGTGAGTCATGAGAGTGATTCATCCATATCATTAATGCACAATAAATGATTAATGAGTCATGGTTATGAATCACCATAAGATATTTATGAAACTTGATTATTCATCATTTGTTTTTCTTTTGTTGATGAATTTTAAAGTTTCATATATATTATGATAACTTACTATTCTCACTTCATAATATCATTCACATTCTCTCTCCTCAAGCTCACTCTCTTCAAATCCTAATCCTCACATCTCATGTGTTGAGAACAAGGATTAGTTAGACTAAACAATCCATAACCCTCACTCTATCTCATCTATCTTCTTTGATTAGCTATCCAAGAAGGTTAGTTGCCTCAAGTTTAGAGGCTAAGCTTGGAGTTTTGCTCTCGGGTGGATCATCTACTACATCGAGAAGGCCGAGGAGGACGAGGAGATCGTAAAGCCGAAGGACTTGGTTCGATAGGTATAATCCCTAAGCATAGTAGTTTAGAACAACTATGTGTTTGGTTAGTTATCGTTTAGCTTCGATTTAAGCGGTTAGTCGATGTTTGTTCACTAAACAAGTTCGTTTTTGAAAAAATTCCGCCTCCCCACAAGTACTGGGGTGTTGTACATCGACTTACATATTTTCAGGCCGTATCTTGATCTGTTCATCATCGTATTCATTGACGATATTTTGGTGTATTCCCGGAGCCGAGAGGAGCACGAGCAGCACCTGCGGATCACACTACATACTTGAGAGAGCACCAGCTATTCGCAAATTTCTCCAAGTGCGCATTCTGGCTTGACAGCATAGACTTCTTGGATCACGTGATTACACGAGATGGGATACGTGTGGACCCGAGGAAGATCGAGGCCATTCAGAGTTGGCCCAGACCGACATCAGTTACGGAGATCTGCAGCTTTCTAGGATTGGCCGGCTACTACAGGCGATTTATACAGGACTTCTCCCGCGTTGCCGCACCTTTGACCGGGTTGACCCGGAAGGGAGTTCCTTTCGATTGGACGGAGGAGTGCGAGCATAGCTTTCAGCAGCTACGGACTTGTTTGACTACGGCGTCGGTGTTATCATTGCCTTCAGGATCAGGCGGATTTGTGGACTATTGTGACGCTTCTCGAGTAGGGCTAGGGTGCGTATTGATGCAGCATGACAAGGTGATCGTGTATGCTTCACGGCAGTTGAAGAGACATGAACAGAACTACCCCACTCACGATTTGGAGATAGCTGCAGTTGTCTTTGCACTCAAGATCTGGCGACATTACCTATACGGTGAGTCGTGCCAGATATTCACTGATCACAAGAGCTTAAAGTATATATTTCAGCAACGAGACCTGAATCTCAGACAGCGCCATTGGATGGAACTAGTAAAGGACTACGTTTGCGAGATCTTGTATCACCCGGGCAAGGCTAATGTAGTGGAGGATGTTTTGAGCAGGAGGCCCAGGGGTAGTCTATTTTGTTTGAGCTCAGTGTAGAGGCAGTCGCCGGCAGATTGGCAGATTTTATGCGACAGCCGAGTGCAGTTCAAGTTCACGCTTATCGGGGGACAGCTTGTGCAGGTTCGTGCACGCCCATAGTTGCTTGACCGTATACATGAGGCACGGTACAGTGATGACCGTTGTTCAAAGATCATGGCACAGATTGGACAGGGCAGATTTTCCGAGTTCGTGATCGATGATCAGGGGATACTGCGATTTGGGACTAGACTGTGCGTACCAGATGCTGAGGGATTGCGGCGCGAGATTCTTGAGGAGGCACATAGATCGGTGTATAGTGCTCATCCGGGCTCCACCAAGATGAACCATGATTTGAAAGACGTTTACTGGTGGGACGGAATGAAGAGGGACATCACAGAGTTCGTGTCGAGATGCCTGACTTGTCAGCAAGTCAAGGCCGAGCACCAGAGGCCAGAGGGAGAGTTACAGCCGTTACCCATTCTGCAGTGGAAATGGGAACAGGTTTCGATGGATTTCGTTGTGGGTCTACCCAGGACTAGGCGAGGGTATGACTCCATTTGGGTGATTGTGGATGTAACACTTTAAAATGTGTTTAGTGGCTAATTATATTTTAATAAGTGATTTTTAATAAAAAGTTTACCAAATTGATTTTCAAATATTTTATCAAAATTAAAAAATATTTTTCTAGAATTTTCCTAGGCTTGCACAAACATGTGCATGTAAACTAGGGTTAAAATTTGGGTTAAACTATGTTTAGCAACCATGGTAGACTAACCCCCCTTGTTAAGTTAAAATGATTTTAATTAAGGGTTTTTTTTAAAATGAAATGGGATTTAAAATTTTCTTTTGGTTGACTTGGGAGAGAAAGAGAGAGAGAGAGAGAGAGAAAGTGCATCATGGCAATGCCATGCTTGCATTAAATGAGAAGAGAGAGAGAGGGAATGCATCATGGCTAGTGCCCATGCTTGCATTTAATGAGGCAAGAGAAGATGAGGGCTTGACTCTCTTGTGTTATTATTTTCTTTTGTTTGCATCACACTCTCATAATTCTCACTCTCTCACTCTCTCGCTCACACAACAGTAGCACCAACAGCAGCTACATCAGCAGTAGCTTCAGCCACAGCAGTAGTGCAAGCAGCAGCAACACCAAGCAGCAACAGCAGCTCCTTGCTGTTAGTTATATGTATGCCCTAAAGGCCATTACTGTACATTGGATATATATTGTAGTGGATGCTGGGACATATATAGGGAGGACTTTCTTGCTCGACATGATAGTATGCTATCTGGTTACTCTTTACCTTAACGTGTACATTGATTGTCTCTCTGTTACATGTTGGTAAAGCCCTTAGGATGTGTACTTGACTACCTGGACTATGATGCGGATCATACTAGTGGGGACATGGTAGTCCATAAGTACATCCTTCAAGGTCCCTAGTCGTGGGTGTATCGAGACGGGGCATCGATATACCAGAGTAGACTAGCGTATACCTTCTCGACCGATACAAATGGGCGATGGATGATCCCATATCCATTGGTGTTTGACATCAGAGATGATATACGGGTGCTCAGTGGAGACTGGGTATACTGGACGGACTCGCCGAGAACTCCCAGATGGTATTATACCTTACGTCAGATGGCAGTTCTCTGGTGACACTGGTACAGAGTAGTCTGTTGACCCGAGATCGTCATAGAGTCTTGTGTGGTTCCCACTGTGCTTTGATTTCCACCTTACCATGTCTAAGAGGGCGTGCAAAACGGTGGTTTTTGGGTACAGTCCCGAATCACATGGAGGCAATGAGCGATAGGAGGGGATTCGTCTCTCCCGGTATAGGGAGTTGATGTTGCGCTGTGTTCGATTGGCTATAACCGGAAATCCCTGGCCAGGGTTACTGAGATTTACTGGTAAGTGTTACCAGTAGTTTCTTAAACTGTTATATACCTCATATCGACACGACTTATCGAGCTATTGGGGTCTGACGTTTACCATCCCTAGGCGAGATATGCGACATATCAAACGATCAGACCGGACTGTACGGTAAGTGTTACTGGTTGGATTCACAGGAGTGTGAGCGGGCTTGCTCGTCGATCTTCTGATCGCTCAATACCCGGGTGGCCGTTACGTTTAGCAGACCGCTTGCGGCTTGTGGGTGCTTGATATGATCATCACCTGCTGCCGGCGTATTGACGAGTCTTTAGAGTCCTACACAGAGGTTTCCTGGCTCAAGAGAAACGAAATAGGAGCGCATATGAGATATGTGCGGGACCGAGAATTATGCGTGTATGTGATACCGTATTCTATTCTCGTGATGAATGTATCGATTGGTTGTATGCGATATAACCTAGTTATCGAATCAAGGATTGATTCGATAAGCCGATACATAGGATACTAGTCGGTCATATGCGATATGAACGGATCGTTAAATCAAGTGTTGATTTAATGATTTAATGTATAATTATATATTTGATATATAACTTTGCATTAACTAGTATTGGTTCACTTTAAAATGGATTTTCTCACTTGCATTGCACAAGTTGTATATGTGATATACTTTTGTACACTTGATTGTATCATGTTTGATGATACATGTTTACTTGAGTTTGTGTAAAGATTAAACCATGGTTATTTAAATGATTAGGGTTTTAATTTTCATATCTATTTATTTATTTATTTATTTATTATGGAAATGATAATGAGAAAAATGGTGGCTTTCTTTGTTTGTTCATGAAGCTTCATGAAGCTTTGACTAAAGTGACCATTTTGTCTCATCCTTAACTCTAACCATTTCACTTAACCATAGTTCTCTCTCTACACTTAACCATGGTTATAGTTATGATAAGAATAATCTTTTTTCTATTTTTCTATTTATTCTTATGATAATTATCTTCTTCTTCTTCTTCTTCTTTAAGAAGAAAAAGCTTGATAGCTTCAATGGCAACTTGAGCAAATGAGTGAGAAATCCAATTCTAAAGTGAACCCACTTCCTATTTCTTCATCCTCTACCTCTTGCCAAGTAGTATAGGGTGTTTTCTTCACAAGTTTCATGACTTGGTGAAGTGGGAGCTTGATCTTGTGATGCCTCGACGTAGATCATCTTCGGCATCGTAGTCGATGACCTAGCCCGCCCATTTCTCCGATGAAGCCGACGCTAGAGCCCGGATTTGGATTTGGACAGCGAGGAGACTTCATCATGGAGCTATGGAGGTGGAGAACCGGATCTACAAAGGTTGTATTTCCGTTCACTTAGTTAAGTTGTTAACTAGCTTCTAATTTCGCCTAAAATTCTAGTTAACGATCCGTATTAGGGTTTCTCGGCACTTGTAAAATTTGAAATTGGCATGGTTGATGCCTTGTGAGACCTCATTAGTGTGCCTAGGAACCCTGCAGTGGTATCAGAGCCTAGCTAGAGCCTTAGGCGATGCGTAGACGGAGTTAGAAGTCCGATCGAACCGAAACCCTAACCCAAATATTGCTCTCTGTACATTTTTGAAAATTGTGGATTTTTGAGAATTAAAAATATGCAGAAATATCAGCAGGAATATCTAAGAGTTACTGTAAAATTCGATGCCCTAATTCCATCAAGCCGCCGCGGTTCCGCGGCACGAGCATGGCTCTTGCGGCGGTTCCGCGGCCAATTTGTCTTATCATGCATTGGATTTTGCACAGTAACTCCTACTTTGCAGTGCTGGTTTTCCTGGGAATTTTTTAATATTTATTCAAGAGTTAAATTTCTGGGTTGTATTGGGAGTTCGTAGATTCGATCGGATTGTCTAATCTTGTCTATGTGTTTTCCGGATAATTTTTGAATATGTTAAAAAGTTCGACCGGATATAAATACCCAGCTTTTCCCCTGCCGGAAAATTTCCAAGTGTTGGATTTTTCCGAGGTTTAAAGACGTTCTAAGTAGTGCAAGTAACGCGATGGTCCCTCTAGAAGACAACAAACCTTAACTCGATTATGTGACCGTCTTGAACTGCCCTTTGAACCTTCGGGTTTGGGGCAGTATGGCGTGCCACATGTGAGGCGTTGGTGTTGGAGATAGTGCCCTCAGAGTCAATTATTAGGTCACAGGTACGTGATTGTAATGATTGAAGGAGGACCTATCCCGGTAGGACAGTCTTACTCGAGATGATAGTATGCTATCTGGTTTACCTTTATCATCGTGTACTGTTTTAGGTGACCTGACACGTCGCTATTACACGTTGATAGAGCCCCTAGGATTCTTGCTTGACCACCAGCAGTATGAGGGCGATCATATAAGTGGGAGCTGGGGGTCTACAAGCATATCCTTAAAAGGTCCCTAGTCGTGGGAGTTTCGAGACCGGGCATCGATACTCCATTAGTAGACTAGTGTATACAGTCGAGACCCCGACGAGGGGCGGTGGCCGGTCTCACAAGCCACTGGTGTCAGTTGGATCACCTAAGATGTATACAGGTGCTCATTGGGTTATGAGTACACCGGACAGGACTCGCCGGGAACATGCTAGTTGGTCATATACCAGACGTCAGATGGCAGTTCCCTGGTGACATGTGTGCAGGTTAGTTCATCGACCTGGGGATCGTCATTTGTCTCGTGTGAGTTCCCACTATACTTTGATTACTACCCTACCACGGCTCAAAGGAGTCGTGCAAACAGGTTTTAGTTGGGTACAGTCCCGAGCCACATGGAGGCAGTGAGCGTATCTTCAGGGGTTCGTCTCTCCCGGTATTGGGGGTGAGGTCGTGCTGTGTCTAGGAGAGCCATTACACAAAGTCCTTGGCCAAGGCAAGGAGATTTACTGGTAGGTATTCCAGTAGTATCTCAGGGTGTTCTGGGCTACACTCCGACACGACTTGTACCGCTTTTGGGGGTCTGACTTTTACCAACCCCCTAGGCCCGCCATGCGATACTCATAGACGAACGGACCGGACTGCACGGATATTGTCACTGACAGGCTCAGTAGGGTGTCAGGATGAGTTTACTCATCGACGTCCCTTTTGGTCAATAGCTGGTGGCCCGTCACGTATTGGCTTATACCTCTGACGTGCTAGTGGTTAAATCCACAGCCATAGTATTGACGAGTCTTTAGAGTCCACCACACTTACAGTTACTCAAGTTTCGGGCGAAACGCTGTAGAGGCCGTATGGAGATATGGCAGGGTCCGATCAGATACGTGCGGTATTGCACGGATCAGGATCGGACGGTTTGTACTAGTAGCCGTATAGGTTTATGGCAGGGTTCGATCAGATACGTGCGGTATTGCACGGATCAGGATCGAACGGATATTACTAGCCGGCTTTGGTTTATGCCGGTCCTAGTTTAGTACAGTGTAGATTTTGTCTCTTTGCATTTGTATCCGGACGGAATACAGATGCGGGTGTGTATGCACAGTATCGGGGTTTTCCTGTAATTTATTACGGGACCAGTTTTCTGGAGTTGCCAGTTTGCATTCCGTTCCGGCCGGTTTTCCTTTGTTCTTTCCCGGCCGGACTTTTCCGATGGAGGGGGTAATTTGCAGTTTTGCAAATTACATTTGTGGAGGGGTTTTCTTGCATAAAGGATTGATTATGATAGCTATCATTATCTTTTCCACCATGCTTTTGTTTTTATTTGTGACATGAAAGGGTATGGTTTGAAAAAGGGTAAAGCATGGTGTTTTGTTTTCTTGTCTTGGGTTGTGGTCACCTCCTTCTTCTCCTACACTCACCTCCCTCATATGATATATGTTGTTTTCCTCCACCATTTTGATATGGGATTGGCCGGCCACACATTGTGAGGAGAGGAAAAATGAGAGGTTCATTTTTGTGCTTCATTTGTTGATCTCATTTCCTTCCATAAATTGATAGCATCATTTGCCTCCAAAGTTTCATTCTTCCCTCCATCTAAAGGCAACTCCAAGACCCCAAAAAGAGACTACGATTCTACACTATATTCCTACAGCAAAACTTGGACGCGTCGATTCGCCAGCTTCGCGCCCGAGTTGCCTCGGTATTGAGGTGGGAGCCCGTAAAAGCTACAGGCGATGTGGTGCCCCTTTCCGACGAGGAGGAGACGGACGGAGATCCCGCGAGGAGATCGGAGTGGAGATGAAGACCGGAGGACTTGGATCGTCGGTATACATCTCTTCCCTTTCTTATTGGTTAGCTAGACTTGTTAATGGTTACGATCCGGAGTTTAGTGCGCGGTGGTGCCGGTTTGCAAAGTCCGCAAAATTTAAGTTATTCACCGCTTCCGCATTCCGGCGTCGGATTGACGGCCGGGGCGCCGCCGTGCACTTACAGTGGTATCAGAGCCTCGCCATTAACTTAGTCTAACTTTGTGTAATGTGTTTGCATTTCCGATCGATCAAAAAGTTCCAAAACTGCATTTTAGTTCGCATCAGTTTCTGTTGAAAATTTTTGGTCTCGAAAAATTTTTCAGGTTATAAAATATTGATGTACTGGAAAATCTAAGAGTTCTGTAAAAATTTGACGAAGTAACTCCACAGTTGGAGCGCGGAACCGCCGCGAAAACCCCATTTGTGCGGCCCTTCCGCCGCGCACTATTCACATCACTTCACCATTTTTTTACAGAGGCCTTCTGGGCTTAAAATATGGGCTTTGGAATATTAAAGTTGGGCCAATTGTTTCTGTGAGTGCTACAGTTTTCTTTGGGGCCCACTTGTTAATTGTTTGATCAATCGGAAATTTTTTAAACACATTTTTCACAGTATTTACATTATATCTGCGACCGTGAATGTCACTCGATCGGTAAATCCGGTCTAACTGCTATAGCCCGGTTAGACGGATTTGCGAACGTGACTTTCACGTTGATGTTCTATGTATTTGCTGTGATGTTGCGGATTGGTCGTGGGGGATAGCCTGGATGTAATGCTAGTACAGTTTTGTTGTATTATGTACATTTGATATTGCGGGGCGAGCGTCCGACATGTGGACGGCCGTCACTGCCTGTTTGTATTATTATTTTGGGGCACGACCTGGTTGCGGTCGATGTACCCGGTGTATGTATATTTTACTTTCTGTACTAGGATTGCCCCGCGGAGGGGTGCACGGATAGCCGGGTTCTGGAGGGCAACAAGCCCGCATCTCATGGCATTGAGACGGAGGGGGCTTCACTCTAGGATTGGCGGGCTACTCGCCGCACTCGTAGGGGGTACAGGTTAACCCAGGAGGGGTGCCCAAGTTACCGGATTCCGTGAAGTGCTGGGTGGTCCATTCACGGTGCTGAAGGGGGCTGCCTCGCTTCAGGTTTTGGCGGGTGACTTGCCGCGCCCGTAGGGGTCTAGGATTTCATTGCACAGGCTATCCACACGACCAGGGGAACGTCGGGTTTCAGTAGTGGCTCTGTGAAACCCGGGGATCCCAGATATCTGTATTGTTTCTGTGATGCTGTTCATTCTCTGTGATGTTGCATTTTATTCACGCCTTGAGCGAAATATAATATATTGGTATATATATTAGTAGATGTTGTATATGTTTTGCATCCGCGCTAGTCCAGTCCCCGCTCTGTCGTTAGTAAGCTAACCTAACGGGTAATGACGGGACCCAGTGGCGAATGCGGATGGCATATACGTACATCAGTATATTTTCGTTCTTTTTGGTGTGATCAATTGATGGGACTGCATTGATTCGGATCAATGCAAGTTTAAAAACAAACCTAATCTGATGTTGTTGGAACACTTTTCAAAAAGCTGTTATTGCAAGGACGTTTACTTTTGTTTTGCATCGTGGTATTCATTAGAATATCCTGCTCCTCAGTCGACGAGGCAAGGGCCGAGATCCCTTCACCGGGAGTGACCCCTTGGACAGAAGTTTGCGTCAGGGCATTAACTTCACTATAGCCGATTACTTTTGCTTTGCACCGTGGTATTCATTTGGAATATCCTGCACCTCATTCTACGGGGAAAGAACCGAGATCCCTTCACAGGGAGTGACCTCTTTAGCAACGGTTTTCGTCACTATATTTTTTAAAAGCTATCCGTTCCTTCGACGATATCAAGTTCATTACGTTAAAGGTTTTCGCCAGAAACCATTCGTAACCCTCCGTCGTTTCATATGGGTGGTCAATAGTATTCAAGCTGTGTATGTTGGCCAAAGTCAAGGCACAGTGATTGGTAGCTATTGGGGTATTCATATGCAGCATAGATAGATGCGTTGGTTTGGGACAGTCGTGCTGCCATTTTGGCCAAAGTCAAGGGTATGTACGGGTGGATTCAAATTAACCTGGAGAATGACGGGTAGAACTTGACATGTGACTTATGATATGTTGGCCAAAGTCAAGGTCATAAGAGCATGGGGCAGAAATCACATCGGGAGTTTCAAAAGAACTGAAACTTGCCAGATATGCGCATACCTTCTGGAGTGTGATACCGTGAGCGGATTCCGTCACGTTATCATGCGATGATAGTTGGATCCCGATTCCCACTGATGAGTTAGTTTACTCCTCGGGTGACCCCGACTAATTCTTCTTTCAGGTTTGGAGGAGAATTTGAGGTACAGTGGGAGGATTCCAGATTAGATAAATTGGTGACCATTCTGATCTAGGTTAGAGTGCACGCTGAGTGTTTCTTTTCTCTCTCTCTTTGGCAGCGACCATTGACCCGACCCTAGACTATGACTCCGTGACCAAGTTGACCGAACTTACTTAACACTGGCTTTTGGATTGTCAGAGTTGCAAACCTCATTGCCACTCCTACTTTTACCCTTTTCTCCAGGACACCCCGTTTTACTACGAACGTCCACTTCCATTGGACAAAACCATCGTATGGTTAGATACGAACTCGAAAGAATTTATTCGAGGATGGTTTCCGGTTCTGGAGAAAACGGATAGGATTATTCAGTTGTCTTTTCCTTTTACCCTCTCTCAGGTTACGAGTACTCCTTGGTTTAGGGGTAGTACACCTATTACGCAAATTGGATTGTCTTCTTCCAAACCTTTGGCTGGTGCCGACCGGTAGGGAATGAAGAAAACCAATTAGCATAACGATGGTGTGCAGAAGGTATTAAGTTCAGACAAAGCAAGGGATTAGTAGGAGGGCAAAGTAAATTGCAACAGATATTCACGACCAAACCAAATATTTCGTTACCACTCCCACATCACCTTTGTATTTCTCCAGGACAATCCGTATCACTACGAAGATCCACAGTTTATTTGGATATTCCATCGTATGGTTATATACGAACTCGAAAGGAACTTGTTCCAGTTCGGGGATGGATCCTGGTTCAGGAGAAATAGGAATAAAGTACATTCAGGTGTCTTTTATCTTCACCTTCTCTTGTGTTGCGAGTGTTCCTAGGATTGGGACAGTACACCCATTATGCTTATTGGATAGTCTTCTTCCAAACCATAGGCTGGTGCCGAACGGTAGGGAAGGAAGAAAACCATTTGGCCTAAAGGGGTGTGCAGAAGGTAAAGACTAAAGACATATGAAGGGATTTGGAGAGGTGGCAAAGAACTATACGGTTACAGTCGTGAATCTGGAAGAGGCATTACTAGGAATACCAGGATACCCCATCGAAACATTTCAATGTTTCAGTTTCACTGTGTACTGTTAATAGAAAACTGATTTCCCGATTAGGTACTTACTCCAGGGTATGTATTTACCAGATACGATTCTCACATCTGTATGGTTTTACAGATGATGAGTGGGAGTAAGTTATTGGGAATTGGGTGATTATCCTCATTATATCGGGATTCGTTGTAATCGGTGATATTTGAGGAAATCACCTGGGTTGTTTGCCGGTCGGCAAATATTTGGTTTTGAATATCCGCTGTTATGCACCAATTTCAAATTGATATATCTGTACGTCTATTTTCATAGAGTGAGATATACCTTTCTGAAATTATGTCTACGATATTTACCTATATCAGTGGATGGTTAGGTAAGGAGCATTAAACAGCGGTGTAATTCTTCTTAACCATAAGTACAGTTTTCAACCTACGACACACAGTGAATGAGTAATCAGACTCAAGGGACTTTTACAGAGTATTGTATGTTGTCCAGAGTCCATCAGGACAGAGGGGATGGTCCTCGTACTATATTCGGTTTACTTATGACTCCTCTAATTTTTAGACAGGTGTTTCGTGGAAACACAGGGTCCGAATTTGGAGAAGTTATATGTATTTGAATAGAGTAGAGAACCAGGTATAGCAAGTATCGGGATTCTTCAAAGAGATCGAAGATGTAGATACTTGTGTATGGTGTTCAGTTGATAGTAATGATTAAGAGATCTTGCTTCTCTTTCAGGTTACTCATAATTGGAAGTATTCCTAAGTTGAGTAACGCTGATCGGCCTCCTTCCATTTAGTTGACATGCGCTGGGGACAGCTGCATGATTTGAATCTGGTTCAATTAAATCAGTGCCTCTGGTTCTATATTGGATATAGAACAGTTCATATCTTAACGATGTTAAGGTACGGGGAGTTGTCCGGTTTATGATCAAAACCAGACACTGGACAACTCAAGGCACGTTTCTGTAATGGCTGTTTGTGGGTTGACCCAGGCTATGACGAGGGTTGACTTTCTACCATCTGGATGAACAATAGCGATATTGTTCTAAACTCGCCACAGTTTTATTAAAAATGGATTTTTTCAGAAAACAGTAGTGGGAGTATGGTAGAACTGGAAGTGATTCCAGAACCACAAACGATTACTGAAGATTTGATAAGGAACTTAAAGATTCAATCTGGATTGACATTCCATTGGCCACTCCGCAGATAAGGTGGGTAACTTCAGGCACCCGAGAGGTACTACAGCAGCCTCAAGGACGGTTACAGGGAAGTTCTTGTTTACCCACAATTACCATTGCTGTTGTTCCAGGCTGCGAGACCCGGCAGGAGGATGAGTATAGCGTCGTTCTAAACTTGCTTTAGAAGTGTACGTCTATATGACTCTGCCAGAGGGTTGTCGTAGTCAGTGGGAGCAGCGGAAGCATTGGTGGACAAGTAGCTTATGTCTATTTATAGACTAGAGCAGATGTAGCGGAGATAGATCATCTATTTCTGATGTGACAGTCATGGGTTTGACTTCATCAGAAAAGGGGATAGATCTGTTGAGAAGGTAGTAGGGTGTGATATCCTGGTATTTGGATGATATACACACAGTAGGAAAAGAAACTCCTACACTACGATCGGTTATACTTTGGTCGTCACACAGTGGTTTCTCCACAAAGGAAGTGGATTTTATATCAGACATACTGGTTACTGGATCTATGGTTTTAGATCTAGATTTGGGTGGTTTCCCAATCAGGGTACTTGACAGCATTCTAAGAGTATTTAGGATGGTCGACTCCTGGCACGGTAGTGTACCTGCAGGTAATGGAGTCACCCTCTCCAAAGGTGTCTTACAGACTAAAGGGGAGAGGGACGGGCATGATTGGCAGATCACTTGCTCAGGCAATTGAGTCAATCGTGAGATGTCAAGTACCACACCAGATGTTGTTCTTGCACTAGATGCAATAAGTTGACATTAATCCAATCCTGGAGAAACAGTCGGAAGCAGTTTTAGAACATAAGTGGATGTTCTAGGGATATGATAACGACAGCCTCATTCAGGAGACAGTTATCATTCCAGGCTTCCAAGGTGACATGGACGACAAGGAGGTTGTCAGAGTTGTAGTTTTCCTTCTGATGAGGGGCAGTATTTTGGACAGATGATCCAAGGCAATACTGAGGGAGGCATGGCGCAGGATACTGATTAAGTTCAGTTGACGATACAGTCTAAGAAGTTTGGATTTGGAGTCCATTTATGAGCTATGTCCCATCAGACATCCAGACACATTCTAAGACAGGTATTGCTCATTTCGGGAGATGGGTTTTCTCCGCGAACTTGAGATATAGAGAGACATGGAAAGAAACAACAAAGCGGATCCACTCACTGAGGCTATTCCTCGAACGCAATAGTTCCGCAAACGAGCTTTGTGAGACTGACTAGTAGAGGAGTTGGATGTTCGGTATCACACGGGCTGTGAGTATGCGACATCGCAATAATTAGCCTTGAGTGCAAGTGGGAGATTGTTGGAGATAGTGCCCTCAGAGTCAATTATTAGGTCACAGGTACGTGATTGTAATGATTGAAGGAGGACCTATCCCGGTAGGACAGTCTTACTCGAGATGATAGTATGCTATCTGGTTTACCTTTATCATCGTGTACTGTTTTAGGTGACCTGACACGTCGCTATTACACGTTGATAGAGCCCCTAGGATTCTTGCTTGACCACCAGCAGTATGAGGGCGATCATATAAGTGGGAGCTGGGGGTCTACAAGCATATCCTTAAAAGGTCCCTAGTCGTGGGAGTTTCGAGACCGGGCATCGATACTCCATTAGTAGACTAGTGTATACAGTCGAGACCCCGACGAGGGGCGGTGGCCGGTCTCACAAGCCACTGGTGTCAGTTGGATCACCTAAGATGTATACAGGTGCTCATTGGGTTATGAGTACACCGGACAGGACTCGCCGGGAACATGCTAGTTGGTCATATACCAGACGTCAGATGGCAGTTCCCTGGTGACATGTGTGCAGGTTAGTTCATCGACCTGGGGATCGTCATTTGTCTCGTATGAGTTCCCACTGTACTTTGATTACTACCCTACCACGGCTCAAAGGAGTCGTGCAAACAGGTTTTAGTTGGGTACAGTCCCGAGCCACATGGAGGCAGTGAGCGTATCTTCAGGGGTTCGTCTCTCCCGGTATTGGGGGTGAGGTCGTGCTGTGTCTAGGAGAGCCATTACACAAAGTCCTTGGCCAAGGCAAGGAGATTTACTGGTAGGTATTCCAGTAGTATCTCAGGGTGTTCTGGGCTACACTCCGACACGACTTGTACCGCTTTTGGGGGTCTGACTTTTACCAACCCCCTAGGCCCGCCATGCGATACTCATAGACGAACGGACCGGACTGCACGGATATTGTCACTGACAGGCTCAGTAGGGTGTCAGGATGAGTTTACTCATCGACGTCCCTTTTGGTCAATAGCTGGTGGCCCGTCACGTATTGGCTTATACCTCTGACGTGCTAGTGGTTAAATCCACAGCCATAGTATTGACGAGTCTTTAGAGTCCACCACACTTACAGTTACTCAAGTTTCGGGCGAAACGCTGTAGAGGCCGTATGGAGATATGGCAGGGTCCGATCAGATACGTGCGGTATTGCACGGATCAGGATCGGACGGTTTGTACTAGTAGCCGTATAGGTTTATGGCAGGGTTCGATCAGATACGTGCGGTATTGCACGGATCAGGATCGAACGGATATTACTAGCCGGCTTTGGTTTAAGCCGGTCCTAGTTTAGTACAGTGTAGATTTTGTCTCTTTGCATTTGTATCCGGACGGAATACAGATGCGGGTGTGTATGCACAGTATCGGGGTTTTCCTGTAATTTATTACGGGACCAGTTTTCTGGAGTTGCCAGTTTGCATTCCGTTCCGGCCGGTTTTCCTTTGTTCTTTCCCGGCCGGACTTTTCCGATGGAGGGGGTAATTTGCAGTTTTGCAAATTACATTTGTGGAGGGGTTTTCTTGCATAAAGGATTGATTATGATAGCTATCATTATCTTTTCCACCATGCTTTTGTTTTTATTTGTGACATGAAAGGGTATGGTTTGAAAAAGGGTAAAGCATGGTGTTTTGTTTTCTTGTCTTGGGTTGTGGTCACCTCCTTCTTCTCCTACACTCACCTCCCTCATATGATATATGTTGTTTTCCTCCACCATTTTGATATGGGATTGGCCGGCCACACATTGTGAGGAGAGGAAAAATGAGAGGTTCATTTTTGTGCTTCATTTGTTGATCTCATTTCCTTGCATAAATTGATAGCATCATTTGCCTCCAAAGTTTCATTCTTCCCTCCATCTAAAGGCAACTCCAAGACCCCAAAAAGAGACTACGATTCTACACTATATTCCTACAGCAAAACTTGGACGCGTCGATTCGCCAGCTTCGCGCCCGAGTTGCCTCGGTATTGAGGTGGGAGCCCGTAAAAGCTACAGGCGATGTGGTGCCCCTTTCCGACGAGGAGGAGACGGACGGAGATCCCGCGAGGAGATCGGAGTGGAGATGAAGACCGGAGGACTTGGATCGTCGGTATACATCTCTTCCCTTTCTTATTGGTTAGCTAGACTTGTTAATGGTTACGATCCGGAGTTTAGTGCGCGGTGGTGCCGGTTTGCAAAGTCCGCAAAATTTAAGTTATTCACCGCTTCCGCATTCCGGCGTCGGATTGACGGCCGGGGCGCCGCCGTGCACTTACAGTTGGCTTGACCCTTCTACGGCTGGACCGTTGGTACTGAGGCACGAAGTGAATGTCTTTGAACTTATTTCTTGAGTTGAGCTGTTTCGGGAAAACTTGGGTGTTCGATTGTTCGATCGGAAAGTTTAACATTTTCTATCTTATTCGGAATGTGATACAATACTTGGAATCCACAAGCAGTTATGAGATAATTGAATGAATGTTATAAACATAGCAGTTTAGTCTCACTTGATCGGTTGCCACGGAATTTTGATGTGATCAAAAGTTCGTCGCAATCACGTAGCGTACGCGGATACTCGCCGGGTAAACTTAATAGACAGCCTCGCTCCATATCCCCGACTAAGTGACTGTAGGAGAACCCCGTCTCCGAAAGCATCCGTTCGGGTGCTCGCGGTAGCGGTGTTCCGCCTTGGTGCACTTCGTCGACGGTATCGGGGGTGCGGCCGCCTACTAAAGTTTGCGACGAGTATTCGATCAGGATGTCGAGAATCCTGTTGAATTGCCCGACTTGATATTGAAAAGTGTTTTCGATTTTGAGACTAAAATGCGGGGTTTATAATTGTTAGGCATGCGATGTCTAATTAATTCATTTGATTAGGCATGCGATGTCTATGGAGGTTGCGGATTCCAACTGTTGTAGTTTTACACTTTCTTTTCTGTGACCGTAAGTGTAATATGTGATATCGCCAGTTTCGTTGCTATATGTCAACGACAATTGGGATGGACATATTTACTTACGTTGATGACATGTGATGTTATGTGTTGCTGGATATGTTATATTGGATCGTCGTGTTTGAATAGCCGGGGGTTTTTATGTGAGATGAGTGTTTTTCATTTTCATTCATGTAAAAACTTGTATGTAATATTCTTTTATTGGGGCACTTCCAGGTTGCGGAAGATGTCACCTTTTGTATATTATTTACTTTTCCGCACTAGGATAGACCCAAGGAGGGGAGCACAAGTAACCGGGTTCTGGAGTCCAGTGGGAGACCAACTCGAGGAGTCGAGTCCGGGTCTCTTAACTCTAGAATTGGTAGGGTTTCTTGCCGCTCTCGTAGGGGTCTAAGGGTGTGGGTTTGGCTATTCATCACGACCGTGGAATCCGTGTTTTATACTGGCTCGTATTGAAAACACGGACGTCCTAGTATATCCAATATTTCATATGATTCTTCTGCTGCTATATCTGTGATGTGATCATGCGATGTTCTGTGATAGATACTATATATAGTATATATGATATATTATATAGGCGTTACTTATGTTTTACACCCGCGCTAGCCCTGCCCCGCTCTGCCGTTAGTTACCTAACCTAACAGTGCACGAGGGGACATCGAGGCGAATGCGGATGGCATAAGTGTACGTCGTATTTATCTGTGATGTTTAGGTACTTAAATGATGGGACTTCATTAATGTGATTAATGAAAGAAAAGAAACCTAAGATGTTGTAGAATCAAATTTCAAAATAAAACAGGTAGCTACAGTTCTTGCTTTGCATAGCGGTATATGAGATATATCCTGCACCTTATTCGATGAGGAAAGGACCGAGATCCCTTCACCGGGAGTGACTCCTTTAGCAATAACTGGCAGATGCTACACACTCGGTTTGTCTTTTGATTGCTTTTAAGAGTTTCTGCTTTGCACCACGATATATATGATATATCCAGCACCTCATTCGACGAGGAAAGGACCGACGATCCCTTCACCGGGAGTGACTCCTTTAGCAAAACTAGAAAAGCCTCAAAAACACTCCATTTTAAAATCATTTGATTCTACAACGATATCAAGTTCATTACGCAATAGGTTTTCAGAAAAACCTGTCGTAGCCCTCCGTCATTTCAGATAAGTCCTGTTTAGTATTCGTGCTGCGTTTGTTGACCTTGTCAAGGCGCAGTGTGCGGTAGCTAACCAGTATTTATCTGCTTATGCATATGATGCAGATTGGGTTAGGGTAGTCGTGCGGCCTTGTTGACCTTGTCAAGGGTCGTGCGGGTGGGTTTGATTCAATCAAGAAATGACGGGTTGAACTTAACTTGCGATCTATGGTTTGTTGACCTTGTCAAGGTCATAGATCGTTCGGGGCAAAAATATTATCGGGAATTTCAAGTGTTGAAATTTGCAATGAGATTGCATACCTTCTATGAGATAGTTGGATCTCGATACCCGCTGCGAGTAATTGTTACTCCTGGGAGAGTTTTACACATTACAATTAGCCGATCAAGTAGGTGTCTAGAAAGGTGTCAACGGGGTTACGCCTCTGGGAAAACGAGGTTTACTTTAATTAGGTTCGTGCGAAAGCACGGGGGACCTCCCTCAAAGTACCGACACTGGCCTGGCTGAAAGATTGGCGAACTTGTAGTGTGTAATTAATCTCGGCTAGTCTTTCCTTTTAGGGTTTGAAGGAAGATTTGATAAAAACAGTGGGAGCCATCCTGATTAGATAAAATAATAACCAATCTGATCTTGCAAGAGCGCACGCTGAGTGTTTTCTTCTCTCTCTCTCTCCAGGTAGCGACCATATCACGCCTTAATCAAGATAATAATACGGATATTTGACCGAACCCGCTTGTTATACTGAGCTGGGGAACGTTGGTCCCGCTCCAACTTATAATTGTTATAAGACAGAGCAGGAAATTGGGGATTACCAGAATTCCCGTGCCACCCAAACGAAGAGAGTGCATGCTGATGCATCATCTTCGCGTGTGTTCATTACAAAGAACTGTTTCTCGGTATCCTCCGAATCCTGGGTATATGATACCGGATCAGGATCCCAGATATGTAATCTGTTACATAGGGCTACAAAAATGTAGAAAAACTGAGAACGGGTGATAAGTTTCATAAGACAGAAAATGGGGCAAGTGTTGCAGCCAAGTCTGTTGGTCACTGTCACCCTGTATTCCAAATACAATGATTCTGAACGAATGTTATTAGATACCAAACCTGATATGCAAAATCATATCAATCTCTTTATTAGTAAAGAAATGATAAAATTTTGTATTGTTGGATAATGTTTTGAACATTTCCTATATCAAAAGTTGATCGGTTCAGGCACGTTATCTAAAAGCATTAATGTTCTAAATCAAACTACAGTTCTTAGTATACAGAACACACACAAGAGGAAGAGTTCAGAAATGAACGAATTTTTCTTGAGGTATTGAAGACTAGGTCATATCAATGCGACCTGACTAGCTGAAGTTACATTTAGATGCATATTTAAATCTGTTTGAATTTACATCTTGTGAAACTTGCCAGTCATGTCACAAAGATAAGATGACCATAGCTCCGTTTACTGGAAACAGAGAAAGAGTTAGTGAACTCTTGGGATGATACATGTTGATGTATGTTAGGTCCCCTGTCTACATATGCCAGGACTGGTTCTTTGTACTTCGTTACATTCTCTGATGATCTCTCAAGATTCAGTCATAAGTTCTTGTTGAAACACAAGTCCGAACCTTTTGAGATATTCACAGAATATAATTTAGAAGTAGAAAACCAAATCACGGGTATAAGTATTATGTCCTTTGATGAGATCGAGGAGGAGAATACTTGAGCACGGAAATCCTGGATTATTCTGAAGGAAAATGAGATTCTCTCTCAGCATTACTCCTCCGAATACACCATAGCACGATGGTATATCGGGGCGGAGCAATAGCACCCTATGTGATATGGTGTGCTCTATGATGAGTACTACTGAGTTTCCTATTTCCTTTTGGGAGTTATGCACTTGAGAAGCTGCATACCAATTGAATAGGGTTCGAATCAGATCACAGCCTACCACTCCATATGAGATATGGTATGGGAAGAGCCCATGTCTTAAGCTAGTTAAGATTTGGGGTTGTCCAGCCTATGTCTGAAAAGCAAAATCCGGACAAGCTCGAGGCAAGGTCTGTTATGTAGAACTGGAAATGTTCCAGATATACAAACTGCAGCTGATGATTTGAAAGAACCAAAGGATTCAATAGTTACCAACGAATCTCAGCCTCTCCGCCGATCTAGTAAGGTTCCTCACCCGCCTGAGAGATACTTCGTTTTCTCTATGACAGTGGGAGCGAGGATTGCATCATGAGATGATGACCCAACTAGTTTCGAGCTGGCCATCAGGAGTAAGACTCTGTATGAATGGCTGGATGCTTAGCGATCTGAGATGGAATCCTTATACACCAACAAAGTATGGACTTTGGTTGCTATATCTGAAGGGTTAAATCCCCATCAGGAGCAAGTATATCTTGAGAAGATTACTTGGTGTACTTGGAAAGGTTAAGACTTTCAAAGCAAGACTTGTTAAAGGCTTTCGTCATCAACCAGGCGTGGATAATGATGAAACCTTTTCCAGTGGTTATTCTTAAGTCCATCCAGATCCTACCTGCCACGGCTACAGACCATGACTACGATATCTGGTGGTTGGGTGTCATGACTGCTTTTCTAAATGATGTTTTAGAAGAGAGCGTCTATAAGTACACAGCCAGAGGGCTACGTAGACAGTGGGAGCAGCGGAAACGTGTGCAAAATGCTTTATAGGATAAAGCAGACATCGCGGAGTTGGAACATCTGTTTTGATGTGTTAGTCAAAGAGTTTGACATCATCAAAATGGTAGATGAACCTTGTATAAACAATAAAGGTAGTAGGGAGTATAGTGACGATCCTCGTAGAGTACGTGGATGACATGCTCTTGATAGGGAAGGAGTTTCCTATGCTACGCTCGGTCAATCTCCGCTTATCACAATGATTCTCCATATAGGATCAAAGTTATACCTCCTAAATCCTGGGTTTTGGATCTATGAGATAGATCTAATTGGATGTTAGGATTCTCACTAGTTGTAGTGAGATGGTATCAATCGATCCTGGGGAGAATCACTGGAAGGGTTCCACGGTGATAAAGACGACTGAATGTCAGTCGCAGGCATTGTCTTTACCCTCAGTAAAGGGACGGTATGTTGGAAGAGTTCCAAGCTAGATACCGTGGCATACTAGACGATTAAGGCTGGATACATCGCTACTTAAGATGCTACCAAAGAGGATGTTTGGGTGTATATTGTTCATGAGATGAACTTAGTTCCTCCCATTGTGTGACAATGGAGTTGTGGCTTATTCCTCCCATTGTGTGACAATGGAGTTGTGGCTTATGCCAAGGAACGCCCGTCCCATCAGTGATCCATACATATTCTAAGGCAGTGTCACCTGATCATGGAGATAGGTTATCTCCAGGGTGATCGAGGTTAGGAGAGTAGACTCAGAGGACAACACGGCGGATCCCCTCACAAAGGCCTTTTCCCAGAGAGAGACTTTTATGGGATGGTTGAGTATGAGATACTACAACCACTGCTATCAGATGGCCCTAGTGCAAGTGGGAGATTTTTAGTTATATGTATGCCCTAGAGGCCATTACTGTACATTGGATGTATATTGTAGTGGATGCTGGGACATATATAGGGAGGACTTTCTTGCTCGACATGATAGTATGCTATCTGGTTACTCTTTACCTTAACGTGTACATTGATTGTCTCTCTGTTACATGTTGGTAAACCCCTTAGGATGCGTACTTGACTACCTGGACTATGATGCGGATCATACTAGTGGGGACATGGTAGTCCATAAGTACATCCTTCAAGGTCCCTAGTCGTGGGTGTATCGAGACGGGGCATCGATATACCAGAGTAGACTAGCGTATACCTTCTCGACCCATACAGATGGGCGATGGATGATCCCATATCCATTAGTGTTTGACATCAGAGATGATATACAGGTGCTCAGTGGAGACTGGGTACACTGGACGGACTCGCCGAGAACTCCCAGATGGTATTATACCTTACGTCAGATAGCAGTTCTCTGGTGACACTGGTACAGAGTAGTCTGTTGACCCAAGATCGTCATAGAGTCTTGTGTGGTTCCCACTGTGCTTTAATTTCCACCTTACCACGTCCAAGAGGGCGTGCAAAACGGTGGTTTTTGGGTACAGTCCCGAATCACATGGAGGCAATGAGCGATAGGAGGGGATTCGTCTCTCCCGGTATAGGGAGTTGATGTTGCGCTGTGTTCGATTGGCTATAACCGGAAATCCCTGGCCAGGGTTGCTGAGATTTACTGGTAAGTGTTACCAGTAGTTTCTCAAACTGTTATAGACCTCATATCGACACGACTTATCGAGCTATTGTGGTCTGACTTTTACCACCCCTAGGCGAGATATGCGACATATCAAACGATCAGACCGGACTGTACGGTAAGTGTTACTGGTTGGATTCACAGGAGTGTGAGCGGGCTTGCTCGTCGATCTTCTGATCGCTCAATACCCGGGTGGCCGTTACGTTTAGAAGACCGCTTACGGCTTGTGGGTGCTTGATATGATCATCACCTGCTGCCGGCGTATTGACGAGTCTTTAGAGTCCTACACAGAGGTTTCCTGGCTCAAGCGAAACGAAATAGGAGCGCATATGAGATATGTGCGGGACCGAGAATAATGTGTGTATGTGATACCGTATTCTATTCTCGTAATGAATGTATCGATTGGTTGTATGCGATATAACCTAGTTATCGAATCAAGGATTGATTCGATAAGCCGATACATAGGATACTAGTCGGTTATATGCGATATGACCGGATCGTTAAATCAAGTGTTGATTTAATGATTTAATGTATAATTATATATTTGATATATAACTTTGGATTAACTAGTATTGGTTCACTTTAAAATGGATTTTCTCACTTGCATTGCACAAGTTGTATATGTGATATACTTTTGTGCACTTGATTGTATCATGTTTGATGATACATGTTTACTTGAGTTTGTGTAAAGATTAAACCATGGTTATTTAAATGGTTAGGGTTTTAATTTTCATATCTATTTATTTATTTATTTATTATGGAAATGATAATGAGAAAAATGGTGGCTTTCTTTGTTTGTTCATGAAGCTTCATGAAGCTTTGACTAAAGTGACCATTTTGTCTCATCCTTAACTCTAACCATTTCACTTAACCATAGTTCTCTCTCTACACTTAACCATGGTTATAGTTATGATAAGAATAATCTTTTTTCTATTTTTCTATTTATTCTTATGATAATTATCTTCTTCTTCTTCTTCTTCTTCTTTAAGAAGAAAAAGCTTGATAGCTTTAATGGCAACTTGAGCAAATGAGTGAGAAATCCAATTCTAAAGTGAACCCACTTCCTATTTCTTCATCCTCTACCTCTTGCCAAGTAGTATAGGGTGTTTTCTTCACAAGTTTCATGAATTGGTGAAGCGGGAGCTTGAACTTGTGATGCCTCGACGTAGATCATCTTCGGCATCGTAGTCGATGACCTAGCCCGCCCATTTCTCCGATGAAGCCGACGCTAGAGCCCGGATTTGGATTTGGACAGCGAGGAGACTTCATCATGGAGCTATGGAGGTGGAGAACCGGATCTACAAAGGTTGTATTTCCGTTCACTTAGTTAAGTTGTTAACTAGCTTCTAGTTTCGCCTAAAATTCTAGTTAACGATCCGTATTAGGGTTTTTCGGCACTTGTAAAATTTGAAATTGGCATGGTTGATGCCTTGTGAGACCTCATTAGTGTGCCTAGAAACCCTGCACTTGCAGCTGCAACAGCACACGTAGTAGCAGCACAAGCAGCCCCAGCATCAACACCATCAACAACAACAACAACAGCTTCAGCTTCAGCTGAAGCAACAGCAACAGCATCAGCTTCAGCAACAACAGTTTCAGCAGCACAGCAGCAGCCCCAGCAACTGCAGCACCCTCTTCCTCTTCTCTTCTCCTCCTGACCCTGCATCATAGGGTCGAGTGAGGTATAACCTCTGAGCTCCACGTTCTTGTTTACTAGAATTGTGTGTTGGTTTAGCTTAATTAGTGTTTAAATTGAGTATTAGTGCTAGATTTGTGTTTTAGGAGGTCATTAAGCTAAGTTATAGTTGTTATCGCTTAATCAACTCTATTAGGCGTTATTTATTCTGCTTTAGCCTAGTAGTGTCGCTAGATTTAGCTATATAGCCTTATGTTACTAAACTGAAACTTTAAAATGCGGTTTTTGACACATATCATAGGATATTGTGATCTGCTACTATTGTGTGCATTCTCTAGCCTAGCAAACACATGCAGAATAGTGTGCAGGCAGTGTAGGATAGTGTGTCTCAACCCGAGCCCCTCCCACCGGAGGTCGACCGGTGGCCTCCTCTTGCCGGTCCGGCGACGCCGGCCCCTTGTTGAGCAGTATGTGTGTGTTTTGTGTATGTGGGTGTCTGTGGAGATTGTCCTGAGATTGATATTATTTACTTTTTGGGTTCTTACCTTGGACAGAATCTGGGTTGTTTAGCCAAGTTATTGTGTTTTGGTGGACTTTGATGTTAACTTGGGTGTTTTGGTTGGAAAACAGGGTGTTTCAAGGTGTTTGTAGTTAGATTTACCCTAAGTTATGCTGTTGGTATCACTTGTTTCCTGTTAACTTACCCAGTTCCTTAAAATACCCTAGTGTTGCACACTTGATGTTTAAACTAAGCCCTTGATGATATATGAAATCTGCTGTTATTAGGGTAACCTTTTTAGTAATCACACATATACACTAGGTTGTGAATGATGTTAGGATCCTAGGGTAGAGACCTGGGCACACTCCACCGGAATTGGGTCGGTACCACCGCCCCTGCCGCCGGCCATGTTGTGGAAGAATGCTTTGAATTTTGGCTAGATAAGTGTCTGTAGGTATTGTGATGTATTTGGTCCTATTTGATTTACTTGTTTTTGTTCCAGATGAAATCTGGGACCATTTACCTATTTTTAGCGTGGCGGTACTTACGCGACACGTACGATACGTATCGAATTGGTTTGCTGTGTATCACAGCGTGTCTCTGTGTGCCACCGCGTGTCGCGTTGGGTTTTGGCATATGCACACACGTTACGTATACACGTGCGTCTAGTTCGCGACGCGAGCTTCTCGCTTGATTTCGATATCGCGTATTTGCGTGGTATGTGCTTATATATGGATTCATTGTGTAAATTCCAGGTTCGCAGGCGGGTACGTCAGACGCCGCCAGGAAGGAAAGCAGGTGGTCGGCTATACTTAGCACACGACCATGTGAGTAGATTTAATATCTACGGGGAAATCGCCCGTATGGCGTTAAGCGTCAGGGCGTATTAGGATATTTAGTCATGTGCGTTCATATAGATATACTCGTAGCATACTTTTCTGTTACATGTAGAACTGGTAGTATAGAACACTGCACTGTCACTAACGGTTCAAGTTGCACGAGCACGATTTATTATGCTACACTCACACCGTTAGTGATTGCCATGACACTTACATTATAGGATTGTTATAAATTACATATCGTTGATTCCGCTTCATTGATGCTTGTCATGATTTGCCGTATATTAGCATATGTTATATTCATACCATGCACACTGTGTACTCACTTTTGTGCATAACTTCATTGATATATCACTACCTGTGCACATGTACCCTCTATATTCATCTTAGCGCATACCTATCTTGATATATTTACCTTGTGCCCATTTACATCATATATCCATACTTGGGTACATATACATCATATGTCCTAATTAGTGCACATGTACATTGCTATATTCACATTGCGTACTTATCCTTTCGTACATCAATACCTATACACATATACATATTTACATACATGGATGATATTGACATGATTTAAAAACTAAGGGACCGCATGCGATATTTTCAAAAACTGGATCTTTTAAAAGTGCGGTTTTCCCTTTCTTTTATTCTTAGTGTCATACGACACATTGCATGGATTTACGCATTGAGTTTTGGATTTCGTATGATTTCTGGATTTGAGAACCGTGGTATGATTTTAAGAAAATACGCACTATTTTAAAAATCCGGTTTCTCTTTATATGATATTTCAGTGCGTCCACCATGAGTTTTCTCGGTTCCAGAGAGCTTGTATGAGTATACCCGATTCGAGGAGTGGTAGGTACCGATTGTAGGTACATGGTGGACCCAGTATGGTACCCCGGGGCAAGAAGACTCGTGTTGTTAGACGGTACGCCCGGCTGAGGGACTACTACCTACCAGTGATTGGTTAGACCTAGCGATTATCCGGAGGATACCGACCAGAGTCGATAGAGGATACGGGACGACGCGTACTGCCGAGGCCGATGGCCAGTTCTGCAGACGGAGCCCGTGGGCAGATCCGATGGACGGACGCCCGATACTGGAGGATTTGCGTGTCGATACTAGAAACGGCTGATTTTATGATATTTCGAGTGCCGATATTGGGCACTCACGATTTTATGAGATTTACAGGATTTGAGGGCCGATGAGGATGACGGCGCCTGAGTTTTATTGGGATTTGGGTGTATTGATGGACACACCAGTATTTTCCACATTGATATTCCGTGTAGATATTATTTCTTCCCATGCTCAGCATTCAGTATTTTACATCTCATCCTGTATCTATTGTACCTGATAGAGTACACATGCTTGCACGATCTTTGCATACCCGGCTCATTCTATATAGGATTGTTAGATTTCATTGCCAGACATGATTATCGTATACCTTGCTCATTATATGGAGAGACTATTAGGTTGCACTTGTTGCATGATTTGTGCATCCAGTTCATCATATAGATGTTATCTGTTGGCATAGGTTAGAGTATCGCAGCACGTGCATACTCGTGATTAACTTTATATGTTATCTATTATTCACGAGTTGGCAATTCACCCCCGTTGTGCCACAGTGCTTGCAGGTTGCCCTTTGGAGTAGTCGCGGCTGGCTGTTTATCGCATCTTTTGACACAGATACCACTGCTGTGGCGTGCTATCCCTTTTGCTATTAGGTGGGTTTTGTGAGGTATCTATTTACCTTTCAGTTGTACATTATTGTATCTAGTATTCTCCATCTACTTTCATGTATTGACTTAGAGACCAGTTGTGAGGACAATTTATATTATTTTTGTACTCTGGTGTCGAGCTCGTTGTGAGCCGACTTTATTTATGCAGTCTTATCTTTTATAATATTTGTTTTCATTTTACTACCCATTCTTCGCTACGGCATCGTATATTATATTGTGGTGTTTATTCTGCCGTTAGGCGCGATTCTCCCGTTTGGGATGCTCTATTTTGTTTCACATGTCACTTTTACTTATATTATGTCTTTTACCCGATTTTAGGGCAAATTGTTATAAAGGAAATGCTGCCAAAATTATTAAAATAATACTTGAACTTTAAAAGGATTTTTACTAAATTACTTAAGGTTTTCTAAACATTTTCCAAACGCTTCTACTAAAATGTTTTAACACTCTACATTTTAAATGGTTTTGATTTCTGGGTTTCGGCTTACTTAGTCGCGTTACGCCTGTAGACGTCACGTGGTTAAGTGCCGGTTACGGGCCGAACTTTGGGTCGTGACAAAGTTGGTATTAGAGTGTTGGTTTTACCTTTGGAGTGTAGGATGACCCTGGTATGATAGAGTAGGTGGCTGAAGCAGACTAGCGTAGCGTGTGTATGTTCCGCGGCATACTCACGACGCGGTACTCCGCCTAAGCGACCTTAGGACTTATTGATTGAAATTCCTTCTTGATTATATGTATATTCGTGTGATTCGATTTCCGTATCCTCATCGAATCCTACCTTCTTTTCAGCCATTATGCCGCCAAAGACTACGAGGGCACAGAGAGCGACTGCGAGAGCCGAGATTCGAGTTGACTTGTCCGAGACGAGGACTAATCCAGGTAGTGCACCCGTTATACCAGAGCAGACTGTTCCTCCTACGACAGATCAGATTGCCACGCTAAGTGCTGGTATGCAGGAGATGCACCAGACGGTGGGATCTAGTATGCAGGAGATGCGCCAGATGATAGGATCGCTAGTTGAGACGCTTCGAGCGCAGCGACCAGAGATAGCTCCACCCGTCACGGGGACCACGATGGTACCTACAGTACAGGCCATTGCCCCTGCAACTACGGAGGTGATTGCAGTATCACTATCAGAGTTCATGAAGCTGAAGCCTCTGGTCTTCACAGGGAACGATGCAGCCGAGGACCCACAGTCTTTCACTGATAGGATGGCCCGGATATGCCGTTCTCTCAGATGCTCAGATGCGAGATGGGTAGAGTTCGTGAGCTTTCTCCTGGAAGGTCTTGCACAGAAATGGTGCGAATCGGTCGAGAAGGGTAGAGCAGCAGGTCTTCCTCCTATGACCTAGACAGAGTTCGTGACGGTGTTCCTTGCCCGCTTCCTTCCCCAGAGTGTTAGGGATGCCCGAGCACGCAGATTTGAGTCCTTACGCCAGACACCAGAGATGACAGTGGCAGAGTACGATGTGCTGTTCACCGAGCTATCAGTTTATGCTCCATACCTAGTGGCTACTAAGGAGATGCGAGTCAAGAGATTTTTCCGAGGCTTGCTTACACCCATGTTCCTTGCGATCAGAGCACAGCATTACGAGACATATGCAGCAGCTGTAGACGCAGCCCTATTAGTCGAGGAGCGCCTTGCAGAGACTTCGGTAGTTCCAGGGCCGAAGAGAGTTCATACTGATACAGCAGCACAGAGACTTCCATTCAGACGCCGTGATAGACATCGTATAGGTGGCAGAGACTCGGGGCGAGATCATATGTTTAGCTTTTATCCCCAGGAGGGTCAGCAGTCATCGCGTGGATACTTTGGATGTGGTAGTCTCCATCACCGCGTCAGAGATTGTGCCGAGACACGCCGGAGGGAGCCAGCAGTACCGCATGTCACACTTCCACCTTCCCCACCCCACACGGCGTTGCCTATTGTACCCACAGTTGCTCCGCGTCAGACCCATGCACAGAGAGGCCGTGGTCGCGGAGGGTTTGTTCCTAGAGGATGAGGTGGCCGAGGCAGAGGACAGCCAGTTGTTAGTGGGGGACCGCCAGTTGTTAGTGGAGGACCGCCAGTCACAGGTGGAGGACAGGCACGGGTTTTCGCGTTGACGCATCAGGAAGCGCAGGCGTCCAATGCGGTGGTCTCAGGTACCCTATCAGTATATTCTGTTGACGCACACGTATTGTTCGATCCCGGATCCACGCACTCGTATGTCTCCACACACTTTGTGCCGAGTTTGGGTAGAGAGTCTGGGTTACTTGATCAGCCGCTGGTTATGACCACTCCCATAGGAGAGTCGTTTGTGGCTAGGCACGTATTCCGATCCTGTGTTGTCCGTATTGGCGAGAGAGAGTTGCCTGTCAACTTGATCCTTCTTGAGATGTTGGACTTCGACGTTCTTTTGGGCATGGATTGGTTAGCCACGTGCTATGCGTCTATGAAATGCTGCGAGAAGACAGTTAGATTTTGTTTTCCCGGCAGGTCGGCTTTTGTTGTGCATGGGGACCGTGGTGTCGCCCTTCACAGATTGATTTCTTCTCTTCGCGCTGGACAGCTTTTGAGGAAGGGATGTCAGGGATTTCTAGCCTATGTTTGCGATAATAGAGCTACAGATGTTCCGTTGGACCAGGTTCCGATTGTTCGCGAGTTCCCTGATGTATTCCCTGATGAGCTTCCTGGGCTACCGCCTGAGCGCGGCGTTGTGTTCTGTATTGATTTGATTCCCGGCACGGGGCCTATTTCTATACCGCCTTATCAGATGGCCCCGGCGGAGCTTAGTGAGTTGAAGAGTTAGTTGCAAGATTTGCTGGATAAGGGACTTATTCGACCCATTGTTTCTCCTTGGGATGCTCCGGTCCTGTTTGTCAAGAAGAAGGACGGAAGTTTACGTTTGTGTATCGACTACCGCCAGCTGAACCGGGTTACCGTGCGGAACAGATATCTGTTGCCACGCATGGACGACTTGTTCGACCAGCTTAAGGGGGCAGGATATTTTTCGAGAATAAATTTGCGATCAGGCTACCATCAGCTGCGGGTTCGACAGGAGGACATTCCGAGGACAGCTTTCCCCATGCGCTACGGCCATTATGAGTTTTTGGTGATGTTGTTCGGACTCACCAATGCGCCAGCAGCATTCATGGACTTGATGAACCGTATGTTCAGGCCGTACCTTGACTTGTTCATCATCATATTCATTGACGATATCTTGGTGTATTCCCGGAGCAGATAGGAGCATGAGCAGCACCTGCGGATCACACTGCAGACCTTGAGGGAGCACCAGCTTTTCGCAAAATTCTCCAAGTGTGCATTCTGGCTTGACAGCGTAGACTTCTTGGGTCATGTGATTACACGGGATGGTATATGTGTAGACCCGAGGAAGGTCGAGGCCGTTCAGAGTTGGCCCAGACCTATATCCGTTATTGAGATACGCAGCTTTTTAGGACTGGCCGGCTACTACAGGCGATTTGTACAGGATTTCTCCCGCATTGCTGCACCTTTGACCGGTTTGACCCGGAAGGGAGTTTCGTTCGATTGGACGGAGGAGTGCGAGCACAGTTTTCAGCAGCTACGGACTTGTTTGACTACGGCGCCAGTGGTATCATTGCTTTCAGGATCAGGTGGTTTTGTGGTCTATTGTGACGCTTCACGAGTGGGTTAGGGTGCGTATTGATGCAGCATGACAGGGCGATCGCGTATGCTTCACGACAATTGAAGAAACATGAACAGAACTATCCCACCCACGATTTAGAGATGGCTGCAGTGGTCTTTGCACTTAAGATCTGGCGACATTACTTATACGGCGAGTCGTGCCAGATATTCACTGATCACAAGAGCTTAAAGTATATATTTTAGCAGTAAGACCTAAATCTCCGATAGCGCCGTTGGATAGAGCTAGTAAAGGACTACGATTGCGAGATCTTATATCACCCGGGCAAGGCTAATGTAGTGGCAGATGCTTTGAGCAGGAGACCTGAGGGTAGTCTATCTTGTTTGAGCGCAGTACAGAGGCAGTCATCGGCAGATTAGCCGACTTTATGCGACAGCCGAGTGCAGTTCGAGTTCACGCAGATCGGGGGACAGCTTGCGCATGTTCGTGCACATCCACAGTTGCTTGACCGTATACATGAGGCACAGTGCAGTGATGACCGTTGTTCAGAGATCATGGCACAGATTGGACAGGGCAGATTCTCCAAGTTCATGATTGATGATCAGGGGATATTACGATTTGTATCTAGACTGTGCGTACCAGATGCTGAGGGACTGCGGCGCGATATTCTTGAGGAGGCACATCGATCGGTGTACAGTGTCCATCCCGGTTCCACCAAGATGTATCATGATATCAGAGAGGTCTACTGGTGGGACGGAATGAAGAGGGACATCACAGACTTCGTGTCGAGATGCCTAACTTGCCAGCAAGTCAAGGCCGAGCACCAAAGGCCCGCAGGAGAGCTACAGCCGTTACCCATTCCAGAGTGGAAATGGGAACAGATTTCGATGGATTTCGTTGTGGGTCTACCCAGGACTAGGCGAGGGTATGACTCCATTTGGGTGATCGTGGATCGTTTGACAAAAGCGGCTCACTTCCTGCCAGTGAAGAAGACTTTCGGATTTGCTCAGTACGCCCAGATTTACATCGACGAGATTGTACGACTGCAAGGGGTCCCAACATGTATTGTGTCCGACCGAGGCACCTAGTTTACTAGCCGACTATGGCAGAGGCTTCAGGAGGCCTTGGGCACCCGCTTGAGTTTCAGCACAGCATTTCATCCGCAGACCAACGGTCAGTCAGAGCGGACTATTCAGACTCTCGAGAACATGCTCCGAGCCTGCGTTTTAGACTTTGGTGGTAGCTGGGATCATCATTTACCCTTGGTAGAGTTCTCCTACAACAATAGTTTCCAGGATACTATTCAGATGGCACCTTTCAAGGCCTTGTATGGGAGGAGATGTAGATCGCCCGTCTGTTGGACAGAGCTCAGTGAGAGCAATATTTTGGGGCCATAGATCATACAGGAGACGACCGAGAAGATACAGCTTATTCGAGACAGGATGAAGACAGCTCAGAGCAGGCAGAAATCGTATGCTGACAGACGCCGCCGCAGTTTAGAGTTCGCAGTTGGCGATCACGTTTTTCTGAGGGTCTCTCCAATGAAGGGAGTGATGAGGTTTGGACGGAAGGGGAAGCTTAGCCCCAAATTTATAGGTCCTTTCGAGATCCTCGAGTGTGTGGGCGCAGTAGCATAGCGTTTAGCTCTTCCACCTGACTTCCCAGATGTTCACCCCGTATTCCACGTGTCGATGCTTCGCAGATACCTACATGAGCCATCGCACATGATTCAGCATCAGACCGTTCATCTCAAACGCGATCTTTCGTTCATCGAGCAGCCAGTCGTGATTTTGGACCGGCGGGTGAAGAAGCTTAGATCGAAGATCTTGCCATCAGTGAAGGTGCTTTGGCGCAGCCCGAATGGTGAAGAGATCACTTGGGAGGCCGAGGGCGAGATGCGGAAGAAGTTCCCTCATCTCTTTGAAGGTATGTGAAGCTTTATATTTTAAATTCGGGGACGAATTTCTTTAAGGGGGGAAGATTGTAACACTTTAGAATGTGTTTAGTGGCTAATTATATTTTACTAAGTGATTTTTAATAAAAAGTTTACCAAATTGATTTTCAAATATTTTATCAAAATTAATAAATATTTTTCTAGAATTTTCCTAGACGTGCACAAACTTGTGCATGTAAACTAGGGTTAAAATTTGGGTTAAACCATGTTTAGCAACCATGGTAGACTAACCCCTCTTGTTAAGTTAAAATGATTTTAATTAAGGGTTTTTTTTAAAAAAAAATGAAATAGGATTTAAAATTTTCTTTTGGTTGACTTGGGAGAGAAAGAGAGAGAGAAAGAGTGCATCATGGCAATGCCATGCTTGCATTAAATGAGAGAGAGAGAGAGGGAGTGCATCATGGCTAGTGCCCATGCTTGCATTTAATGAGGCAAGAGAAGATGAGGGCTTGACTCTCTTGTGTTATTATTTTCTTTTGTTTGCATCACACTCTCATAATTCTCACTCTCTCACTCTCTCACTCACACAACAGCAGCACTAACAACAGCTACATCAGCAGCAGCTTCAGCCACAGCAACAGTGCAAGCAGCAGCAACACCAAGCAGCAGCAGCAACAGCACACGTAGCAGCAACACAAGCAGCCCCAGCATCAACACCATCATCATCAACAACAACAACAGCTTCAGCTGAAGCAACAGCAACAGCATCAGCTTCAGCAACAACAGTTTCAGCAGCACAGCAGAAGCCCCGGCAACTGCAGCACCCTCTTCCTTTTCTCTTCTCCTCCTGACCCTGCATCATAGGGTCGAGTGAGGTATAACCTCTGAGCTCCACGTTCTTGTTTGCTAGAATTGCGTGTTGGTTTAGCTTAATTAGTGTTTAAATTGAGTATTAGTGCAAGATTTGTGTTTTCGGAGGTGATTAAGCTAAGTTATAGTTGTTATCGCTTAATCAACTCTATTAGGCATTATTTATACTGCTTTAGCCTAGTAGTGTCTCTAGATTTAGCTATATAGCCTTAAGTCACTAAACAGAAACTTTAAAATGCGGTTTTTAACACATATCATAGGATATTGTGATCTGCTACTATTGTGTGCATTCTCTAGCCTAGCAAACACATTCAGAATAGTATGCAGGCAGTGTAGGATAGTGTGTCTCAACCCGAGCCCCTCCCACCGGAGGTCGACCGGCGGCCTCCTCTTGCCGTTCCGGTGACGCCGGCCCCCTGTTGAGCAGGGTGTGTGTGTTTTGTGTATGTGGGTGTCTGTGGAGATTGTCCTGAGATTGGTACTGTTTACTTTTTGGGTTCTTACCTTGGACAGAATTTGGGTTGTTTAGCCAAGTTATTGTGTTTTGGTGGACTTTGATATTAACTTGGGTGTTTTGGTTGGAAAACAGGGTGTTTCAGGGTGTTTGTAGTTAGATTTACCCTAAGTTATGCTGTTGGTATCACTTGTTTCCTGTTAACTTACCCAGTTCCTTAAAATACCCTAGTGTTGCACACTTGATGTTTAAACTAAGCCCTTGATGATATATGAAATCTGCTGTTATTAGGGTAACCTTTTTAGTAATCAAACATATACACTAGGTTGTGAATGATGTTAGGATCCTAGGGTAGAGACCTGGGCACACTCCACCGGAATTAGGCCGGTACCACCCCCCTTGCCGCCGGCCATGTTGTGGAGGAATGCTTTGAATTTTAGCTAGATAGGTGTCTGTAGGTATTGTGATGTATTTGGTCCTGTTTGATTTACTTGTTTTTGTTCCAGATGAAATCTAGGACCATTTACCTATTTTTAGCGTGGCGGGACTTGCGCGACACGTACGATACGTGTCGAATTGGTTTGCTGTGTATCACAGCATGTCGCTGTGTGTCACCGCGTATCGCGTTGGGTTTTAGCGTATGCACACAAGTTACGTATACACGCGCGTCTATTTCGCGACGCGAGCTTCTCGCTTGATTTCGATATGGCGTATCTGCGAGGTATGTGCTTATATATGGATTCATTTTGTAAATTCCAGGTTCGCAGGCGGGTAATTCAGACGCCGCCAGGAAGGGAAAGTAGGTGGTCGGCTATACTTAGCACGCGACCAGGTGAGTAGATTTAACATCTTTGGGGAAATCTCCCGTATGGCGTTAAGAGTCAGGGCGTATTAGGATATTTAGTCATGTGCATTCATATAGATATACTCGTAGCATACTTTTCTTTTTCATGTAGAACTGGTAGTATAGAACACAGCACTGTCACTAACGATACAAGTTGCACGAGCACGATTTATTATGCTACACTCACACCGTTAGTGATTGCCATGACACTCACATTATAGGATTGTTATAAATTACATATCGTTGATTCCGCTTCACTGATGCTTGTCATGATTTGCCGTATATTAGCATATGTTATATTCATACCATGCACACTGTATACTCACTTTTGTGCATACCTTCATTGATATATCACTACCTGTGCACATGTACCCTCTATATTCATCTTAGTGCATACCTATCTTGATATATTTACCTTATGCCCATATACATCATATATACATACTTGGGTACATATACATCATATGTCCCAATTAGTGCACATGTACATTGCTACATTCATATTGCTTACTTATCCTTTCGCACATCCATACCTATACACATGTACATATGTTACATACATGGATGATATTGACATGATTTAAAAACTAAGGGACCGCATGCGATATTTTCAAAAACTGGATCTTTTAAAAGTGCGGTTTTTCCTTTCTTTTATTCTTAGTGTCATACGACATATTATATGGATTTACGAATTGAGTTTTGGATTTCGTGTGATTTCTGGATTTGAGAACCGTGGTATGATTTTAAGAAAATACGCACTATTTTAAAAACCCGGTTTCTCTTGATATGATATTTCAGTACGACCACCATGAGTTTTCTCGGTTCAAAAGAGCTTGTGGGAGTATACCCGATTCGAGGAGTGGTAGGCACCGATTGCGGGTACATGGTGAACCCGGTATGGTACCCCAGGGCAAGAAGACTCGTGTTATTAGATGGTGAGCACGGCTGAGGGACTACTACCTACCGGTGATTGGTTAGACCTGGCGATTATCCGGAGGATACCGACCAGAGTCGATAGAGGATACGGGACGACGCGTACTGCCGGGGCCGAGGGCCAGTTCCGCAGACGGAATCCGTGGGCAGATCCGATGGACGGACGCCCAATACTGGAGGATTTGCGTGTCGATGCTAGACACGGCTGATTTTATAATGTTTCGAGTGCCGATATTGGGCACTCACGATTTTATGAGATTTACAGGATTTGAGGGCCGATGAGGATGACGGCGCTTGAGTTTTACTGGGATTTGGGTGTATTGATGGACACTAGTATTTTCTACGTTGATATTCCGTGTAGATATTATTTTTCCCATGCTCAGCATTCAGTATTTTACATCTCATCCTGTATCTATTGTACCTGATAGAGTACACATGCTTGCACGATCCTTGCATACCCTGCTCATTCAATATAGGATTGTTAGATTTCATTGCCAGACATGATTATCGTATACCTTGCCCATCATATGGAGAGACTATTAGGTTGCACTTGTTGCATGATTTGAGCATCCAGTTCATCATATAGATGTTATCTATTGGCATAGGTTAGAGTATCGCAGCACGTGCATACTCGCGATTACCTTTATATGTTATCTACTATTCACGAGTTGGCAACTCACCCCTATTGTGCCACAGTGCTTGCAGGTTGCCCTTTAGAGTAGTCACGGCTGGCTGTTTATCGCATCTTTTGACACAGATACCACTGCTGTGGCGTGCTAGCCCTTTTGCTATTAGGTAGGTTTTATGCTGTATCAGTTTACCTTTCAGTTATACATTGTTGTATCTAGTATTCTCTATCTACTTTCAAGTATTGACTTAGAGACTAGTTGTGAGGACGATGTATATTATTTTTGTACTCTGTTGTCGAGCTCGTTGTGAGTCGACTTTATTTATGCAGTCTTATCTTTTATAATATTTGTTTTCATTTTACTGCCCATTCTTCGCTACGGCGTCGTATATTATATTATGGTGATTGTTCCGCCGTTGGGCGCGATTCTCCCGTTTGAGATGCTCTATTTTGTTTCACATGTCACTTTTACTTATATCATGTCTTTTACCCGATTTCAAGGCAAATTGTTATAAAAGAAATGCTGCCAAAATTATTAAAATAATACTTGAACTTTAAAAGGAATTTTACTAAATTACTTAAGGTTTTCTAAACATTTTCCAAACGCTTCTACTAAAATGTTTTAACACTCTACATTTTAAATGGTTTTGATTTCTTGGTTTCGGCTTACTTAGTCGCGTTACGCCTGTAGACGTCACGTGGTTAAGTGCCGGTCACGGGCCGAACTTTCGGTCATGACAGTGGATCGTTTGACGAAAGCGGCTCACTTCCTGCCGGTGAAGACGACTTTCGGATTTGCTCAGTATGCCCAGATATACATCGACGAGATTGTATGACTGCATGGAGTCCCGACGTGTATCGTGTCCGACCAAGGTACCCAGTTTACCAGCCGACTATGGCAAAGGCTTCGGGAGGCTTTGGGCACCCGCTTGAGTTTCAGTACAGCATTTCATCCGCAGACCGACGGCCAGTCAGAGCGGACTATTTAGACTCTCGAGGACATGCTTCGAGCGTGCGTTTTAGACTTTGGTGGTAGCTGGGATCATCATTTACCCTTGGTGGAGTTCTCCTATAACAACAGTTTCCAGGATACTATTCAGATGGCACCTTTCGAGGTCTTGTATGGGAGGAGATGTAGGTCGCCCGTCTGTTGGACAGAGCTCAGTGAGAGCAGTATTTTGGGGCCACAGATCGTACAGGAGACGACCGAGAAGATACAGCTGATTTGAGTTAGGATGAGGACAGCTCAGAGCAGGCAGAAATCGTATGATGACAGACGCCGCCGCAGATTAGAGTTCGCAGTTGGCGATCACGTTTTTCTGAGGGTCTCTCCGATGAAGGGAGTGATGAGGTTTGGACGTAAGGGGAAGCTTAGCCTCAGATTCATAGGTCCTTTTGAGATCCTCGAGCGTGTGGGCGCAGTAGCATATCGTTTGGCTCTTCCACCCGACTTTCCAGATGTTCACCCCGTTTTCCACGTGTCGATGCTTCGCAGATACCTACATGACCCTTCTCACATGATTCAGCATCAGACCGTTCAGCTCGAGCGCGATCTTTCGTTCACCGAGCAGCCAGTCGTGATATTAGACCGGCAGGTGAAGAAACTTCGATCGAAAGTCTTGCCATCAGTGAAGGTGCTTTGGCGCAGCCCGAATGGTGAAGAGATCACTTGGGAGGCCGAGAGCGAGATGCAGAAGAAATTTCCTCATCTTTTTGAAGGTATGCGTAGCTTTATATCTTTAAATTCGGGGAAGAATTTCTTTAAGGGGGGAAGATTGTAACACCTTAGGATATGATTAATGGCTAATTATATTTTAATATGTGGTTTTTAATAAAAAGTTTACCAAATTGATTTTCAAATATTTTATCAAATTTAATGAATAATTTATTAGAATTTTTCTAATCTTGCACACACGTGTGCATGTAAACTAGGGTTGGACGAATTTTTCTAATATTTTATTAGAATTTTTTAAATGGAAATGATTTAAAATTTGGTTGACTTGGAGGGGGAGAGAGAAAGAGAGAGAAGGGCATCATGGCTTGAGCCATGCCTTCATTTAATGAAGAGAGATAGAGGAGGGGGTTGACTAGCCTTAACTCTCAATTCTTTTTCCTTTGCCTCTCATTTTCTCACAACTCTTTCACTCTCACTCTCATAGCAACAGCAGTAGCAGCCGAGGAAGCAGCAGCAGCAGAAGCAATAGCAGCAGCAAAAGAAGTAGCAGCAGCAACAACAACCACAACAATCTGCAGCAGCAACAGCACACAGCAGCAGCTCCAGCAGCAGCAGCAGCACCTCATCTTCTTCTTCTCCTTCTTCTCCTGCTTCCTAGGATCTATTAGGGTATATTTCTTAAACCCCACTCCTTTTTGCTAAGATTGTGTGTTAAATATATTCGGTTAGTGTTAATTATGCGTTTTAGTGCTAGAAATGGTGTTTTGTGTGAAGTTGTGGCCAAGTGATGATTTTATTGGTTAGCCTAACCTAATTAAGTATTATTAAGGACACATAAACCTAGCTTTAACCCAGATTTCACCAAAATACCCTAGATCTTCTTTTTGTGCAAAATGTAACGTTTTAAGCAAAACTTGGCCTTTCTGTGATCTGCTATAGACCCGGTTATTTCAGAGAAAAATTGAGATAACTGGAGCATATTTGATAGACCTTGAGCACACATCAGAAAACGAGACCCCCTAACCACCCTTTGGCCGCCGATTTATTCTTTCTGGTCACAAATTGCGGCCAGATGAAGGAGTTTTTGGGTTGGGTTTGCATGGGTAGGAGTCTGCTGTATATTTAAGGTCTGTGGTATATGAAATTTTGTAAGTTTTCACCCGGATAAAAATCTGGAGTGTAGTATTGTTTTTCCAAAACGTTTTGTTTGCGCGACACGTGTGATACGTGAGTGGGTTCTGTGTTCCAGCATATCGCGACGTGTCGGGGTAGTTTCAGACGCGTATACACACGTTTTAGCGTATCGGACACACGCACGTTTAGTTCGCGACGCGAGTTTCTCGTTTGATTTCGATATCGCGTTTTGCGAGATATTTGCTTATGTGGATTCTCTATATGAATTCTAGGTTCGCAGGCGGGTACGTCGGACGCCACAAAGAAAGAAAAGCAAGTGGTCGGCTACACTTAGCACGCGACCAGGTGAGTAGATTTAATATCTACGAGGAAATCGCCCGTATGGCGTTAAGCGTCAGGGCGTGATAGGATGTTTAGTCGTAGATGTTTATGTACATTCATACCAGTGCACACATATATTGATATCTTCATACTTGGGCACATGCACACTGTATTTTCATACCAGTGCACACATATATCGATATCCTCATACCTGCGCACATGCACACTGTATATTTATACCAGTGCACACATATATTGATATCTTCATACCTGTGCACATGCATACTGTATATTCATACCAGTGCACACATATATTGATATCTTCATACTTGCGCACATGCACACTGTATGTTCATACTAATACTACACTCATATTCGCGTATTTATCTATTTGCACATCCATACCTACATACATACATATGTCACATACATGGATGATATTGATTTAATTTCATGAAAATAGGGACCGCATGAGATATTTTCAAAACCGGATTCTTTTGAAAGAGCGGTTTTCTATTTTTACTCTTAGTGTCATATGACACATTACATGGATTTAAGCATTGAGTTTGGATTTATGGGATTTTCTGGATTTGAGAACCGTGGTATTATTTTAAGAAAATTCGCACTGTTTTAAAAATCCGGTTTCTCTTGATATGATATTTCAGTGCGTCCACCATGAGTTTTATCTGTTCTAGAGAGCTTGTGTGAGTATACCCGATTCGAGAATTGGTAGGCACCGATTGCAGGTACATGGTGGACCCGGTACGGTACCCCGGGGCAAGAAAACTCGTACTGCTAGACGGTGAGCCCGGCGAAGGGACTACTACCTACCGGTGATTGGCTGGACCTGGAGGTTATCCGGAGGATACCGACCACAGTCGATAGATGGATACGGGACGACGCGTACTGCCGAGGGCCGATTCCGCAGACGGAGCCCATGGGCCGATCTGGACTGTCGGAGCCCGATATTTGAGGATTTGCGTGTCGATGCTAGAAACGATTATTTTATGATATTTCGAGTGTCGATGTTGGGCACTCACGATTCTACGAGATTTACAGGATTTGAGGGCCGATTTGAGTGACGGCGCCTAAGTTTTACTGGGATTTGGGTGTATTGATGGACACCGGTTATTTTCCACGTTGACATTCCGTGTAGATGTTATTTATTCGCATGCTCAACATTCAATGTTATACATCTCATCCTGTATTTGTAGTACCTGATAGAGTACACTTGCTATGCATGATTATTGCATATCCTGCTCATCCTATATAGATGCTATTAGATTGCACATGCTATGCACGACTATTGCATACCCTGCTCATCATATAGAGATGTTTTTAGATCGCACTTGTTGCATGATTATTGCTCATCTTGTTCATCATATAGATGTTATCTGTTGGCATAGGTTAGAGTATCACAGCACGTGCATACTCGCGATTACCTTTATATGTTATCTACTATTCATGAGTTGGCAACTCACCCCCGTTGTGCCACAGTGTTTGCAGGTTGCCCCTCAGAGAAGTCGCGGCAGGCTGCTTTCTTGCATCTTTTGATACAGATACCACTGCAGTTGGCACGTGAGCCCTTTTGCTGATAGGTGGGATTTTGTGCGGTATCTGTTTATTTTTCCAGTTGTATACACCATTGTATCTAGTACTCTCCATCTACTACTTATGTATTGACTTAGAGACCAGTTGTGAGGATGATGTATATTATTTTGTACTCTGGTGTCGAGCTCGTTGTGAGCCGACTTTATTTATGCAGTTTTATATTTCATGTTGTCATCACTTATTTTTGCTCATTCTTCGCTACGGCGTCGTATATTATTATTGTGGTGATTGTTCCGCCGTTGGGCGTGATTGCTTCCGTTTAGGATGCTTTATTTCTATTTTTTATCATTTTACTCATATATTGTCTTGTACCCGATTTCGGGACTAGTTTTTACAAAGGAAATGCTGCCAAAATTTTTAAGACAATAACTTGAACTTTAAAGAATTTTACTAAATTACTTAAGATTTTCTAAATGTTTTAAAATGTCTCCCTTAAATGTTTTAACACTCATTCCTTTAATGGTTTTGAATTCTGGGTTTCGGCTTACTTAGTCGCGTTAAGCCTGTAGACGTTACGTGGTTAAGTGCCGGTCACGGGCCGAACTTTGGGTCGTGACACGAAGTCAAAGACGCCACGCTCTTCCTTGTTATCCGAAGTCCACGTGAAGGTGCCTATATATATAAACACATAGTATCATAAACAGAAATCGCGTACGAAAACCAAAACGGCACACGAATCACACATAGGTTAAAACCTATGATCTACGCATGCAAGAATAACCAAACAACTCCCGATATCGACGTACAAACGTCAAGTGACCGAGAAAAAACACAAATATCCAAAGTTCAAGTCATTAAAAATCACAAAACAAAACAGCAACTCAAGAAAAATCTTTCCAGATTTAGTCTCAGGTAAAATTATGCTAAACAAACAATTACAAAGGCTAGATTATGAGGTAACTGAGCTATACACCATAATCCAACCCCATATGCAACCATTGACCTGGCAAGATTGTGAAAAAAACGGGTGTCGGCTGTCCGAGTAAGGATATTTGGCCTCGTTTTCTCATGGTGGTCTACTATTGGTATAACTAGGTTAATGTACCTGTTTGATTTTCTTAGAAACATCCCAAGTTGCTCTAGATTCCCTGTAGTCCAGAAAATATTCACAAAACCGACATTAAAAGTTTCTAAAGTCCAAGTCTTGGGTTTTCTAAGTTCACTTGGTCCAGGATTATTACACTAAACGGGTTGTAGTCACTAATTACTCTCAAATACACCATCACAACTTAAGAAAAGCCCTAAGTCTCATCTAGAAATTTTCAAAGCTCACAAATTCTCACTTAACCAATTCTAAACTAAAATAGAAGCTAAAGAAAATAAATTACTAAACTAAAAGTATGGGATTTACCTCATTTGGCAACTCAAGAATTTTCTTGAGTTGCCTTAAGTGCTCAAAATCATAACTTGTTTGGTCCACCATACTTGTAGTGAGCTTGTGCACAATTTTAATGAAGGGGATATAAGATTTTGATATGGATTTGGGGGTGTTGTGAGGAGGTAGAGGAGGTGGAGGAAGAGGGGAAACCATTGAAGGGGAGGTGACGAAATGAGGGAAAAATAAGAAGTTAAGAATTATGTAGAAGAATATGGAACTCTCTCTCTCTCTCTCTCACCCATACTCCCATGGTCCCCACCCTCTCTCTCTCTCTCTCCCCAACAAAATATCTTTTTCATTTTCCTTTTATTTTCTCATGTTAAAAAAATAACAAAACAAGCCATGAGTAAAATAAATGTAACAAATAGTTTTTACAACATAATTTGTTGCATGCCACATGCACATAATCCAAAAAAATGCAAAATTAGTGAAATACTAATCGAGTTAATAAATAACCCATTTAAAAATAATTTGTATAATAATTCATATCATATCCAAATCAACTTAACACTTTCAAGAATTAATAATTCTTTTAAATTTTCCAAACTATCGGTATATAACTATACCATTTCATTAAAACTAATTCTCTTACTTAATAATATTCGTAGAAATTATTATTTTAATTATCTAAATTTCCAAAAATAATTTTTTATTTTCTGAAATGTTACACTCTCATCCTCAAGCTTCTTCTTCTATCTCCACCCTTCAAGTCTCATGTGTTGAGAAATCTTGGATGTTATGAGACAAATTAATCCATCACCACACTCTAAATCATCTAGGTTATTTAGTTTAGCGATCTAGGTACCCTATTTATCTCGGCTATTGAGGTAGGAGCTCGGAATACAAATCCTCGGGTGGATCATCTTCGATGGAGGGAGACCGGAGATCAAGCTTGATCATGGAGACCTCTAGAAGCTTGGGATGATTGTTAAAGACCGAAGAACTCGGATCATTCGGTATAACCATTCTAAACTCCTATTTGTATATTGCTAGTTTAGGGTTAATGGTGTTAGTTATATGTATGCCCTAGAGGCCATTACTATACATGAGATGTATATTGTAGTGGATGCTTGGACATATATAGTGAGGACTTTCTTGCTCGACATGATAGTATGCTATCTGGTTACTCTTTACCTTAACGTGTACACTGATTGTCTCTCTGCTACATGTTGGTAAAGCCCTTAGGATATGTACTTGACTACATGGACTATGATAAGGATCATACTAATAGGGACATGGTAGTCCATAAGTACATCCTTCAAGGTCCCTAGTCGTGGGTGTATCGAGACGGGGCATCGATATACCAGAGTAGACTAGCGTATAGCATCTCGACCCATATAGATGGGCGATGGATGATCCCATATCCATTGGTGTTTGACATCAGAGATGATATACGGGTGCTCAGTGGAGACTGGGTACACTGAACGGACTCGCCGAGAACTCCCAGATGATATTATACCTCACGTCAGATGGCAGTTCTCTAGTGACACTGGTGCAGGTTAGTCTATAGAGCCGAGATCGTCATAGAGTCTTGTGTGATTCCCACTGTGCTTTGATTTCCACCTTACCACGTCCAAGAGGGCGTGCAAAACGGTGGTTTTTGGGTACAGTCCCGAGTCGCATGGAGGCAATGAGCGATAGGAGGGGTTTCGTCTCTCCCGGTATTGGGTGTTGATGTTGCGCTATGCTAGATTGGCCATAACAGGGAAGTCTCTGGTCAGGGCTGGTTTAGAGATTTACTGGTAAGTGTTACCAGTAGTTTCTCGACCCGTTATGAGCCTCATATCGGCATGACTTATCGATTATTGGGGTCTGACGTTTACCGCCCCAATACATGATATGCGACATATCAGTCGAGGAGACCGGACTGTACGGTAGTGTCACTGTCAGGCTTTTTGCAGGAGTTTGAGCGGGCTTGCTTGCTGATCTTCTGATCGCTCAATACTGAGGTAGCCGTTACGTCCAGCTAGTACCGCTGACGGCTTGTGGGTGCTTGATATGATCATCACCTACTGCCAGCGTATTGACGAGTCTTTAGAGTCCTACATAGAGGTTTTACTGGCTCAGGCAAAACGAAATAGGAGCGCATATGTGATATGTGCAGGACCGAGAATAATGCGAGTATGTGATACCGTATTCTATTCTCGCGATATTTGTATCGATTGGTTATATGCGATATAACCAGGTTATCGAATCAAGGGTTGATTCGATAAGTCGATACATTGGATGTTGGTCGGTTATATGTGATATAACCGGACAATTAAGTCAAGTGTTGATTTAATAATTTAGTGTATAATTGTATATGTGATATAGTAATTTACATTAAGTAACATTGGTTCACTTAAGCATTTGTTTTTCTCACTTGTGCACAACTTAATATATATGTGATATATATTTATTTGTGTTCATTTTGTATCACGGTTGTTGATACACTCTACAAAGGTGTATGAGACATATACCATTATAATTATATTGGTGGGGTTTAAGTATACAAAGTAAATACAAAATTAGTGGATAATTGTTCAAGTGCATGAAGCTTCATGAAGCTTGTGAGTGCAATGACCAAAGTCCACTAGTTTTGTTTTACTTAGGATATTTATAAACCTAACCACTATAATTAGCCATGGTTATGTCTCTACATGAGTTAGTATATGATACCCACTCACCCATGGTTCGCTCTCTCTCTCTCTCTTGATTAGTTTTTCATTCTCATTTTTTAGCTCATCTTCTTCCTTCTTCAAATGCTTGCTAGGGTTTGATAAAGAGAGAGAAATATAGTGAGAAAAGGAATTCTAAAGTATAACCATTTCCTATTTCATCATCCTCTACTAGACTAGCACTTTAGTTTAGGGTGTTTGGTTCACTAATTCTCTAGTTAGTGAAGTAGAAGCTTGAGTTCGTATTCCCTCGACGTAGTTCATCTTCGGCCTCGAAGACTTCAAGCAATACCGTTGCTATCTTCTCATGGAGCCGTCCGAGAGTCCGGGAGCACGATGATCGCAGTGAAGGGACTACTACAAGGAGCATATGAAGTGAAGGACCGATCTACAAAGGTTGTATTTCGTATTCACTTAGTCGTAAATGGTATTTACTTGCATGTGAAACCCTAATAATCTAGCAAAGATCTTGTTTAGGGTTGTTCGGCACGGTTAAAATTTTAATCGGGCATGTTTGATGCCTTGTAGAACCTTGTTAGAGTGCCTAGGAACCCTACAGTGGTATCAGAGCTTAGCTAGAGCATTAGGCGACGTGTTTAGGAAGTTAAAACTACGATCGAACCCCGATATATCGAACTAGACCCCCTCTCTGGAAAATTTGTAAAAATGTTTATTTTTCTGCATTAAAAATACTCAAAAAAATCAGCAGGGAATTCTAAGAGTTACTGTAAAACACGACATCCTAATTCCACCAAAGCGCCGCGGAACCTCGGCAATACCTTGCTTGCGCGGCGGTTCCGCGGCGGAATAGTAGAATTAGGGTTAGTGTTTTGTGCAGTAATATCCGTAGGCACTTATACATTCTTCTAGGTATTTTTAATCTGAATCAAGAGTTCAGTGTTTTGGGGATTATTTTGTATTCGATGATTCGATCGGAAAATTTAATTTCGTGCTTTTTCCGGATAATTTAGAAAGTATTAAAATGTTCGAACGGATATCATTAACTTACTTTTTCCCGACACGAAAAACATTCAAGTGTTGAATTTTTCTTGAGTTTAAATCTTTCGGAAAAACGTGCAAGTAACGCGATGGACCCTCTAGAAGAACACAAACCTTAACTCGATTATGTGACCGTCTGAACCGCCTCTGAACCTTAGGGTTTGGGGCAGTACGGCGTGCCACATGTGAGGCGTTGGCTTGACCCTTCTACGGCTGGACCATTGCTACTGTGACGTATTCTGGAATTTTTGAACTCCGCTCAAGTGTTGAGCTATTTAGGAAATCTTGGGTATTTGATTATTCGATCGGAAAGTTTAATACTGTCTATTTATCTAGAATGTGATACAATATGTGGAATTCATATAGTTAGGCATGAAATGCGAAGTATGTGATATTTCGGATTTACGATGTCTAAAGAGATTGTGGATTCCAAATGTTGTAGTTTTAAACTTTCTTTTCTGCGACCGTAAGTGTAATATGTGATATCGCCGGTTTCGTTGCTATGTATCAATGACAATTAGGATGCGCATATTTACTTACGTTGATGACATGTGATGTTATATGTTGCTGGATATATTATATTGGATCGTCGCGTTTTTAAATAGCCGGGGGTTTTATGTGAAATGAGGGTTTTTATTTTCATTCATGTAAAATTCATTGTATGTAATATTCTTTTATTGGGGCACTTCCGGGATGAGGATGATGTCACCATTGTATATTATTTACTTTTCCGCATTAGGTAGACCCAAGGAGGAGATCACAAGTAACCGGGTTCTAGAGTCCAGTGGGAGACCAACTCGAGGAGTCAAGTCCGGGTCTTCTAACTCTAGAATTGGAAGGGTTGCTTGCCGCTCTCGTAGGGGTCTAGGGGTGTGGGTTTGGCTATACATCGTGACCGTGGAATCCGTGTTTAATAGAGGCTCAAAATAAAACACGGGCCTCCTAGTATATCCATTATTTCATATGTTTCTTCTGCTGCGATATCTGTGATGTGATCATTTGATATGTTGTGATAGATACTGTATATAGTATATATGATATATTATATAGATGTTACTTATATTTTACACTCGCGCTAGCCCTTCCCTGCTCTTGTTAGTTATATGTATGCCCTAAAGGCCATTACTGTACATGAGATGTACATTGTAGTGGATGCTGGGACATATATAGGTAGGACTTTCTTGCTCGACATGATAGTACGCTATCCGGTTGCTCTTTATCTTAACATGTATACTTGCAGTCTCTCTATTACATGTTGATAAAGCCCTTAGGATGTGTGCTCGACTTCCAGGACTATGATGCAAATCATACTTGTGGAGCCTAGGTAGTCAATGAGTACATCTTTCAATGTTCCTAGTCGTGGGAATATCGAGACGGGGCATCGATATTCCAGAGTAGACTAGCGTATATCTTCTCGATCCATGCGATGGGCGATGGATGATCCCATATCCATTGGTGTTTGACATCAGAGACGGTATGCGGGTGCTCAGTGGAGACTGGGTACACTGAACAGACTCGCCGAGAACACCCAGATGGTATTATACCTCACGTCAGATGGCAGTTCTCTGGTGAAACTGGTACAGCTTACTCTGTTGACCCGAGATCGTCATAGAGTCTTATGTGTCTTCCACTGTGCTTTGATTTCCATCCTACCATGGCTCTACTGAGTCGTGCAAACAGGTGGTTTTTGGGTACAGTCCTGATTCACATGGAGGCAATGAGCGATAAGAGGGGATTCGTCTCTCCCGGTATTGGGGGCTGATGTTGCGCTATGCCATAACTGGAAATCCCTGGCCAGGATTGCACTGATTTACTGGTAAGTGTTATCAGTAGTTTTATACTTGTTATGGACCTTACATCGGCATGACTTATCAAGCTACTGGGGTCTGATGTCTACCACCCCTAGACGAGATATACGACATATCAGACGAACAGACCGGACTGTGCGGTAAGTGTTACTGATTGGATTCGCAGGAGTGTGAGAAGGCTTGCTTGTTGATCTTCTGATCGCTCAATACCCGGGTAGCCGTTACGTTTAGCAGACTGCTTGCGGCTTGTGGGTGTTTGATATAATCATCACCTACTGCCGGCGTATTGACGAGTCTTTAGAGTCCTACACAGGGGTTTCCTGGCTCAAGCGAAACGGAGTAGGAGCACATATGTGATATGTGCGGGACCGAGATTAATACGATATGAGATACCGTATTCTATTCTCGCGATTCGTGACATTGATCGGTTGTATGCGATATAGCCGGGTTATCGGATCAAGTGTTGATTCGATAAGTTGTTACACATGATATTAGTCGGTTATGACCGGATCGTTAAATCAAGTGTTGATTTAATGATTTAATGTATAATTATATATTTGATATATTACTTTATATTAACTAGTATTGGTTCACTTAAGATTGATTTTCTCACTAGATTGTGCACATTGTTTATATGTGATATATGCAAGTGTACATGTTTGTATCATGTTTGATGATACATACAAGATGTGTGTATGAGACTTAAACCAAATCAAGGTTAAATTAGGGTTTACTAATTTCCTAACAAATAACAAAAGAGATAAGACTTTGGTCAAAGTTATCAAGCTTCATGAAGCTTGAAGAAACATTGACAAAGTCAACTCTTTTGTCATTTCCTTAGGATATTAGTTAACCCAACCCTTAACCTAATACCTTGGTTAATTCTCTACATGAGTTAAGCATGAGGGCTTAACTCAACCATGGTGCCATAATTAAAAGGATAAGTTTTCATTTGGATTCATTATTCATTATTCTTTCTTCTTCTTCTTCATCAATCTCCATCAAAAGCTTGCTAGCTCCAATGGTGCCATGAGAAAAAGTGTGAGAAAAACAATTCTAAAGTGAGCCCACTTCCTATTTCTTCATCATCTACTACTTGCCATGTAGTATAGGGTGTTCTCTTCACAAAGTTCTTGACTAAGTGAAGGAATAGCTTTAGTTTGAGTCTCCCCGACGTAGATCATCTTCGGCCTCGAAGTCAACGACCTAGCCCGCTCATTTCTTCGAAGAAACCATCGCTAGGGTCCGGGATACCGATGATCGCAGCGAAGGGACGTCAACACGGAGCTTTAGAAGTGAAGGACTGGATCTACAAAGTTTGTAATCCCTTTCACTTAGTAGCAAAGTAGTTTGCTTGCTTTTAGTTTTGCCTTACCTCTAGTAAATGATCTTGCATAGGGTTGTTCGGCATATAAAAATTTGATTTTGGCATGGTTGATGCCTTGTAGAACCTCATGAGTGTGCCTAGGAACCCTACAGTGGTATCAGAGCCTATCTAGAGCTTTAGGCGATGGGTAGACGAAGTTAGAAATCCGATCGAACCCCGAAACCCTAAACTACACTCTTCTCTGTACATTTTTTAAAACTGTGGATTTTTCCCAATTAAAAATACTCAAAAAAATCAGCAGGGTTTTCTAGGAATTACTGTGTAGCACGTGCCCCCAAATCGATCAATGCGCCGCGGAACCGCGGCCCCACTCTGGCTTGCGCGGCGGTTCCGTGGCCATAAAGATGAGTCATGGCACGTGGTTTGCACAGTAATGTCCTTCTGTAATTCCTCTGTTTTCTTGGAATTTTTAATTTATACTCAAGAGTTGGGTTTTCTAGGTTGTATTGGGGACTCGATGATTCGATCGGATTATTTAACTTTGTTTATTTTGTTTTTCCGGGTATTTTAGAACGTGTTAAAATGTTCGACCGGATATCAATATCTCACCTTTTCCCCTGCAGGAAAATTTCCAAGTGTTGGATTTTTCCATAGTTTAAAAGCGTTCTAAGTAGTGCAAGTAACGCGATGGACCCTCTAGAAGACAACAAACCTTAACTCGATTATGTGACCGTCTTGAACTGCCTTTTGAACCTTAGGGTTTGGGGCAGTACGGCGTGCCATATGTGAGGCGTTGGCTTGACCCTTCTACGGCTGGACCGTTGGTACTGTAGCATAAAGTGGATGCTTTTAAACTTATTTCAAGTGTTGAGTTATTCGGAAAAACTTGGGCGTTTGATTATTCGATCGGAAAGTTTAACATTGTCTATTTATCTGGAATGTGATACAATATTTGGAATCCACAAGTAGTTATGAGATAACTAATTTGAATGTTATAAATCTAGCAGTTTAGTCTCACTTGATCGGTTGCCACGGGATTTTGATGTGATCAAAAGCCCGTTGCAATCATGTTGCGTACGCGGATACTCATCGGGTAAACTTAATAGATAGCCACGCCCCATAGCCCCGACCAAGTGACTGTAGGAGAACCCCGTCGCCAAAAGCATCCGTTCGGGTGCTCGCGGCAGCGGTGTTCCGCCTTAGTGCACTTCGTCGACGGCATCTGGGGGTGCGGCTGTCTACTAAAGTTTGCGACGAGCATTCGATCAGGATGTCGGGAATCTTGTTGAATTGCCCGACTTGGTATTGAAAAGAGTTTTCGATAATGAGACTAAAATGCGGGGTTTATAATTGTTAGGCATGCGATATCTAAGGGATTCATTTGATTAGGCATGCGATGTCTAAAGAGGTTGCGGATTCCAACTGTTGTAGTTTTACACTTTCTTTTCTGCGACCGTAAGTGTAATATATGATATCGCCGGTTTCGTTGTTATATGTCAACGACAATTGGGATGGGCATATTTACTTACGTTGATGACATGTGATGTTATGTGTTGCTGGATATGTTATATTGGATCGTCGTGTTTAAATAGCCGGGGGTTTTTATGTGAGATGAGTGTTTTTCATTTTCATTCATGTAAAAAAACTTGTATGTAATATTCTTTTATTGGGGCACTTCCGGGTTGAGGTTGATGTCACCATTGTATATTATTTACTTTTCCGCATTAGGATAGACCCAAGGCGGGGAGCACAAGTAACCGGGTTCTAGGGTTCAGTAGGAGAGCATCTCGAGGAGTCGAGTCCGGGTCTCCTAACTCTAGAATTGGTAGGGTTGCCTGCCGCTCTCGTAGGGGTCTAGGGGTGTGGGATTGGTTATTCATCACGACCGTGGAATCCGTGTTTTATATAGGCTCAAAATAAAACACGGATGTCCTAGTATATCCAATATTTCATATGATATTTTCTGCTGCGTTATCTGTGATGTGATCATGTGATATGTTCATATTGATACTGTATATAGTATATATGATATATTATATAAACGTTGCTTATGTTTTACACCCGCGCTAGCCCTGCCCCGCTCTGCCGTTAGTTACCTAACCTAACGGTGCAGACGGGACATCGAGGCGAATGCGGATGGCATAAGTGTACGTTGTATTTATCTGTGATGTTTAGGTGGACTTAAATGATGGGACATTCATTAATGAGATTAATGAAAGAAAATAAACCTAAAAGATGTTGTAGAATCGAATTTTAAAAATTTAGGTAGCTCTAGTTGTTGCTTTGCATAGCGGTGTTCCTTGTAGAACATCCAGCACCTTATTCGATAAGGAAAGAGCCGACGATCCTTTCACCGGGAGTGACCTCTTTAGCAATAATTAGCAGATGCTACAACCTTCGGTTTGTCGTTTGAAAGCTTTTCTAGTTCTTGCTTTGCATAGTGGTATTGTGAATATCCTGCACCTCATTCGACGAGGAAAGAGCCGAGATCCCTTCACCGGGAGTGACCTCTTTAGAGAAACTAGCAAAATCCTCAAAAACGCTCCATTTAAAACTATTTGATTCCGCAACGAGATCAAGTTCATGTTAGTTATGTATATGCCCTAGAGGCCATTGTTGTACATATGATGTATATTATAATGGATGCTTGGTTATATATAGAGAAGACTTTCTTGCTCGTCATGATAGTATGCTATTTGGTTTCACTTTATCTTAACATGTTGACTTGTATTGGTTTACTGTTTTACTCTCACATGTTGATAAAGCCCTTAGGATATGTACTCAACTACTGGGACTATGATGAGATCATACTGGTGAGGCCACGGTAGTCGATGAGTACATCCTATAACTGTTCCTAGTCGAGGGTATATCGAGACAGGGCATCGATACACCAGAGTAGACTAGCGTATACGCAACTTGACCCATATGATGGGCGATGGATGATCCCATATCCATCGGTGTTAGACATCAGAGATGGTGTACGGGTGCTCAGTGGGGACTGGGTACACTGGACGGACTCGCCGAGAACTCCCAGATGGTGTTATACCACACGTCAGATGGCAGTTCTCCGGTGACACAGGTACAGGGTAGTCTGTAGACCCGAGATCGTCATGGAGTCTTGTGTGATTCCCACTGTGCTTTGATTTCCACCTTACCATGTCCAAGAGGGCGTGCAAAACGGTGGCTTTTGGGTACAGTCCCGAATCACATGGAGGCAATGAGCGATAGGAGGGGATTCGTCTCTCCCGGTATAGGGAGTTGATGTTGTGCTGTGTTCGATTGGCTATAACTGGAAGTCTCTGGCCAGGGATGATATAGAGATTTACTGGTAAGTGTTACTAGTAGTTTCTCGACCCGTTATGAGCCACACATCGACACGACTTATCGGTTAATGGGGTCTGACGTATACCACCCCTAGACTTGATATGCGACATATCAGACGAACAGACCGGACTGTACGGGAGTGTTACTGGTTGGATTCACAGGAGAACGCACAGGCTAGCTTGTTGATCTTCTGATCGCTCAATACCTGGTGGCTGTTACGTTTAGCTGACCGCTTGCAGCTTGTGGGTGTTTGATATGATCATCACCTGCTACCGGCGTATTGACGATTCTTTAGAGTCCTACACAGAGGTTTCTTGGCTCAGGCGAAACAGAGTAGAGGCACATATGTGATATGTGCAGGACCGAGAATAATGCGATATGAGATACCGTATTATATTCTCGCGGTATATTAAGATATGAACCGGGTCATCGGATCAAGTGTTGATGCGATGAATCGGTACATGATATATTAGTCTGTAATATTCGATATAGCCGGATCATCGATTCAAGTGTTGATTCGATGATTTAATGTATAATAATATATATGATATATTGTATTACATTATCTAATATAGGCTCGCTTTATTATTTCATTTTCTCAGTGGATGATACATTGATATATATGCGATATATGTTAATTGTATTATTTTCTTTTGTTGCAAATATATAATATATATGTGATATATATTATTGTGACATGATATGATTAATTGTTAAACATGTTTAAGGATGATTAATTGAGATTAGGGTTTGATTAGGGTTAGTAGCTTCATGCACCTTCTAGAAGCTTTTTCTTTTGTCATTCTTAAGATCTTTATGGATGACACATTCTTTAACTCAACCAAACCCTAACTCTAGTTATTTCTCTACAAAATCTTGACCACTCATCCTTGACCATGGTTTACAATTCAATCATATGGTTTATATTCTATTCATCACAAAAGAAAGATATATGATTATCTTTTCATTATCATCTTCTTCCTTCTTCAAAAAAGCTTGCTAGTTTTTCTTTAAGTGATGAAATAAAATGAGAAAATGATTTAAAAAGAAAGAAAAATTACTACTCTCTCATCCTCATCTCATCTAGCCCATGGGATTAGTGTGTTCTTCTCTTTTGAGTGAGAAAGCTTGAGTCGTAGCAACTTCAAGGTAGATCATCGGAGATTTGGAATACTTCGAGCTAGCATGGATCGTTCGAGTCGTGGAGCTTCTCATGAGTCCGGGAGATCGTGGATCGCGGCAAAGGGACTTCTACTCGGAGCTTGTGAAGTGAAGGAGCGGACTACAAAGGTTGTAATCCCTCACACTTAGATAAAAGGTATCATCTTGCATGTTTAACCCTAATAATCTAGCAAAGATCCCGGCTTTGGGTTGTTCGGCACGTCTAAAATTTTATCCGGGCATGTTTGATGCCTTATGAACCTTCACAAGAGTGCCTAGGAACCCTACAGTTCAAAGCGTTAAAGATTTTCTTAAAAACCATCCGCAACCCTCCGTCATTTTAGAAAGTAAAGTACTTAGTATTCGTGCTGTATTTGTTGACCATAGTCAAAGCACAGTGTACGGTAGCTAAGTGATGTCTTCCTACACCGTATATGATGCGATTAGTTAGGACAGTCGCGTGACTTTGTTGACCTTAGTTAAGGGTCATGTGGGTGGGTCTAATTGATCACGAAATGACGGGTAGAACCTGACTAGTGCTTATGATTTGTTGACTATAGTTAAGGTCATAAGTGCTAGGAGTAAAAACCTTTATCGGGAGTTTCAAGTGTTGAAATTTGCTATGAGATTGCATACCTTCTATGAGATAGTTGGATCCCGATACCCACTGCGAGTAATTGTTAATTCTGGGAGAGTTTTGCACTTTACAATTAGCCGATCAAGTAGGTGTCTAGAAAGGTGTCAACGGGGTTACACCCCTGGGAAAACGAAGTTTATTTTAATTAGGTCCGTGCGAAAGCACGGGGAACCTCCCTCAAAGTACCGGCATTAGCCTGGCTGAAAGATTGGCGAACTTATAGAGTGTAATTAATCCTGGCTAGTCTTTCCTTTTAGGGTTTGAAGGAAGATTTGATAAAAACAGTGGGAGCCATCCTGATTAGAGAAAATATATAACCAATCTAATCTTACAAGAGCGCACGCAGAGTGTTTTCTTCTCTCTCTCTCCAGGTAGCGACCATGTCACGCCTTAATCAAGATAATAATATGGATGTATTGACCGAACCCGCATGTTATACTGAGCTGGGGAATGTTAGTCCCGCTCCAACTTATAATTGTTATAAGACCGAGCAGGAAATAGGGGAATACCAGGATTCCCATGCCTCCCAAACGAAGAAAGTGCATGATGATGCATCTTCTTCGGGTGTGTTCATTACAAAGAACTGTTTCTCTGTATCCTCTACGTCCTGGGAATAAGATACCGGATCAGGATCCCGCATATGTAATCTGTTACATGGGCTACAGAAAGGTAGAGAACTGAGAACGGGTGAAAAGTTTCATGAGACAGAAAATGGTGTAAGTGTTGCAGCCAAGTCTGTTGGTCACTGTCACCCTGTATTTCCAAATACATTGATTCTGAATGAATGTTATTAGATACCGAACCTGATATACAACATCATATCAGTCTCTTTATTTACTAAAGAAGGATATAATTTTGTATTGTTGGATAATGTTTTAAACATTTCTTATAATCAATAGTTGATCGGTTCAGGCACGTTATCTAAAAGCATATACATTCTAAATCAAACTACAGTTCCTTACGTACAGAACACGCACAAGAGAAAGAGTTCAGAAATGAACGATTCCTTCTTGAGGTATTGTAGACTAGGTCATATCAATGTGACCCGACTAGCTGAAGTTACATTTAGATGCATATTTAAATAAGTTTAAATTTACATCTTATGAAACTTGCCAGTCATGTCACAAAGATAAGATGACCATAGCTCCATTTACTGGAAACAGAGAAAGAGTTAGTGAACTCTTGGGACTGATACATAATGATGTATAAAGGTCCCCGGTCTACATATGCCAGGACTGGTTCTTCGTACTTCATTACATTCACTGATGATCTCTCTAGATTCAGACATATGTTCCTGTTGAAACACAAGTCCGAACCTTTTGAGATATTCCCAGAATGTAAGTCAGAAGTAGAGAACCAAAAACGAGTATAAGTATTATGTCCTTTGATGTGATCAGGGAGAAGAATACTTGAGCACGGTATTCCTGGACTATTCTAAAGGAGAATGAGATTCTCCCTCAGCTACCCTATATGATATGGTGCGCTCTATGATAAGTATTGCTGAGTTACCTGTTTCCTTTTGGGGGTTATGCACTTAAGAAGATGCATACCTATTGAATTAGGAACGAATCAGATCACTGCCTACCACTCCATATGAGATATGGTATGGGAAGAGCCCATCTCTTAAGCAAGTTAAGATTTAGGGTTGTCCGGCCTATGTCGAAAGCAAAATCCGGACAAACTCGAGGCAAGGTCAGTTCTGTAGAACTGAAAGGATCTCCAGCTATACAAACTACAGCTGATGATTTGACAGAACCAATGGATTCAATAGTCCCCGAAGAACCTCAGCCTCTCCGCCAATTTAGTAGGGTTCCTCATCCGCCTGAGAGATACTTCTGTTTCTCGATGACAGTGTGTCACGACCCGAAAGTACGGAACATGATCGGCACTTAGACTATGAAACATCTCGAGGCGTACGTAATCTAAGTAAGCCGAAAAACCCAGAAATCCAAACCAAGAAAAGTAGTAGAGTGAAGGAAACCAATTTAAAACCAAGTAGTTTTAATAGCATAAGCCGAATTATGCTGTTTTAAAAACATCAAATATTTCCTGAAAATTTCGGCAGAGTCTCCTTTGTAAATACAGGCCCCCAAACGGGATACAACATGATTAGTATACGAAATCAAAAAAAAGGCATCCCCAAGCGGGAGCTAGCTCTTCGTCAATCGACGGTCACAACCACACAAGCAATATAATATACAACGCCAAGGGCGAGGATGAAAACTCAAAAGGAAACTCAAAACAATAAGAAATCCACAGAAATATAACGCGCGACTCTAAGGTCGAAAGAATAACATCACAGGTCTCTATCTCAAAATAAATACATGTTTGGTTGATGGAACTTCTAGATACAACAGAATAATGATATACAAGATACATAATGGGGGTACGATACAAGTAAACCCACCTACTAGCAAATCACCCGAACGAAACTATGCCCGCAAAGCCGTAATAAAACATGTACGGCAAACCTGCAAGAAACTGGGGCACAACGGGGGTGAGTTGCCAACTCGTGAATAGAAAAACATCTACGCACAGAAATCGCATAAATAACGCAACCTAGGTCAATGATCATAATATATCCTCAAATATATGTATAACATGCAGCCTATAACGATGGCTAGGGTAAAATCTAACCCGAGTGTGATCTCATGTGCCCGTGTTAGTGCCTCAGGTAGCAAAATATCATATGAATGAGTTATGAATGCATGAAAACAGAATACATGTAAATGAAGAAACTGCTTTCATAAATTAGTGAGATTTCCTTTGTATTTTTAAAATGAGATATCATAAATGAAATCAGCATCAACAGTGTCTAGCATCGACACAAAACATAAATCTCAATGTCTCAAAACCTCAGGCTCCGGCTATCCGGACTGGCCTGTATCATCAAATCTCAGTACCTCAATATCTCGAAATCTCAATATCTAAGGCGCCGTCAGTCTAGACCGGCCCCTACCATCCACCTCAAGACCACGACTGTATCCTCCGGATATCCGACGCGTCGGGTAATATCACCAGTCGGTGGTGCTCCCCTGCTAGGCTCAACGTCAACAACACGATCCTCTTGCCCCGGGATACCGCACCGGGCCCACCATGTACCCGAAACGGTTCCTCCACTCCTCGAATCGGATCTCGAAATCCATCAGCAAACTCATGGTGGACGACTCATACATCATGGGAAAACCGCACATTTTATTTTAAAAGAGAGAAAAGGTTTATTTATGTTTTTAATGTTTTCCTCCAAATCCAAGAAATCTCATGAAATCCGAATCCAAGTCATCAATAGCATGTAAACAGTGAATATATGCATGAGAATCCATGAATGCGGCATAACAATGAATAACAGTATGCATGAAGTAGCAGGTAATAACTACAATGTCTAAACTAACATATAAGGCAAGTACACTAATATCATGTCTAAACTATTAGCTAACAGGCTATGTCAAGCAATAATATTTTCTAAGGTGTACGTGACATGGCAATTACCGATGAAGATGTGTGTGAGCCGGCAAGTAAGTGTACGTGGTACATACTCATCATCGGTAATGGTGCTGGTGTCCTAACCACAAGATATCAACAGTAGAATATGAAGCATAATATAAGCATGCGATGCGGAGCGAACCACAATAATGAGCGGGAGCTGAACACTTGACGCAACGATAACTAATCTTCATTAACCTAATATATGTCCTACAATGGCGCCTTTTGAAAATAACACGAATCGTGGGGTTTTGAAAATAGGGGCTACGGTGTTTTTATGAAAAGATACGTCTTTTGAAATATCTGTAGGATCCCTTGGGCTGTCTTTTAAAATGCCCTCGATTCGTTAGTTTTTTTGAAATAGGTAAGAATCGAATCTAATCTAACAACTAACCTAAACTAAAGGGCTAAGCTAACAAGCTGGACTACAGGTAAGGAAACCGCCTAACATCTGAGTCGATACATATACATAACTGTATATATATTAGTCGGTGATCCCGCCTCAATAATATCATATCCGATACCATATCTAAAATCAGACATCCCAAGTCAAGAGTGCGGATCAATCATCAAAATATATCTCGTACGTAAATCCGTCGTACGGCATCCCCAAATCTGGGTACGGGTCAATATCATATTCATCACACTATTCATCCGGTATCCTCTTTATCAAATATCATAGTCTAAGGTACTGACCTAGGTCTAGTACAATACTGATATCATCAATATAGTCATGATCTGGCTACTGATCGACAGTCTCATACAAACTGATATCATCAGCACATATCATCATCAAGGGGTATACATCGCCCAATACAACCTAGGATCAAGATCCTAGCATATCATATCTCATATCACGATCACATGTCGACCACTTTATTTATAACACTGTTCACCCGTATCGTCGCCCCAAGATCCGCTATAACACCAGGACGTACCTCAAGTACGAATCCTGCCATATCACCGATATCATAATCTCAACACAAATCTCATCGACTTATCTCAATCCCAAGTATCATTCTCAAATCCGTATGTGAACACATAGTCCCATACCTATGTGAACACATAACTATATATATTCTCGCATGAGCACAAAAGAAAGAAGAAAGTATGCAAGTATGGGTAGGTGTGTGCAAGTGTGGTGCGACCGCTACTCTAGGGTTTCGCGACACTCAATCATCCAAGAACACCAAATATCCATATTTATCATCAATAACTCAAACAATATATAAACAATATATATATGTGTATATACGTGTTCGTATACTTCACCACGAACTGCGGGGGTGCTATACGCCATCTACCCGACTTCTCCCCGTAGATATAAATCTACTCACTTGGTCCTCGCTCGCCGGTGCCGACGTCGCCACGCGTTTGCTTGTCGTCTCGAAGTCCACATGGGATACCTACATATCATAACGCACCATATCGCAATAAAATCCGACTCATGACCAAAACGACGCACGAATCCCCACATAGGTCAAAACCTATGGTTGCTTTCACAAATCGACCCAAAAACCCTCGACGTTGGCGTACAAACGCCAAACCATCGAGAAAGCTCCCAACACACTCATTTGTACAATTACAAGCACTAATTATAATATAAAATAGCTTAAAATTCACAAAAACCCCAATTTCACTTAAAAAGTCATTTTCCCGAAAATCTAGCAAGCACAAATCACCGTTTTAGTACAAAACTCGATGTATAAACGAATCTAGCGGCCACAATATTCACTAAATATCTTAAATAAGTCATAAAAACAATTCCCATAATTTAATCTCATTAAATTCCAAAAACCCTAAAATTCTAGTTTACAAAGTACCCAAATTTTAACAATTTTATAGCAAAAATGCACAAACTACAATCTAGCTTGGATTTTTATGAACTAAAGTATTAAACTACACTTTATAATGCTAATGAAGTCATAAAAAACCTAATTACATTTTTAATCTCAATTATTAAACCAATTTTTAAAAAATCTAGTTAGCAAATTAGCATAATTATTACAATTCCAACTTAACAATTTGCAACTAACAATCTTGGTTATGTTTCACATTTCACAAAATGATGAATTCCACCTTGCAACCATAATCACACAACAAAAATCCTAACTATAATTTAATCCTTTTCTTGAAAACCCAATCTTTCAATTAGAACCATAATTCATTTCCTAAATAAGTTAGATTAAAGCAATAACCAACAATTTAACAAAAAGGTTAAGATTTTTATACCTCACCACCCATTGATCCAACTTGAAATCTCTTGTCCCCTAGATCCATACTAGAATGGTCAAGTAAAAATGGGTAGGGATTAGATTTTGATTTTAGCTTGATTTTTTTGTGGATTTGGAGGCATTTTAGATGGATTTTGAAGAGAAAAGAGAAGGGGAAATGGAGGGGGCTGCTGTTGCAGGAAAATGGGGCTCGGCCAGGTATGGAGGGTGAGGGAGGAGAGAGATTGAAGTGGGGAAAAGTCCAAGTCAACTAGGGAAATAAGGCACCTACCTCATTTCATTTTAAATTCCTTAATTCGTTTCTTTTCCTTGCTTTAGTGAGATAAGAGGCCTAAGATGTTGGGCTGATCAAGGGGGGGCCACTTAGGATGGGAAAGAGAGGGTGAGGTGTGGGTGTGTGAGCTAGGAAAAGGATAAAGGTTATGCCCCAATTTCCAATAACACTAATTTCACCGAAAAAAGCCCTTTTCTTCGATATTTTCCAAACCGTTTTGGAAAACCATATCATTTCAAAAACCACATGATAAAATTTTGTTTAATGTGTTATGATGCAAAAAATTTGTTTCAACCCATTCCAGTTTGTAATTTTTCCTAATTAAATGTATTAGTGACGGCTTAAAATAATAATAAAATAATTTTTTTCAGGAAATTTGAAATTTCACCAGTGGCTCAATAAACACCAAATACTACCAATTACATAGCTAAAATATGTATATTTAATTTTTATAATAAGATATTTGTATTTTAACTTTTTACAGAAAACCCCCTTATTTTACCGATTTTTTCGAAATTTCACCGAAACGATTTTCAAAACGTTACACAGTGGGAGCGAGGATTGCATCATGAGATGATGACCCAACTAGCTTCGAGCAGGCCATCGAAAGTGAGGACTCTGTAAGAATGGCTGGATGCTTAACGATCTGAGATGGAATCCATGTACACCAACAAAGTATGGACTTTGGATGCTATATCTGAAGGGTTAAATTCCCATCAGGAGCAAGTATATCTTGAGAAGATTAGTTGGTGTAGATGGAAAAGTTGAGACTTTCAAAGTTAGACTTGTTAAAGGTTTTCGTCATCGACCAGGCGTGGATAATGATGAAACCTTTTCCAGTGCCCATGCTTAAGTCCATCCGGATCCTACTTGCCATTGTTGCATACCATAACAGCGATATCTAGTGGTTGGGTGTCATGACTGCTTTTCTAAATACTGATTTAGAAGAGAGCGTCTGTAAGTACACAGCCAGAGGGCTTCATAGACAGTGGGAGCAGCGGAAATGTGAGCAAGATGTTTTATGTGATAAAACAGGCATCGCGGAGTTGGAACATCTGTTTTGATGTGGTAGTCAAAGAGTTTGACTTCATCAAAGTGGTAGATGAACCTTGTATATACAAAAGGGTAGTAGAGAGTAAGGTGGTGATCCTCATAGAGTACGTGGATGGCATACTCTTGATAGGAAAAGAGTTTCCTATGCTACGCTCGGTCAATCTCCTCTTATCACATGGATTCTCCATATAGGATCAAAATGATACCTGCTAAATCCTGGGTTTTGGATCTATAAGATAGATCTAAATGGATGTTAGGATTCTCACTAGTTGTAGTGAGATGGTATCAGTTCATCCTGGGGAGAATCACTGGAAAGGTTCCAGGGTGATAAGGACGACTGAATGTCAGTCGCAGGCATTGTCTTTACCCTCAGTGGAGGGACGGTATGTTGGAAGAGTTCCAAGCTAGATACCGTGGCAGACTAGACGATAAAGGCTAGTGACATCGCTATCAAAGATACTACCAAAGAGGCAGTTTGGGTGTATATTAGTTCATGAGATGAACTAGGTTCCTACCATTGTGTGACAATGGAGGTGTGGCTTTGGCCCAGGAACCCTGGTCCCATCAGTAACCTAGACATATTCTGAGGCAGCATCACCTGATCATGGAGAATAGTTGATCTCCAGGGAGATCAAGGTTAGGAGAGCAGACTCAGAGAAAAACATGGCGGATCCACTCACAAAGGATTTTTTCCCAGAGAGAGACTTTTAAGGGATGGTTGAGTATGAGATACTGCAACCACTGCTACAGATGGCCCTAGTGCACTTGGGAGATTGTTAGTTATATGTATGCCCTAGAGGCCATTACTGTACATGAGATGTACATTGTAGTGGATGCTGGGACATATATAGGTAGGAATTTCTTGCTCGACATGATAGTACGCTATCTGGTTGCTCTTTATCTTAACATGTATACTTGCAGTCTCTCTATTACATGTTGATAAAGCCCTTAGGATGTGTGCTCGACTTCCAGGACTATGATGCAGATCATACTAGTGGGGCCTGGGTAGTCAATGAGTACATCTTTCAATGTTCCTAGTCGTGGGAAAATCGAGACGGGGCATCGATATTCCAGAGTAGACTAGCGTATATCTTCTCGATCCATGTGATGGGTGATGGATGATCCCATATCCATTGGTGTTTGACATCAGAGACGGTATGCGGGTGCTCAGTGGAGACTGGGTATACTGAACGGACTCGCCGAGAACTCCCAGATGGTATTATACCTCACGTTAGATGGCAGTTCTCTGGTGACACTGGTACAGCTTAGTCTGTTGACCCGAGATCGTCATAGAGTCTTGTGTGTCTCCCACTGTGCTTTGATTTCCACCCTACCACGGCTCTACTAAGTCGTGCAAACAGGTGGTTTTGGGGACAGTCCCGATTCACATGGAGGCAATGAGCGATAAGAGGGGATTCATCTCTCCCGGTATTGGGGGTTGATGTTGCGCTATGCTCGACTGGCCATAACTGGAAATCCTTGTCCAGGGTTGCACTGATTTACTGGTAAGTATTATCAGTAGTTTCATGCTTGTTATGGACCTTACATCGGCATGACTTATCAATCTACTGGGGTCTGACGTCTACCACCCCTAGGCGAGATATACGACATATCAGACGAACAGACCGGACTGTGCGGTAAGTGTTACTGATTGGATTGGCAGGAGTGTGAGCAGGCTTGCTCGTTGATCTTCTGATCGCTCAATACCCGGGTGGGCGTTACGTTTAGCAGACCGCTTGCGGCTTGTGGGTGTTTGATATGATCATCACCTACTGCCGGCGTATTGACGAGTCTTTAGAGTCCTACACAAGGGGTTTCCTGGCTCAAACGAAACGGAGTAGGAGCACATATGTGATATGCACGGGACCGAGATTAATACGATATGAGATACCATATTCTATTCTCTCGATTCGTGGCATTGATCAGTTGTATGCGATATAGCCGGGTTATCGGATCAAGTGTTGATTCGATAAGTTGTTACACATGATATTAGTCGGTTATGACCGGATCGTTAAATCAAGTGTTGATTTAATGATTTAATGTATAATTATATATTTGATATATTACTTTACATTAACTAGTATTGGTTCACTTAAGATTGATTTTCTCACTAGATTGTGCATATTGTTTATATGTGATATATGCAAGTGTACATGTTTATATCATGTTTGATGATACATACAAGATGTGTGTATGAGACTTAAACCAAATCAAGGTTAAATTAGGATTTACTAATTTCCTAACAATTAACAAAAGAGATGAGACTTTGGTCAAAGTTATCAAGCTTCATGAAGCTTGAAGAAACATTGACAAAGTCAACTCTTTTGTCATTTCCTTAGGATATTAGTTAACCCAACCCTTAATCTAATACTTTGGTTAATTATCTACATGAGTTAAGCATGAGGGCTTAACTCAACCATGGTGCCATAATTAAAAGGATAAGTTTTCATTTGGATTCATTATTCATTATTCTTTCTTCTTCTTCTTCTTCATCAAGCTCCATCAAAAGCTTGCTAGCTCCAATGGTGCCATGAGAAAAAGTTTGAGAAAAACAATTCTAAAGCAAGCCCACTTCCTATTTCTTCATCCTCTACTACTTGCCATGTAGTATAGGGTGTTCTCTTCACAAAGTTCTTGACCAAGTGAAGGAATAGCTTGAGTTTGAGTCTCCCCGACGTAGATCATCTTCGGCCTCGAAGTCAACGACCTAGCCCGCTCATTTCTTCGAAGAAACCATCGCTAGGGTCCAGGATCCCGATGATCACAGCGAAGGGACGTCAACACGGAGCTTTAGAAGTGAAGGACCGAATCTACAAAGGTTGTAATCCCTTTCACTTAGTAGCAAAGTAGTTTTCTTGCTTTTAGTTTCGCCATACCTTTAGTAAATGATCTTTCATAGGGTTATTCGGCACATAAAAATTTGATTTTCGCATGGTTGATGCCTTGTAGAACCTCATGAGTGTTCCTAGGAACCCTACAGCTCTGTCGTTAGTTACCTAACCTAACGGTGCATGAGGGGACATCGAGGCGAATGCGGATGGCATAAGTGTACGTCGTATTTATTTGTGATGTTTAGGTGCTTAAATGTTAGGACTTCATTAATATGATTTATGAAAGAAAAGAAACCTAAAAGATGTTGTAGAATCAAACTTTCAAAAAGGGTAGCTACAGTTTTTGCTTTGCATAGTGATATATATGATATATCCTGCACCTTATTCGATGAGGAAAGAGCCGAGATCCCTTCACCGGGAGTGACCTCTTTAGCAAAACTGGCAAATGCTACAACACTCAGTTTGTTTTTGATTGCTTTTGGAGTTTTTGCTTTGCATAGCGATATATATGATATATCCTGCACCTTATTCCATAAGGAAAGAGCTGAGATCCCTTCACCGGGAGTGACCTCTTTAGCAAAACTAATGAAAGCCTCAAAATCACTCCATTTCGAAATTCACTGGATTCTACAATGATATCAAGTTCATTACGCAATAGGTTTTCAGAAAAACCTGTCGTAGCCCTCCGTCATTTCAGATAAGTTGTATATAGTATTCGTGCTGCATTTGTTGGCTTTCGTCAAGGTGTAGTGTACGGTAGCTATATGCTGCTTATCTGCTGCATATGATGCGATTGGATTAGGGTAGTCGTACGGCTTTGTTGGCTTTCATCAAGGGTCGTGTGGGTGGGTTTAATTCAGTCAAGAAATGCATGGGTTGAACTTGACTAGCGGGCTATGGTTTGTTGGCTTTCGTCAAGGTCATAACACGTTAGGGGCAAAATATTATCGGGAATTTCAAGTGTTGAAATTTGCAATGAGATTGCATACCTTCTATGAGATAGTTGGATCCCGATACCCACTGCGAGTGATTGTTACTCCTGGGAGAGTTTTATACAGAACAATTAGCCGATCAAGTAGGTTCTAGAAAGGTGTCAACGGGGTTACGCCTCTGGGAAAACGAGGTTTACTTTAATTAGGTCAGTGCGAAAGCACGGGGAACCTCCCTCAAAGTACCGACACTGGCCTGGCTGAAAGATTGGCGAAATTGTACGGTATAATTAATCCCGGCTAGTCTTTCCTTTTAGGGTTTGAAAGAAGATTTGATAAAAACAGTGGGAGCCATCCTGATTAGATAAAATAATAACCAATTTGATCTTGCAAGAGCATACGCTAAAGTGTTTTCTTCTCTCTCTCTCTAGGTAGCGACCATATCATGCCTTAATCAAGATAATATTATGGATGTATTGACTGAACCCGCTTGTAATACTGCGCTAGGGAACGTTGGTCCCGCTCCAACTTATAATTGTTATAAGACATAGCAGCAAATTGGGGATTACCAGAATTCCCGTGCCGCCCGAACGAAGAAAGTGCATGCTGATGCATCTTCTTCGGGTGTGTTCATTACCAAGAACTGTTTCTCAGTATCCTTTACGTCCTGGGTATGTGATACCGGATCAGGATCACACATATGTAATTTGTCACATGGGCTACAGATAGGTAAAGAACTGAGAACGGGTGATAAGTTTCATGAGATAGAAACGGTGCAAGTGTTGCAGCCAAATCTGTTGGTAGTTATCACCCTGTATTACCAGAATACATTGATTCTGAACGAATGCTATTAGATACCGAACCTGATATACAACATCATATCAGTCTCTTTATTAGTAAAGAAAGGATATAATTTTGTATTGTTGGATAATGTTTTGAACATTTCCTATATCAAGAGTTGATCGGTTCAGGCACATTATCTAAAAGCATAGACGTTCTAAATCAAACCACAGTTCTTAACGTACAGAACACGCACAAAAGGAAGAGTTCAGAAATGAACGAATCCTTCTTGAGGTATTGTAGACTAGGTCATATCAATATGACCTGTTCATATCATAATATTGCATTATTGTACTCCCCATTCTTATTCGTTTTATAAATAAACAGGTGCTTTTGACGCATGTCTGCTACATATTACAGGATACAGGTTCTTGGAGCGAAAACAGTGAAAAAGACAAAAGTTGACACAAAAGAGGGACTTTTGACCAACAAGTAGAAAGATCCTAGTCAAGCCTAGACGAAGAACAATTCACAATTGTACAAGACAATCCAAGGTCCAAAATGTCAAAGTGAACGGTTAAAAGATCATTACAAGTTTTCACTGAAGATCTGGAGAAGACCCAGAAGTTAAATGGAGAAAAGAACTAGAGAAATAGAAAGCCTATAGCATCAAGAAGCAGCCCACAAAAAATGATCATATGATCCTACCAATGGGCCGCGGAACCGCGGCCCAACCCCCACTAATGCCGCGGTTCCACGGCCATTTATAGCACGTGTCAGCGCAGAATTCTGGGGGCGGTGCGTCGGTGTTTTTGTTGGGATTTTTCGTGGGTATATCTGTAATAGCAGATGCGCGAGAATTTGTAACCCTAGTTTTCCTATTTCCTTATAAATATGTAATCAAAATATTGTAATAGGGATGCCTCTTTTCAATAAATAAAAATTCAGATTCTTTGAAGATTGAAGAGCATCATTTCTTGTAAGTACTTTTTAATTTTCTGCCTTAGTTTATTAATTTCTTGCCCTAGATTAATTCATTCTTTGCCCTAGCTTTCTAATTTAATTCTTGCTTTAGATAAATCATTCCTTTGCCCTAGTAATCTAGTGTAAAATCTTTTTAACTACAGTAGGTAAGTAATCTTAAAATGGTGCTTTTAATAGATCCCTAATGAGCGAGTAATTTCCTCGCTTGTTAGGGTTAGGAATAAGGGAGGGATTGAGAGATGAATATCTCTCATCTCTTTCAAGCCCAATAATTTGTAATAACTAGAACTTCATGCACGCATGCATGTTCCGCTCTCTACAGCACCCTACCCACTAGGTAATGGTGAAACCGTAGTATAAAGGACCGGACATGCATGACTTCCATGAAGGTTAGAGCAATTAGTAGGAAAGGACGGACAAGGATCAAGAGGAAGAAACGAACCAATCATCCTAATCCCCTTTACTAATAATTGTTACAACTTCTAAAAAGATTTAATTGAGGGCATTGAAAGAGGTGTGACATTCAATCTTATCAAATTCACCTTAGACCTAATCCTAGCAAGTTTCTTGATCATCGTACAACTTAGTTTTTAGATTCAATTAAAAGACCAAACAACTATTGGAATTAGCTCGTAAGAACACTCAGGAAAATTACACATCCCTGTGGACCGACCCGTATTCACCGGCTAGCTGCAAAGCGACGTCGTTTCTGATTGCGGTAAAATATTTTTGGTGATCGTAAAATCTCTTTCAATCAAATGGCGCCGTTGCCGGGGATGGCGTAAAAATTTCCTTTTTTTAATTTCGGGTTGATATAAATCTTATAAATCATAAAAATCTGAAAATAGAAAAAGTACAAAAACATTTTATCAATTTTTATCTGTTTGAATGGTTTTATTGTTTGAATCTTGCAGGAACAGCGAAGAATCTCGGATCTGGAAATTTACAGAGGGCAAAACAGAAATTGGTACATCAGAACAGAAGAGAATTTGAACAAAGTAGCGGCAGAATTTTTTTCAGAGAAAGATCCCTCCACCAGACCGCGATTCCACGGCCTATCTGCGCCAGGAACCGCGGTTCCGCCCCACTCCAGACACGTCAGCTCCTCAAATTTTGTCGGTTTGTTCCTCATTCTCCCCTCTGCCAACCTCCATATATCTTTTGTGAAATTTTCTGCAGGATTTCTTTGCGCTAAAAAATCTTCTTCCCCCTTCTCAATAACAGATTTTCTGCAGGTTTCTTTGCGCCGCGCTAAAAATAATTGATTGCATGTGAATTTAATGTTTTGCATATTTTAATCGGACTTTAAGGGGCTATTGACCAAACTCAGATTGGGTAGGGATTTCATTACCCTTCCCACGACCCCAGAAAGCACTTAAAGCATTTGCATTGACCGCTATTAATTAAAAAATACTAGACTCAGCCCTAAGGACTTCGAGCTCAATAGGAAAAATGACTAGTATAGGCATCGACCGTTTATCCTAACTGACTTTGCGGTGTCTAGGCAAGTGTGTCAAGGCAAGTGGTTACTTAATTAGGACTGCTACTTGTAGCGGGGAGCCTCCCACTTACCTGGCACTTACCTGGTCGTAATTGGCGGTGAAGAGGCGGTTTGATGTCCTATTTCTAGCCCTAATTAGGAGTTGTCTAGCTGACCTAGGTGACCCTAGATCTAGGCCGATTGTGCATGTTTGGTTGATCGCATTTGCGTCACAAGTCTCTTTTCAAAAATCTCTTTGCAAAACTCTCGCATACATAAATATATAAAAAGAAAAAAGAAAAATCTTTTCTAAACTTGCAACTTGTCGCTAAAGAAAACTTACACCTCACTTACACCACTTCCTTTCATTGACGTTTTCTTACCTCCACATTCTGTCTTTCATTTTTTTTTCTGACTACACTATCCCTTTAGTGTATGTCACTTTGGATAAGGGACACTAACGCCCGATTAGTCCGTGTTTCGTTGGTACCGACCGACGAACCTTTCGACACCGAAGTCAAAATTCCGTCCACTTTCTTACCTCCACCTTCAAATTCTTCCTCCGAAGGCATGTCGGGATACAATCCCAATGATTCCTTACCGACGGGAATGATTCCACCTCCGTTAGGTGCGAATAACCCGAATCAACCGCCTGTTGAAGCGCCCGCACGAGTTGCGCTCCAGGATCTCTTCTACCCTGTCCGCACTTCTTTACCTACCTGTCTTTCACCCCCACCAGCAAATGGGGACAATTTTGAAATAAAACCACATTTCATCAATATGCTGCCAAAATTTCATGGTTTAGAATCTGAAGATGCTTATAACTTCATCAATAAATTCCAAAACGTTTGCGCTATGATGAAAACGACCCAATTAAGTGATGACGCTATAAGGCTAAGGGTCATTCCTTTCACCTTATGTGACTTAGCCGAGAAGTGGCTATATAGCACAGCATCACATTCCATTAGAAATTGGGATGAGTTTGTGAAAGCCTTTCTTAAGAAGTTCAATCCTCATCACAAAACTGCTAGAATCCGTAATGAGATTATACAATTTTCATAGCTTCCTTCCGAACCATTTTAGAAGTGTTTTGAGAGATTTAAAGACCTACTCGTTCAATGCCCTCATCATGGGATCAAAAGTTGGCAACTTTGCCAAACATTATACGAGGGATTGAACTCGGCAACGAAGCAGTTGCTAGAAACCATCTGTCAAGGACACTTTCTCTCCAAATCTAGTGAGGAAGTGTGGCAGTTTCTTGAGGATCTTAGTGAACAAATAATTTGGTGGGAGAGCACCAAGACCACATCATCTTCTTCTAGTGGTCAATCTAGGGCAGGCATACATCAAGTAGAGATGTCAATTGCTATGAAGGCCGAGATGGCCGCTCTTACGAAAAAGCTAGAAGCGATTGAGACCAAAATCTCGTCGCCTTCTCCTGCCCCTGTTATGCCTCCACGAACTGTGTGTGCTTGTTGTTCGGCTCCATCACACTTAACCGAAGAGTGTCCTTACAATGCATCTACTCAAGGACATGATCAAGTCAATGCTGCCTTTCAGCAATGACAAACAAACGATCCATACTCTTCTACATATAATCCGGGTTGAAGGAGTCACCCAAATTTCGCTTGGAACCAAAATCAACAATTCCAAGGAAATAACAATTTTCAAGGGCCTCCTCCACAACAACAAGCACCTCCACAAACTCAATTTCAACAGCAACCTTACCCTAATCAGGTGAACAATTTTGTGCCTAACACTTCTTACCAGCCAAACAATTTTGTTCAACCTAATAATGATAAGGTTAGCTCGCTCGAAAGAAGTCTAGATGCGTTCCTAAAGCAATCTACACAGTCTACAGCAAGACTAGAGACTTCTATTCAATTTTTGGTGCAAAACAGTGCCTCACACGATCAAAGCATCAAATCTATTGAGGCACAAATTGCACAACTCAATGCAGCATTGAGCGAGCGAGAAAAAGGAAAGCTCCCATCTCAACCACTGCCCAATCCCGATCACGCACATGCTGCAAATCAACAGCAGAATCATAACGTAAATGCTGTGACCACGTTGAGATCGGGAAAAGTGTTGCAAAACAATGTGGGTATTCACAATGACACCCCTGCTGGTGGCCCATCTTCATCTTCATCTTCTTCTTCTTCTTCGTTAGCGCCTATTCTCCATCCTTCACACGGCTCTACCTCTTCTAGCTCGAACGGACCCACTTCTCACAACACGAACACATTTACACGGGGTTCCGTTCTAACTCAACAATCTGATCCGCAAAAATTGGACTCAACAACCTTTCAAAATCTTCCTTTTCCAAATCGGTTGAGATCCAATAAACCAACTCCACAGATGGAGAAGATTGTAGAGTTGTTCAAGCAGGTCAGCATAAATATCCCTCTTTTGGATGCAATCCAACAAGTTCCTTCATATGCAAAAATCTTAAAGGACTTATGCACCAAAAAGAGGAAGACACAAGTACCAAAGAAAGTTTTTGTGGCTAGTGTTATTAGTGATGCTATTGTAAACTCTTTACCCGCAAAGCAAAAGGACCCCGGTTGTCCTACTATTTCGATAACAATTGGGGACAAAAACATCAATAGAGTACTATTAGATCTTGGTGCTAGTGTCAATTTGCTACCTTATTCTGTATACGAGCAATTAGGCGTTGGAGAGCTTAAGCCCACTCACTGGACTCTCCAAATGGTCAATCGATCAATCACCCATCCTAGGGGAGAGTTGGAGGATGTGTTAATTAGAGTTGGGGATTTCATTTTTCCCGTAGCCTTTATTGTTATGGATACACATCCTGTCGCTAACCTCCGGAGTCAAATTCCGGTGATACTTGGTCGACTATTCCTGGCGACTTCTAACGCGGTGATCAATTGTAGTAATGGTTCAATGAATCTATCTTTTGGTAATATGACAATTGAGCTCAACATCTTTAAGTTGGGAAATCAGCCTGCCGAGCCTAATGCTAGCGTACTTGATGTTTGCTCGATCAATGAGATCGCGGAGGAGGGCTGTGAGTTCGAAAATTTCATGTTCGATCACAGCAGTGTTAACGCCACTAGTGCGTTCCTCCTAGAATCCGACACAGCTTTCACTGCAGACAACGATTATGAGTGTTTCACCTTTGTAGACGATTTTGAAGACTCGCCACCCGAGCTTGAGTCTTTTGCTTTTTCGGATGAGTTAGTTAAACCATCCAACTCGGTTGCGTATACTCGATTCGAACCTTTGATGGAATCCTTCGAGTTTGAAACAGTTACTCCATTGTTACCATCTATTGTTTCACCTCCTAAACTCGAACTAAAGCTTTTGCCGTCGCACCTAAAATATGCTTATCTAGGTGATAATGAGACTTTACCCATTATCATATCGGCCTCTCTAGCTCTTGAGCAAGAGCAGGCCCTTTTAATGATCCAAGAGAATAATCGGCAAGCTTTTGGCTGGTCTATGGCGGACATCAAGGGGATTAGTCCCCTCATTGTTGAACATCATATACACTTGATGGATGATGCCAAGCCGGCAAGGGATCCACAAAGACGCCTCAACCCCATTATGAAAGAGGCTGTTAAGAAGGAGATTGTTAAATGTCTTGATAATGGCATCATCTACCCTATCTCGGATAGCCAATGGGTTAGCCCCATTCATGTCGTGCCAAAGAAATCGGGCATCACGGTCATTACCAATGAGGCAAATGAGTTAATTCCCACTCGCACCCAAACGGGGTGGCAAGTTTGTATCGATTATAGAAAACTCAATGCCACGACAAGAAAGGACCACTTTCCTTTACCATTCATTGACCAAATGCTAGAATGATTGGCAGGGCATGAGTTCTACTGCTTTTTAGATGGCTATTCCGGTTATAACCAAGTCCCCATAGCCAAAGAGGATCAAGACAAGACTGCATTTACTTGTCCCTTTGGCACTTTTGCTTATCGTCGCATGCCCTTTAGGTTATGCAATGCTCCCACTACATTTCAGCGGTGTATGATGGGGATCTTTTCAGACATGGTTGAAAAGTTCTTGGAAATCTTTATGGATGATTTCTCTATTTTTGGTGACTCCTTCGACGAGTGTTTACGACATCTTGACGCTGTTCTTACCCGCTGTAGGGATAAGAACCTGACTTTGAATTGGGAGAAGTGCCATTTAATGGTACGAGAGGGCATTGTCTTAGGACATGTCATCTCGCAAAACGGCATAGAGCTTGATAGAGCCAAACTTGAAGTCATCTCTAATCTTCCTCCTCCTAAATGCGTTAAAGACATCCGAGCTTTCTTTGGCCACGCCGGATTTTATAGACGGTTCATCAAGGATTTTAGCAAGATTGCTAGACCCTTGACTCCCTTATTGGCCAAGGACACAACAATTGACTTCGACTCAACTTGCATGGAAGCATTCGAGTCTTTGAAACACTCTCTCATTTCTGCGCCCATTCTTTCATCTCCAGACTGGACGCAACCTTTCGAAATTATGTGCGACGCATCAGATTTTGCCATTGGTGCTGTTCTTGGACAGCACATTAACAAGATGATGCACGTGATTTATTACGCTTGCCGTACATTAAATGAGGCCCAACTAAACTACACAACAACAGAAAAAGAGTTTTTAGCAGTTGTGTTTTCACTTGAAAAATTTAGGCCTTATTTAATCGGCTCTCCAGTTATTGTATATACGGATTATTCAGCTCTTCGCCACCTTTTTGCAAAGAAGGATGCTAAGTCGAGGCTAATACGTTGGATCCTCCTGCTACAAGAGTTTGACCTTGTCATAAGGGACACAAAAGGACATGAAAACGTAGTGGCCGATCACCTTTTGTTGCGCCACGGCAGCGCCCCGGCCTACTACTCGAGGCCAAAATGCGGAATCAAAATTTTTTCTTAACTTTAACCGGTGCTACCGCGGACAATATACCCGGATCGTGACCATTAACCTAATGCTAGCTAACAAGAGAAGGGAAGAGAGCTATACCAAGCGATCCGTGTCCTCCGGTCTTCGTCTTCACTCCGATCTCCCGCGGAATCTCTGTCCGTCACCTCCTCGTCGAAAAGGGCACCACGTAGTCGGATTCTTTTACGGGCTCCCACCTCTGGACCGAGGCAACTCGGGCGCGAAGTTGGCTAGCCGATGCGTCCAAGGGTACTGTAGGCTGTAGTGTAGTGGCTTGTCTCTTTGGGGTTTGTGAAGTTGCCATGGAGGAATGAGGAGGAGAATGAAAAGGAGCAATGTCAAAATGAAGCTAGTCTCTTTGCAAACATAGAATGAGATGAATGATAATTTCCCACACCAAATCAAAAATCCCTCTCCCTCTCATCCAAAGTGGCCGGCCCCCTTAATGAAATATGGTGGAGAAAAAACTCAAGATGGGAGGTAAATGTAGGAAATAAAAGAGGTGACCACATCCAAAGCAAACCTCGCATCAACTCCTGATCAACTCCAATCTCATTAATACAAAAGGGTGGATGGAAAAAGAATATAATGATGATGGTCATATCATAATCTCTCAAATGCAAAGGACCCCCTCCACAAATGTAATTTGCACAATAGCAAATTACCCCCTCCATCGGAAAAGTCCGGCCGTGAAGGAACAAAGGAAAAACGGCCGGAACGGAATGCAAACTGGTAACTACAGAAAACTGATCCCGTAATAAATTACAGGAAAACCCCGCTACTGCATATACATGCCCGCATTTGTATTCCCACTGAATACAAATGCAAAGAGATAAAATCTACACTGTTTAATACTAGGATCCGGCTTAAACCAAAGCCGGCTAGTAAAAACCGTCCGATCACGATCCGTGCAATACCTCACGTATCTGATCAAACCCTGCCATATCTCCATACGGCCTCTACAGCGTTTCGCCCGAAACTTGAGTAACTGAGTGTGTGGTGGACTCTAAAGACTCGTTAATACTATGGCTGTGGATTTAACCACTAGCACGTCAGAGGTATTAGCCATACGTGACGGGCCACCGGCTATTGACCAAAAGGGACGTCGATGAGCGAACTCATCCTGACACCCTACTGAGCCTGTCAGTGACAATATCCGTACAGTCCGGTCCGTTCGTCTATGAGTATCGCATGGCGGGCCTAGGGGGTTGGTAAAAGTCAGACCCCCAAAAGCGGTACAAGTCGTGTCGGGGTGTGGCCCAGAACACCCTGAGATACTACTGGAATACCTACCAGTAAATCTCCTGCCTCGGCCGAGGGTTTGTGTAATGGCTCTCCTAGACACAGCGCGACCTCACCCCTAATACCGGGAGAGACGAACCCCTGCAGATCCGCTCACTACCTCCATGTGGCTCGGGACTGTACCCAACTAAAACCTGTTTTCACGACTCCTTTGAGCCGTGGTGGGGTAGTAATCAAAGCACAGTGGGAACTCACACGAGACAAATGACGATCTCAGGTCGATGAACTAACCTGTACACATGTCACCTGGGAACTGCATCTGACGTCTGGTATAATCCCAACTAGCAGGTTCCCGGCGAGTCCTGTCCGGTGTACTCATAACCCAATGAGCACCTGTATACATCTTAGGTGAACCAACTGACACCAATGGCTTATGAGACCGGCCACCGCCCCTCGTCGGGGTCTCGACTGTATACACTAGTCTACTAATAGAGTATCGATGCCCAGTCTTGAAACTCCCACGACTAGGGACCATTTAAGAATGTGCTTATAGACTCCAGCTCTCACGTATATGATCACCCTCATACTGCTGGTAGTCAAGCAAGAATCCTAGGGGTTCTATCAACGTGTAATAGAGACTCGTAAGGTCACCTAAAGCAGTACACGATGATAAAGATAAACCAGATAGCATACTATCATCTTGAGTAAGACTGTCCTACCGGGATAGGTCCTCCCTCAATCATTGCAATCACGTGCATGTGATCCAATAATTGACTCTGAGAGCACTATCTCCAACAATCTCCCACTTGCACTCAAGGCTAATTATTGCGATGTCGCATACTCACATCCCGTGTGATACCGAACACCCAACTCCTCTACTAGTCAGTCTCACAAAGCTCGTATGCGAAACTATTGCATTCGAGGAATAGCCTCAGTGAGTGGATCCGCTGTGATGTTTCTTTCTATATCTCTCTATATCTCAAGTTCGCGGAGAAAGCCATATCCCGAAATGAGCAATACCTGTCTTAGAATGTGTCTGGATGTCTGATGGGACCTAGCTCATAAATGAACTCCAAATCCAAACTTCTAAGACTGTATCGTCAACTGAACTTAATCAGTATCCTGCGCCATGCCTTCCCTCGGTATCTGCTTGGACCAGCTGTCCAAACTACTGCGCCTCGTCAGAGGGAAAATTATAACTCTGACAGCCACTCTGTCATCCAGGTCACCTTGGAAGCCTGGAATGATAACTGTCTCCCGAAGGAGACTGCCGTTATCATATCCCTAGAACATCCACTTATGTTCTAAAGCTGCTTCCGATTGTTTCTCCAGGATTGGATTAATATCAACTTATTGCATCTCCTGCAAGAACAACATCTGGTGTGGTACTTGACATCTCATGATTGACTCAATTGCCTAAGCAAGTGATCTGCCAATCATGCGTATCCCTCTCCCTTTTAATCTGTAAGACACCTTTAGAGAGGGTGACTCCATCACCTGTAGGTACACTACCGTGCCAGGAGTCGTCTATTCTAAATACTCATAGAATGCTGTCAAAGTACCCAGATTGGGAAACCACCCAAATCTAGATCTAAAACCATAGATCCAGTAACCAGAATGCATGATATAATATCCAAGTCCTGTGTGGAGAAACTACTGTGTGACAACCAAAGTATAACCGATCGTAGTATAGGAATATCACTTCCTACTCTGTGTATGTCATCCTAATACCAGGACATCACACCCTACTACCTTCTTAATAGATCCATCCCCTATTCTGATGAAGTCAAACCTATGACTGTCACATCAGAAATAGATGATCTATCTCCGCTATATCTGCTTAAGTCTATAAATAGACACAAGCCACTTGTCCACCAATGCTTCCGCTGCTCCCACTGACTACGACAACCCTCTGGCAGAGTCATATAGACGTACACTTCTAAAGCCAGTTTAGAATGACGCTATACTCATCCTCCGGCCAGGTCTCACAGTCTGGAACAACAGCAATGGCAAGTCTGGGTAAACAAGAACCTCCCTGCCACCGTCCTTGAGCATACCGAAGTACCTCTCGGGTGCCTGAGGTTACCCACTTTATCTGCGGAGTGGCCAATGGAATGTCAAATCAGATTGAATCTTTAGGTTCTTATCAAATCTTCAGTAATCGTTTGCAGTTCTGGAATCACTTCCAGTTCTACCATACTCCCACTACTGTTTTCTGAAAAAATCCATTTCTTAATTAAAATTGTGGCGAGTTAAGAATAATATCACTATTGATCTTCCAGATGGTAGAAAGTCAACCCTCGTCATAGCCCGGGTCAACCCACGAACAGCCATTACAGAAACGTGCCTTGAGTTATCCAGAGTCTGGTTTTAAGCATAAGCCGGACAACTCCCCGTACCTTAACAATGTCAAGATATGAACTGTTCTATATCCAATATAGAAATAGAGGCACTGATTTAATTGAACCAGATTCAAATCATGCAGCTGTCTCCAGTGCATGTCAACTAAATGGAGAGAGGCCGATCAGCGTTACTCAACTTAGGAGTACTTCCAATTATGAGTAACCTGAAAGAGAAGCTAGTTCTCTTAATCATTACTATCAACTGAATACCATTCACAAGTATCTACATCTTCGATCACCTTGAAGAATCCCGATACTTGCAACATCTGGTTCTCTACTTTATTCATATACCTATAACTTCTCAAAACTTCGGACCTTGTGTTTCTATGAAACACTTGTCTAAAAACTAGAGAAGTCATAAGTAAGCCGAATATAGTACGAGGACCAACCCCTCTGTCCTAATAGACACTGGACAATATACAATACTTTGTACAAGTCCCTTGAGTCTAATAACTCATTCACTGTGTGTCGTAGGTTGAAAACTGTACTTATGGTTAAGAAGAATTACACCGCTGTTCAATACTCCTTACCTAACCATCCACTGATATAGGTAAATGTCATAGACATAATTTCAAAAGGTATATCTCACTCTATAAAAATAAACGTACAGATATATCAATTTGAAATTGGTGCATAACAACGGATATTCAAAACCAAATATTTGTCGTCCGGCAAACAACCCAGGTGACTTCCTCAAATATCATCAATTACAACGAATTCCGATATAATGAGGACGATCACCTAATTCCCAATAACTCACTCCCACTCATCATCTGTAAAACCATACAGATGTGAGAATCATACCTGGTAAATACATACCCTGGAGTAAGTATCTAATCGGGAAATCAGTTTTCTTTTAACAGTACACAGTGAAACTGAAACCTTGAAATGTTTCGATGGGGTATCCCGGTATTCCTAGTAATGCCTCTTCTATTATCCAGATTCACAACTGTAACCGTATAATTCTTTGCCACTTTTCCAAATCCCTTTTTATGTCTTTAGTCATTACCTTCTGCACACCCCTTTAGGCCAAATGGTTTTCTTCCTTCCCTACCGTTCGGCACCAGCCTATGGTTTGGAAGAAGACTATCCAATAAGCATAATGGGTGTACTGTCCTAATCCCAGGAGCACTCGCAATGCGAGAGAAGGTGAAGATAAAAGACAACCGAATGAACCTTATTCCTATTTCTCCTGAATCAGGATCCATCTCCGAACTGGAACAAGTTCCTTTCGAGTTCGTATATAACCATACGATGGATTATCCAATAAACTTGGGATCTTCGTAGTGATATTGAGTGTCCTGGAGAAATACAAAGGTGATTTAGGATTGGCGAAGAAATACTTGGTTTGGTCGTGAATAGCAGTCGCAGTTTACTTTGCCCTCTTACTAATCCCTTTCTTTGTCTTAACTTAATACCTTCTGTACACCATCATTATGCTAATTGGTTTTCTTCATTCCCCACCGTTCGGCACCAGCCTAAGGTTTGGAAGAAGACTATCCAATTTGCGTAATAAGTGTACTATCTCCTAAACCAAGGAGTACTCGCACTGAGAGAAGGTAAAAGGAAAAGACAACTGAATAGTCCTATTCGTTTTCTCCAGAACCGGAAACCATCCTCGAATAAAATCCTTCGAGTTCGTATATAACCATACGATGGTTTTGTCCAATGGAAGTGGACGTTCGTAGTAATACGGGGTGTCCTGGAGAAAAGGGTAAAAGTAGGAGTGGCAATGAGGTTTGCAACTCTGACAATCCAAAAGCCAGTGTTAAGAAGGTTCGGTCAACTTGGTCACTGAGTCATTGTCTAGGGTCGGGTCAATGGTCGCTGCCAAAGAGAGAGAGAAAAGAAACACTCAGCGTGCACTCTAACCTAGATCAGAATGGTTATCACTTTATCTAATCTGGAAACCTCCCACTGTAACGTCAAATTCTTCCCCAAACCTGAAAGAAGAATTAGCCGGGATCACCCGAGGAGTAAACCAACTCATCAGTGGGAATCGGGATCCAACTATCATCGCATGATAACTTGACGGAATCCACTCAAGTCACCACACTCCAGAAGGTATGCGCATGCCTGTCAAGTTTCAGTTTCGTTAGAAACTCCCGATGTGATTTTTACCCCAAGCGGCTTATGACCTTGACTAGGTCAACAAACCATAAACCGCCAGTCAATTTCAACCCGTCATTATTCTGGATCGCATTAAACCCACCCGTACGTGCCCTTGACTAGGTCAACAAGGCCGCACGACTGTCCTAATCAATCCCACTTATGCAACAAACAAGCACCATTTAGCTACCGAACACTACGTCTTGACTAGGTCAACAAACGCAGCACGAATACTAAATAATACCCGTAAGAAATGACAGAGGGCTACGGCTGGTTTTTGGCAAAAAACCTTTAACGTAATGAACTTGATATCGTTGAAGGAATTGCATAACCTTTTATAAAAATATAGTGGCGAAAACCTCTGCTAAAGAGATCACTCCCGGTGAAGGGATCTCGGCTCTTTCCCCGTAGAATGAGGTGCAGGATATTCCAACTGAATACCACGATGCAAAGCAAAAGTAAACGACTATAGTGAAGTTATTGCCCTGACGCAAACTTCTGTCCAAGGGGTCACTCCCGGTGAAGGGATCTCGGCCCTTACCTCGTCGACCGAGGAGCAGGATATTCCAACTGAATACCACTGTGCAAAACAAAAGAGAACGCCCTTGCAATAACAGCTTTTTAAAAAATGTTCCAACAACATCAGAATAGGTTTTTTTATCTTGCATTGATCCAAATCAACGCAGTCCCATCAATTGATCACACCACAAAAGAACGAAAATAATGATGTACGTATATGCCATCCGCATTCGCCACTGGGTCCCTTCATCACCCGTTAGGTTAGCTAACTAACGACAGAGGGGGGACTGAACTAGCGCGGATGCAAAACATATATAACATCTACTAGTATATATATAATATATAATTTTCGCTCAAGGCGTGATAAAATGCAACATCACAGAAATGTACAGCATCACAGAACAATACAGATATCTGGGATCCCCGGGATCCATAGAGCCGCTACTGAAACCCGACGTTCCCCTGGTCGTGTGGATAGCCTGTGCAATGAAAATCCTAGACCCCTATGGGCGCGGCAAGTTACCCGCCAAAACCTGAAGCGAGGCAGCACCCTTCAGCAACATGAATGGACCACCCAGCACTTCACGGAATCCGGTAACTTGGGCAGCCCTCCTGGGTCAACCTGTACCCCCTACGAGTGCGGCGAATAGCCCTACCAATTCTAGAGTAAAGCCCCCTCCGTCTCAATGCCATGAGATGCGGGCTCGTTGCCCTCTAGAACCCGGCTATCCGTGCACCCCTCCGCGGGGCAATCCTAGTACAGAAAGTAAAAATATACATACAACGGGTATATCGACCGCAACCTGGTCGTGCCCCAAAAGAATAATACAAACAGGCAATGACGGCGGTCCACATGTCGGACGCTCGCACCGCAATATCAAATGTACATAATACAACAAAACTGTACTAATACTGCAACCAGGCTATCCCCCATGACCGATCCACAACAACACAGCACAATCACAGAACATCAACGTGAATGTCACGTTCGCAAATCCGTCTAACCGGGCTATAGCAGTTAGACAGGATTTACCGATCAAGTGACATTCACGGTCGCAGATATAATGTAAATACTGTGAACTAATGTGTTTAAACTTTTCGATCGATCAAATTTATCGAAGTGGGCCCCAAGCATTATTGTAGCACTTAAAGAGAGTCTAGGCCCAAAAAGAATATTCCAAAAACCCCAATTTCAACCCAGGAGCTCACTGCAAAAATTTGGTCCAATGAATAATAAAAATGGCCGCGGAACCGCGGCAAATACGTGGGTTTGGCCGCGGTTCCGTGGTGGAATAGTGAGATCACACGACCAAATTTTCACAGAATGCTTATAATTCCCTGCACATGTCACTGCAATGTACTGAAAAATTTTTTGGAGCCCAAAAAATTTCGACAGAAAACTGTGCAAATGAAAATGGGTTTTCGGAAAATCGGTTCAATCGAACTTGTAAACACGTTAGAGCAAGCTAGACTAGGTTAATGGCGTGGCTCTGATACCATGTTGCGCCACGGCAGCGCCACGGCCTACTACTCGAGGCCAAAATGCGGAATCAAAATTTTTTCTTAACTTTAACTGGCGCTACCGCGGACAATATACCCGGATCGTGACCATTAACCTAATGCTAGCTAACAAGAGAAGGGAAGAGAGCTATACCAAGCGATCCGTGTCCTCCGGTCTTCGTCTCCACTCCGATCTCCCGCGGAATCTCTGTCCGTCACCTCCTCGTCGAAAAGGGCACCACGTAGCCGGATTCTTTTACGGGCTCCCACCTCTGGACCGAGGCAACTCGGGCGCGAAGTTGGCTAGCTGACACGTCCAAGGGTACTGTAGGCTGTAGTGTAGTGGCTTGTCTCTTTGGGGTTTGTGAAATTGCCATGGAGGAATGAGGAGGAGAATGAAAAGGAGCAATGTCAAAATGAAGCTAGTCTCTTTGCAAACATAGAATGAGATGAATGATGATTTCCCACACCAAATCAAAAATCCCTCTCCCTTTCATCCAAAGTGGCCGGCCCCCTTAATGAAATATGGTGGAGAAAAAACTCAAGAAGGGAGGTAAGTGTAGGAAATAAAAGAGGTGACCACATCCAAAGCAAACCTCATATCAACTCATAATCAACTCCAATCTCATTAATACAAAAGGGTGGATGGAAAAAGAATATAATGATGATGGTCATATCATAATCTCTCAAATGCAAAGGACCCCCTCCACAAATGTAATTTGCACAATAGCAAATTACCCCCTCCATCGGAAAAGTCCGGCCGTGAAGGAACAAAGGAAAAACGGCCGGAACGGAATGCAAACTGACAACTACAGAAAACTGATCCCGTAATAAATTACAGGAAAACCCCGCTACTGCATATACATGCCCGCATTTGTATTCCCACTGAATACAAATGCAAAGAGATAAAATCTACACTGTCTAATACTAGGATCCGGCTTAAACCAAAGCCGGCTAGTAAAAACCGTCCGATCACGATCCGTGCAATACCGCACGTATCTGATCGAACCCTGCCATATCTCCATATGGCTTCTACAGCGTTTCGCCCGAAACTTGAGTAACAGAGTGTGTGGTGGACTCTAAAGACTCGTCAATACTATGGCTGTGGATTTAACCACTAGCACGTCAGAGGTATTAGCCATACGTGACGGGCCACCAGCTATTGACCAAAAGGGACGTCGATGAGCGAACTCATCCTGACACCCTACTGAGCCTGTCAGTGACAATATCCGTACAGTCGTGTCCGTTCGTCTATGAGTATCTCATGGCGGGCCTAGGGGGTTGGTAAAAGTCAGACCCCCAAAAGCGGTACAAGTCGTGTCGGAGTGTGGCCCAGAACACCCTGAGATACTACTGGAATACCTACCAGTAAATCTCCTGCCTCGGCCGAGGGCTTTGTGTAATGGCTCTCCTAGACACAGCGCGACCTCACCCCCAATACCGGGAGAGACGAACCCCTGCAGATCCGCTCACTGCCTCCATGTGGCTCGGGACTGTACCCAACTAAAACCTGTTTGCACGACTCCTTTGAGCCATGGTAGGGTAGTAATCAAAGCACAGTGGGAACTCACACGAGACAAATGACGATCTCAGGTCGATGAACTAAACTGTACACATGTCACCTGGGAACTGCTATCTGACGTCTGGTATAATCCCAACTAGCAGGTTCCCGGCGAGTCCTGTCCGGTGTACTCATAACCCAATGAGCACCTGTATACATCTTAGGTGAACCAACTGACACCAATGGTTTGTGAGACCGGCCACCGCCCCTCGTCGGGGTCTCGACTGTATACACTAGTCTATTAATGGAGTATCGATGCCCAGTCTTGAAACTCCCTCGACTAGGGACCATTTAAGGATGTGCTTATAGACTCCAGCTCTCACGTATATGATCGCCCTCATACTGCTGGTAGTCAAGCAAGAATCCTAGGGGCTCTATCAACGTGTTATAGCGACTCGTAAGGTCACCTAAAGCAGTACACGATGATAAAGATAAACCAGATAGCATACTATCATCTTGAGTAAGACTGTCCTACCGGGATAGGTCCTCCCTCAATCATTGCAATCACGTGCCTGTGATCCAATAATTGACTCTGAGGGCACTATCTCCAACACCTTTCACGACTTCCTTCTTTGCCCACACTTGAACTTCCTATCACTGATGCTTTTCCCGATGAGCAACGCTTGACCGTTTCTTGCGAACCATGGTTCGCTGATATAGTAAACTACTTAGCCACCGGCTTGATACCTAACGATTGGTCGAAACAGGATAAACTTCGATTCTTATCCCAAGCAAAGCATTTTTACTGGGATGAACCTTATCTTTTTAAATACTGTTCTACCAAATCATTCGTCGGTGTATACCAGAAAACGAGTTTAAGAGTGTGTTGTCTTATTGCCACGATCAAGCATGTGGCGGGCACTTTGGCCCAAAGAAGACGGCCGAAAAAATCTTGCAGTGTGGTTTCTATTGGCCACGACTTTTCAAGGATGCTTATGAATACTGCAAGACCTGCTCCCGGTGCCAACACTTGGGCCGGATATCGCGGAGAAACAAAATGCCGCTCCAACCAATTTTGGTTGTCGATGTTTTTGATGTTTGGGGTATAGACTTCATGGGACCATTTCCCAATTCTTTTGGGAATGTTTATATTCTGTTGGCTGTTGACTACGTTTCAAAGTGGGTCGAGGCTGTGCCTAGCCGAACGAATGACAACAAGGTTGTGGTTCGATTTCTTAAAGAACACATCTTTTCTCGATTTGGGCACCCTCGAGCGATCATAAGTGATAATGGTTCTCACTTTTGCAATAGGACTTTTGAGTCCTTAATGCGCAAATATTCTATAACCCACAAGTTGTCAACGCCATACCATCCCTAAACATATGGGCAGGCCGAGGTTTCGAATCGGCAAATAAAGCAAATCTTGGAGAAAACGGTTTCTAAAAACCGTAAAAATTGGTCACTTAAACTGATCGATGCACTATGGGCTTTCCGTACTGCATACAAACTAATCTGGGTATGTCTCCATACCGGCTTGTTTACGGGAAGGCTTGCCACCTCCCAGTAGAGATTGAGCACAAGGCATTCTGGGCTATCAAAGAGCTAAATTTATCTTTAGGAGATGCGGGCAGCAATCGAAAGCTGCAGTTGAATGAATTAGAAGAGCTGCGGGATGAGGCATATGATGATGCCGTAATTGTGAAAAACCGAACTAAGGTGTTCCATGATAAACACCTTTTGCGAAAAACTTTTGAACCTGGTCAACAGGTTTTACTCTACGACACTCGGTTACATTATCACCCAGGCAAGCTCCGTTCTAGATGGAAAGGACCATTTGTTGTCCGCACCGTTTATCCGTACGGTGCGGTCGATCTTGAAAATTCTGAGGACGGTACTTTATTTAAGGTTAATGGACATCGATTGAAACCGTTCCTCACGGCGGACCATTCGGAGGAGCTCCTGTTTTTGAAGGAGCCGATTTACACTGATTGATTTTCCTCCACTTTCACCCCCGAATTTCTAATCAATTTTCCAAAACTTTATTTCAAATAAGTTGGGGGTGTATATCAATTGTAAATATATTAATAAGTAGGACATTGCCGACATTATCGACCCTCTTGGTGCAGCATGACAGTGAGGACACTGTCCAGTTCAAGTTTGGGGGTATGCTCGGTACGTCTTCTTCCTTCGCATTCATATGTATATTTTTGCATTTGCATATTTATTTTGAAAACCCATAAAAAATTGAAAATTTCAAAAATTATAAAAATTATTGTATTCAATTTTGACCATATTTAACTTGAGTTTGACAGATAGGTTAACTGGCTCGGAACAACTAGATCTTAGACCTAGTAAATTAAAAACCTTAAAAATAACCTTCTTTAAAGATTAACGGTAGAAAGTATATGTCTTTGTAGTTTATTTAGAACTAGGCAAATTTTGAGTTCACTTTTTGGGCTAAGTTGAAATAAAGGAAAAATATTGATATTCTTATTAGAGTATAAGTTTGAAAAATAATTCCTAGCTTAAGTCTAGATTCTGAAAATGTATACCCTACAAATTGCACAATCACGCACCTTGAAACTTGGAATAGTAGAAGAGACCTTGAAATGCTCTTGGCTAAAGTCCTTAGTACGAAGAAAATTAAAAAAATGTGAATAAAAAAAAATGAACACTGGTCTTTGTGATTACTTAAGGCTGCAAAAATAGAAAAAATATTTAGCGAGGGTGCTTCATCACCTAGTGCCTTAGACCAACTGGTTTGGGAGTCACTGCTAAAAGCCTTGGGTGTTGCAAGACTAGGAATTACGCTTTAAAGTGCAAACATATCTTGTAATCGGTTGTTGGTACCTCAAGAAGTATTAACAGTCGCATGAAGGATGTGAATTCACCAGTTAATTAGTGCTTTGGACAACGGACAAGAGTATGATTGCTTGATTTGAATTTCCAAGTGTAGGGGTGATTTATACACACACGTGGGGATATATGATTAGAGTTGAAATATAAGAAAGGAATGAAGAATAGAACTTGTATCTTTAGTAGAGTTGATAGAAAAATTCCCAAGTGGAGATAGAACCTTAGAAGGAATACTTAAGAAATGCTGAAAGCTGAGTGAGTCTATCGAACATATATAATCTTAAGTTAAATGATGAGGAAGTATGAAGAATATGGGTGGGTAATTTATGAGTCAATGATAATAGAATTCCTTGTTATAAAATCTAATTGGAGAATTAAAGTCAGTGGGCCTAGTTGATAGGATTTTGTGGGTAGTATCCGCTGAAAACCTTCAGGAGACAACACTCCTCCTACTAGGGACACCTAGAGGTTTAACGGCTTGTTGCACGTGCTCAGTGCAATCGCGTCTCCCTGCGAAAGTGTGGTTAGGTTCTTTTTGTTGAGAATAAAAAAAATAAGTTTGCTCGAGGACGAGCAAAAGATAAGTTTGGGGGTATTTGTTCATATCATAATATTGCATTATTGTATTCCCCATTCTTATTCGTTTTATAAATAAACAGGTGCTTTTGATGCATGTCTGCTACATATTACAGGATACAGGTTCTTGGAGCGAAAACAGTGAAAAAGACAAAAGTTGACACAAAAGAGGGACTTTTGACCAACAAGTAGAAGGATCCTAGTCAAGCCTAGACGAAGAACAATTCAAAATTGTACAAGACAATGCAAGGTCCAAAATGTCAAAGTAAACGGTTAAAAGATCATTACAAGTTTTCACTGAAGATCTGGAGAAGACCCAGAAGTCAAATGGAGAAAAGAACTAGAGAAATAGAAAGCCTATAGCATCAAGAAGCAGCCCACAAAAAATGATCATATGATCCTACCAATGGGCCGCGGAACCGCGGCCTAACCCCCACTAATGCCGCGGTTCCGCGGCCATTTATTGCACGTGTCGGCGCAGAATTCTGGTGGCGGTGCGTCGGTGTTTTTGTTGGGATTTTTCGTGGGTATATCTGTAATAGCACATGCGCGAGAATTTGTAACCCTAGTTTTCCTATTTCCTTATAAATATGTAATCAAAATATTGTAATAGGGATGCCTTTTTTCAATAAATAAAAATTCAGATTCTTTGAAGATTGAAGAGCATCATTTCTTGTTAGTACTTTTTAATTTTCTGCCTTAGTTTATTAATTTCTTGCCCTAGATTAATTCATTCTTTGCCCTAGCTTTCTAATTTAATTCTTGCTTTAGATAAATCATTCCTTTGCCCTAGTAATCTAGTGTAAAATCTTTTTAACTGCAGTAGTTAAGTAATCTTAAAATGGTGCTTTTAATAGATCCCCTAATGAGCGAGTAATTTCCTCGCTTGTTAGGGTTAGGAATAAGGGAGGGATTGAGAGATGAATATCTCTCATCTCTTTCAAGCCCAATAATTTGTAATAACTAGAACTTCATGCACGCATGCATGTTCCGCTCCCTACGGCACCCTAACCACGAGGTAACGGTGAAACCGTAGTATAAAGGACCGGACATGCATGACTTCCATGAAGGTTAGAGCAATTAGTAGGAAAGGACGGACAAGGATCAAGAGGAAGAAACTTCGTTTCTTCCCAATCATCCTAATCCCCTTTACTAATAATTGTTATAACTTCTAAAAAGATTTAATTGAGAGCATTGAAAGAGGTGTGACATTCAATCTTATCAAATTCACCTTAGACCTAATCCTAGAAAGTTTCTTGATCATCGTACAACTTAGTTTTTAGATTCAATTAAAAGACCAAACAACCATTGGAATTAGCTCGTAAGAACACTTATGAAAATTACACATCCCTGTGGACCGACCCGTATTCACCGGCTAGCTGCAAAGCGACGCCGTTTCTGATTGCGGTAAAATATTTTTGGTGATCGTAAAATCTCTTTTAATCATGACCCGACTAGCTGAAGTTACATATAGATGCATATTTAAATTAGTTTGAATTTATATCTTGTGAAACTTGCCGGTCATGTCACAGAGATAAGATGACCATAGCTCTGTTTATAGGAAATAGAGAAAGAGTTAGTGAACTCTTGGGATGATTCATGTTGATGTATGAAGGTCCCCTGTCTACACATGCCAAGACCGGTTCTTTGTACTTCATTACATTCTCTAATGATCTCTCAAGATTCAGACATATGTTCCTGTTGAAACACAAGTCCGAACCTTTTGAGATATTCACAGAATATAAGTTAGAAGTAGAGAACCAAAACGGGTATAAGTATTATGTCCTTTGATGTGATCAAGGACGAGAATACTTGAGCACAGAATTCCTGGATTATTCTAAAGGAGAATGAGATTCTCTCTCAGCATTACTCCTCTGTATACACCACAGCACGTCGGTGTATCGGGGCGGAGCAATCACACCCTATGTGATAAGGTATGCTCTATGATGAGTATTACTGAGTTGCCTTTTTCCTTTTGGGGGTTATTCACTTGTGAAGCTGCATACCTATTGAATGGCGTTCCCACCAAGTTAGATGCCTGCCACTCCATATGTGATATAGTAAGGGAAGAGCCCATCTCTTAAGTCAGTTAAGATTTGGGGTTGTCCGGCCTATGTCTAAAAGCAAAATCCGGACGAACTCAAGGCAAGGTCAGTTCTGTGGAAGTTTGTTGGATATCCCAAGCATTCACAAAGGAATATCTTCTACCGCACCAAGGAACAAAAGATGTTTTGTTTCTCGGCATGCCACCTTTTTAGGAAAAGGAATTTATTTTGGAAACAAATTTGTGGTCATGAGGTAGAACTGGAAAGAGTTCCAGCTATACAAACTGCGGATGATGATTTGGTAGGACCAAAGGATTCAATAGCAACCAACGAACCTCGGCCTCTCTGCCGATCTAGTAAGGTTCCTCACCCACCTGAGAGATACTTTAGTTTCTCTATGACAGTGGGAGCGAGCATTGCATCATGAGATGATGACCCAACTAGTTTTGTGCAGGCCATAAGGAGTGGGGACTCTGTAAGAATGGCTGGATGCTTAACGATCTGAGATGGAATCCTTATACACCAACAAAGTATGGACTTTGGTTGCCTTATCTGTGTTAGTTATATGTATGCCCTAGAGGCCATTACTGTACATAGGATGTATATTGTAGTGGATGCTGGGACATATATTGGGAGGACTTTCTTGCTCGACATGATAGTATGCTATCTGGTTACTCTTTGCCTTAACATGTATACTGTATGTCTCTCTGTTACATGTTGGTAAAGCCCTTTGGATGTGTACTTGACTACCTGGACTATGATGCGGATCATACTAGTGGGGACATGGTAGTCCATAAGTACATCCTTCAAGATCCTTAGTCATGGGTATATCGAGACGGGGCATCGATATACCAGAGTAGACTAGTGTATACCTTCTCGACCCATACAGATGGGCGATGGATGATCCCATATCTATTGGTGTTTGACATCAGAGATAATATACGGGTGCTCAGTGGAGACTGGGTACACTGGACGGACTCGCCGAGAACTCCCAGATGGTATTATACCTTACGTCAGATGGCAGTTCTCTGGTGACACTGGTACAGGTTAGTCTGTAGACCCGAGATCGTCATAGAGTCTTGTGTGATTCCCACTGTGCTTTGATTTCCACCTTACCACGTCCAAGAGGGCGTGCAAAATGGTGGTTTTTGGGTACAGTCCCGAGTCACATGGAGGCAATGAGCGATAGGAGGGGATTCGTCTCTCCCGGTATAGGGAGTTGATGTTGCACTGTGTTCGATTGGCTATAACCGGAAATCTCTGGCCAGGGTTGCTGAGATTTACTGGTAAGTGTTACCTGTAGTTCCTCGAACTGTTATAGACCTCATATCGACACGACTTATCGAGCTACTGGGGTCTGACGTTTACCACCCCTAGGCGAGATATGCGACATATCAGACGATCAGACCGGACTGTATAGTAAGTGGTACAGGTTGGATTCACAAGAGTGTGATCGGGCTTGCTCGTTGATCTTCTGATCGTTCAATACCCGGGTGGCCGTTACGTTTAGAAGACCGCTTGCGCCTTGTGGGTGCTTGATATGATCATCATCTGCTGCCGGCGTATTGACGAGTCTTTAGAGTCCTATACAGAGGTTTCCTGGCTCAAGTGAAACGAAATAGGAGCGCATATGAGATATGTGCGGGACCGAGAATAATACCAGTATGTGATACTGTATTCGATTCTCGCGATTTGTGACAGTGATCGGTTATATGCGATATAACCGGGTTATCGGATCAAGTGTTGATTCGATAAGTTGTTAGTATTGATATTGGTCGGTTATATGCGATATGACCGGATCGTTAAATCAAGTGTTGATTTAATGATTTAATGTATAATTATATATTTGATATATTACTTTACATTAACTAATATTGGTTCAGTTAAGATGATTTTCTCACTTGATAGTGCACATTGTATATGTGATATATTTTTGTGCACAAGTTTGTATCATGTTTGATGATACATGCAAACTTGGGTGTGTTTGATTTAAACCATGGTTAGTTAATGGTTAGGGTTTCATTTGCTTTATTTACTTATTCATTTATTTATTTATTCATTTGTGAAAGAAATAAAATGGTGGCTAACTTTGTATTTTGTTGAAGCTTCATGAAGCTTTGAAAGACTTTGACCATTTTGTTTCTTTCCTTAACCCTAACCATTTATGTAACCCTGGTTTATTCTCTACATGTGTTTAGCTAACCCATGGTTGCAAGATGATAGATATCACTTCATTTTTCTTTTTGGGATAATAATTCATTTTTCATTTCTGCTTCTTCTTCTTCTTCTTGATGAAGAAAGAAAAGCATTCTACAAAAATGTCAAGTGATGAAATCAAGTGAGAAATCCAAATCCAAAGTGAACCCACTTCCTATTTCTTCATCCTCTACCACTTGCCATGTAGTATAGGGTGTTTTCTTCACAAGTTTCATGACTTGGTGAAGTTGGAGCTCGAGTTAGAATCGCCTCGACGTAGATCATCTTCGGTATCGAAGTCATCGACTTAGCCCGATCATTTCTTCGATGAAACCACCGTGAGAGTCCGGGATTCCGATGATCGCAGTGGAGGGACGTCAACACGGAGCTAGAGAGGTGGAGGACCAGATCTACAAAGGTTGTATTTCCCTTCCCTTAGTGATAATTGTTATCTACTTGTTTTTTTGTTTCGCCTAATCTCTAGTCAACGATCGCATTAGGGTTTCTCGGCACCGGAAATTTTTGAATTTGGCATGGTTGATGCCTTGCGAGACCTAATTAGTGTGCCTAGGAACCCTACAGTGGTATCAGAGCCTAGCTAGAGCTTTAGGTGATGTGTAGACGAAGCTAGAATTCCGATCGAACCCGATATCCCCCGATTTCAACCCTCTCTGTACAATTTTTCAAACAGTGGATTTTTGTGAATTAAAAATTCTCAAAAAATTAAGCAGGAACAAATAAGAATTACTGTGAAGTACGGTCCACTAAGTCAATAATTTGACCGCGGAACCGCGGCGAAATCATGGGTTTTGCGGCGGTTCAGCGGCCAAAATTTGGACTTAGTCCCTGAAATTTCATATATTCATTCTTAGGTCCTTTCTTGGCAATTTTTTATGGGAATTTTTTAATTCCACTTAAATGTTGAGTATTCTAGGGTTTTATTGGGGACTCGTTAATTTGATCGGATAATTTAACTTTGTTTAAGTTTTTCCGGATATTTTAGAAACTGTTAAAAAGTTCGACCGGATATAAATACCCACTTTTTCCCCTGCCGGGAAATTTCCAAGTGTTGGATCTTTCCATAGTTTTAAGAATGTTCTAAGTTGTGCAAGTAACGCGATGGACCCTCTAGAAGACAACAAAGCTTAACTCGATTATGTGACCGTCTTGAACTGCCCTTTGAACCTTAGGGTTTGGGGCAGTACGGCGTGCCACATGTGAGGCGTTGGCTTGACCCTTCTACGGCTGGACCGTTGGTACTGAGGCATGAACTGGATGTTTTTAAACTTATTTCATGTGTTGAGCTGTTTCGGGAAAACTTGGGTGTTCGATTGTTCGATCGGAAAGTTTAACATTTTCTATTTATCTGGAATGTGATACAATAATTGGAATTCACAAGTAGTTATGAGATAACTGATTGGATGTTATAAACATAGCACTTTAGTCTCACTTGATCGGTTGCCACGGAATTTTGATGTGATCAAAAGTCCGTCGCAATCTCGTAGCGTACGCGGATACTCGCCGGTAAACTTAATAGATAGCCACGCCCCATAGCCCCGACCAAGTGACTGTAGGAGAACCCCGTCGCTGAAAGCATCCATTCGGGTGCTCGCGGCAGCGGTGTTCCGCCTTGGTGCACTTCGTCGACGGCATCGGGGTGCGGCCGTCTACCGAAGTTTGCGACGAGCATTCGATCAGGATGCCGGGAATCTTGTTGAAATGCCCGACTTGGTATTGAAAAGTGTTTTCGATAATGAGACTAAAATGCGGGGTTTATAATTGTTAGGCATGCGATGTCTAAGGAATTCATTTGGTTAGGCATGCGATGTCTAATGAGTTTGCGGATTCCAACTGTTGTAGTTTTACACTTTCTTTTCTGTGACCGTAAGTGTAATATGTGATATCGCCGGTTTCGTTGCTATATGTCAACGACAATTGGGATGCGCATATTTACTTACGTTGATGACATGTGATGTTATGTGTTGCTGGATATGTTATATTGGATCGTCGTGTTTGAATAGCCGGGGGGGTTTTATGTGAGATGAGTGTTTTTCATTTTCATTCATGTAAAAACTTGTATGTAATATTCTTTTATTGGGGCACTTCCAGGTTGCGGAAGATGTCACCTTTTGTATATTATTTACTTTTCCGCACTAGGATAGACCCAAGGAGGAGGGCACAAGTAACCGGGTTCTGGAGTCCAGTAGGAGACCAACTCGAGGAGTCGAGTCCGGGTCTCCTAACTCTAGAATTGGTAGGGTTGCTTGCCGCTCTTGTAGGGGTCTAGGGGTGTGGGTTTGGCTATTCATCACGACCGTGGAATCCGTGTTTTATACTGGCTCGTATTGAAAACACGGACGTCCTAGTATATCCAATGTTTCATATGTTTCTTCTGCTGCGATATCTGTGATGTGATCATTTGATATTCTGTGATAGATACTGTATATAGTATATATGATATATTATATAGACGTTACTTATGTTTTACACCCGTGCTAGCCCTGCCCTACTCTGCCGTTAGTTACCTAACCTAACGGTGCACGAGGGGACATCGAGGCGAATGCGGATGGCATAAGTGTACGTCGTATTTATCTGTGATATTTAGGTAGCTTAAATGATGGGACTTCATTAATGTGATTAATGAAAGAAAAGAAACCTAAGATGTTGTGGAATCGAATTTCTAAATAAAACAAGTAGCTACAGTTCTTGCTTTGCATCGCGGTGTTCCTTGTAGAACATCCAGCACCTTATTCGATAAGGAAAGGACCGAGATCCCTTCACCGGGAGTGACTCTTTTAGCAATAACTGGCAGATGCTACAACCCTCGGTTTGTCTTTTGATTGCTTCTATAGTTTCTGCTTTGCACAGTGATATATGTGATATATCCCGCACCTCATTCGACGAGGAAAGGGCCGACGATCCCTTCACCGGGAGTGACCCCTTTAGCAAAACTAGAAAAGCCTCAGAAACACTCCATTTTAAAATCATTTGATTCTACAACGATATCAAGTTCATTACGCAATAGGTTTTCAGAAAAACCTGTCGTAGCCCTCCGTCATTTCATATAAGTACTAACTAGTTAGTATTCGTGCTGCGGTAGTTTGGCATGCGTCAAGGCGCAGTGTACGGTAGCTAACTAGTGCTTATCCGCTTGCATACGATGCGATTGGATTAAGGTATTCACACGGCGTTGTTTGGCATGCGTCAAGGGTCGTGCGGGTGGGTTTAATTCAATAAGGAAATGTACGGGTTGAACTTGACTAGCGGACTATGGGTTGTTTGGCATGCGTCAAGGTCATAGCACGCTAGGGGCAAAATATTATCGGGAATTTCAAGTGTTGAAATTTGCAATGAGATTGCATACCTTCTATGAGATAGTTGGATCCCGATACCCACTGTGAGTAATTGTTACTCCTGGGAGAGTTTTACACATTACAATTAGCCGATCAAGTAGGTGTCTAGAAAGGTGTCAAAGGGGTTACGCCTCTGAGAAAACGAGGTTTACTGTAATTAGGTCCGTGCGAAAGCACGGGGAACCTCCCTCAAAGTCCCGACACTGGCCTGGCTGAAAGATTGGCGAACTTGTAGCGTGTAATTAATCCCGGCTAGTCTTTCCTTTTAGGGTTTGAAGGAAGATTTGATAAAAACAGTGGGAGCCATCCTGATTAGATAAAATAATAACCAATCTTATCTTGCAAGAGCGCACGCAGAGTGTTTTCTTCTCTCTCTCTCCAGGTAGCGACCATATCACGCCTTAATCAAGATAATAAAACAGATTTATTGACCGAACCCGCTTGTTATACAAAGCTGGGGAACGTTGGTCCCGCTCCAACTTATAATAGTTATAAGACAGAGCAGGAAATTGGGGAATACCAGATTTCCCGTGCCGCCCAAACGAAGAAAGTGCATGTTGATGCATCATCTTCGGGTGTGTTCATTACAGAGAACTGTTTCTCAAATGTCCTTTACGTCCTGGGTATATGATACCGCATCAGGATCCCACATATGTAATCTATTACATGGGCTACAGAAAGGTAAAGAACTGAGAACGGGTGATAAGTTTCATGAGGCAGAAAACGGGGCAAGTGTTGCAGCCAAGTCTGTTGGTCACTGTCACCCTGTATTACAAATACATTGATTCTGAACGGATGTTATTATATACCGAACCTGATATACAAAATCATATCACTCTCTTTATAAGTAAAGAAATGATAAAATTTTGTATTGTTGGATAATGTTTTGAACATTTCCTATATCAAAAGTTGATCGGTTCAGGCACGTTATCTAAAAGCATTGATGTTCTAAATCAAACTACAGTTCTTAGTATACGGAACACACACAAGAGGAAGAGTTCAGAAATGAACGAATCCTTCTTGAGGCATTGTAGACTAGGTCATATCAATGCGACCCGACTGGCTGAAGTTACATTTAGATGTATATTTAAATTAATTTGAATTTACATCTTGTGAAACTTGCCAGTCATGTCATAAAGATTAGATAACCATAGCTCTGTTTATTGGAAACAGAGAAAGAGTCAGTGAACTCTTGGGATGATACATGTTGATGTATGTAGGTCTCCTGTCTGCACATGCCAAGACAGGTTCTTTGTACTTCATAACATTCTCTGAAGATCAGTCAAGATTCAGACATATGTTCCTGTTGAAACACAAGTCCGAACCTTTTGAGATATTCACAGAATATGATTTAGAAGTAGAGAACCAAAATACGGGTATAAGTATTATATCCTTTGATGTGATTGAGGAGGAGAATACTTGAGCACGGAAATTCTGGACTATTCTAAAGGAGAATGAGATTCTCTCTCAGAATTACTCCTCCGTATACACCATAGCACGATGGTATATCGGGGCGGAGCAATAGAACCCTATGTGATATGGTGTGCTCTATGATGAGTAATACTGAGTTACCTATTTCCTTTTGGGAGTTATGCACTTAAGAAGCTGCATACCTATTGAATAGGGTTCAAATCAAATCAGTTGCCTACCACTTCATATGTGATATGGAAAGGGAAGAGCCCATATCTTAAGTTTGTTAAGATTTAGGGTTGTCCGGCCTATGTCTAAAAGAAAAATCCGGACAAGCTCGAGGCAATGACAGTTATGTAGAACTAGAAAGGTTTCAGCTATACAAACTGCAGCTGATGATTTGGTAGAACCAAAGGATTCAATTGTTTCCAACGAACCTCAGCCTCTCCGCCGATCTAGTACGGTTCCTCACCCACCTGAGAGATACTTCTGTTTCTCTATGACAGTGGGAGCGAGGAATGCATCATGAGATGATGGCCCAACTAGTTTCGAGTTAGCCATCAGGAGTGGGACTCTGTAAGAATGGCTTGATGCTTAGCGATCTGAGATGGAATCCTTATACACCAACAAAGTATAGACTTTAGTTGCTTTATCTGAAGGGTTAAATCCCCATCAGGAGCAAGTATATCTTGAGAAGATTACTTGGTGTAGATGGAAAGGTTGAGACTTTCAAAGCTAAACTTGTTAAAGGTTTTCGTTATTGACCAGGCGTGGATAATGATGAAACCCTTTCCAGTGCCTATGCTTAAGTCCATCCAGATCCTACCTGCCACGGCTGCATACCATGACTACGATATCTGGCGGTTGGGTGTCATGACTGCTTTTCTAAATACTGATTAGAAGAGAACGTCTATAAGTACACAGCCAGAGGGCTTCGTAAACAGTGGGAGCAGCGGAAACGTGTGCAAGTTGCTTTACAGATTAAAGCAGGCATCGCGGAGTTGGAACGTCTGTTTTGATGTGGTAGTCAAAGAGTTTGACATCATCAAAATGGTAGATGAACCTTGTATATACAAAAAGGTAGTAGGGAGTATGGTGGTGATCCTCGTAGAGTACGTGGATGACATACTCTTGATAAGGAAGGAGTTTCCTTTGCTATGCTCGGTCAATCTCCGCTTATCACAATGATTCTCCATATAAGATCAAAGTGATACCTACTAAATCCTGGATTTTGGATCTATGAGATAGATCTAATTGGATGTTAGGATACTCACTAGTCGTAGTGAGTTGGTATCAATTGATCCTGGGGAAAATCACTGGAAAGGTTCCAGGGTGATAAGGACGACTGGATGTCAGTCACAAGCATTGTCTTTACCCTCAGTAAAGGGACGGTATGTTGGAAGAGTTCCAAGCTAGATACCGTGGCATACTAGATGATAAAGGCTGGATACATCGCTATTTAAGATGCTACCAAAGATGAAGTCTGAGTGTATATTGGTTCATGAGACGAACTTCGTTCCTACCATTGTGAGACAATGGAGTTGTGGCTTATGCCAAGAAACGCCCGTCCCGTCAGTGATCCAGACAAATTCTAAGGCAGCATCACCTGATCATGGAGATAGGGGTGATCGAGGTTAGGAGAGTAGACTCAGAGGACAACACGGCGGATCCACTCACAAAGGCCTTTTCCCAAAGAGAGACTTCTATGGGATGGTTGAGTATGAGATACTACAACCACTTCTACAGATGGCCCTAGTGCAACTGGGAGATTGTTAGTTATATGTATGCCCTAGAGGCCATTACTGTACATAGGATGTATATTGTAGTGGATGCTGGGACATATATAGGGAGAACTTTCTTGCTCGACATGATAGTATGCTATCTGGTTACTCTTTGCCTTAACATATATACTGTATGTCTCTCTGTTACATGTTGGTAAAGCCCTTAGGATGTGTACTTGACTACCTGGACTATGATGCGGATGTAGGGTTCCTAAGCACACACAAGAGGTCTCACAAGGCATCAACCATGCCAATTTCAAATTTACGGGTGCCGAGAAACCCTAATACGGATCGTTGGCTAGAAATATAGGCGACAAAGCAACTAGTTAACTACTTTAACTATGAGTACGGAAATACAACCTTTGTAGATCCGGTCCTCCACCTCCATGGCTCCGTGATGAAGTCCTCTCCGCTGTCCAAATCAAAATCCGGGCTCTAGCGTCGGCTTCATCAGAGAAATGGGCGGGCAAGGTCGTCGGTTTCGTGCCGAAGATGATCTACGTCGAAGCATCACAAGATCAAGCTCCCACTTCACCAAGTCATGAAACTTGTGAAGAAAACACACTCTACTACTTGGCAAGAGGTAGAGGATGAAGAAATTGGAAGTGGGTAGACTTTAGAATTGGATTTCTCACTCTTTTTCATCAATCACCATTGATGGTCCAAGGTTTTCTTCTTTGAAAAGGATGAAGAAGAAGAAGATGATATTATGATAAGTCATTTAAAAATAGAAAGGAAAATGAATTCTTATCATAATTGTAACCATGGTAAAGTGTAGAGAGCTAACTATAGTTAAATGAATGGTTAGGGCTAATGAGATGAAGACAAAAGGGTTTCTTTGGTCAAAGCTTCATGAAGCTTCAACAAGCTTCATGAAAGAAACCCTTTTGTTTTTATTTCCTCTTTTCATTTCTTTTAATCCAAATTAAAAGATAAATGAAAGAATAAATGAAAACCCTAACCATTAACTAACCATGGTTTAATCGTTACACTTGACCAAGTTAACATGTATCATCAAACATGATACAATCAAGTGCACAAAATATATCACATATACAATGTGCACATCCGAGTGAGAAAATCCATCTTAAGTGAACCGATACTAGTTAATGCAAAGTAATATATCAAATATATATAATTATACATTAAATCATTAAATCAACACTTGATTTAATGATCCGGTCATATCGCATATAACCGACTAATATCCAATGTATCGATTTATCGAATCAATCCTTGATTCGATAACTAGGTTATATCGCATACAACCATTCGATACATTTATCGCGAGAATGGAATACGGTATCACATACACGCATTATTCTCGGCCCCGCACATATCTCATATGCGCTCCTATTTCATTTCGCTTGAGCCAGGAAACCTCTGTGTAGGACTCTAAAGACTCGTCAATACGCCGGCAACAAGTGATGATCATATCAAACACCCACAAGCCGCAAGCGGTTTGCTAAACGTAACGGCCACCCGGGTATTGAGCGATCCGAAGATCGACGAGCAAGCCCGCTCACACTCCAGTGAATCCAACCAGTAACACTTATCGTACAGTCCGGTCTGATCGTCTGATATGTCGCATATCTCGCCTAGGGGTGGTAAACGTCAGACCCCAATAGCTCGATAAGTCGTGTCGATATGAGGTCTATAACAGTTCGAGAAACTACTGGTAACACTTACCAGTAAATCTCAGCAACCCTGGCCAGGGATTTCCGGTTATAGCCAATCGAACACAGCGCAACATCAACTCCCTATACCGGGAGAGACGAATCCCCTCCTATCGCTCATTGCCTCCATGTGACTCGGGACTGTACCCAAAAACCACCGTTTTGCACGCCCTCTTGGACGTGGTAAGGTGGAAATCAAAGCACAGTGGGAACCACACAAGACTCTATGACGATCTCGGGTCAACAGACTACTCTGTACCAGTGTCACCAGAGAACTGCCATCTGACGTAAGGTATAATACCATCTGGGAGTTCTCGGCGAGTCCGTCCAGTGTATCCAGTCTCTACTGAGCACCCGTATATCATCTCTGATGTCAAACACCAATGGATATGGGATCATCCATCGCCCATCTGTATGGGTCGAGAAGGTACACGCCAGTCTACTCTGGTATATCGATGCCCCGTCTCGATATACCCACGACTAGGGACTTTGAAGGATGTACTTATGGACTACCATGTCCCCACTAGTATGATCCGCATCATAGTCCAGGTAGTCAAGTACACATCCTAAGGGCTTTACCAACATGTAACAGAGAGACAATCAGTATACACGTTAAGGTAAAGAGTAACCAGATAGCATACTATCATGTCGAGCAAGAAAGTCCTCCCTATATATGTCTCAGCATCCACTACAATATACATCCTATGTATAGCAATGGCCTCTAGGGCATACATATAACTAACAATCTCCCACTTGCACTAGGGCCATCTGATAGCAGTGGTTGTAGTATCTCATACTCAACCATCCCATAAAAATCTCTCTCTCTGGGAACAGGCCTTTGTGAGTGGATCCGCTGTGTTGTCCTCTGAGTCTTCTCTCCAAACCTCGATCTCCTTGGAGATCAACCATCTCCATGATCAGGTGATACTGTCTTAGAATATGTCTGGATCACTGATGGGACCTGCGTTCCTTGGCACAAGCCATAACTCCATTGTCACACAATGGGAGGAACTAAGTTCATCTCATGAACAAATATATATCCAGACTGCCTCTTTGGTAGCATCTTGAGTAGCGATGTATCCTGCCTTTATCGTCTAGTATGCCACGGTATCTAACTTGGAACTCTTCCAACATACCGTCCCTATACTTAGGGTAAAGACAATGCCTGTGACTGACATTCAGTCATCTTATCACCCTGGAACCTTTCCAGTGATTCTCCCCAAGATCGATTGATACCTTCTCACTACAACTAGTGAGTATCCTAACATCCAATTAGATCTATCTCATAGATCCAAAATCCAGAATTTAGGAGGTATCAATTTGATCCTATATGGAGAATCCATGTGATAAACGGAGATTGACCGAGCGTAGCATAGGAAACTCCTTTCTTATCAAGAGTATGTCATCCACGTACTCTACGAGGATCATCACCATACTCCCTACTACCTTTTTATATATACAAGGTTCATCTACCATTTTGATGATGTCAAACTGTTTGACTACTACATCAAAACAGATGTTCCAACTCCGTGATACCTGCTTTATCTTATAAAGTATCTTGTGCACGTTTTCGCTGCTCCCACTGTCTACGAAGCCCTCTGGCTGTGTACTTATAGACTCTCTCTTCTAAAACATTATTTAGAAAAGTAGTCATGGCACCCAACCGCCAGATATCGTAGTCATGGTATGTAGCCGTGGCAAGTAGGATCTGAATGGACTTAAGCATAGCCACTTGAAAAGGTTTCATCATAATCCACGCCTGGTCGATGACGAAAAGCTTTAACAAGTCTAGCTTTGAAAGTCTCAACTTTTCCATATACACCAAGTAATCTTCTCAAGATATACTTGCTCCTGATGGGGATTTAACCCTTCAGATATAGCAACCAAAGTCCATACTTTGTTGGTGTACATGGATTCCATCTCAGATCGCTAAGCATCCAGCCATTCTTACAGAGTCCTACTCCTGATGGCCAGTTCGAAACTAGTTGGGTCATCATCTCATGATGCAATCCTCGCTCCCACTGTCATAGAGAAACCGAAGTATCTCTCAGGTGGGTGAGGAACCCTACTAGATCGGCGGAGAGGCTGAGGTTCGTTGGTTTCTATTGAATCCTTCGGTTCTACCAAATCATCTGCTGTAGTTTGCATAGCTGGAACCTTTCCAGTTGTACATAACAGACCTTGCCTCGAGCTTGTCCGGATTTTGCTTTTCAGACATAGGCTGGACAACCCCAAATCTTAACTAACTTAAGAGATGGGCTCTTCCCTTATCATATCACATATGAAGTGGTAGGCAACTGATTTGATTCGAACCCTATTCAATAGGTATGCAGCTTCTCAAGTGCATAACTCCCAAAAGGAAATAGGTAACTCAGCAGCACTCATCATAGAGCACACCTTATCATATAGGGTGTGATTGCTCCACCCCGATATACCATCGTGCTATGGTGTATACGGAGGAGTAATGCCGAGAGAGAATCTCATTCTCCTTTAGAATTGTCCAGGAATTCCATGCACAAGTATTCTCCTCCTTGATCTCATCAAAGGACATAATACTTATACCCGTATTGGTTCTCTACTTCTAACTTATATTCTGTGAATATCTCAAAAGGTTCGGACTGTGTTTCAACAAGAACATATGTCTGAATCTAAAGAGATTATCAGAGAATGTAACGAAGTACAAAGAACCAGTCATGGCATGTGTAGACAGGGGACCTACATACATCAACATGTATCGTCCCAAGAGTTTACCAACTCTTTCTCTGTTTCCAATAAACAGAGCTATGGTCATCGTATCTTTGTGACATGACCGGCAAGTTTCACAAGATGTAAATTCAAACTAATTTAAATATGCATCTACATGTAACTTCAGCTAGTCGGGTCACATTGATATGACCTAGTCTACAATGCCTCAAGAAGGATTCGTTCATTTCTGAACTCTTCCTCTTATATGTGTTCCGTATACTAGGAACTGTATTTTGATTTAGAACATCAATGCTTTTAGATAACGTGCCTGAACCGATCAACTTTTGATATAGGAAATGTTCAAAACATTATCCAACAATACAAAATTTTATCATTTCTTTACTGATAAAGAGACTGATATGATTTTGTATATCAGGTTCGGTATCTAATAACATTCGTTCAGAATCAATGTATTGGTAATACAGGGTGACAGTGACCAACAGACTTGGCTGCAACACTTGCCCCGTTTTCTGCCTCATGAAACTTATCACCCGTTCTCAGTTTTTCTATCTATCTGTAGCCCTATGTAACAGATTACATATATGGGATCCTGATCCGGTAACATATACCCAGGACGTAAAGGATACTGAGAAACAGTTCTCTGTAATGAACACACCCGAAGATGATGCATCAGTATGGACTCTCTTCGTTTGGGCGGCACGGGAATTCTGGTAATACCCAATTTCCTGCTCTGTCTTATAACAATTATAAGTTGGAGCGAGACCAACGTTCCCCAGCTCAGTATAACAAGCGGGTTCGGTCAATATTCCGTATTATTATCTTTATTAAGGCGTGATATGGTCGCTACCTGGAGAGAGAGAGAAGAAAATACTCAGCGTGCGCTCTTGCAAGAATAGATTGGTTATTATTTTATCTAATCAGGATGGCTCCCACTGCTTTTTATCAAATCTTCCTTCAAACCCTAAAAGGAAAGACTAGCCGGGATTAATTACACACTACAAGTTCGCCAATCTTTCAGCCAGGCCGGTGTCGGTACTTTGAGGGAGGTCCCCCGTGCTTTCGCACAAACCTAATTAATGTAAACCTCGTTTTCCCTGAGGCGTAACCCCGTTGACACCTTTCTAGACACCTACTTGATCGGCTAATTGTAATGTGTAAAACTCTCCCAGGAGTAACAATTACTCGCAGCGGGTATCGGGATCCAACTATCTCATAGAAGGTATGCAATCTCATTGCAAATTTCAACACTTGAAATTCCCGATAATATTTTGCCCCTAGCGTCCTATGACCTTGACAGAGGTCAACAAACCATAGGCTGCTAGTCAAGTTCAACCCGTCATTTCCTGATTGAAGTAAACCCACCCGCACGACCCTTGACAGAGGTCAACAAGGTCGCACGACTACCCTAAATCAATCACATCATATGCTTATACAGATAAGCACTAATCAGCTACCTCACACTACGCCTTGACAGAGGTCAACAAACGTAGCACGAATACTAACCAGTACATATCTGAAATGACGGAAGGCTTCGACAGGTTTTTCTGAAAACCTATTGCGTAATGAACTTGATATCGTTGTAGAATCAAATGATTTTAAAATGGAGTGTTTTTGAGGCTTTTCTAGTTTTGCTAAAGGAGTCACTCCCGGTGAAGAGATCGTCGGTCCTTTCCTCGTCGAATGAGATGCGGGATATATCATATATATTACTGTGCAAAGCAAAAACTCTTAAAAGCAATCAAAAGACAAACCGAGTGTGTAGCATCTGCCAGTTATTGCTAAAGGAGTCACTCCCGGTGCAGGGATCTCGGTCCTTTCCTCATCGAATAAGGTGCAGGATATATCATATATACCGCTGTGCAAAGCAAGAACTGTAGCTACCTGTTTTATTTTGAAATTCGATTCTACAACATCTTTAGGTTTCTTTTACTTTCATTAATCACATTAATGAAGTCCCATCATTTAAAGTACCTAAACATCACAGATAAATACGACGTACACTTATGCCATCCGCATTCGCCTCGATGTCCCCTCGTGCACCGTTAGGTTAGGTAACTAACGGCAGAGCGGGGCAGGGCTAGCGCGGGTGTAAAACATAAGTAACGTCTATATAATATATCATATATACTATATACTGTATCTATCATAGAACATCTCACATGATCACATCACAGATATCGCAGCAGAAGAATCATATGAAATATTGGATATACTAGGACGTCCGTGTTTTCAATACGAGCCAATATAAAACACGGATTCCACGGTCGTGATGAATAGCCAAACCCACACCCCTAGACCCCTACGAGAGCGGCAAGCAACCCTACCAATTCTAGAGTTAGGAGACCCGGACTCGACTCCTCGAGTTGGTCTCCCACTGGACTCCAGAACCCGGTTACTTGCGCTCCCCTCCTTGGGTCTATCCTAGTGCAGAAAAGTAAATAATATACAACAACGGTGACAACTTCCGCGACCTAGAAGTGCCCCAATAAAAGAATATTACATACAAGTTTTTACATGAATGAAAATGAAAAACACTCATCTCACATAAAAAACCCCGGCTATTCAAACACGACGATCCAATATAACATATCCAGCAACACATAACATCACATGTCATCAACGTAAGTAAATATGCGCATCCCAATTTTCGTTGACATATAGCAACGAAACCGGCGATATCACATATTACACTTACGGTCAGAGAAAAGAAAGTGTAAAACTACAACAGTTGGAATCCGCAATCTCTTTAGACATCGCATGCCTAATCAAATGAATTCTTTAGACATCACATGCCTAACAATTATAAACCCCGCATTTTAGTCTCATTATCGAAAACACTTTTCAATATCAAGTCGGGCAATTCAACAAGATTCCCGACATCCTGATCGAATACTCGTCGCAAACTTCAGTAGACGGCCGCACCCCCGATACCGTTGACAAAGTGCACCAAGGCGGAACACCGCTGCCGCGAGCACCCGAACGGATGCTTTCAGCGACGGGGTTCTCCTACAGTCACTTGGTCGGGGCTATGGGGTGTAGCTGTCTATTAAGTTTACCCGGCGAGTATCCGCGTACGCTACGTGATTGCGACGGACTTTTGATCACATCAAAATTCCGTGGCAACCGATCAAGTGAGACTAAAGTGCTATGTTTATAACATTCATTCAGTTATCTCATAACATATTGTGAATTCCAATTATTGTATCACATTCCAGATAATTAGAAAATGTTAAACTTTCCGATCGAACATTCAAACACCCAAGTTTTCCCGATACAGATCAACAAATGAAACAAGTCTAAAAACATTCAGTTCGTGCCTCAGTACCAACGGTCCAGCCGTAGAAGGGTCAAGCCAACGCCTCACATGTGGCACGCCGTACTGTCCTAAACCCGAAGGTTCAATGGGCAGTTCAAGATGGTCATATAATCGAGTTAAGGTTTGTTGTCTTCTAGAGGGACCATCGCATTACTTGCACTACTTAGAACGTCTTTAAACCTCGGAAAAATCCAACACTTGGAAATTTCCCGACAGGGGAAAAGTTGGGTATTTATATCCGGTCGAACTTTTTAACATATTCAATAATTATCCGGAAAAACATATAGACAAAGTTTGACAATCCGATCGAATAATCGAATCCCCAAAACAACCCCAGAAAATTCAACTCTTGAATAAATATTAAAAATTCCCAGAAAATCCAGCATAATAAAATAGGAATTACTGTGCAACAAAGGGAAGGTGACGTCATCACCTCGCCGCAGAACCGCCGCATAAGGTACGCTTATGCCGCGGTTCCGCCGCTCATTAGAGGGATTATGAGAAAATTTTTGCGCCGTAATTCTTAGAATTCCCTGCTGAATTTTTTAAGCATTTTTAATCTGGAAAAAACCCAGTTTTTAGAAAAAGTCCAGAGAGCGGGTCGGATTAGGGTTTCGGGGTTTGTTCGGATTTGAAACTTCGTCTACGCTTCGCCTAAGGGTTTAGCTAGTCTCTGATACTACTGTAGGGTTCCTAGGCACACACAAGAGGTCTCACAAGGCATCAATCATGCCAATTTCAAATTTACGGGTGCCGAGAAACACTAATACGGATCGTTGGCTAGAAATATAGGCGACAAAGCAACTAGTTAACTACTTAACTATGAGTACGGAAATACAACCTTTGTAGATCCGGTCCTCCACCTCCACGGCTCCGTGATGAAGTCCTCTCCGCTGTCCAAATCAAAATCCGGGCTCTAGCGTCGGCTTCATCGGAGAAATGGGCGGGAAAGGTCGTCGGTTTCGTGCCGAAGATGATCTACGTCGAAGCATCACAAGATCAAGCTCCCACTTCACCAAGTCATGAAACTTGTGAAGAAAACACACTCTACTACTTGGCAAGAGGTAGAGGATAAAGAAATAGGAAGTGGGTAGACTTTAGAATTGGATTTCTCACTCTTTTTCATCAATCACCATTGATGGTCCAAGGTTTTCTTCTTTGAAAAAGATGAAGAAGAAGAAGATGATATTATGATAAGTCATTTAAAAATAGAAAGGAAAATGAATTCTTATCATAATTGTAACCATGGTAAAGTGTAGAGAGCTAACTATAGTTAAATGAATGGTTAGGGTTAATGAGATGAAGAAAAAAGGGTTTCTTTGGTCAAAGCTTCATGAAGCTTCAACAAGCTTCATGAAAGAAACCCTTTTGTTTTTCTTTCCTCTTTTCATTTCTTTTAATCCAAATTAAAAGATAAATGAAAGAATAAATGAAAACCCTAACCATTAACTAACCATGGTTTAATCTTTACACTTGACCAAGTTAACATGTATCATCAAACATGATACAATCAAGTGCACAAAATATATCACATATACAATGTGCACATCCGAGTGAGAAAATCCATCTTAAGTGAACCGATACTAGTTAATGCAAAGTAATATATCAAATATATATAATTATACATTAAATCATTAAATCAACACTTGATTTAATGATCCGGTCATATCGCATATAACCGACTAATATCCAATGTATCGATTTATCGAATCAATCCTTGATTCGATAACTAGGTTATATCGCATACAACCATTCGATACATTTATCGCGAGAATGGAAAACGGTATCACATACACGCATTATTCTCGGTCCCGCACATATCCCATATGCGCTCCTATTTCGTTTCGCTTGAGCCAGGAAACCTCTGTGTAGGACTCTAAAGACTCGTTAATACGCCGGCAGCAGGTGATGATCATATCAAACACCCACAAGCCGCAAGCGGTCTGCTAAACGTAACGGTCACCTGGGTATTGAGCGATCAGAAGATCGACGAGCAAGCCCGCTCACACTCCAGTGAATCCAACCAGTAACACTTATCGTACAGTCCGGTCTGATCGTCTGATATGTCGCATATCTCGCCTAGGGGTGGTAAACGTCAGACCCCAATAGCTCGATAAGTCGTGTCGATATGAGATCTATAACAGTTCGAGAAACTACTGGTAACACTTACCAGTAAATCTCAGCAACCCTGGCCAGGGATTTCCGGTTATAGCCAATCGAACACAGCGCAACATCAACTCCCTATACCGGGAGAGACGAATCCCCTCCTATCACTCATTGCCTCCATGTGACTCGGGACTGTACCCAAAAACCACCGTTTTGCACGCCCTCTTGGACGTGGTAAGGTGGAAATCAAAGCACAGTGGGAACCACACAAGACTCTATGACGATCTCGGGTCAATAGACTACTCTGTACCAATGTCACCAGAGAACTGCCATCTAACGTAAGGTATAATACCATCTGGGAGTTCTCTGCGAGTCCGTCCAGTGTACCCAGTCTCTACTAAGCACCCGTATATCATCTCTGATGTCAAACACCAATGGATATGGGATCATCCATCACCCATCTGTATGGGTCGAGAAGGTACACGCTAGTCTACTCTGGTATATCGATGCCCCGTCTCGATATACCCACGACTAGGGACTTTGAAGGATGTACTTATGGACTACCATGTCCCCACTAGTATGATCTGCATCATAGTCCAGGTAGTCAAGTACACATCCTAAGGGCTTTACCAACATGTAACAGAGAGACAATCAGTATACACGTTAAGGTAAAGAGTAACCAGATAGCATACTATCATGTCGAGCAAGAAAGTCCTCCCTATATATGTCCCAGCATCCACTACAATATACATCCTATGTATAGCAATGGCCTCTAGGGCATACATATAACTAACAGCGGATCATACTAGTGGGGACATGGTAGTCCATAAGTACATCCTTCAAGGTCCCTAGTCGTGGGTATATCGAGACGGGGCATCGATATACCAGAGTAGACTAGTGTATACCTTCTCGACCCATACAGATGGGCGATGGATGATCCCATATCCATTGGTGTTTGACATCAGAGATGATATACGGGTGCTCAGTGGACACTGGGTATACTGGACGGACTCGCCGAGAACTCCCAGATGGTATTATACCTTACGCCAGATGGCCGTTCTCTGGTGACACTGGTACAGGTTAGTCTGTAGACCCGAGATCGTCATAGAGTCTTGTGTGATTCCCACTGTGCTTTGATTTCCACCTTACCACGTTCAAGAGGGCATGCAAAACGGTGGTTTTTGGGTACAGTCCCGAGTCACATGGAGGCAATGAGCGATAGGAGGGGATTCGTCTCTCCCGGTATAGGGAGTTGATGTTGCACTGTGTTCGATTGGCTATAACCGGAAATCCCTGGCCAGGTTTGCTGAGATTTACTGGTAAGTGTTACCAGTAGTTTCTCGAACTGTTATAGACCTCATATCGACACGACTTATCGAGCTACTGGGGTCTGACATTGGGGTCTGACGTTTACCACCCCTAGGCGAGATATGCGACATATCAGACGATCAGACCGGACTGTACGGTAAGTGTTACTGGTTGGATTCACAGGAGTGTGATCGGGCTTGCTCGTTGATCTTCTGATCGTTCAATACCCGGGTGGCCGTTACGTTTAGCAGACCGCTTGTGCCTTGTGGGTGCTTGATATGATCATCATCTGCTGCCGGCGTATTGACGAGTCTTTAGAGTCCTACACAGAGGTTTCCTGGCTCAAGTGAAACGAAATAGGAGCGCATATGAGATATGTGCGAGACTGAGAATAATACCAGTATGTGATACTGTATTCGATTCTCGCGATTTGTGACAGTGATCGGTTATATGCGATATAACCGGGTTATCGGATCAAGTGTTCATTCGATATGTTGTTACTATTGATATTGGTCGGTTATATGCGATATGACCGGATCGTTAAATCAAGTGTTGATTTAATGATTTAATGTATAATTATATATTTGATATATTACTTTACATTAACTAATATTGGTTCACTTAAGATGATTTTCTCTCTTGATAGTGCACATTGTATATGTGATATATTTTTGTGCATAAGTTTGTATCATATTTGATGATACATGCAAACTTGGGTGTGTTTGATTTAAACCATGGTTAGTTAATGGTTAGGGTTTCATTTGCTTTATTTACTTATTCATTTATTTATTTATTCATTTGTGAAAGAAATAAAATGGTGGCTATCTTTGGATTTTATTGAAGCTTCATGAAGCTTTGAAAGACTTTGACCATTTTGTTTCTTTCCTTAACCCTAACCATTTACTTAACCCTAGTTTATTCTCTACATGTGTTTAGCTAACCCATGGTTGCAAGATGATAGATATCACTTCATTTTTCTTTTTGGGATAATAATTCATTTTTCATTTCTTTCTTCTTCTTCTTCTTGATGAAGAAAGAAAAGCATTCTACAAAAATGTCAAGTGATGAAATCAAGTGAGAAATCCAAATCCAAAGTGAACCCACTTCCTATTTCTTCATCCTCTACCACTTGCCATGTAGTATAGGGTGTTTTCTTCACAAGTTTCATGACTTGGTGAAGTTGGAGCTCGAGTTAGAATCGCCTAGACATAGATCATCTTCGGCATCGAAGTCATCGACCTAGCCCGATCGTTTCTTCGATGAAACCACCGTGAGAGTCTGGGATTCCGATGATCACAATGGAGGGACGTCAACACGGAGCTAGAGAGGTGGAGGACCGGATCTAGAAAGGTTGTATTTCCCTTCCCTTAGTGATAATTGTTATCTACTTGTTTTTTTGTTTCGCCTAATCTCTAGTCAACGATCGCATTAGGGTTTCTCGGCACCGGAAATTTTTGAATTTGGCATGGTTGATGCCTTGTGAGACCTAATTAGTGTGCCTAGGTGTAAGTCCATGCTACCTCTCCCGGTACTTTCGGGCATGCGGAATTTGGTGAAAAACAATTTTCTAGAGGTGGTAACATGGACTCAAAACCGGATCTTTGTTAAATATCTAACTAACAACCTAACTAGGAGTTGTTAGCTACTCGGTTAGGGGGTTATACCTTTCTTTCTTGAACTCCTTCGTCTTCAAGCCTCGATGGTTGTCCGGATCGGCTTCACCCCGTCGTCTCCTTGCGCCGAAGATAGATCCACCTGAAAGCTTCTACCTTTGGCTCCTTCTTCGAACTTTGAAGAAACTAGTTCACTCGGTTTGCCAAACCTTATGAACTAGAGTGAGTAGAGAAGAGTTTGTTTGGGATTTTATCTATGGTTCTTGGTTCTCAACTCATGAGACAAGTGAACCAAAGACTCAAGAGAGGGAGAGCAAGAGGAGGAAGATGAGAGCTCAAGAACAAGAGAGAGAATGAGCATGAAAGAATGAGAGAAGACTTTTCTCATTTGGCTCTCATAATCCATAACCATCATAACACATCATAGCAATCAAGTATTATGTGATGGTTTAAGCAACAATAGCCATATCATTTCATGCACTCATTTTGCACAAGAGAGCAAGCAAGCAAAAGTCTTTGCCAGGAAATGATAGCTATTGTTATCATGATGGTCAACTAGTCAAGCCTAGTCAACCGGTCAACAAAGTCAACAAGTCAACAAAGTCAACCCCTCAACAACCATGTCACCATAATACTTAATTAATATAATTGTTAATCATATATCATATTCTCATTAGGGTTGAGCAAAAAGTCAATAGTCAACGGTCAACGGTCAACAACCCTAATGAGAATCCTCTGCCTCTGTCTCTCCGTCAACTGTGCATACACACCCGCATCCGCGTTCCGAGGAACACGGATGCAAACTGGATAAAACCAATCCCAATATGTACACTAGGATCTGGCTTAAACCAAAGCCCGCTAGTGTAAACTGTCCGGACACTAAACGTGCATAAGTGCACGGATGTGACTGAACCCTGTCGCAAAACCATGCGACCTGTCGCAAAACCATGCGACCTCTACTCTTTTGCCTAAAGGCGAATAGCTTTCTGTGTGGGACTCTAAAGACTCGACACTACGCTGGCAGTGGGTTTAACCACAGACCGCAAGCGGCACTAGCTGTGCGTAACGGTCCCCAGGTAGATGCCGACAAGAAGACTGACGAGGTGAAACCCATCTGAACTCCTACAAAGCCTGAATGTGACAATCTCCGTACAGTCCGGTCTGTTCGTCTGATATATCGCATGGCGGGCCTAGGGGGCGGTAAACGTTAGTCCCCTAATAGCGGTACAAGTCGTATCGGAGTGAAGCCCAATACACCCTGAGATAACACTGGAAACCTACCAGTATATCCCGCTTGCCCTGGCCAGGGACTACTCGTGTAATGGCTCTCCTAAACACAGCGCGATGTCAACCCCCAATATCGGGAGAGACGAATCCTGTCTAACCGTCACTGCCTCCAAGTGCTTCGGGACTGCACCCAACTACTACCTGTTTGCACGACTCTTTTGAGCCATGGTAGGGTAGTAATCAAAGTACAGTGGGAACACACTCGAGGCGAAGTGACAGTGTCAAGTCAGCGAACTAAGCTGTACTCATGTCACCTGGGAACTGATAACTGACGATAGGTATAATACCAACCGGTAAGTTCCCGACGAGTCCTGTCCAGCGTACTCGTAACCCAACGAGCACCCGCATGCTATCTCCAGTACGACGTACTGACGGTTGTGGGACAGACCGTCTCCCACTCTGGGATGAGAAGCGCATGCGCTAGTCTACTCCGGAGTATCGATGCCCTGTCTCGATAGTCCTGCGACTAGGGACCTGCATAAGGATGTGCTTATAGATTACCCAGCCCCACTAGTGTGACTGCCATCACAACGCTGGTAATCAAGTAAAGATCCTAAGGGCTCCACTAATGCGTATAGGTGATATAATAAAATAAACAAATGTACACATTGAAGTAGAAACAAACCAAGTAGCATACTACTATTTTGAGCAAAATTGTATATACAAGGTGAATATCCCAAGCTTCCATTAAGTAATATACAAACTAGTATGATACAGTAATGGCCTCTAGGGCATATACACTAACACTAGGAACCTGTTGGAGATAGTGCCCTCAGAGTCAATTATTAGGTCACAGGTACGTGATTGCAATGATTGATGGAGGACCTATCCCGGTAGGACAGTCTTACTCGAGATGATAGTATGCTATCTGGTTTACCTTTATCATCGTGTACTGCTTTAGGTGACCTGACAGGTCGCTATTACACGTTGGTAGAGCCCCTAGGATTCTTGCTTGACCACCAGCAGTATGAGGGCGATCATATAAGTGGGAGCTGGGGGTCTATAAGCATATCCTTAAAAGGTCCCTAGTCGTGAGAGTTTCGAGACAGGGCATCGATTCTCCAGAGTAGACTGGTGTATACAGTCGAGACCCCGACGAGGGGCGGTGGCCAGTCTCACAAGCCACTGGTGTCAGTTGGATCACCTAAGATGTATACAGGTGCTCATTGGGTTATGAGTACACCGGACAGGACTCGCCGGGAACATGCTAGTTGGTCATATACCAGACGTCAGATGGCAGTTCCCTGGTGACATGTGTGCAGGTTAGTTCATCGACCTGGGGATCGTCATTTGTCTCGTGTGAGTTCCCACTGTACTTTGATTACTACCCTACCACGGCTCAAAGGAGTCGTGCAAACAGGTTTTAGTTGGGTACAGTCCCGAGCCACATGGAGGCAGTGAGCGTATCTTCAGGGGTTCGTCTCTCCCGGTATTGGGGGTGAGGTCGTGCTGTGTCTAGGAGAGCCATTACACGAAGCCCTCGGCCGAGGCAAGGAGATTTACTGGTTGGTATTCCAGTAGTATCTCAGGGTGTTCTGGGCTACACTACGACACGACTTGTACCGCTTTTGGGGGTCTGACTTTTACCAACCCCCTAGGCCCGCCATGCGATGCTCATAGACGAACGGACCAGACTGTACGGATATTGTCACTGACAGGCTCAGTAGGGAGTCAGGCTGAGTTCGCTCACAGACGTCCCTTTTGGTCAATACCTGGTAGCCCGTTATGTATTGGCTTATACCTCTAACGTGCTAGTGGTTAAATCCACAACCAAGGTGTTGATGAGTCTTTAGAGTCCCCCACATTCTGTTACTCAGCTTTTGGGCGAAAAGTTGTAGAGGCCGTATGGAGATATGGCAGGGTCCGATCAGATACGTGCGGTATTGCACGGATCAGGATCGGACAGTTTGTACTAGAGGCCGTATGGTTATGTGGCAGGGTTCGATCAGATACGTACGGTATTGCACGGATCAGGATCGAACGGATATTACTAGCCGGCTTTGGTATAAGCCGGATCCTAGTATAGTACAGTGTGAATTTTGTCTCATTGCATTTGTATTTCGGTCGAAATACAGATGCGGGTGTGTATGCACAGTATCGGGGTTTTCCTGTAATTTATTACGGGACCAGTTTTCTGGAGTTGCCAGTTTGCTTTCCGTTTCGGCCGATTTCCATTGTTCCGTTCATTGGCCGAAGATTGGTGGAGGAGGGCTTATTTTCATTGTTGCAAATAAGTATTTGAGGAGGGGGTCTTTGCTTATTGGTTGGATCATGATGGTTGCTCCATTGACCTTGACTTCTTGACTTCTTCATGATGGTTTGACCATTTGGAGTCATCATGGTTGCTTTGGAGTGTTTGTTTTTGTTTGTGATGATATTGTTTTGATCATCACTCATTATTCTTCCTTGCATGGTAGCTCACCCACTCCCTTGTCTTTCATTTGACTTCACTCCATTCCCACCTACCACCAAGAGAGGATGGCCGGCCACTAGTAAGGGAGTGGGGTTTTTCTTTTGGTGGTGAGAAAAATGTCACTCTCATTCTTTGCATGATACATTTTTCCTCACCTCTCTCCAAGTCATTTTTTCCTCCACCACAAAAGGCAATCTCCATGAACCCCAAATGAGACTTCTTCACTACACATTCTACAGCGAATCTTGGGCACGTCGACTAGCCAGCTTCGTGCCCGAGTTGCCTCGGCATTGAGGTGGGAGCCCGTAAAAGAAGTAGGCGATGTGGTGCACTTCCGGCGACGAGGAGGAGACGGGACATTCCGCAGGAGATCGGGACGATGACGAGAAGACCGGAGGACTTGGATCGTCGGTATATCTCTTTCCCATCTTGTAGTTAGCTAGGACTAATTAATGGTTCGATCCGGGTATTAGTGCGCGGCGGTTTGCCAGTTCAAGTAAAAATTTAAGTTTATCACCGCTTCCGCATTTGGCCGTCGGATTGACGGCCGGGGCGACGCCGTGCACTTGGAATATTAATATTGGGCCCAGAATTTCTTGATATGCTACAGTAGTGCTTGGGGCCCACTTGTTAAAATTTTGATTGATCGGATATTTTAAACACATTATTTCACAGTATTTACATTATATCTGCGACCGTGAATGTCACTTGATCGGTAAATCCAGTCTAACTGCTATAGCCCGGTTAGACGGATTTGCGAACGTGACTTTCACGTTGATGTTCTGTTTTTGCTGTGATGTTGCGGGTCGGTCGTGGGGGATAGCCTGGATGCAATGCTAGTACAGTGTTGTTGTATTATGTACATTTGATATTGCGGGGCGAGCGTCCGACATGTGGACTGCCGTCACTGCCTGTTTGTATTATTATTTTGGGGCACGGCCAGGTTGCGGTCGATGTACCCGTTGTATGTATATTTTACTTTCTGTACTAGGATTGCCCCGCGGAGGGGTGCACGGATAGCCGGATTCTAGAGGGCAACAAGCCCGCATCTCATGGCATTGAGACGGAGGGGGCTTCACTCTGGGATTGGCGGGCTATTCGCCGCACTCGTAGGGGGTACAGGTTGACCCAGGAGGGGTGCCCAGGTTATCGGATTCCGTGAAGTGCTGGGTGGTCCATTCACGGAGCTGAAGGGGGCTGCCTCGCTTCAGGTTTTGGCGGGTAACTTGCCGCGCCCGTAGGGGTCTAGGATTTCATTGCGCAGGCTATCCACACGACCAGGGGAACGTCGGGTTTCAGTAGTGGCTCTGTGAAACCCGGGGATCCCAGATATCTGTATTGTTTCTGTGATGCTGTACATTTCTGTGATGTTGCATTTTATTCACGCCTTGAGCGAATATAATATATTGGTATATATATTAGTAGATGTTGTATATGTTTTACATCCGCGCTAGTCCATTCCCCGCTCTGTCGTTAGTTAGCTAACCTAACGAGTAATGACGGGACCCAGTGGCGAATGCGGATGGCATATACGTACATCAGTATATTTCCGTTCTTTTTGGTGTGATCAATTGATGGGACTGCGTTGATTCGGATCAATGCAAGTTAAAAACAAACCTAATCTGATGTTGTTGGAACACTTTTCAAAAAGCTGTTATTGCAAGGACGTTCACTTTTGTTTTGCATCGTGGTATTCAGTTGGAATATCCTGCTCCTCAGTCGACGAGGCAAGGGCCGAGATCCCTTCACCGGGAGTGACCCCTTGGACAGAAGTTTGCGTCAGGGCATTAACTTCACTATAGCCGATTACTTTTGCTATGCACCGTGGTATTCAGTTAGAATATCCTGCACCCCATTCTACGGGGAAAGAGCCGAGATCCCTTCACCGGGAGTGACCTCTTTAGCGAAGGTTTTCGTCACTATATTTTTAAAAGCTATCCGTTCCTTCAACGATATCAAGTTCATTACGTTAAAGGTTTTCGCCAGAAACCATTCATAGCCCTCCATCATTTCAGTTAAATATTCGGTAGTATTCAAGCTATGTATTTTGACCTCACGCCAAGGCATAGTGTTTGGTAGCTGCCGGGTATTTATCTGTTGCATAGATAGATGCGTTGGTTTGGGACAGTCGTACTACTATTTGGCCTACGTCAAGGGTATGTACGGGTGGATTCAAATTAACCTGGATAATGATAGGTAGAACTTGACATGTGACTTATGATATTTTGACCTCACGCCAAGGTCATAAGAGCATGGGGCAGAAATCACATCGGGAGTTTCAAAAGAACTGAAACTTGCCAGATATGCGCATACCTTCTGGAGTATGGTAGCGTGAGTGGATTCCGTCACGTTATCATGCGATGATAGTTGGATCCCGATTCCCACTGATGAGTTGGTATACTCCTCGGCTGATCCCGACTAATTCTTCTTTCAGGTTTGGAGGAGAATTTGAGGTACAGTGGGAGGTTTCCAGATTAGATAAATTGGTAACCATTCTGATCTAGGTTAGAGTGCACGCTGAGTGTTTCTTTTCTCTCTCTCTTTGGCAGCGACCATTGACCCGACCCTAAGACTTTGACTCAGTGACCAAGTTGACCGAACCTTCTTAACACTGGCTTTTGGATTGTCAGAGTTGCAAACCTCATTGCCACTCCTACTTTTACCCTTTTCTCCAGGACACCCCGTATTACTACGAACGTCCACTTCCATTAGACAAAACCATCGTATGGTTAGATACGAACTCGAAAGAACTTATTCGAGGATGGTTTCAGGTTCTGGAGAAAACGGATAGGATTATTCAGTTGTCTTTTCCTTTTACCTTCTCTCAAGTTGTGAGTACTCCTTGGTTTAGGAGATAGTACACCTATTACGCAAATTGGATAGTCTCCTTCCAAACCTTAGGCTGGTGCCGACCGGTAGGGAATGAAGGAAACCAATTAGCATAACGATGGTGTGCAGAAGGTATTAAGTTCAGACAAAGAAAGGGATTAGTAAGAGGGAAAAGTAAATTGCAACAGATATTCACGACCAAACCAAATATTTCGTTACCACTCCCACATCACCTTTGTATTTCTCCAGGACACTCCGTATCACTACGAAGATCCACAGTTTATTTGGATACTCCATCGTATGGTTATATACGAACTCGAATGGAACTTGTTCCAGTTCGGGGATGGATTCTGGTCCAGGAGAAATAGGAATAAGGTTTATTCGGTTGTCTTTTATCTTCACCCTCTCTCATTGCGAGTGTTCCTAGGATTGGGACAGTACACCCATTATGCTTATTGGATAGTCTTCTTCCAAACCATAGGCTGGTGCCGAACGGTAGGGAAGGAAGAAAACCATTTGGCCTAAAGGGGTGTACAGAAGGTAAAGACTAAAGACATAAGAAGGGATTTGGAGAGGTGGCAAAGGATTATGCGGTTACAGTCGTGAATCTGGAAGAGGCATTACTAGGAATACCGGGATACCCCATCGAAACATTTCAATGTTTCAGTCTCACTGTGTACTGTTAAAGGAAAACTGATTTCCCGATTAGATACTTACTCCAGGGTATGTATGTAAGTCCATGCTACCACTCCCGGTACTTTCGGGAATGCGGAATTTGGTAAAAAACAATTTTTACGGAGGTGGTAACATGGACCTATAACCCGGATCTTGGTTAAACATCTATCTAACAAAGAGATTCTAGCTACTCGGTTAGGGGGTTATACCTTGCTTGTCTTGAACTCCTTCTCTTCAAGCTCCGATGGTGGTCCGATGGCTCCTTCTCGTCGTCTCCGTACGCCGAAGATAGATCCACCTGAAAGCTCCAACCTTTAGCTCCTTCTTCGTTCTTTGAAGAAACTAGTTCACTTGGTTTGCTAAACCTAGTGAACTAGAATGAGTAGAGAAGAAATAGAATGGGATTTTATCTATGGTTCTTGATTCTCAACTCATGAGACAAGAGAACCATAGATCAAGAGAGGGAGCAAGAGGTTGAGGGTGAGAGCAAGAGGAGAGCTCAAGAACAAGAGAGAGAATGAGCAAGAAAGAATGAGCAAGTATTTTGTCTCTCACCCTCTCATAATCCAAAGCAATGATAACTCATCATATTAACAAAAGTCTTATGTGATGGTTTGAAGCAACCACAACCATATCATTTCATGCACTCATTTTACACAAATGAGCAAGTAAACAAAAGTCTTTGCCATGAAATGATGGCTATGGTTATCATGATGGTCAACTAGTCAAGCCTAGTCAACCGGTCAACAAGTCAACAAAAGTCAACAAGTCAACAAAGTCAACAAGTCAACAAAAGTCAAGAAGTCAACAACCATATCACCATAATACTTAATTAACATAATAGTTAATCACATATCATATTCTCATTAGGGTTGAGCATAAAGTCAAATAGTCAACGGTCAACTGTCAACAACCCTAATGAGAATCCGCTGCCTCTGCCTCCCTGTCAACTGTGCATACACACCCGCATCCGCGTTCCGAGGAACACGAATGCAAACTGGATAAATCCAATCCCATAAGGTACACTAGGATCTGGCTTAAACCAAAGCCCGCTAGTGTAAACTGTCCGGACACTGTACGTGCACAAGTGCACGGATGTGACCGAACCCTGTCGCAAAACCATGCGACCTGTCGCAATACCATGCGACCTCTACTCTTTTGCCTAAAGGCGAAAAGCTTTCTGTGTGGGACTCTAAAGACTCGACACTACGCTGGCAGTGGGTTTAACCACAGACCGCAAGCGGCACTAGCTGTGCGTAACGGTCCCCAGGTAATGCCGATAAGAAGACCGACGAGGCGAAACCCATCTGAACTCCTACTGAGCCTGAGTGTGACATTCTCCGTACAGTCCGGTCTGTTCGTCTGATACATCACATGGCGGGCCTAGGGGGCGGTAAACGTCAGTCCCCCAATAGCGGTACAAGTCGTGCCGGAGCGAAGCCCAAAACACCCTGAGATAACACTAGAAACCTACCAGTATATCTCGTTTGCCCTGGCCAGGGACTACTCGTGTAATGGCTCTCCTAGACACAGCGCGATGTCAACCCCCAATACCGGGAGAGACGAATCCTGTCTAACCGTCACTGCCTCCAAGTGCTTCGGGACTGCACCCAACCACTACCTGTTTGCACGACTCCTTTGAGCCGTGGTAGGGTAGTGATCAAAGTACAGTGGGAACACACTCGAGGCGGAATGACAGTGTCAAGTCAGCGGACTAAGCTGTACTCATGTCACCTGGGAACTGATAACTGACGATAGGTATAATACCAACTAGTCAGTTCCCGACGAGTCCTGTCCAGTGTACCCGTAACCTAACGAGCACCCGCATACTATCTCAAGTACGACGTACTGACGGTTGTGGGACAGACCGTCTCCCACACTGGGATGAGAAGCGTATGCGCTGGTCTACTTCGGAGTATCGATGCCCTGTCTCGATAGTCCTGCGACCAGGGACCTGCATAAGGATGTGCTTATAGATTACCCAGCCCCACTAGTGTGACGGCCATCACATCGCTGGTAATCAAGCCAAGATCCTAAGGGCTCTACTAATGTGTATAGACGATATACAAAAATAAACACATGTACACATTGAAGTAGAAACAAACCAAGTAGCATACTACTATTTTGAGCAAGATTGTATATACAAGGTGAATATCCCAAGCATCCATTAAGTAATATACAAACCAGTATGATACAGTAATGGCCTCTAGGGCATATACACTAACAATCTCCCACTTGCACTAAGGCCATGTACTGGCGTATCGAAGACCTATCATCTCGATCAGCCGCTCGAACTGAGTCTGGGGCAGGGCCTTGGTGAATGGATCTGCAGTGTTATCTTCTGAAGCGACTCTCCGAACCTCGATCTCCTGGCGATCTACGATCTCCCTGATCAGGTGATACCGCCTTAATATGTGCCTGGATTTCTGATGGGACCTGGGTTCCTTCGCTAAAGCTATAGCCCCGTTGTTGTCGCAATACAGAGGTATTGGATCAACAATGGACGGAACCACTTGAAGTTCTTTCAAGAACTTCCTCATCCAGACAGCTTCTTTTGCGGCATCAGATGCAGCGATGTATTCCGCTTCCATCGTCGAGTCTGCAACGGTTTCTTATTTGGAACTCTTCCAACACACCGCCCCTCCATTGAGGGTAAAGACAAAACCCGATATGGACTTGGAATCATCCTTGTCACTCTGGAAGCTGGAGTCAGCAAAGGCCTCGATCTGGAGGTCTTTTCCGCCATACACCAAGAACATCTCCGTAGTCCTTCTCAGGTACTTGAGAATGTTCTTTACCGCTATCCAGTGTTTCTCCCCAGGGTTTGACTGATACCGGCTTACCACACTCAGTGCATAAGCTACATCCGGTCTGGTACACAACATCGCATACATTATAGAGCCTACCGCAGAAGCGTAGGGTATAATAGACATGCGATCCCTCTCCAAATCAGTCTTGGGAGACATCTCTTTAGAGAGGGTGATCCCGTGACAAGCCGGTAGATTACCGCGCTTGGAATCTTCCATACTGAATCTCTTCAGTATGGTGTCGATGTACCTGGACTGTGAAAGTCCTAATATCCTCTTGGATCTGTCACAGTAGATCCGGATACCCAGAATGTACGAGGCATCACCCAGGTCTTTCATGGAGAACCTGTGTGACAAGAACCCCTTGACAGATTGTAGCATAGGAATGTCATTTCCTATTAAGAGAATGTCATCCACGTATAAAACGAGGAATACTACAGTTCTCGCTACAAATCTACTATAGATGCATGGTTCATCTGGATTTTTGATAAAGCCAAATTCTTTGACCGTCTCATCAAAGCAGATGTTCCAACTCCGCGATGCCTGCTTTAGTCCATAGATGGACTTAAGCAACTTGCACACCTTTCCGCTGCTCCCACTCTGAATGAAACCCTCTGGTTGGTCCATATAGACACACTCCTCTAAATTTCCATTTAGAAAAGCTGTCTTTACGTCCATTTGCCAGATCTCATAATTGTGGAAGGCAGCAATGGCAAGAAGGATCCGAATGGATTTCAGCATGGCTACTGGAGAAAAGGTTTCGTCATAGTCCAAGCCAGGTCTTTGACGAAAACCCTTTGCTACCAGCCTAGCTTTATAGGTCTCAACCTGTCCATCTACACCAATCTTCCTTTTGAAGATCCACTTGCATCCTACGGGTTTTACCCCGTCTGGAGCAATGTCCAACGTCCATACCTTGTTGGTGTACATGGACTCCATTTCGGTCCGCATTGCATCCAGCCATTTCACTGAGTCAACGCTCTGAACGGCCTGCTGGAAGCTAGTAGGCTCATCATAATCTATGATGCAATCCTCTCTATCCCCGTCTATGAGAAAACCGTAGTATCTCTCGGGCGTATGAGACTGCCTACTACTCCTGCGGAGCGGCGTAGGAATGTCCGGTTCTGTTGAACCCTCTGGTTCCACTAAGCTTTCAGTAATAGTCCGTGGTTCTGGAATTTCTTCCAGTTCTACTGTGCTCCCACTTATCTGGGTTTCCAAAAACTCAGTTTCCAAGAAGTAGGCATGACGAGAAACAAGAACTTTTTGTTCCTCTTCACAGTAGAAGAAATATCCTTTGGAGTTCTTCGGATACCCCACAAACTTGCACTGTACCGAGCGTGCCTCGAGCTTGTTCGCATGCTGCTTTTTGACAAAAGCTGGACATCCCCATGTCTTAATGTGCTTAAGATAGGGTCTCTTCCCACACCACATCTCATATGGTGTAGTAGGCACGGTCTTAGTAGGAACTCGGTTCAAAAAGTATGCTGCTGACTCTAGCGCATATCCCCAGAATGATCGCGGTAACTCAGCATTACTCATCATGGACCGCACCATATCCAATAGGGTACGGTTCCGTCTCTCCGATACACCGTTATGTTGCGGGGTGTATGGAGGAGTAAGCTGAGAGAGAATTCCGTTCTCTTTTAAATAGTCCAGGAACTCGGCACTTAAGTATTCTCCACCTCGATCCGATCTTAGAATCTTAATACTTTTGCCGGTCTGTTTCTCTACTTCATTCTTATATTCCTGGAATTTTCCAAAGGCTTCGGACTTATGTTTCATTAAGAAGACATAACCGTACCTTGAGAAGTCATCCGTAAAAGTAATGAAGTAAGAATGTCCGCTTCGGGCATGTGTAGACATTGGACCGCACACGTCACTGTGTACGAGTCCCAAGAGCTCGCTCGCTCTAACTCCATGTCCAGTAAACGGAGTCTTTGTCATCTTTCCTTTGAGACAAGATTGACAAGTGGCATATGATTGATATTCGAACGCATTCAAATATTCTTCTGTATGCAACTTAGTCAACCTTCTCTCATTGATGTGACCCAATCTACAATGCCATAAGAAAGTCTGATTTATTTCTGGACACTTTCTTTTGTGTGTATTCTGGACATTAAAAATCTGTGGTTGGTTTAAGACGTATATACCATTACTCAATGTACCTGACCCAATCAAAACTTGATTAAGGTGAATGTTTACAACATTACTTACAAACGCAAATTCATAACCTTCTTTAGAAACTAAAGATACAGAAATGATATTACAAGTTGCGTTGGGTACAAAAAAGCAATTACGCAAAACCAAAACATGTCCATCTGACATTCCCAGGTGATAGTCCCCCACGGCTTTAGCATCCATGCTAGCTCCGTTCGCAACTCTGAGGGTCATGTCACCTGCCTTCAAAACCCTACGGTTTCTCAACGCCTGCAAAGAATTACAGATATGAGATCCTGATCCGGTATCCAATACCCAGGAAGTAGAGTTTATTGAAAGACAGTTTTCAATAACATACACACCTGAAGCTGAAGCTGCAACCTGCTTCAATTCCTGTGTTCTGGCCTTCCAGGCCCTGCAATCATTCTTCCAGTATCCTTTCTTATGACAATAGAAGCATTCTTCCTTATCCACAAGCTTCCCCGCTATCTTTGTTGCTTTACCTTTTCCCTTCGTATCCAGTTTACTAACACCGCCCCTTGGTTTGGCGGGGGCCTTCTTCTTCTTTCTCTTGGCTTTCGCCTTGGACCTAGAAGAAGATGATCCTCCTACAAACAAAGTGGATGTTTCCCTACCTTTCTGTAGGGTGCCCTCTGCGCTCCTCAGCATGTTGAGGAGCTCTGAAAGTTCAACCTCTTTTTCTTGTAAGTTGAAGTTCAGTATAAACTGGGCGTAAGTGGAAGGAAGGGACTGGAGAACTATATCCGTATATAGCTCACTCTCCAATGTGATCCCTAGGTCAGCGAGCTCCTCAATGTAGCCGATCATCTTTAGCACGTGCTTGGCTACTGATGATCCGACGGCCATTCTTGTCGAAAATAACTTTTTCGACGCTTCGTATCTTGCGATACGAGATTGCTCTCCATACAGTTCTTTTGTATGAAGCAATATGGATTCCATGTCCATATTCTCATGCCTCCTCTGATGTTCGTTGTCCATCGAGGCAAGCAGGAGGCATTTGGCCTTCGCGCTATCAATCTCCCAAGTCTTGTGGATTTCCTTATCCGCGACGCTGGAAGTTGGACCAGGGACAGGGGGAGCTTTGGTGGTAAGAAGATACCCCAGCTTGTCGTAAGTGATTGCTATCTTGACATTCCTGAGCCAATCTTTGTAGTTTGGCCCTGTCAGTTTGTTTTTATCTAGGAGTAACTTAAGTCCAGTCATGTCGATTTGGTCGCTGCAATTAGGAGAGAGAAGAAGAAACACTCAGCATGATGCTCTTGCAAGTTTAGAGTGGTTTTTAGTTTGTCTAAACAGGATGGCTCCCACTGTTTCTCGAATCCCTCCTCAAACCATAAAGGAAGAATTAGCCGGGATCAATCCCACCGCACAATACTTGCTTAACCGTTCAGCCAGGCCGGTGTCGGTACTTCGAGGGAGGTTTTCCAACGCTTTCGCGAAGTTCCTTAATTAGAGAACCTCTTTTCCCTGGGGGCGTAGCCCCGCTAACACCTTTCTAGGCACCTACTAGGTTTATAGCATTGATCGATTAGTGAGAAATTTCCCGAGGAGTAGCATATACTCACAGTAGGATCGGGATCCAAATATCATCGCGTGACGAAACTGAAGGAATCCTACCAGAATCATCACACTCCAAATGGTATGCAAATCTAGCAAGTTTCGGTACTTATGAAACTCCCGATGTGGATTTTTGCCCCATGCTCTTATGACTTGACTTTGGCCAACAAATCATAAGTCACATGTCAAGTTCTGCCCGTCGTTCTCCAGGTTAATTTGAATCCACCCGCACCTACCCTTGACTTTGGCCAACAAGGCAGTACGACTGTTCCAAACCAACGCATCTATCTATGCTGCACATGAATACCCAATAGCTACCAATCACTGTGCCTTGACTTTGGCCAACAAACACAGCTTGAATACTATTGACTATTCATGTGAAACGACGGAGGGCTACGGATGGTTTTGGCAAAACCGTGAACGTAGTGAACTTGATTTGGTCGATGGAACGAGATAGCTTTTAAAAGGAGTGGCTCAAGCTCCGCATTTAAAAGTTGGTTTTGAAAAGAACCGAGTGGTTTTTCGAAAGTGTTCCAACGACTTTAACTTGGTTTATTATCTTGCATTAGTTCTTTTAATGCGTGATATTCTTGCATTAGTTCTTTTAATGCGTCCCATCATTTAATCCTACCATTGCAGAAAACAACCAAAATATGACGTACGCTTATGCCATTCGCATTCGCCACGGGGCCCCGTCATTACCCGTTAGGTTACTTAACTAACGACAGAGCGGGGGCTGGGCTAGCGCGTCTGTAAAACATAAGCAACGCCTAAATTATATCATATATAGATATACTGCAATGATAAAACATTTCAGATCACAGATGAATACATTGGATATACTAGGAATCTGTAATTCGCACGAGCCTGTAACGAAAAACAAATTACACGGTCGCGGTGAATAGCCAAATACCCCACCCAAGACTCCTACGGGTGCGGCAAACTACCCGCCAAGTATCCGAAGCGTAGCAACCTCCCTCATCTCCATGAGTAGGCCACTCGACACTTCGGCATACCCGGTAGTTTGTGCACCCCCTCCATGGGTCTATCCTAGGAGCAAAAACAGTAAAAAGAAATTATACAATGACGGCTACAACCCCGACCCGGTTGTGCGGCCATACAAATAATTATTACATCAATTTACAAATTTACATGAATTGAAAGAAAAGAAAACTCTCGTCTCACAACCCCCGGCTATTCACCCGCGACAATCCAACATATTCATATACACATTCCAGCACATTACAGATCACAGATTTGTATAACCCCCACTAATCGACATATAGCGATTAGTAGACGTTCAATACAAATATCACATTACAGAAAACCCGTTAGCACAAGTCTTTTAGAAGTTCGATCAAAAATACGGATTTTCGGGACCCCAAAATAAAATTTTCGTTCTGGAAAATCTGGGTTGAAAATACATGTACCAAAATTCCCAAAATACCCCCAGATGCACACTGTAGCAAAAAAATACCAGAGAGGCGCCAAGGATGCCGCGGAAGCGCGGCAATAGCAAGCTATTGCCGCGTTTCCGCGGTCGTTTAAGGGAATCAATTGGAGATTTTTCTACAGTGGCAATAAAAAACCCTGAGCCGATTTTAGGTGCTAAAATAATCAACTTTTGAACAGTAAAAAAATCGACAGAAACTTTAAATTTTTGGGGTTTGTTTCGGGACTTTTGCGTTGATCGATCTTCTAGATACTTGCTAACATGTTAGATAGAGTTTAACTAGGCTCTGATACCACTGTAAGTCCATGCTACCTCTCCCGGTACTTTCGGGAATGCGGAATTTGGTAAAAAACAATTTTTACGGAGGTGGTAACATGGACCTATAACCCGGATCTTGGTTAAACATCTATCTAACATCCTAACTAAGAGATTCTAGCTACTCGGTTAGGGGGTTATACCTTGCTTGTCTTGAACTCCTTCTCTTCAAGCTCCGATGGTGGTCCGATGGCTCCTTCTCGTCGTCTCCGTACGCCGAAGATAGATCCACCTGAAAGCTCCAACCTTTAGCTCCTTCTTCGTTCTTTGAAGAAACTAGTTCACTTGGTTTGCTAAACCTAGTGAACTAGAATGAGTAGAGAAGAAATAGAATGGGATTTTATCTATGGTTCTTGATTCTCAACTCATGAGACAAGAGAACCATAGATCAAGAGAGGGAGCAAGAGGTTGAGGGTGAGAGCAAGAGGAGAGCTCAAGAACAAGAGAGAGAATGAGCAAGAAAGAATGAGCAAGTATTTTGTCTCTCACCCTCTCATAATCCAAAGCAATGATAACTCATCATATTAACAAAAGTCTTATGTGATGGTTTGAAGCAACCACAACCATATCATTTCATGCACTCATTTTACACAAATGAGCAAGTGAACAAAAGTCTTTGCCATGAAATGATGGCTATGGTTATCATGATGGTCAACTAGTCAAGCCTAGTCAACCGGTCAACAAGTCAACAAAAGTCAACAAGTCAACAAAGTCAACAAGTCAACAAAAGTCAACAAGTCAACAACCATATCACCATAATACTTAATTAATATAATAGTTAATCACATATCATATTCTCATTAGGGTTGAGCATAAAGTCAAATAGTCAACGGTCAACTGTCAACAACCCTAATGAGAATCCGCTGCCTCTGCCTCCCTGTCAACTGTGCATACACACCCGCATCCGCGTTCCGAGGAACACGAATGCAAACTGGATAAATCCAATCCCATAAGGTACACTAGGATCTGGCTTAAACCAAAGCCCGCTAGTGTAAACTGTCCGGACACTGTACGTGCACAAGTGCACGGATGTGACCGAACCCTGTCGCAAAACCATGCGACCTGTCGCAATACCATGCGACCTCTACTCTTTTGCCTAAAGGCGAAAAGCTTTCTGTGTGGGACTCTAAAGACTCGACACTACGCTGGCAGTGGGTTTAACCACAGACCGCAAGCGGCACTAGCTGTGCGTAACGGTCCCCAGGTAATGCCGATAAGAAGACCGACGAGGCGAAACCCATCTGAACTCCTACTGAGCCTGAGTGTGACATTCTCCGTACAGTCCGGTCTGTTCGTCTGATACATCGCATGGCGGGCCTAGGGGGCGGTAAACGTCAGTCCCCCAATAGCGGTACAAGTCGTGCCGGAGCGAAGCCCAAAACACCCTGAGATAACACTGGAAACCTACCAGTATATCTCGTTTGCCCTGGCCAGGGACTACTCATGTAATGGCTCTCCTAGACACAGCGCGATGTCAACCCCCAATACCGGGAGAGACGAATCCTTTCTAACCGTCACTGCCTCTAAGTGCTTCGGGACTGCACCCAACCACTACCTGTTTGCACGACTCCTTTGAGCCGTGGTAGGGTAGTGATCAAAGTACAGTGGGAACACACTCGAGGCGGAATGACAGTGTCAAGTCAGCGGACTAAGCTGTACTCATGTCACCTGGGAACTGATAACTGACGATAGGTATAATACCAACTAGTCAGTTCCCGACGAGTCCTGTCCAGTGTACCCGTAACCTAACGAGCACCCGCATACTATCTCAAGTACGACGTACTGACGGCTGTGGGACAGACCGTCTCCCACACTGGGATGAGAAGCGTATGCGCTGGTCTACTCCGGAGTATCGATGCCCTGTCTCGATAGTCCTGCGATCAGGGACCTGCATAAGGATGTGCTTATAGATTACCCAGCCCCACTAGTGTGACGGCCATCACATCGCTGGTAATCAAGCAAAGATCCTAAGGGCTCTACTAATGTATATAGGCGATATACAAAAATAAACACATGTACACATTGAAGTAGAAACAAACCAAGTAGCATACTACTATTTTGAGCAAGATTGTATATACAAGGTGAATATCCCAAGCATCCATTAAGTAATATACAAACCAGTATGATACAGTAATGGCCTCTAGGGCATATACACTAACAATGTATTTACCAGTTACGATTCTCACATCTGTATGGTTTTACAGATGATGAGTGGGAGTAAGTTATTGGGAATTGGGTGATTATCCTCATTATATCGGGATTCGTTGTAATCGGTGATATTTGAGGAAATCACCTGGGCTGTTTGCCAGTTGGCAAATATTTGGTTTTGAATATCCGCAGTTATGCACCAATTTCAAATTGATATATCTGTACGTCTATTTTCATAGAGTGAGATATACCTTTTTGAAATTATGTCTACGACATTTACCTATATCAATGGATGGTTAGGTAAGGAGCATTAAACAGCGGTGTAATTCTTCTTAACCATAAGTACAGTTTTCAACCTACGACACACAGTGAGTGAGTTATCAGACTCAAGGGACTTGTACAGAGTATTGTATGATGTCCAGGGTCCATCAGGACAGAGGGGTTGGTCCTCGTACTATATTCGGTTTACTTATGACTTCTCTAGTTTTTAGACAGGTGTTTCGTGGAAACACAGGGTCCGAATTTGGAGAAGTTATAGGTATTTGAATAGAGTAGAGAACCAGGTGTAGCAAGTATCGGGATTCTTCAAAGTGATCGAAGATGTAGATACTTGTATATGGTATTCAGTTGATAGTAGTGATTAAGAGAAATTGCTTCTCTTTCAGGTTACTCATAATTGGAAGCATTTCTAAGTTGAGTAACGCTGATCGGCCTCCTTCCATTTAGTTGACATGCACTGGAGACAGCTGCATGATTTGAATCTGGTTCAATTAAATCAGTGCCTCTGGTTCTATATTGGATATAGAACAGTTCATATCTTAACTATGTTAAGGTACGGGGAGTTGTCCGGTTTATGATTAAAACCAGACACTGGACAACTCAAGGCACGTTTCTGTAATGGCTGTTTGTGGGTTGACCCAGGCTATGACGAGGGTTGACTTTCTACCATCTGGATGAACAATAGCAATATTGTTCTAGACTCACCACAGTTTTATTAAAAATGGATTTTTTCAGAAAACAGTAGTGGGAGTATGGTAGAACTGGAAGTGATTCCAGAACCACAAACGATTACTGAAGATTTGATAAGGAACCTAAAGATTCAATCTGGATTGACATTCCATTGGCCACTCCGCAGATACGGTGGGTAACTTCAGGCACCCGAGAGGTACTACGGTAGCCTCAAGGACGGTGACAGGGAAGTTCTTGTTTACCCACAATTACCATTCCTGTTGTTCCAGGCTGCGAGACCCGGCGGGAGGATGAGTATAGCGTCGTTCTAAACTAGTTTTAGAAGTGAACGCCTATATGACTCTGCCAGAGGGTTGTCGTAGTCAGTGGGAGCAGCGGAAGCATTGGTGGACAGGTAGCTTATGTCTATTTATAGACTAAAGCAGATGTAGCGGAGATAGATCATCTATTTCTGACGTGACAGTCATAGGTTTGACTTCATCAGAATAGGGGATGGATATGTTGAGAATGTAGTAGGGTGTGATATCCTGGTATTTGGATGACATACACAGAGTAGGAAAAGAAACTCCTATACTACAATCGGTTATATTTTGGTCGTCACACAGTGGTTTCTCCACAAAGGAAATGGATTTTATATCAGACATACTGGTTACTAGATCTATAGTTCTAGATCTAGATTTGGGTAGTCTCCCGATCTGGGTACTTAGACAGCATTCTAAGGGTATTTAGAATGGACGACTCCTGGCACGGTAGTATACCTGCAGGTGATGGAGTCACCCTCTCTAAAGGTGTCTTACAGACTAAAGGGGAGAGGGATGTGCATGATTGGCAGATCACTTGCTCAGGCAATTGAGTCAATCATGAGATGTCAAGTACCACACCGGATGTTGTTCTTGCACTAGATGCAATAAGTTGACATTGATCCAATTCTGGAGAAACGGTCGGAAGCAGTTTTAGAACATAAGTGGATGTTCTAGGGATATGATAACGACAGCCTCATTCGGGAGACAGTTATCATTCCAGGCTTCCAAGGTGACATGGACGACAAGGAGGTTGTCAGAGTTATAGTTTTTCCTTTTAACGAGGGGCAGTATTTTGGACAGGTGATCCAAGGCAATACTGAGGGAGGAATGGCGCGGGACACTGATTAAGTTCAGTTGTCGATACAGTCTAAGAAGTTTGGATTTGGAGTTCATTTATGAGCTATGTCCCATCAGACATCCAGACACATTCTAAGACAGATATTGCTCTTTTCGGGAGATGGGTTTCTCCGCGAACTTGAGATATAGAGAGACATAGAAAGAAACAACAAAGCGGATCCACTCACTGAGGCTATTCCTCGAACGCAATAGTCTCGCAAACGAGCTTTGTGAGGCTGACTAGTAGAGGAGTTGGGTGTTCGGTATCACACGGGCTGTGAGTATGCGACATCGCAATAATTAGACTTGAGTGCAAGTGGGAGATTGTTGGAGATAGTGCCCTCAGAGTCAATTATTAGGTCACAGGTACGTGATTGCAATGATTGATGGAGGACCTATCCCGGTAGGACAGTCTTACTCGAGATGATAGTATGCTATCTGGTTTACCTTTATCATCGTGTACTGCTTTAGGTGACCTGACAGGTCGCTATTATACGTTGGTAGAGCCCCTAGGATTCTTGCTTAACCACCAGCAGTATGAGGGCGATCATATAAGTGGGAGCTGGGGGTCTATAAGCATATCCTTAAAAGGTCCCGAGTCGTGAGAGTTTCGAGACAGGGCATCGATTCTCCAGAGTAGACTGGTGTATACAGTCGAGACCCCGACGAGGGACGGTGGCCGGTCTCACAAGCCACTGGTGTCAGTTGGATCACCTAAGATGTATACAGGTGCTCATTGGGTTATGAGTACACCGGACAGGACTCGCCGGGAACATGCTAGTTGGTCATATACCAGACGTCAGATGGCAGTTCCCTGGTGACATGTGTGCAGGTTAGTTCATCGACCTGGGGATCGTCATTTGTCTCGTGTGAGTTCCCACTGTACTTTGATTACTACCCTACCACGGCTCAAAGGAGTCGTGCAAACAGGTTTTAGTTGGGTACAGTCCCGAGCCACATGGAGGCAGTGAGCGTATCTTCAGGGGTTCGTCTCTCCCGGTATTGGGGGTGAGGTCGTGCTGTGTCTAGGAGAGCCATTACACGAAGCCCTCGGCCGAGGCAAGGAGATTTACTGGTAGGTATTCCAGTAGTATCTCAGGGTGTTCTGGGCTACACTACGACACGACTTGTACCGCTTTTGGGGGTCTGACTTTTACCAACCCCCTAGGCCCGCCATGCGATGCTCATAGACGAACGGACCGGACTGTACGGATATTGTCACTGACAGGCTCAGTAGGGAGTCAGGCTGAGTTCGCTCACAGACATCCCTTTTGGTCAATACCTGGTAGCCCGTTATGTATTGGCTTATACCTCTAACGTGCTAGTGGTTAAATCCACAACCAAGGTGTTGACGAGTCTTTATAGTCCCCCACATTCTGTTACTCAGCTTTCGGGCGAAAAGTTGTAGAGGCCGTATGGAGATATGTCAGGGTCCGATCAGATACGTGCGGTATTGCACGGATCAGGATCGGACAGTTTGTACTAGAGGTCGTATGGTTATATGGCAGGGTTCGATCAGATACGTGCGGTATTGCACGGATCAGGATCGAACGGATATTACTAGCCGGCTTTGGTATAAGCCGGATCCTAGTATAGTACAGTGTGAATTTTGTCTCATTGCATTTGTATTTCGGTCGAAATACAGATGCGGGTGTGTATGCACAGTATCGGGGTTTTCCTGTAATTTATTACGGGACCAGTTTTCTGGAGTTGCCAGTTTGCTTTCCGTTTCGGCCGATTTCCATTGTTCCGTTCATTGGCCGAAGATTGGTGGAGGAGGGCTTATTTTCATTGTTGCAAATAAGTATTTGTGGAGGGGGTCTTTGCTTATTGGTTGGATCATGATGGTTGCTCCATTGACCTTGACTTCTTGACTTCTTCATGATGGCTTGACCATTTGGAGTCATCATGGTTGCTTTGGAGTGTTTGTTTTTGTTTGTGATGATATTGTTTTGATCATCACTCATTATTCTTCCTTGCATGGTAGCTCACCCACTCCCTTGTCTTTCATTTGACTTCACTCCATTCCCACCTACCACCAAGAGAGGATGGCCGGCCACTAGTAAGGGAGTGGGGTTTTTCTTTTGGTGGTGAGAAAAATGTCACTCTCATTCTTTGCATGATACATTTTTCCTCACCTCTCTCCAAGTCATTTTTTCCTCCACCACAAAAGGCAATCTCCATGAACCCCAAATGAGACTTCTTCACTACACATTCTACAGCGAATCTTGGGCACGTCGACTAGCCAGCTTCGTGCCCGAGTTGCCTCGGCATTGAGGTGGGAGCCCGTAAAAGAAGTAGGCGATGTGGTGCACTTCCGGCGACGAGGAGGAGACGGGACATTCCGCAGGAGATCGGGACGATGACGAGAAGACCGGAGGACTTGGATCGTCGGTATATCTCTTTCCCATCTTGTAGTTAGCTAGGACTAATTAATGGTTCGATCCGGGTATTAGTGCGCGGCGGTTTGCCAGTTCAAGTAAAAATTTAAGTTTATCACCGCTTCCGCATTTGGCCGTCGGATTGACGGCCGGGGCGCCGCCGTGCACTTACAGAACCCTACAATCTGAAGGGTTAAATCCCCATCAGGAGCAAGTATATCTTGAGAAGATTACTTGGTGTACATGGAAAAGTTGAGACTTTCAAAGCTATGCTTAAGTCCATGCGGATCCTACTTGCCACGGCTACATACCATGACTACGATATCTGGCGGTTGGGTGTCATGACTGTCATTCTAAATATTTATTTAGAAGAAAGCATCTATAAGTACACAGTAAGAGGGCTTCGTAGACAGTGGGAGCAGCGGAAGCGTGTACAAGTTACTTTATGGGATGAAGCAGGCATCGCGGAGCTGGAACATCTATTTTGATGTGAAAGTCGAAGAGTTTGACTTCATCAAAATGGTAAATGAACCTTGTATATACAAAAGGGTAGTAAAGAGTAAGGCGGTCATCCTCATATTGTACGAGGATGACATACTCTTGATAGGAAAGGAGTTTCCTATGCTACGCTCGCTCAATCTCCTCTTATCACAATAATTCTCCATATAGGATCAAGATGATACCTCCTAAATCCTGAAGTTTTGATCTATGAGATAGATGTAATTGGATGTTAGGATTCTCACTAGTTGTAGTGAGATGGTATCAATCGATCCTGGGGAGAATCACTGGAAAGGTTCTAGAGTGATAAGGACGACTGAAAGTCAGTCACGGGCATTGTCTTTACCCTCAGTAAAGGGACGGTATGTTGGAAAAGTTCCAAGATACATACCGTGGCATACTAGACGATAAAGGCTGGATACATCGCTACCAAAGATGCTACCAAAGAGGCAGTCTGGGTGTATATTAGTTCATGAGATGAATTTCGTTCCTACCATTGTGTGACAATGGAGTTGTGGCTTATGCCTAGGAACGCCCGTCCAATCAGTGATCCAGACATATTCTAAGGCAGTGTCACCTGATCATGGAGATGGTTGATCTCCAAGGGATCGAGGTCTGGAGAGTAGACTCAGATGACAACACGACGGATCCACTCACAAAGGCCTTTTCCTAGAGAGAGACTTTTATGGGATGGTTGAGTATGAGATACATCAACCACTGTTATCAGATGGCCCTAGTGCAAGTGGGAGATTGTTAGTTATATGTATGCCCTAGAGGCCATTACTATACATGAGATGTATATTGTAGTGGATGCTTGGACATATATAGGGAGGACTTTCTTGCTTGATATGATATGATGCTATTTAGTTACTCTTTACCTTAACGTGTACACTGATTGTCTCTCTGCTACATGTTGGTAAAGCCCTTAGGATGTGTACTTGACTATCTGGACTATGATGAGAATCATACTAGTGGGGACATGGTAGTCCATAAGTAGATCCTTCAAGGTCCCTAGTCGTGGGTGTATCGAGACGGGGCATCGATATACCAGAGTAGACTAGCGTATAGATTCTCGACCCATATAGATAGGCGATGGATGATCCCATATCCATTGGTGTTTGACATCATAGATGATATACGGGTGCTCAGCGAAGACTGGGTACACTGGACGGACTCGCCGAGAACTCCCAGATAGTATTATACCTCACGTCAGATGGCAGTTCTCTGGTGACACTGGTGCAGGTTAATCTGTTGACCCGAGATCGTCATAGAGTCTTGTGTGATTCCCACTGTGCTTTGATTTCCACCTTACCACGTCCAAGAGGGCATGCAAAACGGTGGTTTTTAGGTACAGTCCCGAGTCACATGGAGGCAATGAGCGATATGAGGGGTTTCGTCTCTCCCGGTATTGGGTGTTGATGTTGCGCTATGCTAGATTGGCCATAACAGGGAAGTCCCTGGCCAGGGCTGGTTTAGAGATTTACCGGTAAGTGTTACTAGTAGTTTCTCGACCCGTTATGAACCTCATATCGGCATGACTTATCGGTTATTGGGGTCTGACGTTTACCACCCCTAGACATGATATGCGACATATCAGACGAGGAGACCGGACTGTACGGTAGTGTCACTGTCAGGATTTTTGCAGGAGTTGGAGCGGGCTGATCTTCTGATCGCTCAATACCCGGGTAGCCATTACGTCCAGCTAGTACCGCTGACGGCTTGTGGGTGCTTGATATGATCATCACTTACTGCCGGCGTATTGACGAGTCTTTAGAATCCTACATAGAGGTTTTACTGATACATGCAAAACGAAATAGGAGCGCATATATGATATGTGCGGGACCGAGATAATGCGAGTATGTGATACCGTATTCTATTCTCGCGATGTTTGTATCGATCGGTTATATGCGATATAACTAGGTTATCGAATCAAGGGTTGATTCGATAAGTCGATACGTTGGATGTTAGTCGGTTATATGTGATATAACCGGATTATTAAGTCAAGTGTTGATTTAATAATTTAGTATATAATTGTATATGTGATATACTAATTTATATTAACTAACATTGGTTCACTTAAGCATTTGTTTTTCTTACTTGTACACAACTTAATATATATGTAATATATATTTATTTGTGTTCATTTTGTATCATGGTTGTTGATACACTCTACATGGGTGTATGAGACATATACCATTATAATTATATTGGTGGGGTTTTAATATACAAAGTAAATACAAAATTAGTGGATAATTGTTCAAGTGCATGAAGCTTCATGAAGTTTGTGAGTGCATTGACCAAAGTCCACTAGTTTTGTTTTACTTAGGATATTTATAAACCTAACCACTATAATTAGCCATGGTTATGTCTCTACATGAGTTAGTATATGATACCCACTCACCCATGGTTAGCTCTCTCTCTCTTGATTAGTTTTTCATTCTCATTTTTGAGCTCATTTTCTTCCTCCTTCAAATGCTTGCTAGGGTTTGATAAAGAGAGAGAAATATAGTGAGAAAAGAAATTCTAAAGTGTACCCATTTCCTATTTCATCATCCTCTACTAGACTAGCACTTTAGTTTAGGATGATTGCTTCACTAATTCTCTAGTTAGTGAAGTAGAAGCTTGAGTTCGTATTCTCTCGACGTTGATCATCTTCGGCCTCGAAGACTTCAAGCAATACCGTTGCTATTTTCTCATGGAGCCGTTCGAGAGTCCGGGAGCACGATGATCGTAGCGAAGGGACTAATACAAGGAGCATATGAAGTGAAGGACCGATCTACAAAGGTTGTATTTCGTATTCACTTAGTCGTAAATGGTATTTACATGCATGTGAAACCCTAATAATCTAGCAAAGAACTTGTTTAGGGTTGTTCGGCACGGCTAAAATTTTAATCGAGCATGGTTGATGCCTTGTAGAACCTTGTTAGAGTGCCTAGGAACCCTACAAATGGTAGATCCGGATAGCGGGTTGTGTTAGCACCGATTTAGAAAAATTTTGTTCCACAATCGGCCACTGTTTGATGGCCAGGGCGCTTGCATAACACAACAGAATTAACCAATGAGCTATAAGGTTGTTCATGTACATATTTAATAAGAATTAAATATATGATGTTGCTTAAAAAGAAAGTAAGCTTTTGGGCTCATAGTTTTATAAAAGAAAATGAAAATGAGATTGGATTTGGGTTATTGGCTGGGTCAGGTCTTATGTTTAATTTGAAATAGGTTAAGATTTAATTTAAAGAAATGAGTTTGGCAAATATAAATGGAATAATAAAATAATATATTTAATAGAAAACAAAATATACGGAAAAATACTAAGAATAAATAAATAAAAGATTTTACTAAAGAAAGAAAACACGAAGGTAAAGTAATATTGGGGTCGTTACAACTTTCAAACAATATTGAAACGAACATCTAATATATTTTTGTACACAGAGAACCAGCGGAAAGGTACTGACGAAATATCTCGAAATGAATGAAAACATAAGTGAATGTATGTGTTTGCTTTATACATTCCTAACTTGTTCACAATAGACAAATTTATCGGTTATCATACGATAAATTTTCTCGTCACATATACTATACGACTTTTGTTAGCACCGAATGTGACCATTCGATATTGACAACTTTCATGTAGTTCTATATCACGACCAAAACGAATGTATGTTAGCCAATAGACAGGTTCTGAAGCGCGTAATTTAGTTTTGATTGATGATTTAGTTTAGGTGTATATATGATTTTAGTGTTAGTGTTCAGTTGATGAATTTGTTAAATTTAGTATCAATTGATGATTTAGTTTAGATGTATGTGTATGCTAAGTAGGATGTATTCGGATATGAGACGCGATACATTAAAATTTTTCCTAAATACTATAAATTTGCTAAATTTTGTTAATTACACTAAAATACACTTAGCTATTTCTATTTTTTGACTAAACTACCTTAAAATATTTCCGAAGCAACCTATTTCTTCAATTTTACTAAATTACACTAAAATACCCTTAACTATTGTTATTTTTCACTAAACTATTTTAAAAAATTTAACTAAACAATTTATCTTCTTAAATTAACTAGATTACTATAAATTTCACTAAAAAACCCCTTAACTATTGTTATTTTTCACTAAAATATCATTAAAAATTTTAGTAAGAAACCCCATTTTCTCAATTTTTACCTTTTTACGCTAAAATACCCTTAACTGTTGTTGTTTTTCCACTAAATACCCTTAACTATTGATCCTTTTCACTAAACTGCCTATAAAAATTCACTAAATTACCCGAACCCGAACCTAACAGACCCTAATCCTAATTATAACCCTAACCACAGGCCCTAACTCATAACCCCTAATCCTAACCCTAACACGTATCCCCTACCCGAACCCTAATTTTTCACATAGCAGCAGCAGCAAGAACAAACTCAAACAAAATCCTAATTTTTACAAATCAAACCAAAAAAATTAAAATTAAACTGGTTTTGTACATACTTTTTGATGACCACGACGCAGAGCAAGTTTCGAGCGGCGGCGGCGAGCTTCAACGAGCTCGATCGGGGGCGACGAGTTTGAGCTCGAGAGCGGCGGCGACGAAGATGGCTAAGAGGCTGCCACGAAAAGCGAGGCAGGGGCTGCGGAGGCAAGGCGGTTTCCATGGAGGCAAAGATTGGTAGCGGCGAGGAGAGGCAGCCACGAGAGAGAGACGGGAGATTTTGGCTCCAAATTTTTTGGGAGAGGAAAAAGAAGTGGCTCGAACAGGGAATTGGGGAAAATTGGGGTTTTATGTCCAGTGGGTTGTGGGGCCTGCCACATATTGGAATTGGTAGCGGTTGGAACAACTATCAAAGCCATGGCAACCGTTATGAGAAAGTAGTAACGGGTCGAACCGCTACCAATTACCGGTAACTGTTGCGCACATTTGTAGTAGTCAAAATTTTGAGAGATGGAAACCAAATTCTCAAAATCTTGATCAAAACGTCAAAGCTGTAACTTTGTCATGATTATAGCAGAGAGGCTACATTTTGTCTTATAATTGATCTACTCTTTGATATGTTCTCTAAACTCACTCTTCTAAATGATTCCAAGATTGGTGATGATGCAAAGAAAGAAAGAAAAAATAACTATGTTGGAATGCACTACAGAATTTGAGCTCAAGTAGATGCTTGCACGTTCTTTATTGTGGTTGTTTGACTAGCTTGCTTTTGTTGGCCTTGGATTGTCTCATGTTTTGGACTCATTTTAGTGTCAATGACTCTATCTTAACCTCTTTTCCTTGGAGGTGAAGCATCTTCTTTCTTATTAATTTGCACATTGTCATTTCCTTGATTTTTGAGATGAACGGTGTTTCCATCCTGCTTCATTAATAAGATAAATGAGACAACAATATCCCATAAAGACATATAAAACCAAAGTCATTTCCTTGATTGAGAAAGAATATCTATAGATGGTGCACCATGAAAAGACCAGTTCCAAGTTTTGGATCGACCAAGTTTTTTTCAAAGCCTACTACTCCTAATTATATTTCCTTGACTAAAGTACCCAAAAATTTTATTATATTTCAAGAAAACTAATCCTATAATCAACCTTTTCGCATAATTTACAACCTAGTTAAATCTTTGGAGACTCTCTGGTCCATATCTCATATATATTACTATTTTAATGAGGACCCTCCAAGCAGATTTGTGGCTAATGAGGACCCTCCAAGCAGATTTGTGGCTATTTCATAGGATCTCATGTGATTTTATTCCGGTCACCCATCAGTTAGATTTGTTAATTCACTGCATAGCCAGGTGCACTGCTGTGAGGCGGACTGTAGTATCCTAGGGACCAGAAATCTTGGTGACCGTCTGCATCTCTAGGTGGATCCTACTCTTAATCTCCGTCCTTACACACCTCGGTCAAGGAGTGTTTCTATATTTTAATGTCACACTATAATTTTGATCTAAAATCATGTGCACCCAAATAACACCTAAACAAATACATATTCCAGAGGACAAAATAAATTTGGGGGTTCATATAGGAGAAGAACTACTATGCAAGGGCTTGCATGGTGCAAGCCCTTACATAGCTCTTGGATGGGCTCCCCCAACATGTAAAGAAAGCTCATCCAACGGCTTTAGAGGGGCTTGCACCATGCAAGCCCTTCTAGAGTATTTTTTTTTAAAGTACTTCACTTTACAGTAGTGCTACTCTTGTTTAGATTCCCTTTACAAGGGGATTCCAGAAGGCACAAGCTAACTACATAGTGATATCAAATGATGATCTTGTATTAACCTTGGTCCGCAAACAACATAATCTCTCACATGCTGCATTCACATTGGACTGACACTAACAAGCACTATTTTACATTAGCCCTAGCATAAGATTCCCCTATTCCTTAGTTTTCTAATCTCTCCTTTGTTTTCCTTTTTATATTTTAATTTTGTATGGTTGCTTTTCTTAATGGTGTGAGTGACTCATCATCATGTGGAAAGAGGGCAGAGATTCTTGGCATCCCACTTAAAACTGTGACCACATATATAGACTTGGGCCCCTGTAAAGTGATAAATATTAGATCAATAGGATAAAGGGAAAGTTGCCATAATTTGGTATTTCGGGACAAATTCATGGGTCTCTCCGGGATGTGTGTGTGTTATGTGTGCTTGTATGTGTGGAGATGTCGTATCCGTGGGTTAGAAATGCGGGCCGGTTAAAAAATAATTAAAAGACATGAAGCCAGTTTTAAAATGGAGTTTAACATAACTGAGGGGGTGAAGCCCACCTGACCCAATACAGGCAGCCCACGTGAGAGGTTGTTTGATGATTATCAATCAAGTTCTGGTAGCAGCAGCAATAATCAATTATGTTCAAGAGTTAGTTTGGGGGCAGGAATCTCATTTTTCTTTTTAGGTTTTTGTTAACCATTAGGCCGAACCGGTTCAATACCCGTCCGTATGAGTGGTAGTCCTATATATTCATATATGGGGGCTAAGATTAGATAGATGATGCAATATACAGAGTTTTTCTGGAGAGAAAAATAAGGGAGAGTCATTGTCTCCTTTTCACATCCTCCTCTATTTTGGGTTGGCTTGCAGGGTAATCAAGAGAGAGATTCTCGTTTTCTACCAAAATATGGTTTTCCTACGACCATTACTTGGAGGTGTTAAAGATCAAATTTTCTACGTGACATGGGCAAGATGATCGATCTAATCAATCAGATCAGGTATATCTTAAACTTTTAGGGTAGATACATAGTTTTTCTGCTGCGCATGGTTGCATATTTTGTATCCACGTTATCTAAATTGAACATTGGTATCAGAGTCATGCATCCCACGTTCGTACAATTATAGATCTATGATATTTAAAATATTTACAACTCAAAAGTTGAGTTTTTTTTTTTATCTAAACCTAGATCAATTTTTTTTTAATAACAGATCTGTGCTATTAGAGTTATCGTATGATGGATCTCTAAAGATCAATCTTGTAACAACCCTGAAATCTCTGTACAATTGTAACACAATCAATGTATAGCAAGGTGTATTTCAGCCTGATTAGAAATTATAAGTTAAATTTGTTCAATAAAAACAAGAAACTCTTTATAACCCATTGGTTGATACATTTCATTACTGTTCTTTAGCCTGCGTGTTTGAATCCAATCAGCACTAAATTATTTTAATATTTTTCTTTTTAATTTTTTTGAAGTTCAAGAGTTTGTACGGGCATCACACGCTGTTACGAAAAATCATCAAATAAAAGAAGTATGCCAATAGAACCCAGACCATGACCCGAACCCATGCTCCATGACCAAGCCCCTGGGGCCGACCTAGGACCGCAATCGGTGGCCATTGTTGAGTCCAAAAGAGTCTGTATTTTTCATGTAAGTCGTTTGGCTTTTCCTCAACTCTTTTTCACGCTTTAAATCGCATGCATTTACACTGAAACCTGAGAAACCTTACATCTAACCCATTTACCCCACTTTTAATGACATTTTAATGCTTTTTAAATCACAAAACTCCCCTATCTTTTTCCTATAAATACCAAGTCATCCTAGTTCATTTCCTTCTACAATTATTCTGAAGAAAATCCATCTCAAATCTCCTTTCAAACCAACTCAAGTTTCAAGTTCGATCTAATTCGTTTCATCGAAGTTGTTCTTCCGCGTTGACTTCTCGTTGTTAGTCTTAGTTCTTCCAACCGAGAATTTTTCTCCTTATCTACGATCCTGTAAAGATCTAGTGCAACCCGTAAGTCCCTAGTTTTCTCTTCCCTCTCTATCTTTTCATCTCAAACTCTTCTTAAAAACGATATCGATAAAAAGTGAAGTTAGCTTATTCACAAGCTATTTAAAAAAATTTACTACCATTATCATGCTAAATAAATCACAATAAATATTTAACCACAACATTAAAATAGTGTTCATTAAATTAACTTTGCATATTTTAGAATTTCCTGTTAATTAGAACATTAGAACGTATATTGAATTTTACGCGAAACTACCATGAACTTTGCATGCACCCTTTTATCACTATTTTGACAGATAACTCTAGTAAACTCACAGGGTAACGACGTACCCCACTCACATATATTATGATTTCATAGCACGATATTTTGGCTACATATTTTATCTAAAAGAAACAATTTTTCGAGTCCTTCTCTTCTTTAGCTCCATGTAGTAGTCCACGCGACTCCACTAAGCTCCACTTCAAGTTGAATTGAGGTTGCTACGATGACCTTCGCGCCGAAGATGATCCACCTGAATCTCACTGGTTCAAGCCATCTCTTCACTAAACTATTTGGTGAAAGACAACACACTCAACTTGAGTGCTAGTCAAGTGTAGGATGATAAAGTAGGTGTTTTGGAAGCTCACTAGGGATCTCACAAGCTCAATGATTCACATCACATGTGAGGGTTTTTGAGCTTGGAAGTGAGATGAAGAAAGTGTAGAGATCAAGAGAGCAAGAGCTCAAGAAATGGCTAAGGCATCAAAATTCAGGAAGAGTGAAAAATGAATGAGTGAGTAAACTCAAATGGCTCCCTCTCTTCTCACTTATTCGAGCATGGAATAAAAATGCAATAAGAAATTGCAACCATACTTGAATAGTGAGTCAAGAGTAATATACAAATAATAAAACCCATGCCTTGCAAATTCCACAAATATCTTTACAATTTACACCTCATTTTCTATTTTCTAAAGATAGAAAAACATGCCTAGCTTCATATAATAATATATATCAAATATACATTAACATATATATATTAATAAAGCAATTAGTGAGCTAATGATATTAGTTAATATATAATTATATCAAATATAATTTATATCAAATTATTAAATCAACACTTGATTTAATAATCCGGTTATATCACATTTGACCGATTAATATCATTTATCTGTGTATCACATTATCAAATCAACACTTGATTCGATAATCTTGTTATATCACATATAACCTAGCCGATAACAGATAACTGCCAGATTATAATACAGTATCACATACTCGTATTTAATCAGACCCACACACATATCAACATATGTGCCCTAATTCGTTTCACTTGAACCAGAAAATTTCTATATAGGACTCTAAAGACTCGTAAATACGTCAGCAGTAGGTGATGATCACATCAGTCACCTACAAGCCGTCAGCGGTACTAGCTGGATATAACAGCTACCCGGGTATTGAGCGATATGAAGATCAACAAGAAAGCTCGTCCATACTCTCCATGAAGCCTATTAGTAACACTACCATACAGTCCGGTCTCTTCGCCTGATATGTCGCATATCATGTATAAGGGTGGTAAACGTCAGACCCCAGTAACGTGATAAGTCATGCCGATGTTTGGCCTATAACGGTTCGAAAAACTACTGATAACTCTTATCAGTAAATCTCAGCAGCAACCCTGGCCAGGGACTTCCAGTTTTATAACCAATCGAGCATAGCGCAACATCAACTCCCAATACCGGGAGAGACGAAACCCCTCCTATCGCTCATTGCCTCCATGTGACTCGGGACTGTACCCAAAATCCACTTGTTTGCATGTATCCTTTGAGCGTGGTAGGGAGGAAATCAAAGCACAGTGGGAGCCACACAAAACTCTATGACGATCTCGGGTTTACAGACTAACATATACCAGTGTCACCAGAGGACTGGTATCTGACAATAGGTATACTACCAATTAGGAGTTCTCGGTGAGTCCTGTTCGGTGTATCCATTCTCCAATGAGCACATGTGTACAATCTTTGATGTCACACACCAATGGTTGTGGGATCAACCATCGCCCTCTAAGGAACAAGAAACGTACACACCAGTCTACGCTGGAATATCGATGCCCTAGTCTCGATATTCCTTCAACTAGGAACTAATTAAAGGGTGTACTTTTGGACTACCCTAGCCCCACTAGTATGATCTCATCATAATCCTGGTAGTCAAGTACATATCTTAAGGGCTTTATCAATATGTGAGAGAAAGACAGTATGTAATACCAGTCAACATGTTAAGATAAAGAGTAATCAGATAGCATACTATCATGTCGAGCAAGAAAGTCCTCTATATATATGTCTAAGCATCCACTATAATATACATCACATGTACAATAATAGCCTCTAAGGCATACATATTCCTAACACCATAACCCTAAACCCGCAAGTAGGATGAGTTTAACTACTATGAAAGAAAGTTATACCAAAGAGATTCGTGTCCTTTGGTCTTCAAAACTCTTCTCTCTTGTGCTCCTAGGGATCTTTGATCAAGCTTGGTTGGAGACCTTCTTAATCCTGGATGATCCATCTGAAAGAATATGGTTCAAGGTTCAACTTCACAAATGAAACAACTAAATAAACTAGTTTGTTGATCTAGATTATTTAGGTGATATAGAGATTGTTTTGTGGTTTTAATATATCTCATAACCTATGATTCTCAACACATGAGAGAGTTTGGGTTAAGGATGAAGTTGAGAGCTTGAGAGGAGAGAGAATGAGAATGAGGAAATGAAAACCTTCTTCCAAAAATATGCACAACCCTTTTCTTTTGTGAAAAAGAATTCCATAATATAAAATGGTTGCCATACTTCAATAGTAGCTCCAAATGAATTAATAATTCACTTGGCCCTACCCTCCACCATTCTCATTTGCCACATAACCCTTAACCTCATATCCAAATAAAGAATAAATGGAAAATACAAGAATGAGATGTCCTCCTTCTAGAATGTATTTTGTATAAATACAAACTCTTTCAATCGTATATACATACCCATATTCGTACCAAAATACGAATACCATAGAGATAGAATAATACTACAAATATAACACTAGCATTAAATCAATAATTGATTTAATAATCCGGCTTAATCCTGAGCCCTCTAGTATTACAAACCGTGCAATTAAATTTCGCGCGTCTTGTATACGTATTTAATCGGAACCCTACATGTATAAACATACGGCCTTTACATTATTTCACCTGAACTAGGGAAACTCTGAAGGGTTACACTAGCGCCCCGGCCAACTTCCGTGGCCATATGCGGAACAAAAATTTCATAGCGATAACGAACTTGGCGCTAACAAAAACCTTAACCGGATCTTTACCATAAACCTAGTTAGCAAGCAATAGAGTTCTATCTACTATGAAGGATGTTATACCTTAAACTTGAACTCCTTCTTCTCCTCGTTGTGAGCTCCTTGGAATGATCTAGATGGCTTTTCCTCACTGGATTCTCTATATCGAAGAAGATCCACCCGAAGGCCTCTACCTTGAGCTCCTACCTCAACCATGAAGTAACTAAAGTGGTTTGCTTGCTGGACTAAGAACCCTAGAGTGAGTAGAGAGTCATTTTAGTGGTAAGATCTCACAAAGCTCTTGATTTTCAACTCATGAAACAAGAGAGTTTTGAGAGAGGAAGAGGAGACAGCTAGCAAGAGAGAGAATGTATCATGATAGAATGAGAAGAGATAGCTCTCATATGAACAAAAAGAATAATGGTAATTTTAATTAGGATAAATTTTCATGATTGATGTTAATTTGACCATTATCATGTCATAATTAATGCTAAGCATGCTCACAAAAATATCTAAGTCAACATGGGTCAACTTAGTCAAATGGTCAAACCAATTAACCATGATACAATTATCTCTAATTAAAACTCATTAATCAATTTACTCCATCTCATTATAGTTTTAATCAAGTCAATGGTCAAAACCCTAATGAGGTTCCTCTGCCTCTGTCAACTGTGTATACACACCCGCATCCGTGTTCCGAGGAACACGAATACAATGAGACCGAACCATCCCGAAACCAAATACTAGGATCTGGTTTAAACCAAAGCCCACTAGTATCAACTGCCCGAACACCGAACACATACAAGTACGCATATGTGAACGAATCCTGTTGTAAAACCATACGACCTCTACTCGTTTCGCCCAAAGGTGAACAACCCTCTGTGTGGGACTCTAAAGACTCGACACTACGCTGGCAGTGGGTTTAACCACAGGCCGCAAGCGGTACTAGTTGTACGTAACGGTCCCCAGGTAAATGCCGATAAGAAGACCGATGAGGTGAACCCATCTGAACTCCTACTAAGCCTGAATGTGATAATCTCCGTACAGTCCGGTCTGTTCGTCTAAGAGTATCGCATGTCAGGCCTAGGAGGGCAGTAAACGCCAGACCCTTAATAGTGGTACAAGTCGTGTCGGAGTGTATCCCAGAACACCTTGAGAAACTACTGGAAACACTACCAGTAAATCTCGCTTTCCCTGGCCAGGGACTTTGTGTAATGGCTCTCCTAGACACAGCGCGATATCAACTCCCAATACCGGGAGAGACGAATCCTATCTAACCATCACTGCCTCCAAGTGCTTCGGGACAACACCCAACTACTACCTGTTTGCATCACTCAATAGAGCCGTGGTAGGATAGTAATCTAAGACGAGTGGGAACACACTCGAGGCGAAGTGACAGTGTTAAGTCAACGGACTAAGCTGTACTCATGTCACCTGGGAACTGTTAACTGACGATAGGTATAATACCAACCAACAGTTCCCGACGAGTCCTGTCCAGTGTACTCGTAACCTAACGAGCACCTGCATACTATCTCCAGTACGACGTACTGATGGCTGTGGGACAGACCATCTCCCCTGCTGGGAGGAGAAGCGTATGCACCAATCTACTCTGGTGTATCGATGCCCTGTCTCGATAATCCTACTACTAGGGACCTATATAAGGATATGCTTATAGACTACCCAGCCCCCACTAGTGTGATCGCCATCACAACTCCGGTAGTCAAGCAAGGATCCTAAGGGCTCCATCAATATGTATTAGTGATATGTTCAAAGAAACATATGCACATATTAAGATAGAAACAAACCAAGCAGCAAACTACTATATCGAGCAAGACTGTCGTAAACCCGTATATATATCCCAAGCTTCCAAAATGTATTATACAAACTAGTACTATACAATAATGGCCTCTAGGGCATACATATCCAACAATCTCCCACTTTCACTAAAGGCCAGTAATTGGTGTACCGCATACCCAACGTCTGTTCTATGGCCAGCTGCTGGCGTACCGCATACCCAATAGCTCAAAAAGTCGCTTGAACTGTGTTTGAGGGAGGGCCTTTGTGAATGGATCTGCCATGTTGTCTTTTGTGTCCACTCTCCGTACCTCGATCTCCTGGCGATCAATGATCTCCCTGATCAGGTGATACCGCCTTAAGATGTGTCTGGACTTCTGATGCGACCTTAGTTCCTTCACTAAAGCTATAACCCCATTGTTATTGCAATACAAAGGTATTGGGTCAATAATGGACGGAACCACCTGAAGTTCACTAATGAACTTCTTCATCCAGACCGCCTCTTTTGCGGTATCGCTTGCAGCAATGTATTCAGCCTCCATCGTTGAGTCTGCGACGGTATCCTGTTTGGAACTGCTCCAACACACCGCCCCTCCATTGAGGGTAAACACAAAACCCAAGACAGACTTTTCCTTGTCATTTTGGAAGATTGAATCGGTAAAGGACTCGACCCTGAGGTCTCTATTACCATAAACCAGGAATATCTCCTTAGTCCTTCTCAGATACTTGAGAATGTTCTTCACTGCCGTCTAGTGGTTCTCACCTGGGTCTGACTGATATCGGCTCACCACGCTTAGCGCGTAAGCTACATCTGGTCTTGTACATAGCATCGCATATATTATACATCCTACCGCCGAAGCGTAGGGTATAGTGCTCATGCGAACCCTCTCCTCATCAGTATTGGGAGACATCTTCTTAGAGAGGGTGATTATGTGCAAAGCGGGTATATTACTGCGCTTGGAATCTTCCATACTAAATCTCTTTAGTACGGTCTCTATTTACCTGGACTGCGAAAGTCCCAGTAATCTTTTGGATCTATCTCTATAGATCTTGATCCCCAGAATGTATGAGGCATCACCCAGGTCCTTCATGAAGAACCGTTGTGACAAGAATAGCTTGATCGATTGTAGCATAGGAATGTCATTCTCTATCAAAAGAATGTCGTCCACGTACAAGACTAGGAATACGACAGTTCGTCCCACAATCTTCTTATAAATACAAGGCTCGTCTTCGTTCTTGATGAAATCAAATTCCTTGATTGCTTCATCAAAACAGATGATCCAGCTCCGCGATGCCTGCTTTAATCCATAAATAGATTTAAGCAACCTGCACACCTTCCCGCTGCTCCCACTGTCTACAAAACCTTTTGGCTGATCCATATAAACGCACTCTTCTAAACTGCCGTTTAGAAAAGCCGTTTTTACGTCCATCTGCCAGATCTCATAGTCATGGAAGGAAGCAATGGCAATTAGGATTCAAATGGATTTGAGCATAACCACTGGAGAAAAAGTTTCGTCATAGTCCACACCAGGTCTTTGACGAAAACCTTTTGCAACGAGTCTAGCCTTATAGGTTTCCACCTGCCCATCTACACCAAGTTTCTTTTTGTAGATCCATTTTCATCCAACGGGTTTTACCCCAGGTGGAGCAATATCCAAGTTCCACACTTTATTGGTGTACATGGACTCCATTTCGAATCGCATAGCATCCAGCCATTTATCAGAGTCCCTACTGATAATGGCCTGACTGAAACTGGCAGGATCATCTTCTTCCAAGATACAATCATCTCGATCCCCGTCTATGAGAAAACCGTAGTATCTCTCGGGCGGATGAGAAATCCTACCAGATCTGCGGAGTGGCTGAGGTTCGTCTGGGATTACTGAATCTAGTGGTTCCTCTAAGTCTTCAGTTACATTTTGTGGTTCATGGATCTCTCCCAATTCTACCGTACTCCCACTAGTTTCTTTTGCAAGAAACTCCCTTTCTAAAAAGGTAGCATGGCGAGATACAAACACCTTCTGTTCCTCAGTGTGGTAGAACAGATATCCTAGTGAATCCTTAGGATATCCCACAAATTTACATAGAACTGACCGTGCCTCTAGTTTGTCCGGTTTCTGTGTTTTCACATAGGCTGGAAAACCCCATATCATAAATCGCTTAAGATATGGATTTCATCCACTCCATACTTCATATGGAGTCTTAGGCACAGATTTGGATGGAACGTAGTTCAGTAAGTATGCCGCTGTCTGAAGCGCATGTCCCTAGAATGAAAGAGGCAACTCAGCACTACCCATTATGGAGCGAACTATATCCAATAGGGTACGATTCCTCCGCTCCGACACACCGTTGTGCTGTGGTGTATACGGAGGAGTAAGCTGAGAGAGAATTCCATTCTCTTTTAAGTAATCTAGGAATTCCGTGCTTAAGTACCCCCCTCCTCTATCTGATCGGAGGATCTTGATACTTTTACCAATCTAGTTCTCTACTTCGTTTCGGAATTCTTTGAATTTCTCAAAAGCTTCGGATTTGTACTTCATAAGATACACATATCCGAATCTAGAGAGATCGTCAGTAAATGTGATGAAGTACGAGAACCCACCCTTTGCATGTATAGATATTGGACCACACACATCACTGTGTATGAGTCCTAAGAGCTCTGCTGCTTTTTCTCCATGTCCGGTGAATGGAGATTTGATCATCTTTCCTTTGAGACAAAACTGACAAGTTTCATAAGATGAAAATTCGAATGTATTCAAGATTCCATGTTTATGTAACTTACTTAGTCTTTTCTCTTCGATGTGACCAAGTCTATAATGCCACAAGTAGGATTCATTCGTATCTGAACTCTTCCTCTTGCGTGTGTTTTGTACATTAAGAACTGTATTCTGATTTAGAACATAGATACCATTACACAGTGTACCTTCTGCAACCAGTACCTTATCAAGGTAAATGTTCATGATATTTCTATCAAGAACAAAATTATATCCATCTTTATCAAGTAAAGACACTGATATTATGTTGCAAACCATGGAAGGTATATAGTAGCAATTGTTCAAAATCATAGTGTTGCCATTTAGCAACACTAGGTGATATTCACCGACGGCTGCAGCATTAACTTGTGCTCCGTTCCCTACCTTGAGTGACATATCACCAGGTGCAACTTTCCTACTTTTTCTCAGTCCCTGCAATAAATTGCAGATATGAGATCCTGATCCGGTATCAAGTACCCAGGAGGTAGGGCTGACCGAAAAGCAGTTCTCAATTACAAGAACACCTGAAGTAGATGTAATACTATGCTTCTTCTTCAACCGGGTCTCCTTGGAATCCATACAATCCGCTTTCCCTTGCTCATACTCACGATCTCCATCATAAGTTAGAGCCAAACCGACTTTCCCCAGCCCCGAATAAGAATTCGGATCGGTCAAGCGATACATTTTATTATCTTTATTAGGGCGTGAAATGGTTGCTACCTGGAGAGAGAGAAAAGAAACACTCAGCGTGCGCTCTTGCAAGATTAGATTGGTTATTAATTTATCTAACCAGGATGGCTCCCACTGTTTCCTCAAATTCTTCTTCAAACCCTAAAAGAAGAACTAGTCCGGATTAATCGAACGTAACAATACTTGCTTAACCTTTCAGCCAGGCTAGTGTTGGTACTTCGAAGGAGGTTTTCCAACGCTTTCGCGAAGTTCCTTAATTACATAACCTCTTTTCCCTGGAGGTGTAGCCCCGCTAACACCGTTTTAGACACCTACTTAGTTTATAGCATTGATTGTTAAGTGAAATAATCTCCCGAGAGTAATCCAACTCATCAGTGGGATCGGGATCCAACTATCATTGTGTGATGACCTAGATGGAATCCACTCTAGTCACCACACTCCAGAAGGTACGCTAAATCTGCAAGTTTCCTGTATGTTTGAAACTCCCGATGTGGTTTTTACCCCTAGGACCTTAGTGACCTTGACGGAGTCAACAAATCAAAGAGTCCTAGTCAAGTTCAACCCGTCATTATCTGGATTGCATCAAACCCACTCGCATAACCCTTGACGGAGTCAACAAGGTTATACGACTGTCCTGACCATGTTGGGTTCCTAGGCAGACCAATGAGGTTCTACAACTGATCAAACATGGCTAATTCAATATTTTTCTATGTGCCAAGTAACCCTAAGCAAGATCGTAACTAGAGGTAAGGCGAAATCGATATGCAAGCAAACTACTTTGCTACAAAGTGAACGGAAATACAACCTTTGTAGATCCGTTCCTCCACTTTCTTGGCTCCGTGATGACGTCCCTCCGCTGCGATCATCGGATCGCGGACTCTGGCGATGGTTTCGTCGGAGAAATGATCGGGCTAGGTCGACGACTTCGATGCCGAAGATGATCTACGTCGAGGCAACTCAAGATCAAGCTCTAACTTCACCAAGTCATGAAACATGTGAAGAAAACACCCTATACTACATGGCAAGTGGTAGAGGATGAAGAAATAGGAAGTGGGTTCACTTTAGAATTGGATTTCTCACTCTTTTTCTCATGTCACCATTGAAGCTTGCAAGCTTTCATGAAGCTTGATGAAGATGAAGATGAAGAAAGAATAAAAAGAATTATCTTAAAAAGAAAATCCAAGTCATTCTTATCATAATGCAACCATGGTTGAGTGTAGAGAATAAACTATGGTTAGGTGAATGGTTAGTTTAAGCAAAGAAACAAAAATGGTCAAAGCTTCTTGAAGCATCAAGGAAAAAACAAAAGAAGCAACCATTTCTTTTCTTGCAAAAATGAATAAATAAATAAAATAAATAATCAAGAAAAGATAACAAAACCCTAACCATTCACTTAAATATGGTTTAAAGTAAACATACACCCAAGTTTGCATGTATCATCAAACATGATACAATCTAGTGCACAAAACTATATCATATATACAATGTGCACATTCAAGTGAGAAAATAATCTTAAGTGAACAAATACTAGTTAATGTAAAATAATATATCAAATATATAATTATATATTAAATCACTAAATCAACACTTGATTTAATGATCCGGTCATATTGCATATAACCGACTAATATCAAGTGTATCAATGTATCGAATCAACATTTGATTCGGTAACCCGGCTATATCACATATAACCGTCCAATGATACAAATCACGAGAATAGAATCCAGTATCACATACTGGTATTATTGTCGGTCCCTCATATAACTCATATGCGCTCCTATTTCGTTTCGCTTGAGCCAGGAAACTCCTGTGTAGAACTCTAAAGACTCGTCAATACGCCGGCAGCAGGTGATGATCATATCAAACACCCACAAGCCGCAAGCGGTCTGCTAAACATAACGGCCACCCGGGTATTGAGCGATCAGAAGATCAACGAGCAAGCCCGCTCACACTCCTGTGAATCCAACCAGTAACACATACCGTACAGTCCGGTCTGTTCGTCTGATATGTCGCATATCTCGCCTAGGGGTGGTAAACGTCAGACCCCAGCAGCTCGATAAGTCGTGTCGATATGAGGTCTATAACAGTTCGAGAAACTACTGGTAACACTTACCAGTAAATCTCAGCAACCTTGGCCAGGGATTTCCGGTTATAGCGAATCGAACACAGCGCAACATCAACTCCCTATACCGGGAAAGACGAATCCCCTCCTATCGCTCATTGCCTCCATGTGATTCGGGACTGTACCCAAAAACCACCGTTTTGCACGCCCTCTTGGATGTGGTAAGGTGGAAATCAAAGCACAGTGGGAATCACACAAGACTTTATGACGATCTCAGGTCTACAGACTAACCTGTACCGGTGTCACCAGAGAACTGCCATCTGACGTAAGGTATAATACCATCTGGGAGTTCTCGGCGAGTCCGTCCAGTGTACCCAGTCTCCACTGAGCACCCTTATATCATCTCTGATGTCAAACACCAATGGATATAGGATCATCCATCGCCCATCTGTATGGGTCGAGAAGGTATACGCTAGTCTACACTGGTATATCGATGCCCTGTCTCGATACACCCACGACTAGGGACCTTGAAGGATGTACTTATGGACTACCATGTCCCCACTAGTATGATCCGCATCATATTCCAGGTAGTCAAGTACACATCCTAAGGGCTTTACCAACATCTAACAGAGAGACAATCAGTGTACACGTTAAGGTAAAGAGCAACCAGATAGCATACTATCATGTCGAGCAAGAAAGTCCTCCCTATATATGTCCAAGCATCCACTACAATATACATCCTATGTATAGTAATGGCCTCTAGGGCATACATATAACTAACAATCTCCCACTTGCACTAGGGCCATCTGATAGCAGTGGTTGTAGTATCTCATACTCAACCACCCCATAAAAGTCTCTCTCTCGGAAAAGGTCTTTGTGAGTGGATCCGCCGTGTTGTCCTCTGAGTCTACTCTCCTAACCTCGATCACCCTGGAGATCAACTATCTCCATGATCAGGTGACACTTGCCTTAGAATATGTCTGGATCACTGATGGGACGGGCGTTCCTCGGCATAAGCCACAACTCCATTGTCACACAATGGAGGGAATAAAGTTCATCTCATGAACTAATATACATCCAGACTGCCTCTTTGGTAGCATCTTAAGTAGCGATGTATCTTGCCTTTAATCATCTAGTATGTCACGGTATCTAGCTTGGAACTCTTCCAACATACCGTCCCTCCATAGAGGGTAAAGACAATGCATGTGACTGACATTCAGTCGTCCTTATCACCCTGGAACACTTCCAGTGATTCTCCCCAGGATCGACTGATACCATCTCACTACATCTAGTGAGAATCCTAACATCCATTTAGATCTATCTCATAGATCCAAAACCCAGGATTTAGTAGGTATCACTTTGATCCTATGTAGAGAATCATTGTGATAAGCGGAGATTGATCGAGCGTAGCATAGGAAACTCCTTCCCTATCAAGAGTATGTCATCCACGTACTCAATGAGGATCGTCACCATACTCCCTACTACCTTTTTGTTTATACAAGGTTCATCTACCATTTTGATGATGTCAAACTCTTTGACTAATACATCAAAACAGATGTTCCAACTCCGCGATGCCTGCTTTATCACATAAAACATCTTGCATACGTTTCCGCTGCTCCTACTGTCTACGAAGCCCTCTGACTGTGTACTTACAGACTCCCTTTTCTGAAACATCATTTTAGAAAAGCAGTCATGACACCCAACCACCAGATATCATGGTCATGGTATGTATCCGTGGCAAGAAGGATCTGGATGGACTTAAGCATAGCTACTTAGAAAAGGTTTCAACAAAATCCATACCTGGTCAATGATGCAAACCTTTAACAAGTCTAGCTTTGAAAGTCTCAACGTTTCTAAGTACACGAAGTAATCTTCTCAAGATATACTTTCTCCTGATGGGGATTTAACCCTTCAGATAAAGCAACCAAAGTCCATACTTTGTTGGTGTATAAGGATTCCATCTCAGATCGCTAAGCATCCAGCCATTCTTACAGAGTCCCACTCCTGATGGCCAGCTCGAAACTAGTTGGGTCATCATCTCATGATGCAATCCTCGCTCCCACTGTCATAGAGAAATAGAAGTATCTCTCAGGTGGGTGAGGAACCCTACTAGATCGGCGGAGAGGCTGAGCTTCGTTGGTAACCATTGAATCCTTTAGTTCTTTCAAATCATCAGCTGCAGTTTGTATAGCTGGAACATTTCCAGTTCTACATAACAGATCTTGCCTCGAGCTTGTCCGGATTTTGCTTTTTAGACATAGGCTGGACAACCCTAAATCTTAACCAACTTAAGATATGGGCTCTTCCCTTATCATATCAAATATGAAGTGGTAAGCAACTGATTTGATTTGAACCCTATTCAATAGGTATGCAGCTTCTCAAGTGCATAACTCCCAAAAGGAAATAGGTAACTCAGTACTACTCATCATAGAGCACACCTTATCATATAGGGTGTGATTGCTCCGCCCCGATATGCCATCGTGCTATGGTGTATACGGAGGAGTAATGCTGAGAGAGAATCTCATTCTCCTTTAGAAAAGTCCAAGAATTCCGTGCTCAAGTATTCTCCTCCTTGATCACATCAAAGGACATAATACTTATACCCGTTTTGGTTCTCTACTTCTAACTTATATTCTGTGAATATCTCAAAAGGTTCGGACTTGTGTTTCAACAGGAACATATGTCTGAATCTTGAGAGGTTATCAGAGAATGTAATGAAATACAAAGAACCGGTCTTGGCATGTGTAGACAGGGGACCTACCATACATCATCATGTATCAGTCCCTTGAGTTAACTAACTCTTTCTCTGTTTCCAGAGCTATGGTCATCTAATCTTTGTGACATGACTGGTAAGTTTCACAAGATGTAAATTCAAACTGATTTAAATATGCATCTACAATGTAACTTAAGCTAGTCGGGTCACATTGATATGACCTAGTCTACAATACTTCAAGAAGAATTCGTTCATTTCTGAACTCTTCCTCTTGTGTGTGTTTTATATACTAAGAACTGCAGTTTGATTTAGAACATTAATGCTTTTAGATAACGTGCCTGAACCGATCAACTCTTGATATAGGAAATGTTCAAAACATTATCCAACAATACAAAATTATATCCTTTCTTTACTAATAAAGAGACTGATATGATTTTGTATATCAGGTTCGGTATCTAATAACATTCGTTCAGAATCAATGTATTGGTAATATAGGGTGACAGTGACCAGCAGACTTGGCTGCAACACTTGCCCCGTTTTCTGTCTCATGAAACTTATCACCCGTTCTCAGTTCTTTACCTATCTGTAGCCCATATAACAAATTACATATGCGGGATCCTGATCCGGTATCTCATATCCAGGACGTAAAGAATACTGAGAAACAGTTCTGTAAAATGAACACACCCGAAGATGATGCATCAGTATGCACTTTCTTCGTTTGGGCGGCACATGAATTCTGGTAATCCCCAATTTCCTGCTCTGTCTTATAAAAATTATAAGTTGGATCGGGACCAACGTTCCCCAGCTCAGTATAACAAGCGGGTTCGGTCAATATTCCGTATTATTATCTTGATTAAGGCGTGATATGGTCGGTACCTGGAGAGAGAGAGAAGAAAACACTCAGCGTGCGCTCTTGCAAGAATAGATTGGTTATTATTTTATCTAATCAGGATGGCTCCCACTATTTTTATTAAATCTTCCTTCAAATCCTAAAAGGAAAGACTAGCCGGGATTAATTACACGCTACAAGTTCGCCAATTTTTCAGCCAGGCCAATGTCGGTACGTTCAGGGAGGTCCCCCGTGCTTTCGCACGAACCTAATTATAGTAAACCTCGTTTTCCCAGAGGCGTAACCTCGTTAACACTTTTCTAGACACTTACTTAATCGGCTAATTGTAATGTGTAAAACTCTCCCAGGAGTAACAATTACTCGCAGCAGGTATCGGGATCCAACTATCTCATAGAAGGTATGCAATCTCATTGCAAATTTCATCACTTGAAATTCCCGATAATATTTTGCCCCTAGTGTTCTATGACCTTGACGAATGCCAAACAACCCATAGTCCACTAGTCAAGTTCAACCCGTACATTTCTTGATTGAATTAAACCTACCCGCACGACCCTTGACGAATGCCAAACAACGCCGTATGAATACCCTAATCTAATCTGCATCATATGCATAAGCGGATAAATACTAGTTAGTTACCGTACACTACGCCTTGACGAATGCCAAACTACCGCAGCACGAATTAAGTAGTACTTATCTGAAATGACGGAGGGCTACGACAGGTTTTTAAGAAAACCTTTTGCGTAATGAACATGATATCGTTGTAGAATCAAATAATTTTGAAATGGAGTGTTTTTGAGGCTTTTCTAGTTTTGCTAAAGGGGTCACTCCCGGTGAAGGGATCGTCGGCCCTTTCCTCGTCGAATGAGGTGCGGGATATATCATATATATCACTGTGCAAAGCAGAAACTATAGAAGCAATCAAAATACAAACCGAGGGTTGTAGCATCTGCCAGTTATTGCTAAAGGGGTCACTCCCGGTGAAGGAATCGTCGGCCCTTTCCTCATCGAATAAGGTGCAGGATATATCATATATACCGCTGTGCAAAGCAAGAACTGTAGCTACCTGTTTTATTTTTGAAATTCGATTCCACAACATCTTAGGTTTCTTTTTCTTTCATTAATCATATTAATGATGTCCCATCATTTAAGTTACCTAAACATCACAGATAAATACGACGTACACTTATGCCATCCACATTCGCCTCGATGTCCCCTTGTGCACCGTTCGGTTAGGTAACTAACGGCAGAGCGGGGCAGGGCTAGCACGGGTGTAAAACATAAGTAACGTCTATATAATATATCATATATACTATATACAGTATCTATCAGAGAACATCAAATGATCACATCACAGATATCGCAGCAGAAGAAACATATGAAACATTGGATATACTAGGACGTCCGTGTTTTCAATACGGGCCAGTATAAAACACGGATTCCACGGTCGCGATGAATAGCCAAACCCACACCCCTAGACCCCTACGAGAGCGGCAAGCAACCCTACCAATTCTGGAGTTAGGAGACCCGGACTCGACTCCTCGAGTTGGTCTCCCACTGGACTCCAGAACCCGGTTACTTGCGCTCTCTTCTTTGGGTCTATCCTAGTGCGGAAAAGTAAATAATATACAAAATGTGACATCTTCCGTAACCTGGAAGTGCCCCAATAAAAGAATATTACATACAAGTTTTTACATGAATGAAAATGAAAAACACCCATCTCACATAAAAAAAACCCCGGCTATTCAAACACGACGATCCAATATAACATATCCAGCAACACATAACATCACATGTCATCAACGTAAGTAAATATGCCCATCCCAATTGTCGTTGACATATAGCAACGAAACCGACGATATCACATATTACACTTACGGTCACAGAAAAGAAAGTGTAAAACTACAACAGTTGGAATCCACAACCTTTTTAGACATCGCATGCCTAATCAAATGAATTCCTTAGACATCGCATGCCTAACAATTATAAACCCCGCATTTTAGTCTCATTTATCGAAAACTCTTTTCAATATCTAGTAGGGCAATTCAATAAGATTCCCGGCATCCTGACCGAATGCTCGTCGCAAACTTTAGTAGACGGCCGCACCCCCGATACCGTCGACGAAGTGCACCAAGGCGGAACACCGCTGCCGCGAGCACCCGAACGGATGCTTTCGGTGACGGGGTTCTCCTACAGTCACTTAGTTGGGGCTATGGTGTATGGCTGTCTATTAAGTTTACCCGGCGAGTATCCGCGTACGCTACGTGATTGTGACGGACTTTTGATCGCATCAAAATTCCGTGGCAACCGATCAAGTGAGACTAAACTGCTATGTTTATAACATTCATTCAGTTATCTCATAACAATTTGTGGATTCCAAATATTGTATCCCATTCAAGATAAATAGAATATGTTAAACTTTTCGATCGAACATTCAAACACCCAAGTTTCCCCGAAACAGCTCAACATATGAAATAAGTTTAAAAACATTCACTTCATGCCTCAGTACCAACGGTCCAGCCATAGAAGGGTCAAGCCAACGCTTCAAATGTGGCACGCCGTACTGCCCTAAACCCTAAGGTTCAAAGGGCAGTTCAAGACGGTCATATAATCGAGTTAAGATTTGTTGTCTTCTAGAGGGTCTATCGTGTTACTTGCACTACTTAGAACGTCTTTAAACTTCAGAAAGAACCAACACTTGGAAATTTCCCGACAGGGGAAAAAGTGGGTATTTATATCCGGTCAAACTTTTTAACATGCTCTAAAAATACCCGGAAAACAAAGTAAACAAAATTAAATAATCCGATCGAATCATCGAGTCCCAATACAACCCCAGAACACTCAACTCTTGAGTCATAATAAAAACACCCAGAAAATATAAATCACAGAAATAGGAGTTATGGTGGAAAAATGACGGCTTAACTCCTCTGTACGGCCGCGGAACCGCGGCCCAAGCAGGCTATTGCCGCGGTTCCGCGGTGGAATGTACGATTTAGGGGGTCGTTTTTCACCACAATTCTTATATTTCCCTGCTGAATTTTTCAGGTATTTTTAATTCAGAAAAAACCACAATTTCAGAAAATGTCCAGAGAGTGATTTGGGATTAGGGTTTCGGGTTCGATCGGACTTCTAACATCGTTTACGCATCGCCTAAGGCTCTAGCTAGGCTCTGATACCACTGTTGGGTTCCTAGACACACCAATGAGGTTCTACAGCTGATCAAACATGGCTAATTCAATATTTTTCTATGTGCCAAGTAACCTTAAGCAAGATCGTAACCAGTGGTAAGGCGAAATCGATATGCAAGCAAACTACTTTGCTACAAAGTGAACGGAAATACAACCTTTGTAGATCCGGTCCTCTACTTCCTTGGCTCCGTGATGACGTCCCTCCGCTGCGATCATCGGATCGCGGACTCTGGCGATGGTTTCGTCGGAGAAATGATCGGGCTAGGTCGTCGACTTCGATGCCGAAGATGATCTACGTCGAGGCAACTCAAGATCAAGGTCTAACTTCACCAAGTCATGAAACTTGTGAAGAAAACACCCTATACTACATGGCAAGTGGTAGAGGATGAAGAAATAGGAAGTGGGTTCACTTTAGAATTGGATTTCTCACTCTTTTTCTCATGTCACCATTGAAGCTAGCAAGCTTTCATGAAGCTTGAAGAAGATGAAGATGAAGAAAGAATAAAAAGAATTATCTTAAAAAGAAAATCCAAGTCATTCTTATCATAATGCAACCATGGTTGAGTGTAGAGAATAAACTATGGTTAGGTGAATGGTTAGGTTAAGCAAAAGAAACAAAAATGGTCAAAGCTTCTTGAAGCATCAAGGAAAAAACAAAAGAAGCAACCATTTATTTTCTTGCTAAAATGAATAAATAAATAAAATAAATAATCAAGAAAAGATAACAAAACCCTAACCATTCACTTAAACATGGTTTAAAGTAAACATACACCCAAGTTTGCATGTATCATCAAACATGATACAATCTAGTGCACAAAACTATATCATATATACAATGTGCACATTCAAGTGAGAAAATAATCTTAAGTGAACAAATACTAGTTAATGTAAAATAATATATCAAATATATAATTACACATTAAATCAGTAAATCAACACTTGATTTAATGATCCGGTCATATCGCATATAACCGACTAATATCAAGTGTATCAATGTATCGAATCAACACTTGATTCGGTAACCCGGCTATATCACATATAACCGTCCAATGATACAAATCGCGAGAATAGAATCCAGTATCACATACTGGTATGATTCTCGGTCCCGCACATATCTCATATGCGCTCCTATTTCGTTTCGCTTGAGCCAGGAAACCTCTGTGTAGGACTCTAAAGACTCGTCAATACGCCGGCAGAAGGTGATGATCATATCAAACACCCACAAGCCGCAAGAGGTATGCTAAACGTAACGGCCACCCGGGTATTGAGCGATCAGAAGATCAACGAGCAAGCCTGCTCACACTCCTGTGAATCCAACCAGTAACACTTACCGTACAGTCCGGTCTGTTCGTCTGATATGTCGCATATCTCGCCTAGGGGTGGTAAACGTCAGACCCCAGCAGCTCGATAAGTCGTGTCGATATGAGGTCTATAACAGTTCGAGAAACTACTGGTAACACTTACCAGTAAATCTCAGCAACCGTGGCCAGGGATTTCCGGTTATAGCCAATCGAACACAGCGCAACATCAACTCCCTATACCGGAAGAGACGAATCCCCTCCTATCGCTCATTGCCTCCATGTGATTCGGGACTGTACCCAAAAACCACCGTTTTTCATGCCCTCTTGGACGTGGTAAGGTGGAAATCAAAGCACAGTGGGAATCACAAAAGACTCTATGACGATCTCGGGTCTACAGACTAACCTGTACCAGTGTCACCAGAGAACTGCCATCCGACATAAGGTATAATACCATCTGGGAGTTCTCGGCGAGTCCGTCCAGTGTACCCAGTCTCCACTGAGCACCCGAATATCATCTCTGATGTCAAACACCAATGGATATGGGATCATCCATCGCCCATCTGTATGGGTCGAGAAGGTATACGCTAGTCTACACTGGTATATCGATGCCCTGTCTCGATACACCCACGACTAGGGACCTTGAAGGATGTACTTATGGACTACCATGTCCCCACTAGTATGATCCTCATTATAGTCCAGATAGTCAAGTACACATCCTAAGGGCTTTACCAACATGTAACAGAGAGACAATCAGTGTACACGTTAAGGTAAAGAGCAACCAGATAGCATACTATCATGTCGAGCAAGAAAGTCCTCTCTATATATGTTCAAGTATCCACTACAATATACATCCTATGTATAGTAATGGCCTCTAGGGCATACATATAACTAACAGACCAATCCTATCTAGTGTTACAAACAAGCACTACTCAGCTACCGTACACTACGCCTTGACGGAGTCAACAAACGCATCACGAATACTAAGTGTTACTTGTAAGAAATGACGGAGGGCAACGGCTGGGGTTTTTGGCGAAAAACCCGTTTAACGTAATGAACTTGATATAGTTGAAGGAACCTGAGTGGTTTTTACAAATATATAGTGGCGAAAAAGTTTTGCTAAAGTGGTCACACCCTGTGAGGGGATCTCGGCTCTTTCCTCGTAGAATGAGGTGTAGGATATTCCAAACTGAATACTACGATGTAAAGCAAGAATAATCGACTATAGTGAAAGTATTACGTTGACGCAAACTTTTACTCAAGGGGTCACTCCTGATGAAGGGAACTCGGCCTTTGCCTTGTCTAATGAGGTGCTGGAAATTCTAAACTGAATACCGCTGTGCAAAGTAAAAGAGAACATCTGTAATGTCTGTTTTTAAAACATGGTTCCAACAATATCTTTTTAGATTTGTTTTACTTGCATTAATCAAAATTAATGCTGTCCCATCAAAGTAACCTACCACACCAGAAAAGAACGAAAATACGATGTATGTATATGCCATCCGCATTCGCCACTGGGCCCCGTCATCACCCGATTGAAACTATTTCGGATTGTGTAGTTGGAAAATTGTATAGAAATCACAACCAAAAATTATTTGACCGCAATCAATAACTGTGTCGAATGTAGCGCGTTAGTAAGTGCGGATCGTCCACAGGGAAAGTGTAATCGTTCGTGTTTAGAATTAGATGAGTTGAAACTTTAATGAAAACAAAACAAACAATTCTTGATTTGTAATTGAAGTTCAAGAATTAAAAAAATCTAGATCTAAGAAAACATTAAAATCAAGAATTGATATGTAATGATTTCCAAACCAACAATCAAGATTCGAAGTGTGGCTCGTAGCAGTAGATCGGATCTATAGATGTGATGAGATCTAATGATTTCATATTCTTATCCTTTAACGAATTGATACTAGATCAATGATTATTCATCGAGGTTAAGGATCTTGCGAGGAAGCTAGGGTTTCCTCGTCTTATCCTTTATCCTTTCGATGAATCTCAATCACAAACTAGCTTCGAGTAAATCTAATGATCGATCGTTGACCTCTAGTTTCGAGCGAACACAATCAAGAAAGCATCGTCTCGAAACTAGGTTATCGATCATTCGATTTACAATAATATACAAACGTTATAGGATTTAAGAATTGTAAAAAGATCTAAATCATCATCATCCTATCGATCGTCTCGACTCCTTTACGAGCGGAGTTTACTCAAACATCACAATAACAAACACAATCACAAATTGAGATTGAATCATAATGCTTGAATTAAAAGAGAAGCAAGATATAGAAATTTCACCTTTATTTATTCCACAATTGTTACACTTTGCTCAAGACTACAAGAATTTGAGAAGGAACAAGATTGTCGAATCTAGCGTTGCGTCGGCTCCTTGAGTCGCGGATCGGCTTGGATCACATGCTCCGATGAAGTCCGGCTTCGCTTCTAAAGGCTTTGAAGGCTTCTTGCTTTGCTTGAACTCAATGATCTTGATCTTGGATTGGAATTAGGGTTAGGGTTTTGAGGCACAAGTTGTGTCACTCAACTTGTGTTAGAAATGGGGGAGAGAGAAGAAGATTGAAGAAGAAGACCCTTAACCACTAATTAATGATTTTTGATGAATGATGAACAACCCTTAACCTTAGATCTAAGCTCTCTTTTATAGACCATCCAAAACCCTAGATCTAGGATTCAAAATTTGAATTTCCCTTCAAAAGTTTGTTAGCTAGAGAGGCTTCTAGAAATAGTTAGTTAGAGGGAGCTTCTAGAACTAGGTTGTTAGGAGGTTGATTAGCTTAATCAAGATTAGGTTGCTTAATGATCTTTGCTGATCTGGCAGAAGCGTCGAGAGTCATCTGGAATTTGACATATCATTCTGAAGTGTAGGCACTGACAGAAGAATAATGCACTGAAAATTGAGTGATGACGTGGCATATCTGCCGCGGATCCGCGGCACGTGCCTGCTTGTGCCGCGGATCCGCGGTCACGTGAGCAGTTTAGTATGCATAATTTCCTGCACTGCCTTCTGATGTCTTCTTGGTATTTTCTTGATATGTTGATTCTCACAGTTCCTTCTATATTACTACCAGATCTGCATCTTTTGAGTTGGCGTAATTTTGATCAGCACTTTGACAATCTTGGCCATTCTTCTGGAATTTCCTGCACAAACTTCGAAACACATGTTGCGCTACACAAGAATGATGCAATGCCATGAAACACAGTCAATCTCCCTAAAAATGCTGGTTTTAAAGTATAACACATGCAATCTGGTATTTCAGAGATGTTTTGCTAATATGTGCAATATGAATACCGAACACTTCTAGATGAGTGCAAATGATAGGGAAATTGCCGTGTTAAAAATGCAGTATTTTCGACCGATCAAATTCCCCCAAACTTATTTTCGATCGTCTCGATCGAATTGTTTTATTAAAAAGAGAAGGAGAAAATAAAGAAAGAGAAAAACTAACTAGCACACTTTCGTAGGCAATACGATTGCACTGAGCATGTGCAACAAGCCTTTAAACCTCTAGGTGTCCCTAGTAGGAGGAGTGTTGTCTCCTTAGGGTTTTCAGCGGATTGCACCCACAAAATCCAATAATAAAAGGAAGATCATGAATATTACATTTAAAGAAAAGAATTGTAAAAGAAAAGCCTTGAAAATTAGGGTTTCCAACTAAGCTAGCTTTTCGGTTGTCATGAGCCCTATCTTAATAGTCATGGAAAGATGTCCGAAATCACATCCTCCCTCAATAAAACATCGTCTTCTTCTTCATTCCTATCTTTTTTTCAAACATCGATCATATCACCCTACGTGTATGTAATAACATCCCTACACCCGGAGAATTCAATTCAAGCTATCATACTCTAGCCCATCAGCCTCAGTACTTTTTAATTAATGAATATTTAGATGAAATTGCTCACACACTTTCATGCGACCGTTAATATTTCTTGAGGTACAAACCGACCAATTACTCCTGTGTTTGCTTATTTGGTGTTTTTTCTCGTCTTGCACCACCAAAGGCTTAGCAGTGACTCCCAGACCAGTTGGCCTTAGGGCACTAGGTGAAAAGGCACCCTCGCTGTATTTTTTTATTGCTGCCTTGGCGATAACAAAACCAGTCCATTTTTCTCACCATTTTTATATTTTATTCATTTCATTTTTTTTATTTCCTTCATACATCGGCTTTTAGACAAGAGCATTTCAAGGTATCCTCTGTTAGTTATATGTATGCCGTAGAGGCCATTACTGTACATAGGATGTATATTGTAGTGGATGCTGGGACATATATAGGGAGGACTTTCTTGCTCGACATGATAGTATGCTATCTGGTTACTCTTTGCCTTAACGTGTACACTGATTGTCTCTCTGTTACATGTTGGTAAAGCCCTTAGGATGTGTACTTGACTACTTGGACTATGATGCGGATCATACTAGTGGGGACATGGTAGTCCATAAGTACATCCTTCAAAGTCCCTAGTCGTGGGTATCTCGAGACGGGGCATCGATATACCAGAGTAGACTAGCGTATACCTTCTCGACCCATACAGATGGATGATGGATGATCCCATATCCATTGGTGTTTGACATCAGAGATGATATACGGGTGCTCAGTAGAGACTGGGTACACCGGACGGACTCGCCGAGAACTCCCAGATGGTATTATACCTTACGTCAGATGGCAGTTCTCTGGTGACACTGGTACAGAGTAGTCTGTTGACCCGAGATTGTCATAGAGTCTTGTGTTGTTCCCACTGTGCTTTGATTTCCATCTTACCACGTCCAAGAGGGCGTGCAAAACGGTGGTTTTTGGGTATAGTCCCGAATCACATGGAGGCAATGAGCGATAGGAGGGGATTCGTCTCTCCCGGTATAGGGAGTTGATGTTGCGCTGTGTTCGATTGGCTATAACAGGAAATCCCTGGCCAGGGTTGCTGAGATTTACTGGTAAGTGTTACCAGTAGTTTCTCGAATTGTTATAGACCTCATATCGACACGACTTATCGAGCTATTGGGGTCTGACGTTTACCACCCCTAGGCGAGATATGCAACATATCAGACGATCAGACCGGACTGTACGGTAGTGTTACTGGTTGGATTCACTGGAGTGTGAGCGGGCTTGCTCGTCGATCTTCAGATCGCTCAATACCCGGGTGGCCGTTACAATTAGCAGACCGCTTGCGGCTTGTGGGTGCTTGATATGATCATCACCTGCTGCCGGCGTATTGATGAGTCTTTAGAGTCCTACACAGAGCTTTCCTGGTTCAAGCGAAACGAAATAGGAGCGCATATGAGATATGTGCGGGACCGAGAATAATACGTGTATGTGATACCGTATTCCATTCTCGCGATGAATGTGTCGAATAGTTGTATGCGATATAACCTAGTTATCGAATCAAGGATTGATTCGATAAGCCGATACATTGTATACTAGTCGGTTGTGTGCGACATGACCGGATCATTGAATCAAGTGTTGATTTAATTATTTAATGCATAATTATATATTTGATATATTACTTTGCATTAACTAGTATCGGTTCACTTTAAATGGATTTTCTCACTCGGATGTGCGCATTGCATATGCGATATGATTTTGTGCACTTGCTTGTATCATGTTTGATGATACATGCCTTTTGGTTAAGTGTAAAGAATTAAACCTTGGTTAATGAAATGGTTAGGGTTTACTATTTCCTTATTCATTTTATTCATTTATTTATTCTTTTGGAAAAAGAAAAGGAAATGATAAAATGGTGGCATTCTTTGTTCTTTCATGAAGTTTCATGAATACTTTGACCAAGTCACCATTTTTGTCTCATCCTTAAACCTAACCATTCCATTTAACCATGATTCATTCTCTACACTAAACCATGGTTTGAATATGATAAGGTTTGATTTTCTTTTCCTTTTTTAATCAACACTTATTATATTCAACATCTTCTTCTTCTTCACTTCAAGAAAAAGCTTGAAAGCTTTAATGGCAAGTGATGAAAAAGAGTGAGAAATCCAAATCTAAAGTGAACCCACCTCCTATTTCTTTATCCTCTACCTCTTGCCAAGTAGTAGAGTGTGTTTCCTTCACAAGTTTTCATGGCTTGGTGTAGGTGGAGCTTGATCTAGCGATGCCTCGACGTAGATCATCTTCGGCATGGGCATCGACGACCTAGCTCGCCATTTCTCCGACGAAGCCGACGCTAGAGCCCGGGAATTCATTTGGACAGCGAGGGGACTTCGTTGCGGAGCTATGGAGGTGGAGCACCGGATCTACAAAGGTTGTATTTCCGTATTCTAGTAGTTAAGTGTTAACTAGTTTGCTTTGTCGCCTAAAATTCTAGCCAACGATCTTGTTAGGGTTTCTCGGCACCGTTAAAATTGTAAATTGGCATGGTTGATGCCTTGTGAGACCTCATTAGGATGCCTAGGAACCCTACAGTGGTATCAGAGCCTAGCTAGAGCCTTAGGCGAAGTCTAGACGCAATTTGAAGTCCGATCGAACTAAAACCCGAACCCGGATCATGCTCTCTGTACATTTTTGAAAACAGTGAGTTTTTCTATATTAAAAATATGCAAAAAATTAAGCAGGGTTTTATATGAATTACTGTGAAATACGGGGGCCTAATTCAATTAAACCACCGCGGAACCGCGGCACGAGCTTGGCATGTGCGGCGGTTCCGCGGCCTCATGGTCTCCTCTTGCGTTGACTTTTGCACAGTAATTCCTATTTAACAGTGATGAGTTCTCTGGGTATTTTTAATATTTATTCAAGAGTTGAATAATCTGGGATGTTTTGGAGCTTCGATGATTCGATCGGGTTTATCAGATTTTGTCTATTTGGCTTTCCGGATAAATTTTAGAATATGTTAAAAAGTTCGACCGGATATAAATACCCACTTTTTCCCCTGTCGGGAAATTTCCAAGTGTTGGATTTTTCCGTAGTTTAAAGACGTTCTAAGTAGTGCAAGTAACTCGATGGACCCTCTAGAAGACAACAAACCTTAACTCGATTATGTGACCGTCTTGAACTGCTTTTTGAACCTTCGGGTTTGGGGCAGTACGGCGTGCCACATGTGAGGCGTTGGCTTGACCCTTCTACGGCTGGACCGTTGGTACTGAGGCACAAACTGAATGTTTTTAGACTTGTTTCATGTGTTGATCTGTATCGGGAAAACTTGGGTGTTCGAATGTTCAATCGGTAAGTTTAACATTTTCTAATTATCTGGAATGGGATACAATAATTGGAATTCACAAGAAGTTATGAGATAACTGAATGAATGTTATAAACATAGCAGTTTAGTCTCACTTGATCGGTTGCCACGGAATTTTGATGTGATCAAAAGTCCGTCGCAATCATGTAGCGTACGCGGATACTCGCCGGGTAAACTTAATAGACAGCCTCACTCCATAGCCCCGACCAAGTGACTGTAGGAGAACCCCGTCGCCGAAAGCATCCGTTCGGGTGCTCACGGTAGCGGTGTTCCGCCTTGGTGCACTTCGTCGACGGTATCGGGGGTGCAGCCGTCTATTGAAGTTTGCGACGAGCATTCGATCAGGATGTCGGGAATCTTGTTGAATTACCCGACTTAACATTGAAAAGTGTTTTCAATGATGAGACTAAAATGCGGGGTTTATAATTGTTAGGCATGCGATGTCTAAGTAATTCATTTGGTCAGGCATGCGATGTCTGAGGAGGTTACGGATTCCAACTGTTGTAGTTTTACACTTTCTTTTCTGTGACCGTAAGTGTAATATGTGATATCGCCGGTTTCGTTGCTATATGTCAACGACAATTGGGATGCGCATATTTACTTACGTTGATGACATGTGATGTTATGTATTGCTGGATATGTTATATTGGATCGTCGTGTTTGAATAGCCGGGGGGTTTTATGTGAGATGAGTGTTTTTCATTTTCATTCATGTAAAAACTTGTATGTAATATTCTTTTATTTGGGGCACTTCCAGGTTGCGGAAGTTGTCACCCTTTGTATATTATTTACTTTTCCGCACTAGGATAGACCCAAGGAGGAGGGCACAAGTAACCGGGTTCTGGAGTCCAGTGGGAGACCAACTCGAGGAGTCGAGTCCGGGTCTCCTAACTCTAGAATTGGTAGGGTTGCTTGCCGCTCTCGTAGGGGTCTAGGGGAGTGGGTTTGGCTATTCATCACGACCGTGGAATCCGTGTTTTATACTGGCTCGTATTGAAAACACGGACGTCCTAGTATATCCAATATTTCATATGATTCTTCTGCTTTGATATCTGTGATGTGATCATGTGATGTTCTGTGATGGATAATTTATATAGTATATATGATATATTATATAGGCGTTACTTATGTTTTACACCCACGCTAGCCCTGCCCCGCTCTGCCGTTAGTCACCTAACCTAACGGTGCACGAGGGGACATCGAGGCGAATGCGGATGGCATAAGTGTACGTCGTATTTATCTGTGATGTTTAGGTACTTAAATGATGGGACTTCATTAATGTGATTAATGAAATAAAAGAAACCTAAAGATGTTGTAGAATCGAATTTCAAAATAAAACAGGTAGCTACAGTTCTTGCTTTGCACAGCGGTATATGTGATATATCCTGCACCTTATTCGATGAGGAAAGGACCGAGATCCCTTCACCGGGAGTGACTCCTTTAGTAATAACTGGCAAATGCTACACACTCGGTTTGTCTTTTGATTGCTTTTAAGTGTTTTTGCTTTGCACAGTGATATATATGATATATCCCGCACCTCATTCGACGAGGAAAGGACCGACGATCCCTTCACCGGGAGTGACTCCTTTAGCAAAACTAGAAAAGCCTAAAAAACACTCCATTTCAAAATCATTTGATTCTACAACGATATCAAGTTCATTACACAATGGGTTTTCAGAAAAACCTGTCGTAGCCCTCCGTCATTTCAGATAAGTAGTAGTTAGTATTCGTGCTGCGTTTGTTGGCCTTTGTCAAGGCGCAGTGTGCGGTAGCTAACTGGTGCTTATCTGCTTATGCATATGATGCAGATTGGATTAGGGTAGTCGTGCGACCTTGTTGGCCTTTGTCAAGGGCCGTGCGGGTGGGTTTATTTCGATCAAGAAATGACGGGTTGAACTTGACTAGCATCCTATGGTTAGTTGGCCTTTGTCAAGGTCATAGGAGGTTAGGGGCAAAATATTATCGGGAATTTCAAGTGTTGAAATTTGCAATGAGATTGCATACCTTCTATGAGATAGTTGGATCCCGATACCCGCTGCGAGTAAGAGTTACTCCTGGGAGAGTTTTACACATTACAATTAGCCGATCAAGTAGGTGTCTAGAAAGGTGTTAACGAGGTTACGCCTCTGGGAAAACGAGGTTTACATTAATTAGGTTCGTGCGAAAGCACGGGGGACCTCCCTCAAAGTACCGACACTGGCCTGGCTGAAAGATTGGCGAACTTGTAGTGTGTAATTAATCCCGGCTAGTCTTTCCTTTTAGGATTTGAAGGAAGATTTGATAAAAAGCAGTGGGAGCCATCCTGATTAGATAAAATAATAACCAATCTATTCTTGACAGAGCGCACGCTGAGTGTTTTCTTCTCTCTCTCTCCAGGTAGCGACCATATCACGCCTTAATCAAGATAATAATACGGATTATTGACCGAACCCATTTGTTATACTGAGCTGGGGAACGTTGGTCCCGCTCCAACTTATAATTGTTATAAGACAGAGCAGGAAATTGGGGATTACCAGAATTTCCGTGCCGCCCAAACCAAGAGAGTGCATGCTGATGCATCATCTTCGGGTGTGTTCGTTACAGAGAACTGTTTCTCAGTATCCTTTACGTCCTGAGTATATGATACCAGATCAGGATCCCAGATATGTAATCTGTTACATAGGGCTACAGAAAGGTAGAGAACTGAGAACGGGTGATAAGTTTCATGAGGCAGAAAACGGGGAAAGTGTTGCAGCCAAGTCTGTTGGTCACTGTCACCCTGTATTACCAATACATTGATTCTGAATGAATGTTATTAGATACCGAACCTGATATACAAAATCATATCAGTCTCTTTATTAGTAAAGAAATGATAAAATTTTGTATTGTTGGATAATGTTTTGAACATTTGCTATATCAAAAGTTGATCGGTTCAGGCACGTTATCTAAAAGCATTGATGTTCTAAATCAAACTACAGTTCTTAGTATATAGAACACACACAAGAGGAAGAGTTCAGAATTGAACGATTCCTTCTTGAGGTATTGTAGACTCGGTCAGATCAATGTGACCCGACTAGCTAGAGTTACATAAAGATGCATATTTAAATTAGTTTGAATTTACATCTTGTGAAACTCGCCAGTCATATCACAAAGATAAAATGACCATAGCTCCGTTTATTGGAAACAGAGAAAGAGTTAGTAAACTCTTGGGATGATACATGTTGATGTATGTCAGGTCCCCTTTCTACATATGCCAGGACTGGTTCTTTGTACTTCGTTACATTCTCTGATAATCTCTCAAGATTCAGACATATGTTCATGTTGAAACACAAGTCCGAACCTTTTGAGATATTCACAGAATATAAGTTAGAAGTAGAGAACCAAAATACGGGTATAAGTATTATGTCCTATGATGAGATCAAGGAGGAGAATACTTGAGCACGGAATTCCTGGACTATTCTAAAGGAGAATGAGATTATCTCTCGGCATTACTCCTCCGAATACACCATAGCACGATGGTGTATCGGGACGGAGCAATCACACCCTATATGATATGGTGTGCTCTATGATGAGTACTACTGAGTTGCCTATTTCCTTTTGGGGAGTTATGCACTTATGAAGTTGCATACCATTGAATAGGGTTCCAGTCAAATCAGTTGCCTACCATTTCATATGTGATATGATAAGGGAAGAGCCCATATCTTAAGTTGGTTAAGATTTGGGGTTGTCCGGCCTATGTCTAAAAGCAAAATCCAGACAAACTCGAGGCAAGGTTAGTTATGTAGAACTGGAAAGGTTCCAGCTATGCAAACTACAGAAGATGATTTGATAGAACCAAAGGATTCAATAGTTAGCAACGAACCTCAGCCTCTCCGCCGATCTAGTAGGGTTCCTCACCCACCTGAAAGATACTTCGGTTTCTCTATGACAGTAGGAGCGAGGATTGAATCATGAGATGATGACCCAACTAGTTTCGAGCTGGCCATCAGGAGTGTGACTCTGTAAGAATGGCTGGATGCTTAGCGATCTGAGATGGAATCCATGTACACCAACAAAGTATGGACTTTGGCTGCTATATCTGAAGGGTTAAATCCCCATCAGGAGCAAGTATATCTTGAGAAGATTACTTGGTGTAGATGGAAAAGTTGAGACTTTCAAAGCTAGACTTGTTAAAGTTTTTCGTCATAGACTAGGCGTGGATTATGATGAAACCTTTTCAAGTGGCTATGCTTAAGTCCATCCAGATCCTACTTGCCACGGCTACATACCATGACTACGATATCTGGCGGTTGGGTGCCATGACTGCTTTTCTAAATAATGATTTAGAAGAGAACGTCTATAAGTACACAGCCAGAGGGCTTCGTAGATAGTAGGAGCAGCGGAAACGTGTACAAGATGTTTTATAGGATAAAGCAGGTATCGCGGAGTTGGAACATCTATTTTGATGTGATTAGTCAAAGAGTTTGACATCATCAAAATGGTATATGAACCTTGTATAAACAAAAAGGTAGTAGGGAGTATGGTGATGATCCTCGTAGAGTACGTGGATGACATACTCTTGATAAGAAAGGAGTTTCCTATGCTACGCTCGGTCAATCTCCGCTTATCACAATGATTCTCCATATAGGATCAAATTGATACCTCCTAAATCCTGGGTTATGGATCTATGAGATAGATCTTATTGGATGTTAGGATTCTCACTAGATGTAGTGAGATGGTATCAATCGATCCTGGGGAGAATCACTGGAAGGGTTCCAGGATGATAAAGACGACTGAATGTCAGTCGCAGGCATTGTCTTTACCCTCAGTAAAGGGACAGTATGTTGGAAGAGTTCCAAGCTAGATACCATGGCATACTAGACGATAAAGGCTGGATACATCGCTACTTAAGATGCTACCAAAGAGGAAGTCTGGGTGTATATTGGTTCATGAGATGAACTACGTTCCAACCATTGTGAGACAATGGAGTTGTGGCTTATGCCAAGGAACGCCGGTCCCATCAGTGATCCAGACATATTCTAAGGCAGTGTCACCTGATCATGGAGATGGTTGATCTCCAGGGTGATCGAGGTAAGGAGACGAGACTCAGAGGACAACACGGCGGATCCACTCACGAAGGCCTTTTCGCAGAGAGAGACTTTTATGGGATGGTTGAGTATGAGATACTACAACCACTGCTACAGATGGCCCTAGTGCAAGTGGGAGATTGTTAGTTATATGTATGCCCTAGAGGCCATTACTGTACATAGGAAGTATATTGTAGTGGATGCTGGGACATATATAGGGAGGACTTTCTTGCTCGACATGATAGTATGCTTTCTGGTTACTCTTTGCCTTAACGTATACACTGATTGTCTCTCTGTTACATGTTGGTAAAGCCCTTAGGATGTGTACTTGACTACTTGGACTATGATGCGGATCATACTAGTGGGGACATGGTAGTCCATAAGTACATCCTTCAAAGTCCCTAGTCGTGGGTATATCGAGACGGGGCATCGATATACCAGAGTAGACTAGCGTATACCTTCTCGACCCATACAGATGGGTGATGGATGATCCCATATCCATTGGTGTTTGACATCAGAGATGATATACGGGTGCTCAGTAGAGACTGGGTACACCGGACGGACTCGCCGAGAACTCCCAGATGGTATTATACCTTACGTCAGATGGCAGTTCTCTGGTGACACTGGTACAGAGTAGTCTGTTGACCCGAGATCGTCATAGAGTCTTGTGTGGTTCCCACTGTGCTTTGATTTCCATCTTACCACGTCCAAGAGGGCGTGCAAAACGGTGGTTTTTGGGTACAGTCCCGAATCACATGGAGGCAATGAGCGATAGGAGGGGATTCGTCTCTCCCGGTATAGGGAGTTGATGTTGCGCTGTGTTCGATTGGCTATAACAGGAAATCCCTGGCCAGGGTTGCTGAGATTTACTGGTAAGTGTTACCAGTAGTTTCTCGAATTGTTATAGACCTCATATCGACACGACTTATCGAGATATTGGGGTCTGACGTTTACCACCCCTAGGCGAGATATGCAACATATCAGACGATCAGACCGGACTGTACGGTAGTGTTACTGGTTGGATTCACTGGAGTGTGAGCGGACTTGCTCGTCGATCTTCAGATCGCTCAATACCCGGGTGGCCGTTACATTTAGCAGACCGCTTGCGGCTTGTGGGTGCTTGATATGATCATCACCTGCTGCCGGCATATTGACGAGTCTTTAGAGTCCTACACAGAGGTTTCCTGGTTCAAGCGAAACGAAATAGGAGCGCATATGAGATATGTGCGGGACCGAGAATAATACGTGTATGTGATACCGTATTCCATTCTCGCGATGAATGTGTCGAATAGTTGTATGCGATATAATCTAGTTATCGAATCAAGGATTGATTCGATAAGCCGATACATTGTATACTAGTCGGTTGTGTGCGACATGACCGGATCATTGAATCATGTGTTGATTTAATTATTTAATGCATAATTATATATTTGATATATTACTTTGCATTAACTAGTATCGGTTCACTTTAAATGGATTTTCTCACTCGGATGTGCGCATTGCATATGCGATATGATTTTATGCACTTGCTTGTATCATGTTTGATGATACATGCCTTTTGGTTAAGTGTAAAGAATTAAACCTTGGTTAATGAAATGGTTAGGGTTTACTATTTCCTTATTCATTTTATTCATTTATTTATTCTTTTGGAAAAAGAAAAGGAAATGATAAAATGGTGGCATTCTTTGTTCTTTCATGAAGCTTCATGAATACTTTGACCAAGTCACCATTTTTGTCTCATCCTTAAACCTAACCATTCCATTTAACCATGATTCATTCTCTACACTAAACCATGGTTTGAATATGATAAGGTTTGATTTTCTTTTCCTTTTTTAATCAACACTTATTATATTCATCATCTTCTTCTTCTTCACTTCAAGAAAAAGCTTGAAAGCTTTAATGGCAAGTGATGAAAAAGAGTGAGAAATCCAAATCTAAAGTGAACCCACCTCCTATTTCTTCATCCTCTACCTTTTTCCAAGTAGTAGAGTGTGTTTCCTTCAAAAGTTTTCATGGCTTGGTAAAGGTGGAGCTTGATCTAGCGATGCCTCGACGTAGATCATCTTCGGCATGGGCATCGACGACCTAGCTCGCCATTTCTCCGACGAAGTCGACGCTAGAGCCCGGGAATTCGTTTGGACAGCGAGGGGACTTCGTTGCGGAGCTATGGAGGTGGAGCACCGGATCTACAAAGGTTGTATTTCCGTATTCTAGTAGTTAAGTGTTAACTAGTTTACTTTGTCGCCTAAAATTCTAGCCAACGATCTTGTTAGGGTTTCTCGGCACCGCTAAAATTGTAAATTGGCATGGTTGATGCCTTGTGAGACCTCATTAGGATGCCTAGGAACCCTACATCCTCTACTATCCCGAGTTTCAAGACGTGTGTAAGTGCGAATAGCAGGGTATCAACGTTCAAAATGTTTGGCTTCCAGAATAGGAACTATTTTTCAGACTTATTTTTATCCTCAGATTAGTGACTTCCTTCATCTTACTAACCCTTGGGACAACGGCTCATAACTACTTATTACTAGTTCGTATAAGAAAACTTCTAATTTTCTTGGTTTTCTTAAATTTTTCTAATCTTTTGGATGTAATTTTTCACTATCTAATCTTTTATTATCTTATTTATGTACAAAAATATTTTTATCATTTGAAATTTTTTAAATTTTTATAGGTTTTCAAAAATGTTTTGTGCTTATGCAAAGTATGATGCAAATGATGCAAAAATAAGCACAAACCTCCCCCAAACTTGTTTTCAACAGTGTCCTCACTGTTGCCATCAGCTAAAGCTCAAAAATCCTGTAAGCTTGGGAGGAAATTTATTAATGGGGGAAAAATATTTAAGTGAAGATCCTCCCCCAAACTTATTTTTGGCTCATCATTTTGTGTAAAAATTTTCTTTTCAGGAGCCAGATTGTACCTCCCCAAACTTGAGTTAAGCCATGTTAATCTTTGAAAATCACATGAGGGGGTCAAGAAATCATTGGTCGATGCCAAGTTTTGCAAAGACCACCGAAGGTTAACACCAACCATTCAAAATTTTTATCAATGCAGTGCTCTGGTTGGTGGAAGAAAAAGTGGGGAAAGGGTAAGTGGTGGAATAGAATGTGTGTGCGTTTCTTTTTGGAGAGACGATGCAGTGAATGTGATGGATTACTCGCATTCTTTTTACAGTTCAGAATAAGGGGTGGAGGTTCAATTTCATTGTTTGGGAGATGATTCATCTCAACACCCGTGTCATTTAAAAATGCGAGTTCTTCAGCGAAGATTTCCTTAAAAGTTCCATCAATACTCCGGAGAATAATGTCATCACAAAGTGCAGGGTGATCTTCAGACTCTAAAAGCAGTTCATAATCAGTGTTAGTTGTTGACCCGGACATCTCGGTGGAAGAGTCCGTATGTGTATGATACATATTTGGGTCAAACAACAACGTATGAAAAGAGTCAAGATCGGTATTATGAGGATCATCAAATTCGCTGATGTCGACATCCATTAAGTCGACAGAATAGACCTGAGCAGTAGGTTCGGAGGGTACACTTCCCAACTTGTAAATGTTTAGCTCAATTGACCTATTCCCGAAGGATAGGGTCATAGAGCCATTACGACAGTTGATTATAGCGTTGGAAGTGGCTAAAAAGGGGCGACCTAAAATCACCGGAATCTGATTCCGTGGGTTCTCTACAGGCTGTGTATCAAGTACAATAAAGTCCACAGGGAATACAAATTCCCCGATTTTTATTAACACATCCTCCAGTTCACCCCTAGGTTTGGTGATTGATCGGTCAGCCATCTGGAGAGTGCAAGGAGCTGGTTTCAACTCTCCGATCCCTAACTGCTCTGTTTATCCCAATCAGAGCAAAGCTCTGTTTAAATTCCAAAGTGGAAAAAGAAGCAATGCTTCTATTCTTTCTCCAATCAAAGCAAAGCTCAAAAAAAAAAAAAAGTGCCCAAGTGCGCAGTTGCGCGACACGTGTCACGCAGCTGCGCAGTGCGCAACTGCGCAGCTGCGCAGTGCGCAACTGCGCGACACGTGTCACGCAGCTGCGCAGTGCGCAACTGCGCACTGCGCGACACGTGTCAGCGCGCAGTTGCGCAACAAAAAAAAAATAAAAAAAAAATAAAAAAAAAATTAAAATAAAAAAATAAAAAAAATTCAGTTGCGCGACACGTGTCACGCGCTGGGGAGTTGCGCAAAACAGAATAAATCTTTTCTGTTCTTGTTAAAACAAGAAGATTTTCTTCTGTAAAGCAGGGGCTTTTGGATCAAAAATCCAACGGTGGGGAAAATTACCCAAATCACTCAGAAAACGATTTATGTAACAAATTATAACTAATTCATGGGCACTATAAAAAGGACCCTAGACCTCATTTCAAAGGGAGGAAGATCTTGCTAAAAAAAAAAGAGAAGAGAACTCTTGAAGAATAAAAAAAAAGGTAAAAACTTTTTAAAGAAGAGAAAAATCTCTTATGAACAAGATCATAAATCTTCAACGATAAATAAATAAATAAAAAAAATAGTGCCTTGCACTTGTTTTATGAACCATCGGTTCTTGAACCTAAAAGGTTATTAAATTAATAGTGCTTTGCACTTTCATGAACTTTTGGTTCTCTGAGATAAGAAAAACAAAAAAAAAACTTGTTTTTTCTTAGATCTAAATCAAATAGTGCTTTGCACTTCTTTTTTTGAACCATCGGTTCTTGAATCTAAAAGATTCTCAAATTAACAGTATTTTGCACAAATGCAATGCATTAATTAAAGGGCCAGGCCCAAATCAAAATGACCTGACAGGCCAAAATAAATTGCAAGGCAATAAATGGGCAGAGCCCAAATAAATTGATGCTTTGCATCCTTTATACAAGGGCAGAGCCCAAATAAAATTGATGCCTTGCATCATTCCTAAAAGGGCAGAGCCCAAAACAAATTGATGCTCTGCATCCTTTCTGGGCAAGGCCCAACTAAAAATAAAAAAAAGAAATGCAATGCAAAAGCAAATAAAATGTTGAACATTTCAACTGGACTTAGCCCAATTTTGGCCATAAGTCCTTAAATTAAATTGACTGAGCAAAATTGCTCTTCTAAATCAATTTACATCCGGTTCGAGGTACATCTCCGAACTCCTTTGACATCCGTCGTTGTAATTCCTCAACGACGTCAAAGAGGTGACGGGTCCCAACGACCACACATCGATATGGACTGCAGGGTCCTTAAACTCGTGGACCGGAACGTCCTTAAACTAATGTTGGACCGGAACGTCCTTAAACTAATGTCGGACCGAGACGTCCTTAAACTAATATCGGACCGAGACGTCCTTAAACTAATGATGGACCACCACGTCCCTAAACTGGCGATGGACCGAAATGTCCTTAAACTAATAATGGACCACTACGTCCCTAAACTGGCATCGGACCGAAACGTCCCCAAACTAATAATGGACCACTACGTCCTTAAACTGGTATCGGACCGAGACGTCCCTAAACTAATAATGGACCACTACGACCCTAAACTGGAACAATAGAGCCAATTGCTCTTTTGCCGGATCTAAACGATCCCGTTTAAGTTGATCTTAGCCCCAAACACGGCTAACGTATCCTTAAACACTTAAATGGACTATAAAACCCTCAATCAGCTTTGGTTCAAGGGTACATCTCTGAGCTCCTCTGACACCTATCGTTGTAATCCTTCAACGATGTTAGAGAGGTGATAGTCCCGATGGCCATAAATTAAATGAATCACCACGTCAGGTTGATCTTAGTCCAAAACAGGACTAACGTATCCTTGACGAATGTTTAAGTTGATCTTAGTCGCAACGCGACTAATGTATCCTTAAACTAAAAACACCAAACCCAAATCTAAGTAAATTCGGATTTGGACTAATCCACGTCCTACGGGCGACGGTATTACTCAGTCTCCGTATACAATCCACGGGCAACCACAAACAAAACAAACACCCACGACACGAAGTGAAATTCTGGAGAAGGAGAAAGTTGTTACCGCGATGCGGTAGCGTAATTAACTGCAGGGGCTTGCGCCTGCAGGGAAGAGCGTCCCCACAATCAAAAACCCCTCAAGCGAGGGGGAATCTGACAAAGTCTGCTACATCGGCCGCATCCGTCTAAACCTCCGATACACGGTGCCATAAATCAACTTGGCATCTTCGGAGAGTTGGACGGATAAAACCAAATAGCATCTGCCCCGAACCTCAGCGTCAGGACATCGCGGTCCTGTGTGCCGCCTTTCGGAGGGGAACAGATTCTGGCACGCCCGGTGGGACCTCTTCCTCTTTCCACTCCACACTTCGTGTGTCGTGTTCGCGAACAAATCGCGGTTTACTGTGATTGCCTGTGGATTCAAGGTACTAAGATTTGGTGTCTTGCTCTATGCAGAAAACAAAAGATCGATGGCTTCGAACTGCACCGCCCGCAGCGATAACTCTCGCTCCGTCATTGCTGGAGGAGTGACTTATGGGCCCCAAGCGGCCTCCCTTTTCAAAATGCCGGTGGAGCAGATGTCTCAAGCCACCACCAGACTATTTTTTGGGACCATGCCCCCACCAATGAGCTTCAACGCCCCAATGACATTGCAAGAAGCTCCAAAGAAGTCGGTCTTCGATCGACTTACCACTGCCGCGACCCCTCTCAACGGGTCGTCCAACTCCACAGTTTCAGTTTTTAACGGACTAGGCCAGAGCTCTAACAGGCTCATGAAGAAGCCTGCCATACCAAAAGGCGTTATCCCGAAGCGGATAGCCATTCCAACTCACGTTCCTGGAAAAATCACCAAGGTTGCTTCCCATGTTCAGAAGTCCGCTTCTAACAAGTTGGCCGTCCCCGTTCAACGGACGTCGATCTTTAAAAAGCTGGTACCAGCATATTCTGACCAACACAGGGGGCATGAGGAGGTTACCCCTATAGCTGAAACAACTCCATCAGCACGACACGCTCGACGTCGCCACTGGCGTCAGGTAAGGAAGGCTGGGAGCAACTCCCCCTCTGGGATAACTCCGTCAACTCTAATGGTGGAGATCGATACTGCTGTTCCAACCAGGAACAGCTTTGAGTTGCTGAACTCGGTGCGCAGAAACTCTCCTACTGCGGTGCTAAAGCGAACTCATTCATCTGTGAAGAATATTCCAGAGAAGAAGCTAGAGCAGCCCCTTCAACGGCTGTCCTCTAAAATTTACAAAGTCTGGCGACAGGTTCAAGAGTCGGTGATCGATCAAGACTGCCTCCGACGACAGAAAAAGATGAAGGTTTGGCAGGGGAAGGATTACTCTGTCAAACCACAAAAAGCAAAAGTTACTTGGGTGCCCACTACAACGGCTCCCTTAACTCCAATCACTCAAAAAAGGAGGCCGCAAAAAGCCCCTGTGTCTTCGGCAAATCGCAAAGACACCGAACACAAACGCCCCAAGTCTGGGGGCATGGTGGTGCACACTGTTTATATGGCTTCTGGAAAGGAGGAAAGCCGCACTTCTACGGGCCACCGACCGCTCACCCAATCCGTGACGAAAGCCCATGAGCAACAACAAAAGCTTCAGGAAATGATGACTACAATGGCTGCACTCACTGAGCCAGAAGAAAGCTCTGAAATGTCTTCGGATGAGCGTCAAGAACGAGAAACCGACGCTGACTTTTTGCGCAGAGTCCTCGAAAAGAGGGACAAAGAAGCTGCAGAGCAGGCAGCTAACATAAAGCAGATGGCGCTCCTCTTCAAAGATATGGTAGGGATGATGTTACAGCCGGACCCTCCTGCTGAAGATCCTCCGATCGTCCTTGAAGACGACAGGGGAGAAACGTCAAATCCTCCGCCGGCTCTATCAACAGCCAAGGAGGAGGCAATCTCCAAAGTTGACCTAGACGAATATATAGCTCAGCAGATCCGGGTTCATCAGGCAAATGAAGCGGCTGGGCAAATTGTTAGAACCGGACGACCGTATCCGAGCTGGTATGACCAAATCAATTACCCGCCAGGATATACGATCCCTAAATTCCACGTATATAAAGGGACAGGGAATCCGCATCAGCATGTCGCTCAATTCAGGGCCTTATGCGGCAATACTGGAGGCGATGACAAATTGTTGCTACGTCAATTCGTCGGCAGCTTAGCAGAAATAGCCTTTGAATGGTATTCAGAGCTACCTAACGATTCTGTCAAAACATTTGCAGAGATGGAACTGCTGTTTACACAAAGATTCGCAAGTGCTAGTGAACGCACCCCGATTACAGCACTGATAAATGCCAGGATAAGGCCCGGCGAAACGTGGGTCCAATACGCAACACGATGGCGAAACCTATGGTCGAAATGCGAACAACGCATAGAAGAGGCACCTGCGGTAGGCATGTTTGTGGGCACTCTCGATCCGCAGGCGACCATCTCGCAATTCATGATGTTCTTCAGGCCGACCACCTTCCAGGCCTTGATCGACAAATTAGCCCAAATGGACCAGATGGGCCATAGACCGTCCCCTCCAAGACTCGATCCCCGAAATGAGAAAGGAAAAGCGATCATCGTCGCCAACGCTCAGCAACAGTCGAGCAACTCAAAGCCGGTCGCTCGCCAAAACAACGTGCGTCCATGCCCATCCCTCGAAGAGAGGCTAGGACGTCATTACTCGTTTCCTCAGAATAAAACGAGAAGACTGTTCGAGCTGGCAGTGCGCAACAGACTCATTAATCTGCCGAATCCAAAACGTCCGTTGCAGCCAGGCGATCTTAATAATCCCAATTATTGCCCTTACCACCAAACGGTAAGTCACCCGATTGAGGATTGTTTCGTCTTTAAGGGATGGATCGAGGATCAATACCTGCAAGGCAAGTTCACGCTGTCTGAAAGCTGGAAGGTAAACCCTCCACAGCCGCACTCTCCAAAGAAGACGGACACGCCGGGGGCAACTTGTTCTTTCGTCGAGGATGAAAACGATGGAGAAAACTTATCGGATGAATCCGAAGACTACGTAGCGACTTGTTATGTGATTTCTCATTCACTGACGGATGATGAGGAGGATCCTTGTGCTGAGAAATCAATGGCGGACCCTGAAACAGAAATTCCGCGGCCGTCAGACAAGTTGATCGATGCCTTCCTAAATGAAATTCGTCTGAAAGCAAAAGCCAATCAAGAGCATGAAATGGCCATTCTGGAAAGAACCAAGGTATTCCCGTCAAATCAAAAGCCACACACTGCGGGTAAAAACAAATTCAAGACGAGGAAACGGTTCGCCAAAGCTCTATCAGTGGGAATGAAGCTACCGCCCTCTGAAGAAAATTCTTTCGTTGAGGTAGAGATGCACCCTAACTTCTGTTTATATCATCAGAAGATCATACATCCTACCGAAGATTGCGAATCCTTTAACTGTTGGTGGCAAGGGTATGTCGCTCAAAAGCTACACTTCGACAGGACAAAGTGTGAAGCTTGTGGACATCGGAAAAATGCGATAGATGAGCGCAAAAGAGTCACCGCCGACTGTCATATAGCCGACTTCAAGGGATCACAAATTATCACCTTTGGAAGCGACTCTGACGAAGAAGCTACCCCCAACTCTTCCCTCGGGGAATCTATTTCAAAAATAAAGGAATTGAGAAGCTGCGAGAACGTTCAGCCATGCAATCGCATGCTACTCGGAAAGAATCCCGGCCCTGCAAACAACGGAGCGAACAAAAAGGATAAAAGAAAAGGAAAAAAGGCCCTCGTCGCCAGCGCTCACCAACAATCAGGTGACCCTAGACCAGTTGCTTGCCAAAGCAACAAGCGGCAATCCCTCCAGGAAAAGTTGAAACGTCCTTACTCGTTTCCGCAAGATAAAACAAGGGGACTGTTCGAGCTGGCAGTGTGTGACAGACTCATCAATCTGCCGAGTCCAAAACGTCCGTTGTGGCCAGGCGATATTAATAATCCTAATTATTGCCCTTACCACCAAACGGTAGGTCATCTGATCGAGGATTGCTACGTCTTTAAGAACTGGGTTGAAGACCAATACCGACAGGGCAAGTTCGCGTTGTCCGAAATTTGGAAGGTGAACCCGCCACAACCGCATGCTCCGAAAAATATGGACACGCCGGGGGCATCATGCTCATTCATAGAGAAAGCCTAACGGACCACTACGTCCTAAAACTGGATAACGGACCGAAACGTCCTTAAACTAACAACGGACCGAAACGTCCTTAAACTAACGACGGACCGCAATGTCCTAAAACTTGCAAATGACCGAAATATCGTTAAACTACTCCCAACCCGCAGCATCTTCAGGCTGACGTGTAAAAAAAAAAAACAAAAAAACAAAAACAAAAACAAAAAAAACGGTACGTCCACAAGCAAAATGGGCACGGATGAAAACCCGAAAGGTCTCCGTGAGTAAAAACAGCAGGGCTACCGACGAGTGTTCGTGAAAACCCGAAAGGGCGCGACCTCGTAAAAAAAAAATGGTATGTTCATAAGCAAAATGGGCACGGATGAAAACCCGAAAGGGCTCCGTGAGTAAAAACAGCAGGACTACCGGCGAGTGTTTGTGAAAACCCGAAAGGGCGCAACCTCGTTGAGAAACACTTATAGGGTCCTCTCGACCCTGTAAGGAGAAACCACCTACGTGAGATCCTTACGACTCACAAAGGAACAACACACTTAGGGATCCCCACGATTCCTAAGGAGAAAATACGCTTGCGAGATCCTCACGACTCGTAAGGAGAACTCTCTTGTGGGACCCTTACGGCTCATAAGATTTGAAAGTCTTAAGTTACAGAGGCCTAAATCTGTGCTTAAGCAACCCCCACAACTTTCGACATTGCCCTACAAGTGGTCCGATATTGGCCCTTGTATACAATCCACGGGCGCGAATAAACATTTCCCTAACCAAGTCCCATCCGTGACTGGGGATATGTCCATACGGTGAACAACCCTTGTGAGTCCTCTCGACTCATAAAGGGATAACACTCTTGTAAGATCCTTACGACTTATAAGAGAACATACACTTAGGAATCCTCACGATTCCCAAGGAGAAAACACACCTACAAGATCCTCACGACTTGTAGGAAGAAATACCTTTCTGAGACCCTTACGGCCCACGAAGTCAAAAGCCTTAGCCGACAGGACCCTTAACCCTGTTTACTAAGCCACCTTTGTTCGACATCGACGGAGGCAAATGATGATTCGCTCCTGGCAATATTCCAGTTGTAGCGATGTTGATGCCTAAACCGGTATCAAATTCCAAGTCCTTTCACGGCAAATGATGATTCGCTCCTTCCAATATCCCAGTTGCAGCGATGCTGATGCCTAAACCGGTATCAAATTCCAAGTCCTTTCACGGCAAATGATGATTCTCTCCTGGCAATATCCCAGTCGCAGCGATGCTGATGCCAAGATTGGTATCAGATCCCAACTCCCCTACTCGCGAAAAAAAATCAGCGAGCCAAAAAAAAAAATGTATAGAAAATAGCCGAAATGATGGGGCAACTTGCAAACAGAACCAGCAAGTAAAAATGTATGCATACGAAATAGCCGAAATGATTGGGCAACTCGCAATAAAAAGCAGCGAGTAAAAAAAAAAAAATAAAAATAGCCGAAACGATTGGGCACCGCGAAAAATAGCCGAAACGATTGGCAATCGCGACCTTCGCGATATAAAAGCTGAAATGATAGAGCATCGCGGAAAGAATAAAAAAAAATGAAAGAATGAAACTTTTGCCCTACAGGTGAAATCACATCGATCCCTGTATACAATCCAGGGGCACAGATAAAAAGGGAACAATTCCTTCCCAACAGGCTCCACCAGAAAGCGAAGCCAAATCTCGATGGTTCATAGATAACCTAGAGACCGTCTCGACATTTGTCGCATTATTACAGACACGATGTCAACAAATGAAGCAAAGGAAGGTCCCTAACTTCAGGGTCTCGACGTCAATATCGACAACTTAAAGATCACCAATGACGTTTCTCCTCGCTCCAACTAGATGCAGACATGACGTCAACAACTGACCTCAGAATCGCAACGAAACGGAACCATGACAAAGTCCCTAGTTCCAAATCTCAATGGCCACGTCTACAGCCTGGAGACCAACAACGGTGTGCCTCTTCATTCCAACAGGACACAGATGTTACACCATCAAGCAGAGCGATGGCAAAATCCCAGCTTCACCTCAGCATTCGTCTCGATACAGTAGGCGCAATGTCAACAACAGCGTTCCTCCGCAGTCCAGCTGGAGGCAGATGCAACGTCAACAAAAGACCTCACGGTCGAAACAAAGCGGAGTAACGGCAAAATCCCAACTCCACCTTAGCATTCGTCTCGTTACAACAGACGAAATGTCAACCCCAGCGTTCTTCCTCCAACAGGATTCGGACGCGCCAAAGCAAACGAAGCGAAGGCCAAATTCCTAGCTTCAACGTCTTTACGGTAACTCACATAAAACCGGAAAGACAATCGGAGATCATCTCGCACCAACACAGAGTGGTCACCACCTTGACGTTCGTTTCGATACAGCAAACGAGTTGTCGCCCTAGCGTTCTTCCTCCAGCAGGGATTCAGACATGACAAAGCAAACGAAGCGAAGGCCACATTCCTAGCTTCAACGTCTTTACGGTAAGTCATATAAAACCGGAAAGACAATCGGAGATCATCTCGCACCAGTGTGGAGTGGTCACCACTTCGACGTCCGTCTCGATACAGCAGACGAGATGTCACCCCAACGTTCGTCTCGACACAGCAGACGTAACGTCATCAAACAAACGGAGCCACGGCAAAATCCCTAGTTCCAAACCTCGGCGGTTCACCAGTAACCTAGAGACAACTACGACATTCGTCTCGATACAGAGGACGCAATGCCAGCAAACGAAGCGAAGACTAAATTCCTAGCTTCAGGGTCTTAACGGCAAGTCATATAAAACCGGAAAGACAATCGGAGATCATCTCGCACCAGTGTGGAGTGGTCACCACTTCGACGTCCGTCTCGATACAGCAGACGAGATGTCACCCCAACATTCGTCTCGACACAGCAGACGTAACGTCATCAAACAAACGGAGCCACGGCAAAATCCCTAGTTCCCACCGCAACATTCGTCTCGATACAGCAGACGCAATGCCAGCAAACGAAGCAAAGGCCAAATTCCTAGCTTCAGGGTCTTAACGGCAACTCATATAAAGCCCGAAAGACTATCGGAGATCATCCCCACACCAGCGCGGAGTGGTTATGACTCATCGGGGCTCTCCACAATGAGCCTAACCTCAAGTAAAAAGCGGCATGGCAAATTCCTTGCGCTTGCTCTTCTGACGGTCAAACTGCCAAGGAGGATTGCTTGAAGACGTCTGGTCCAGCCTCCGAAGGGATCAGAGACACGGCAGTCGCAGGGCTACTTGAACAGTACGATTGCCTATCGAGGACTATATCAGCTTATGCGACGGTACGATGGCCAAAACCCTAAGTACCACCAACCTTAACGGGCTTCTGTCGTAAAGAGCAGAGGTTAAATGCGACGTTAAGATGTTCTTGCGAGATCTGCTCGATCCGTTTCGACTCGTGAGGAAATTGATGTCTTTGCGAGATTTTCTCGATTCGGCTCGACTCGTGGGACGAAGCCTTAGGCAGTGGGCATAAAAGAAGCCTGTTTCCTAAGCACTGGGACCCTGCAAGTTGGCCCAAAACGGTCTCTTGCATACCATCCACGGGTCTCACTCTCCAACGTCGAACTTCGACAAGGAGGGAAACAACCGCTTACAAGTCCTCTCGACTCGTAAGAGGGAAAAATTCTCTTGTAGGATCCTTACGACTTATAAGAGAAAACCACACTTAGGAATCCTCACGATTCCTAAGGAGAAAACCCACCTACGAGATCCTCTCGATCCGTAGGGAGAAAAGTCTCTATGAGACCTTCACGGCTCATAGAGTTGAAAAGTCTTAGGCAGCAGTTCTGAACCTGCGGCCTAAGCCCTCGCTATCTCGTGAAGAAATCAAGAAGCTTACTCTATTACCTGCTAATTGTTACGACATGCTGAGAAAGAGGAAAAGCAACAGAAAGAGCATCCGATTTACATTTGATCAAGCGTTCAAGACACAATCATTCATGCATGGGCAAAAAGACTCAAAAAAAAAATAATAAAGACAAGCTGGGATAAAAAAAAATTCCATTAATATGGCCGATGGTCCTTACAATCATAAAAGCAATAAACGAAAAACATCATTACAAGGGAATAACCTCGAACCCAGGACATGGATTGAGGAACTCGAAAGAAACCCTATCTATGACTTTCCAGGCCTCGCGGACCATCCTAATATGCTTTCTCTCGCGAGCACAAGCGTCAGGGTCCCCCCTGATGTCTTCCACCCTCTGATAAGCGGCGAGTATGGCAGACTGTTGAAAGACCTCGTGCAAGAGATCGATGAGACTGTCTCGCCGTCTCTTTGAGATAAAGTTCAACAGGTACACCGAGTGCACCTTATCCTCAGCGGCATCCAGCGTCCTAAGCGGCACACCGGAACAGAACAGGGGAAGCGCTTCCCAGATGGCTCCCACGATAAGCTTAAGAAGAGAGGAACGCCGGGGAAGCAGGGGACCGTTGTATGCGTCGAAGCGGCTCATGATTTCAGCACACTCCGCGTCTGTGAACTCTCGATTTTGAGAGCGGCCAAGTCGGCGGATGTCCCCATAAGAGATGATCTCGTTAAGAGCATACATATGGGCGACCATTGTTCCTGTAAAAGAAGATCGACAATAATCAGCAAACCTTAAAAGTTATGCTATATAATTTAAAAGGAGCAAAGATCCATTAATGAATCAAGAAATTATAAATGAAAATCTTTCGGAGAGCAAAACTCTATTAATGGAACCCTAACAGGGTTATCTTTAATCCTCTTTAGACCCCGTTAGAGCAAAGCTCTGCTAAGTGAAACCCTAAATAGGTTTCCTTTAGATCAGGGATCTATTGAGAGCGAGGCTCTGTCAATGAAAATTAATTTAATTTAACACTAATTAAAATTTTCACCTAAAAGTTTTAAGAATTTAACTCTTAAAGTTCTTGAAAATAAAGAGCAGGGCTCTGAGTTCTGAAAGCAAAATTTAGAGATAAGAATCATCTAAGGGACCAAAAGTCCTATTTATAAGCATCAAGTGCCCTTTCAGCTTCCATGAGATGGCGCGACGGTTCGGGGTCTGCCACCGCTGCGCTCACGTTAGGAGGCCACGTAAGCGCAACGGTGGGGGTGCATTTGTTTATCCCAATCAGAGCAAAGCTCTGTTTAAATTCCAAAGTGGAAAAAGAAGCAATGCTTCTGTTCTTTCTCCAATCAAAGCAAAGCTCAAAAAATAAAAAAAAATAAAAAAAAATAAAGTGCGCAAGTGCGCAGTTGCGCGACACGTGTCACGCAGTTGCGCAGTGCGCAACTGCGCAGGTGCGCTACACGTGTCACGCAGCTGCGCAGTGCGCAACTGCGCAGTGCGCATCTGCGCAGTGCGCAACTGCGCAACTGCGCGACACGTGTCACGCAGTTGCGCAGTGCGCAACTGCGCACTGCTCGACACGTGTCAGCGCGCAGTTGCGCAGCAAAAAAAAAAAAAAAAAAATAAAATAAAAAAATAAAAAAAATTCAGTTGCGCGACACGTGTCACGCGCTGGGGAGTTGCGCAAAACAGAATAAATCTTTTCTGTTCTTGTTAAAACAAGAAGATTTTCTTCTGTAAAGCAGGGGCCTTTGGATCAAAAATCCAACGGTGGGGAAAATTACCCAAATCACTCAGAAAACGATTTATGTAACAAATTATAACTAATTCATGGGCACTATAAAAAGGACCCTAGACCTCATTTCAAAGGGAGGAAGATCTTGCTAAAAAAAAAAGAGAAGAGAACTCTTGAAGAATAAAAAAAAAGGTAAAAACCTTTTAAAGAAGAGAAAATTCTCTTATGAACAAGATCATAGATCTTCAACGATAAATAAATAAATAAAAAAAATAGTGCCTTGCACTTGTTTTATGAACCATCGGTTCTTGAACCTAAAAGGTTATTAAATTAATAGTGCTTTGCACTTTCATGAACTTTTGGTTCTCTGAGATAAGAAAAACAAAAAAAAAATTTGTTTTTTCTTAGATCTAAATCAAATAGTGCTTTGCACTTCTTTTTTTGAACCATCGGTTCTTGAATCTAAAAGATTCTCAAATTAACAGTATTTTGCACAAATGCAATGCATTAATTAAAGGGCCAGGCCCAAATCAAAATGACCTAACAGGCCAAAATAAATTGCAAGGCAATAAATGGGCAGAGCCCAAATAAATTGATGCTTTGCATCCTTTATACAAGGGCAGAGCCCAAATAAAATTGATGCCTTGCATCATTCCTAAAAGGGCAGAGCCCAAAACAAATTGATGCTCTGCATCCTTTCTGGGCAAGGCCCAAATAAAAATAAAAAAAAGAAATGCAATGCAAAAGCAAATAAAATGTTGAACATTTCAACTGGACTTAGCCCAATTTTGGCCATAAGTCCTTAAATTAAATCGACTGAGCAAAATTGCTCTTCTAAATCAATTTACATCCGGTTCGAGGGTACATCTCCGAACTCCTTTGACATCCGTCGTTGTAATTCCTCAACGACGTCAAAGAGGTGACGGGTCCCAACGACCACACATCGATATGGACTGCGGGGTCCTTAAACTCGTGGACCGAAACGTCCTTAAACTAATATTGGACCGGAACGTCCTTAAACTAATATCGGACCGAGACGTCCTTAAACTAATATCGGACCGAGACGTCCTTAAACTAATGATGGACCACCACGTCCCTAAACTGGCGATGGACCGAAATGTCCTTAAACTAATAATGGACCACTACGTCCCTAAACTGGCATCGGACTGAAACGTCCCCAAACTAATAATGGACCACTACGTCCTTAAACTGGTATCGGACCGAGACGTCCCTAAACTAATAATGGACCACTACGTCCCTAAACTGGAACAATAGAGCCAATTGCTCTTTTGCCGGATCTAAACGATCCCGTTTAAGTTGATCTTAGCCCCAAACACGGCTAACGTATCCTTAAACACTTAAATGGACTATAAAACCCTCAATCAGCTTTGGTTCAAGGGTACATCTCTGAGCTCCTCTGACACCTATCGTTGTAATCCTTCAATGATGTTAGAGAGGTGATGAGTCCCGATGGCCATAAATTAAATGAATCACCACGTCAGGTTGATCTTAGTCCAAAACAGGACTAACGTATCCTTGACGAATGTTTAAGTTGATCTTAGTCGCAACGCGACTAATGTATCCTTAAACTAAAAACACCAAACCCAAATCTAAGTAAATACGGATTTGGACTAATCCACGTCCTACGGGCGACGGTATTACTCAGTCTCCGTATACAATCCACGGGCAACCACAAACAAAACAAACACCCACGACACGAAGTGAAATTCTGGAGAAGGAGAAAGTTGTTACCGCGATGCGGTAGCGTAATTAACTGCAGGGGCTTGCGCCTGCAGGGAAGAGCGTCCCCACAATCAAAAACCCCTCAAGCGAGGGGGAATCTGACAAAGTCTGCTACATCGGCCGCATCCGTCTAAACCTCCGATACACGGTGCCATAAATCAACTTGGCATTTTCGGAGAGGTGGACGGATAAAACCAAATAGCATCTGCCCCGAACCTCAGCGTCAGGACATCGCGGTCCTGTGCGCCGCCTTTCGGAGGGGATCGTATACCGAGAAAGGAAGCAGGTTAACACTTGCGCCAAGGTCTAGTAAAGCACGGTTAATGTGTTTCTCCCCGATAGAAATGGAAATAGTAGGATAGCCAGGATCCTTACGTTTCCTCGGTAATTGCTGGGGGAAAGCCGTGTCTACAGTTTTTGACATGAATACCTTCTTCGGCACTTGAGTCTTCCTCTTTCTAGTGCACAAGTCTTTGAGAACTTTCGCATACGCGGGGACTTGTTGGATATCATCTAGAAGAGGGATGTTGATGTTAACTTGCTTAAACATGTCCATAATCTTCTCCATATGTGGACTCGATTTGTTAGCCCTTAACCGATTAGGATAAGGTGCTTTAGCAATAAGCGCTGGGTCCATCATAGGAGAAGGTGGTGTGTGTAGGCCGGATCCCAGAATAGAAGTGGGGATCGTCTGTGGTAGACTAGAAGAGGTGGGCTGAGGTGTCGAGCCTTTTGGAAAACAAAGAATAGGCTCGCGAGAAGGCGGTGGGGTAGAAGAACTGGGGTCAGAATTAGAAGTAGAAGTGGAAGGAAAGGTCTCAGCCGGGGTGTTATTGATAGATTTTTCTGTATCATCAATCTTTTTCCCAACGTGATTGTCAAGCATTCTTACAGATCTCAACGTGATTGCATTCACATGATGTGAATAGCCAGGATTGGGTAGGGGTTGAGCTGGAAGTTTCCTTTTCTCTCTTGCACTCATTTCGGGTTTTAGTTATGCAATTTGTTCTTCCATCGATTTAATATTCTCATTTTGAGACAATGATTTTCATCACATTATCGAAGGAAGATTGCATTTTTGCCGTCCCTTGGATGGATTGTTTCATGAAAGTATCCAAGGTTTGTGCTAGTACAGAGGTATTATCTGTACCGGTCAATTGCAAAGAGTTTTCATGTGGTGCAAAAGTGTTGGCCGGATTTTGGAAGTTTTGTGATTGGTAGGGGTGCTGACTCAATTGAAATGGTGGTTGCTGTTGTGGTGGAGGGACCCTTTGGAAATTGTGTTGGTTTGGAACCGTATTTTGATTTTGGGATTGGTTCCAAGAAAAGTTAGGGTGTTTCCTCCAACCCTGATTATATGTGGAGGAAAATGGATCGTTTCTAGGTCTTTGTTGGTAAGCAGAATTGATATGCTCATGACCTTGAAACGGAGAATTTATTGGACATTCTTCCATCAAATGAGAAGGATCAGAACAGCAGCCACATAGAGTTTTGGAGAGTGACATTTTTTTTAGGGCGGCTAAAAATTTGTTTTCCATAGTCTCGAGTTTCTTTTGCATAGCTGAAATGTCAGCTCTAATTCCTATGGAAATATCATTGCCATCCCTAGACGATTGACTCACACCCTCCCACTGTAAAGATTTTTCAGCGAAATCTTCTAGGAATTTCCAGGCTTCCCCATCATCTTTAGTCATGAAGTTGCCTTGACACATGGATTCAAGGGTCTGTCTTGTGTTAGGATTAATGCCCTCATATTTGATTCTGCACAGATCCCATCTAGGGATTCCGTGATGTGGACATTGGACTAATAGATCCCTGAAGCGTTCAAGACATTTTGAATATGGTTCATTTGGAAGCTGGGTAAATTGATTTATTTCGCTACGAACTTAAGCAGTCTTTTGATGTGGGTAGAATTTCTTAAGGAATGCTTTGACGAATTCTCCCCAGTTTGAAATGGAATGTGCGGTAGTGTTATACAGCCACTTCTCGGCTATATCACACAAGGTAAATGGGAGAAGACGTAGACGCATAGCATCCACAGAAAGCTGTGAGGTACCCATCATTGCGCATACATTTTCGAATTTGGTGATAAAGGCGTATGCGTCTTCAGACTCGAGACCGTGAAATTTTGGTAGAAGGTTGATGTATTGGGGTTTTTTTTCAAAATTGTCCCCGTTGGCTGGTGGAATGGAAAGACAGGTGGAAAGGGGACCTCGTGTAGGATAGCATCTCTTTTGGAGAGAGATGCGGGGTGGATTCTGCGCACCAACGGACGGCGGCAGAGTAGTGGTAAAGAAGTTCGATGGAGACAGATCCATCGATGGGGGTGTGGTGGTGGGTAAAGAAAAGGTAAATGTAGAAATACCGACTTCGGAGTCGATCGGGAAGACGCGGACTTAACGGGCACTAGAATCCCGTGTCCAGCCTATCTTGCACTAAAAAGGGTTAGTACAAGTGGCAGCATGACTTATAATTAGGGGAATGAATGAATATGGTGTTTGTTTTTGAAAATATACGGATTTTTGAAAAAATGATGCGATCACAACAAATGCAACAAGCAAAACCCTAATTTTAGTGGTCACCTAGGTCAAAGCTCTAGACCGCTCCTAACTGCCAAAAGACAAGTCGCAGGATAAATCCTCCACTGCCTCTTTGTCTTCCCTGTGGCCAGGTAAGTGCCAGGTAAGTGGGAAGGTACTCCACTACGTAAGTAGTGGACCTAATTAATAACCACTAGCCTTAGACACACTTGCCTTAGACACCACAAAAGAAACGCGGATAAGCAATGAATTACCCATGGCCTTCTCTTGTCCTAAGTGAGCGCGACGGTCCTTAGAGTCATCTCTAGATATTTTTTAGTAAATGAGGGTAAATGAGGATGCAAGTTTGTGATTTTTGGGGCTTAGGAAGGGTAATGAACTCCCTACCTAATCTGGATTTGGCCATGCCCCTTAAAGTCCGTATTATTATGCAAACAACCAAGAAATCAAAAACACGCACAATTTTTATTGCTTTTTGCGGCGCTGCGATTTATTTGCAAAGAAACCTGCAGCAAATTGTTAATTGGAGCAGATGAGGGAGAAGATAAGACAGCAGAGGAGTCACCTGAGATTTTTTTTACTGTAGCGCTACTGTAGCGCCACGGTTTAGCCGCAATAAGCGCCTAATGCCGCGGATACGCCGCGGGTTTCAAAGATCTCTGCAACAAAATTTTACAGTGTGCCTCTGTTCACCTTCTAAGCTCTCTGGAATGCTCTGGAAAAATTTTCCACAGCTCCACAAATTCCAGATTTCCTCGCAATAAATTGTTAGTTATATGTATGCCCTAGAGGCCATTACTATACATAGGATGTATATTGTAGTGGATGCTTGGACATATATAGGGAGGACTTTCTTGCTCGACATGATAGTATGCTATCTGGTTGATCTTTACTTTAACGTGTACACTGATTGTCTCTCTGATACATGTTGGTAAAGCCCTTAGGATATGTACTTGACTACCTGGACTATGATGCGGATCATACTAGTGGGGACATGGTAGTCCATAAGTACATCCTTCAAAGTCCCTAGTCGTGGGTATATCGAGATGGGGCATCGATATACCAGAGTAGACTAGCGTATACCTTCTCGACCCATACAGATGGGCGATGGATGATCCCATATCCATTGGTGTTTGACATCAGAGATGATATACGGGTGCTCAGTGGAGACTGGGTACACTGGACGGACTCGCCGAGAACTCCCAGATGGTATTATACCTTACGTCAGATGGCAGTTCTCTGGTGACACTGGTACAGAGTAGTCTGTTGACCCGAGATCGTCATAGAGTCTTGTGTGGTTCCCACTGTGCTTTGATTTCCACCTTACCACGTCCAAGAGGGCGTGCAAAATGGTGGTTTTTGGGTACAGTCCCGAGTCACATGGAGGCAATGAGCGATAGGAGGGGATTCGTCTCTCCCGGTATAGGGGGTTTGATGTTGCGCTGTGTTCGATTGGCTATAACCGGAAATCCCTGGCCAGGGTTGCTGAGATTTACTGGTAAGTGTTACCTGTAGTTTCTCGAACTGTTATAGACCTCATATCGACACGACTTATCGAGCTGTTGGGGTCTGACGTTTACCACCCCTAGGCGAGATATGCGACATATCAGACGACGAGACCGGACTGTACGGTAAGTGTTACTGGTTGGATTCACAGGAGTATGAGCGGGCTTGCTCGTCGATCTTCTGATCGCTCAATACCCGGGTGGCCGTTACGTTTAGCAGACCGCTTGCGGCTTGTGGGTGTTTGATATGATCATCATCTGCTGCCGGCGTATTGACGAGTCTTTAGAGTCCTACACAGAGGTTTCCTGGCTCAAGCGAAACGAAATAGGAGCGCATATGAGATATGTGCGGGACCGAGAATAATGCGTGTATGTGATACCATATTCTATTCTCACGATGAATGTATCGATATGGTTGTATGCGATATAACCTAGTTATCGAATCAAGGATTGATTCGATAAGCCGATACATTGGATATTAGTCGGTCACATGCGATATGACCGGATCGTTAAATCAAGTGTTGATTTAATGATTTAATGCATAATTATATATTTGATATATTACTTTGCATTAACTAGTATTGGTTCACTTTAAATGGTTCTTCTCACTTGTTTGTGCATATTGTATATGTGATATATTTTTTTTGTGCACAGGTTTGTATCATGTTTGATGATGCATGCTAACTTGGGTTTGTGTAAAGATTAAACCATGGTTATATGAATGGTTAGGGTTTTGTTTTATTATTCATTTATTTATTTATTTATACTTTTTGGAAAATAATAAGCATAAAGAGAAAATGGTGGCTTTCTTTGTTTGTATATTGAAGCTTCATGAAGTTTTGAACAAGTCCACCATTTTTGTCTCATGCTTAACCCTAACCATTCCACTTAACCATGATTCATTCTCTACACTTGACCATGGTTGGTTTATGATAAGTATTCATTTATTTTCTATTTGAAAAAAACTTATCATAATATTCTTGCTTCTTCTTCTTCTTCACATGAAGAAAAGCTTGCTATCAACAATGGCAACTAGTGAAAATGAGTGAGAAAACCAATTCTAAAGTGAACCCACCTCCTATTTCTTCATTCTCTACCTCTTGCCAAGTAGTATAGGGTGTTTTCTTCACAAGTTTCATGACTTGGTGAAGTGGGAGCTTGATCTTGTGATGCTTCGACGTAGATCATCTTCGGCATCGTAGTCGATGACCTAGCCCGCCCATTTCTCCGATGAAGCTGACGCTAGAGCCCGGAATTCGATTTGGACAGCAAGGAGACTTCATCATGGAGCTATGGAGGTGGAGGACCGGATCTACAAAGGTTGTATTTCCGTTCTTTTAGTTAAGTTGTTAACTAGTTTCCTTTTTCGCCTAAAATTCTAGTTAACGATCCGTATTAGGGTTTCTCGGCACTTGTAAAATTTGAAATTGGCATGGTTGATGCCTTGTGAGACCTCATTAGCATGCCTAGGAACCCTACAGTGGTATCAGAGCCTAGCTAGAGCCTTAGGCGAAGTGTAGACGACGTTTGAAATCCGAACGAATATTGAAACCCTAATTTTTCATGCTCTCTGGACTTTTTTCAAAAACTGGGTTTTTTCCAGATTAAAAATTGCTCAAAAATTCAGCAGGGTGTTATTTGAATTACTGTGAAATTCGAGGGGCTGATTCGCCCAAAGAGCGGCGGAACCGCGGCAGAAGCATGGCTTCTGCGGCGGTTCCGCGGCCAATAAGTCTCATCAGTCACTCCTTTTTGCACAGTAACTTCTTTATTTTAATGCTGAGTTTTCTGGGAATTTTTAATATTTACTCAAGAGTTGAGTTTTCTGGGTTGTATTGGGGGTTCGTAGATTCGATCGGATTATCGGACTTTGTCTATATGTTTTCCGGGTAAATTTTAGAATATGTTAAAAAGTTCGACCGGATATAAATACCCACCTTTTCCCCTGTCGGGAAATTTCCAAGTGTTGGATCTTTCCGTAGTTTAACGACGTTCTAAGTAGTGCAAGTAACGCGATGGTCCCTCTAGAAGACAACAAACCTTAACTCAATTATGTGACCGTCTTGAACTGCCCTTTGAACCTTCGGGTTTGGGGCAGTACGGCGTGCCACATGTGAGGCGTTGGCTTGACCCTTCTACGGCTGGACCGTTGGTACTGAGGCATGAACTGAATGTTTTTAGACTTATTTCATGTGTTGAGCTGTATCGGGAAAACTTGGGTGTTTGATTGTTCGATCGGAAAGTTTAACATTTTCTATTTATCCAAAATGTGATACAATAATTGGAATTCACAAGAAGTTATGAGATAACTGAATGAATGTTATAAACATAGCAGTTTAGTCTCACTTGATCGGTTGCCACGGAATTTTGATGTGATCAAAAGTCCGTCACAATCACGTAGCGTACGCGGATACTCGCCGGGTAAACTTAATAGACAGCCTCACTCCATAGCCCCGACCAAGTGACTGTAGGAGAACCCCGTCGCCGAAAGCATCCGTTCGGGTGCTCGCGGCAGCGGTGTTCCGCCTTGGTGCACTTCGTCGGAGGCATCGGGGGTGCAGCCGTCTATTGAAGTTTGCGACGAGCATTCGATTAGGATGTCGGGAATCTGGTTGAATTGCCCGACTTGATATTGAAAAGAGTTTTCGATAATGAGACTAAAATGCGGGGTTTATAATTGTTAGGCATGTGATGTCTAAGGAATTCATTTGATTAGGCATGCGATGTCTAAAGAGATTGCGGATTCCAACTGTTGTAGTTTTACACTTTCTCTTCTGTGACCGTAAGTGTAATATGTGATATCGCCGGTTTCGTTGCTATATGTCAACGACAATTGGGATGCGCATATTTACTTACGTTGATGACATGTGATGTTATGTGTTGCTGGATATGTTATATTGGATCGTCGTGTTTGAATAGCCGGGGGTTTTTATGTGAGATGAGTGTTTTTCATTTTCATTCATGTAAAAATCTGTATGTAATATTCTTTTATTGGGGCACTTCCAGGTAGCGGAAGACGTCACCTTTTGTATATTATTTTCTTTTCCGCACTAGGATAGACCCAAGGAGGGGAGCACAAGTAACCGGGTTCTGGAGTCCAGTGGGAGACCAACTCGAGGAGTCGAGTCCGGGTCTCCTAACTCTAGAATTGGTAGGGTTGCTTGCCGCTCTCGTAGGGGTCTAGGGGTGTGGGTTTGGCTATTCATCACGACCGTGGAATCCGTGTTTTATACTGCCTCGTATTGAAAACACGGACGTCCTAGTATATCCAATATTTCATATGATTCTTCTGCTGCGATATCTGTGATGTGATCATGTGATGTTCTGTGATGGATACTGTATATAGCATATATGATATATTATATAGGCGTTACTTATGTTTTACACCCGCACTAGCCCTGTCCCGCTCTGCCGTTAGTTACCTAACCTAACGGTGCACGAGGGGACATCGAGACGAATGCGGATGGCATAAGTGTACGTCGTATTTATCTGTGATGTTTAGGTACTTAAATGATGGGACTTCATTAATATGATTAATGAAATAAAAAGAAACCTAAGATGTTGTAGAATCGAATTTCTAAAAATAAAACAGGTAGCTACAGTTCTTGCTTTGCACAGCGGTATATATGATATATCCTGCACCTTATTCGATAAGGAAAGGACCGAGATCCCTTCACCGGGAGTGACTCCTTTAGCAATAACTGGAAGGTGCTACAACACTCGGTTTGTCTTTTGATTGCTTTTAAGAGTTCTGCTTTGCACAGTGATATATATGATATATCCCGCACCTCATTCGAAGAGGAAAGGACCGACGATCCCTTCACCGGGAGTGACTCCTTTAGCAAAACTAGAAAAGCCTCAAAAGCACTCCATTTTTAAAATCATTTGATTCTACAACGATATCAAGTTCATTATGCAATAGGTTTTCAGAAAAAACCTGTCGTAGCCCTCCGTCATTTCAGATAAGTACTAGTTAGTATTCGTGCTACGTTTGTTGACTATGTTAAGGCGTAGTGTGCGGTAGCTAATTAGTGCTTATCTGCATAAGCATATGATGCGATTGGATTAGGGTAGTCGTGCGTCTTTGTTGACTATGTTAAGGGTCGTGCGGGTGGGTTTAATTCAATCGGGAAATGACGGGTTGAACATGACTAGCACTTATGATTTGTTGACTATGTTAAGGTCATATAGCTGCTAGGGGCAAAATTATCGAGAATTTCAAGTGTTGAAATTTGCAATGAGATTGCATACCTTCTATGAGATAGTTGGATCCCGATACCCACTACGAGTAAGAGTTACTCCTGGGAGAGTTTTACACATTACAATTAGCCGATCAAGTAGGTGTCTAGAAAGGTGTTAACGAGGTTACGCCTCTGGGAAAACGAGGTTTACATTAATTAGGTTCGTGCGAAAGCACGGGAGACCTCCCTCAAAGTACCGACACTGGCCTGGCTGAAAGATTGGCGAACTTGTAGTATGTAATTAATCCCGGCTAGTCTTTCCTTTTAGGGTTTGAAGGAAGATTTGATAAAAAGCAGTGGGAGCCATCCTGATTAGATAAAATAATAACCAATCTATTCTTGCAAGAGCGCACGCTGAGTGTTTTCTTCTCTCTCTCTCCAGGTAGCGACCATATCACGCCTTAATCAAGATAATAATACGGAATATTGACCGAACCCGCTTGTTATACTGAGCTGTGGAACGTTGGTCCCGCTCCAACTTATAATTGTTATAAGACAGAGCAGGAAATTAGAGATTACCAGAATTCCCGTGCCGCCCAAACGAAGAGAGTGCATACTGATGCATCATCTTCGGGTGTGTTCGTTATAAAGAACTGTTTCTCAGTATCCTCCGCATCCTGGGTATATGATACCGGATCAGGATATCAGATATGTAATAAGTTACATAGGGCTGCAAAAAGGGTAGAAAAACTGAGAACGGGTGATAAGTTTCATGAGGCAGAAAACGGGGCAAGTGTTGCAGCCAAGTCTGTTGGTCACTGTCACCCTGTATTCCAAATACATTGATTCTGAACGAATGTTATTAGATACCGAACCTGATATACAAAATCATATCTATCTCTTTATTAGTAAAGAAATGATAAAATTTTGTATAGTTGGATAATGTTTTGAACATTTCCTATATCAAAAGTTGATCGGTTCAGGCACGTTATCTAAAAGCATTGATGTTCTAAATCAAACTACAGTTCTTAGTATACAGAACACACACAGGAGGATGAGTTCAGAAATGAACAAATCCTTCTTGAGGCATTGTAGACTAGGTCATATCAATGCGACCCGACTAGCTGAAGTTACATTTAGATGCATATTTAAATCGTTTTGAATTTACATCTTATGAAACTTGCCAGTCATGTCACAAAGATACGATGACCATAGCTCTGTTTACTGGAAGCAGAGAAAGAGTTAGTAAACTCTTGGGATGATACATGTTGATGTATGTAAGGTCCCCTGTCTACATATGCCAGGACTTGTTCTTTATACTTCATTACATTCTCTGATGATCTTTCGAGATTCAGACCTATGTTCCTGCTGAAACACAAGTCCGAACCTTTTGAGATATTCACAGAATATAAGTTAGAAGTAGAGAACCAAAATACGGGTATAAGTATTATGTCCTATGATGAGATCAGGGAGGAGAATACTTGTGCATGGAATTCCTCGACTTTTCTAAAGGAGAATGAGATTCTCTCTCAGCATTACTCCTCCGTATACACCATAGCACGATGGTATATCGGGGCGGAGCAATCTTACCCTATATGATAAGGTGTGCTCTATGATGAGTACTACTGAGTTACCTATTTGCTTTTTGGGAGTTATGCACTTGAGAAGCTGCATACCTATTGAATAGGGTTCAAATCAAATTAGTTGCCTACCACTTCATATTTGATATGATAAGGGAAGAGCCCATCTCTTAAGTTAGTTAAGATTTGGGGTTGTCCAGCCTATGTCTGAAAAGCAAAATCCGGACAAGCTCGAGGCAAGGTCTGTAATGTAGAACTGGAAAGGTTCCAGCTATACAAACTACAGCAGATGATTTGATAAAACCAAAGGATTCAATATTTACCAACGAACCTCAGCCTCTCCGCCGATCTAGTAGGGTTCCTCACCCACCTGAGAGATACTTCGGTTTCTCTATGACAGTGGGAGCGAGGATTGCATTATGAGATGATGACCCAACTAGTTTCGAGCTGGCCATCAGGAGTAGGACTCTGTAAGAATGGCTGGATGCTTAGCGATCTGAGATGGAATCCATGTACACCAACAAAGTATGGACTTTGATTGCTATATCTGAAGGGTTAAATCCCCATCAGGAGCAAGTATATCTTGAGAAGATTACTTGGTGTAGATGGAAAAGTTGAGACTTTCAAAGCTAGACTTGTTAAAGCTTTTCGTCATCGACCAGGCGTGGATTATGATGAAACCTTTTCAAGTGGCTATGCTTAAGTCCATCCAGATCCTACTTGCCACGGCTACATACCATGACTACGATATCTGGCGGTTGGGTGCCATGACTGCTTTTCTAAATGATGTTTTAGAAGAGGACGTCAATAAGTACACAGCCAGAGGGCTTCGTAGACAGTGGGAGCAGCGGAAACGTGTACAGGATGCTTTATAGGATAAAGCAGGTATCGCGGAGTTGAAACATCTGTTTTGATGTGTTAGTCAAAGAGTTTGACATCATCAAAATGTTAGATGAACCTTGTATAAACAAAAAGGTGGTAGGGAGTATGGTGATGATCCTCGTAGAGTATGTGGATGACATTCTCTTGATAGGGAAGGAGTTTCCTATGCTACGCTCGGTCAATCTCCACTTATCAAAATGATTCTCCATACAGGATCAAAGTGATACCTCCTAAATCCTGAGTTTTGGATCTATGAGATAGATCTAATTGGATGTTAGGATTCTCACTAGTTGTAGTGAGATGGTATCAATCGATCCTGGGTAGAATCACTGGAAGGGTTCCAGGGTGATAAGGACGACTGAAAGTCAGTCACAGGCATTGTCTTTACCCTCAGTAAAGGGACGGTATGTTGGAAGAGTTCCAAGCTAGAAACCGTGGCATACTAGACGATAAAGGCTGGATACATCGCTATTTGAGATGCTACCAAAGAGGCAGTCTGGATGTATATTTGTTCATGAGATGAACTTAGTTCCTTCCATTGTGTGACAATGGAGTTGTGGCTTATGCCAAGGAACGTCCGTCCCATCAGTGATCCAGACGTATTCTGAGGCAGCATCACCTGATCATGGAGATAGTTGATCTCCAGGTTGATCAAGGTTAGGAGAGTTGACTCAGAGGACAACACGGCGGATGCACTCACAAAGGCCTTTTCCCAGAGAGAGACTATTGAGGGATGGTTGAGTATGAGATACTACAACCATTGCTGTCAGATGGCCCTAGTGCAAGTGGGAGATTGGTAGTTATATGTATGCCCTAGAGGCCATTACTATACATAGGATGTATATTATAGCGGATGCTTGGACATATATAGGGAGGACTTTCTTGCTCGACATGATAGTATGCTATCTGGTTGATCTTTACTTTAACGTGTACACTGATTGTCTCTCTGATACATGTTGGTAAAGCCCTTAGGATATGTACTTGACTACCTGGACTATGATGCGGATCATACTAGTGGGGACATGGTAGTTCATAAGTATATCCTTCAAAGTCACTAGTCGTGGGTATATCGAGACGGGGCATCGATATACCAGAGTAGACTAGCGTATACCTTCTCGACCCATACAGATGGGCGATGGATGATCCCATATCCATTGGTGTTTGACATCAGAGATGATATACGGGTGCTCAGTGGAGACTGGGTACACTGGACGGACTACCCGAGAACTCCCAGATGGTATTATACCTTACGTCAGATGGCAGTTCTCTGGTGACACTGGTACAGAGTAGTCTGTTGACCCGAGATCGTCATAGAGTCTTGTGTGGTTCCCACTGTGCTTTGATTTCCACCTTACCACGTCCAAGAGGGCGTGCAAAACGGTGGTTTTTGGGTACAGTCCCGAGTCACATGGAGGCAATGAGCGATAGGAGGGGATTCGTCTCTCCCGGTATAGGGGGTTGATGATGCGCTGTGTTTGATTGGCTATAACCGGAAATCCCTGGCCAGGGTTGCTGAGATTTACTGGTAAGTGTTACCTGTAGTTTCTCAAACTGTTATAGACCTCATATCGACACGACTTATCGAGCTGTTGGGGTCTGACGTTTACCACCCCTAGGCGAGATATGCGACATATCAGACGACGAGACCGGACTGTACGGTAAGTGTTACTGGTTGGATTCACAGGAGTATGAGCGGGCTTGCTCGTCGATCTTCTGATCGCTCAATACCCGGGTGGCCGTTACGTTTAGCAGACCGCTTGCGGCTTGTGGGTGTTTGATATGATCATCATCTGCTGCCGGCGTATTGACGAGTCTTTAGCGTCCTACACAGAGGTTTCCTGGCTCAAGCGAAACGAAATAGGAGCGCATATGAGATATGTGCGGGACCGAGAATAATGCGTGTATGTGATACCGTATTCTATTCTCGCGATGAATGTATCGATATGGTTGTATGCGATATAACCTAGTTATCGAATCAAGGATTGATTCGATAAGCCGATACATTGGATATTAGTCGGTCACATGCGATATGACCGGATCATTAAATCAAGTGTTGATTTAATGCATAATTATATATTTGATATATTACTTTGCATTAACTAGTATTGGTTCACTTTAAATGGTTCTTCTCACTTGTTTGTGCACATTGTATATGTGATATATTTTTTTGTGCATAAGTTTGTATCATGTTTGATGATGCATGCTAACTTGGGTTTGTGTACAGATTAAACCATTGTTATATGAATGGTTAGGGTTTTGTTTTCTTATTCATTTATTTATTTATTTATACTTTTTGGAAAATAATAAGCATAAAGAGAAAATGGTGGCTTTCTTTGTTTGTATATTGAAGCTTCATGAAGCTTTGAACAAGTCCACCATTTTTGTCTCATGCTTAAACCTAACCATTCCACTTAACCATGATTCATTCTCTACATTTGACCATGGTTGGTTTATGATAAGTATTCATTTATTTTCTATTTGAAAAAAACTTATCATAATATTCTTGCTTCTTCTTCTTCTTCACATGAAGAAAAGCTTGCTATCAACAATGGCAACTAGTGAAAATGAGTGAGAAAACCAATTCTAAAGTGAACCCACCTCCGATTTCTTCATCCTCTACCTCTTGCCAAGTAGTATAGGGTGTTTTCTTCACAAGTTTCATGACTTGGTGATGTGGGAGCTTGATCTTGTGATGCTTCGACGTAGATCATCTTCGGCATCGTAGTCGATGACCTAGCCCGCCCATTTCTCCGATGAAGCCGACGCTAGAGCTCGGAATTTGATTTGGACAGCAAGGAGACTTCATCATGGAGCTATGGAGGTGGAGAACCGGATCCACAAAGGTTGTATTTCCGTTCTTTTAGTTAAGTTGTTAACTAGTTTCCTTTTTCGCGTAAAATTCTAGTTAACGATCCGTATTAGGGTTTCTCGGCACTTGTAAAATTTGAAATTGGCATGGTTGATGCCTTGTGAGACCTCATTAGCGTGCCTAGGAACCCTACAAAAATCACAACACGTTTAGAGTTTGCACGAATTTTGATCTAAAAATATATATGGAATAAACTTTTCAACTCAAATTTCAAAATACGAACAAATAGTGCACTATCCCCGGCAACGGCGCCATTTGATTGAAACGATTTCGGATTGTGTAGTTGGAAAATTGTATAGAAATCATAACCAAAAATTATTTGACCGCAATCAATAACGGTGTCGAATGGAGCGCGTTAGTAAGTGCGGATTGTCCACAGGGAAAGTGTAATCGTTCGTGTTTAGAATTAGATGAGTTGAAACTTTAAAGAAAAGAAAACAAACAATTCATGATTTGTAATTGAAGTTCAAGAATTAAAAAAATCTAGATCTAAGAAAACATTAAAATCAAGAATTGATATGTGATGATTTCCAAACCAACAATCAAGATTCGAAGTGTGGCTCGTAGGAGTAGATCGGATCTATAGATGTGATGAGATCTAATGATTTCATATTCTTATCCTTTAACGAATTGATACTAGATCGATGATGATTCATCGAGGTTAAGGATCTTGCGAGGAAGCTAGGGTTTCCTCGTCTTATCTTTTATCCTTTCGATGAATCTCATTCACAAACTAGCTTCGAATAAATCTAATGATCGATCGTTGACCTCTAGTTTCGATTGAACACAATCAAGAAAGCATCGTCTCGAAACTAGGTTATCGATCATTCGATTTACAAGAATTTACAAACGTTATAGGATTTAAGAATTGTAAAAAGATATAAATCATCATCATCCTATCGATCGTCTCGACTCCTTTACGAGCGGAGTTTACTCAAACATCACAATAACAAACACAATCATAAATTGAGATTGAATCATAATGCTTGAATTAAAAGATAAGCAAGATATAGAAATTTCACCTTTATTTATTCCATAATTGTTGCACTTTGCTCAAGACTACAAGAATTTGAGAAGGAACAAGATTGTCGAATCTAGCGTTGCGTCGGCTCCTTGAGTCGCGGATCGGCTTGGATCACATGCTCCGATGAAGTCCGGCTTCGCTTCTAAAGGCTTTGAAGGCTTCTTGCTTTTCTTGAACTCAATGATCTTGATCTTGGATTGGAATTAGGGTTAGGGTTTTGAGGCACAAGTTGTGTCACTCAACTTGTGTTAGAAATGGGGGAGAGAGAAGAAGATTGAAGAAGAAGATCCTTAACCACTAATTAATGATTTTTGATGAATGATGAACAACCATTAACCTTAGATCTATGCTCTCTTTTATAGACCATCCAAAACCTTAGATCTAGGATTCAAAATTTGAATTTCCCTCCAAAAGTTTGTTAGCTAGAGAGACTTCTAGAAATAGTTAGTTAGAGGGAGCTTCTAGAACTAGGTTGTTAGGAGGTTGATTAGCTTAATCAAGATTAGTTTGCTTAATGATCTTTGCTGATCTGGCAGAAGCGTCGAGAGTTATCTGGAATTTGACATATCATTCTGAAGTGTAGGCACTGATAGAAGAATAATGCACTGAAAATTGAGTGATGACGTGGCATATCTGCCGCGGATCCGCGGCACGTGCCTGCTTGTGCCGCGGATCCACGGTCACGTGAGCAGTTTAGTATGCATAATTTCCTGCACTGCCTTCTGATGTCTTCTTGGTATTTTCTTGATATGTTGAATCTCACAGTTCCTTCTATATTACTACCAGATCTGCATCTTTTGAGTTGGCGTAATATTGATCCGCACTTTGACAATCTTGGCCATTCTTCTGGAATTTCCTGCACAAACTTCGAAACACATGTTGCGCTACACAAGAATGATTCAATGCCATGAAACACAGTCAATCTCCCTAAAAATGCCGGTTTTAAAGTATAACACATGCAATCTGGTATTTCAGAGATGTTTTGCTAATATGTGCAATATGAATATCGAACACTTCTAAATGAGTGCAAATTATAGGGAAATTACCGTGTTAAAAATGCAGTATTTTCGACTGATCAAATTCCCCCAAACTTATTTTCGATCGTCTCGATCGAATTGTTTTATTAAAAAGAGAAGGAGAAAATAAAGAAAGAGAAAAACTAACTAGCACACTTTCGTAGGCAACACGATTGCACTGAGCACGTGCAACAAGCCTTTAAACCTCTAGGTGTCCCTAGTAGGAGGCGTGTTGTCTCCTGAGGGTTTTTAGTGGATTGCACCCACAAAATCCAATAATAAAAGGAAGATCATGAATATTACATTTAAAGAAAAGAATTGTAAAAGAAAAGCCTTGAAAATTAGGGTTTCCAACTAAGCTAGCTTTTCGGTTGTCATGAGCCCTATCTTAATAGTCATGAAAAGATGTCCGAAATCACATCCTCCCTCAATAAAACATCGTCTTATTCTTCATTCCTATTTTTCTTCCAAACATCGATCATATCACCCTACGTGTGTGTAATAACATCCCTACACCTGAAGAATTCAATTCAAGCTATCATACTCTTGCCCATCAGCCTCAGTACTTTTTAATTAATGAATATTTAGCGGCGAATTGCCCGCCAATTCTAGTATGAAGCCCCTTCCGTCTCAAATCTACGAGAAAGAAGCCTCCTCCGTCTCAACGCCATGAAAAAGAAGCCCCCTCCATCTCAACTCCATGAGATGCGGGCTTGCTGCCTTTCTAGAACCCGGCTATTCGTGCACTCCACCTCGGGTTAATCCTAGTACAGAAAAAGAAAATAATATGTACAAACGGTAACATCGACCTCAGCCCGGTCGTGCCCCAAAATAATATACAACCCGGCAAAGACGGCAGTCCACATGTCGGACGCTCGCCTCGCAATAACAAATGTACAAATGAATTTAAACTGTACAACAAACATTGCAACACTTGCTATCCATCACGACTATCCAACCAACATTACAGAACAAGCACACAACATCAACGCGAATGTCACGTTCGCAAAACCCGTCTAAAGGAACATATAGCGATTAGACGAGTTTTACCGATCGAGTGACATTCCCGGTCGCAGATAAAAGTGAATGAACTGTAAACTGTTAAACAGTGTTAGATATAACGAATTTGAAACGCCTCTAGTTGCCTCAAACTCAAATCTACAGAGAATCAAATTTGGGCAAAAATTAAACAACACCAGGAAACCAAACTCCCAGAGATAAGTAACCAGAACTAAAAAATATTGCACACATCCCCAAAAAAACCGAGGTGGCCGGAATTTAAGGCTTTGTGGCCAGCCATGGCGTGTTGGAATTGCCTCGTTTTTGGTTTGGGTGCATCTCATAGGGTAAGGTCCACTCTGCACATGTTTAAAAAAATTTCAGAGACTTTTTCAAAATAGACAGAAACTGCAGATCTTGGTTTTGGTTTTCTGGAATCGTTGTTTTAACATTGCTTAAACTTGCTAACCTAGGGTTTATGGACTGGCTCTGATACCATGAAGGGTTATAATAGCGCCCCGGCCAACTTCCATGGCCATATGCGGAACAAAAATTTCATAGCGATAACGAACTTGGCGCTAGCATAAACCTTAACTGAATCTTTACCATAAACCTAGTTAGCAAGCAATAGAGTTCTATCTACTATGAAGGATGTTATACCTTAAACTTGAACACCTTCTTCTCCTCGTTGTGAGCTCCTTGGAATGATCTAGATGGCTCCTCATCACTGGCTTCTCTATATCGAAGAAGATCCACCCGAAGGCCTCTACCTTGAGCTCATACCGCAACCATGAAGTAACTAGAGTGCTTTGCTTGCTGGACTAAGAATCCTAGAGTGAGTAGAGAGTTGTTTTAGTGGTTAGATCTCACAAAGCTCTTGATTTTCAACTCATGAAATAAGAAAGCTTTGAGAGAGGAAGAGGAGAGAGCTAGCAAGAGAGAGAATGTATCATGATAGAATAAGAAGAGATAGCTCTCATATGAACAAAAAGAATAATGATAATTTTAATTAGGATAAATTGTTATGGTTGATGTTGATTTGACCATTATCATGTCACAATTAATGCTAAGCATGCTCACAAAAATATCTAAGTCAACATGGGTCAACTTAGTCAAATGGTTAAACCAATTAACCATGATACAATTATCTCTAATTAAAACTCATTAATCAACTTCCTCCATCTCATTATGGTTTTAATCAAGTCAATGGTCAAAACCCTAATGAGGTTCCTCTGCCTCTGTCAATTGTGTATACACACCCACATCCGTGTTCCGAGGAACACGAATACAATAAGACCGAACCATCCCGAAACCAAATACTAGGATCTGGCATAAACCAAAACCCACTAGTGTCAACTGCCCGAACACCGAACCCGCACAAGTACGCATATGAGAACGAACCCTGTCGTAAAACCATACAACCTCTACTCGTTTCGCCCAAAGGTGAACAAACCTCTGTGTGGGACTCTAAAGACCTGACACTACGCTGGCAGTGGGTTTAACCACAGGCCGCAAGCGGTACTAGCTGTACGTAACGGTCCCCAGGTAGATGCCGATAAGAAGACTGATGAGGTGAACCCATCTGAACTCCTACTGAGCCTGAATGTGACAATCTCCGTACAGTCCGGTCTGTTCGTCTTAGAGTATTGCATGTCGGGCCTAGGGGGCGGTAAATGTCAGACCCCTAATAGCGGTATAAGTCGTGTCGGAGTGTAGCCCAGAACACCCTGAGAAACTACTGAAAACACTACCAGTAAATCTCGCTTGCCCTGGCCAGGGACTTTGTGTAATGGCTCTCGTAGAAACAGCGCGATATCAACTTCCAATACCGGGAGAGACGAATCCTGTCTAACCGTCACTGCCTCCAAGTGCTTCGGGACTGCACCCAACTGCTACCTGTTTGCATGACTCAATAGAGCCGTGGTAGGGTAGTAATCTAAGAACAGTGGGAACACACTCGAGGCGAAGTGACAGTGTCAAGTCAACGGACTAAGCTGTACTCATGTCACCTGGGAACTGTTAACTGACAATAGGTATAATACCAACCAACAGTTCCCGACGAGTCCTGTCCAGTGTACTCATAACCTAATGAGCACTTGCATACTATCTCCAGTACGACGTACTGATGGCTGTGGGACAGACCATCTCCCCTGCTGGGACGAGAAGCGTATGCATCAGTCTACTCTGGAGTATCGATGCCCTGTCTCGATAATCCTACGACTAGGGACCTGTATAAGGATGTGCTTATAGACTACCCGGCCCCCACTAGTGTGATCGCCATCACAATGCCGGTAGTCAAGCAAGGATCCTAAGGGCTCCATCAATATATATTAGTGATAAGTTAAAAGAAACATATACACATATTAAGATAGAAACAAACTAAGTAGCATACTACTATATTGAGCAAGACTGTTGTAAACCCGTATATATATCCCAAGCTTCCAAAATGTATTATACAAACTAATACTATACAATAATGGCCTCTAGGGCATACATATCCAACAATCTCTCTGTGTGGGACTCTAAACACTCGACAGTATACTGGCAATGGGTTTAACCACAAGCGCATCAGTGGAACTAGCTGTATGTAACGACTACCCAGGTACCTGTCGAAAAGAAGGCCGACGAGCAAGCTCATCTGAACCCCTACTGAGCCTATCCGTGACAATCTCCGTACAGCCCGGTCTCTTCGTCTAAGAATATCGCATACCGAGTCTAGGGTTGGTAAACTTCAGACCCCTAATAACCCGATAAGTCGTGTCGATGTAGCTCGGGACCGATCTAAGAAACTACTAATCTAACCATCAGTAAATTTCATCTGCATTGGCCAAGGTCTTATGATTCTGGCCAACCAAACACAGTGTGATATCGACGCCCAATACTGGGAGAGACGAATCCCTGACAATTGCTCACTTCCCCCATGTGATTCGGGACTGTACCGAACTAAAACATGTTTGCATGACTCAGTAGAGTCATGGTAGAGTAATGATCTAAATACAATGGGAACTCATGCGAGACAAATGATGATCTCGTGTCTAAAGTCTAACATGTACCCATGTCACCTGAGAACCGCTATCTGATGATAAGTATGATATTATCTAGAAGTTCTCGGCGAGCCCGTCTAGGATACTTACCCCAGTGAGCACCTGTATACCATCTTAAGAGATCACACCAACGGTTGTGGGAACAATCGCCGCCCTTTGTCGGGGTTTAGAAATGTATACACAAGTCTACTCTGGAATATCGATGCCCAGTTTCGATACTCCTACGACTTGGGACATTTAAGGATATGCTTATGGACTACCCAGCCCCCATAAGTATGATCGCCATCATAGCGCTGGTAGTCAAGCAAAATCCTATATCATCCATATGTGATATCGAGTAAAACATATGCACATGTTAAGATAAAGACAAACCAAAATAGTATACTACTGTATCAAGTCTTTATCAACATGTTTAACCAATACAAAGCAACAAGAAAAACAAATACACATATTCAGATAAAGACAACCCAAATGGTATACTATATAACTGAGCAAGATTGTCCTGTACATACATATCCCTAGTATCCTATACAATACATGCCTCTAGGGCATACGTATCCAACACTTCTCGCCTTCATCTCTCACATCCGGTTCACCAAGTTTGGTCAGCCCATGTTTTCTTATGAATTTTGAAAGGTTTGTCCCCATTTCTCAAAATATTGATAAATTAGTACAGTTAGAAAATTCCAGTTTTAAATCATCACAGACTGTACTAATTTATTCAACTAATTTACAACCTCAAGTTCATGCTCCGTTTCTTTCTCCCTTTTGTTCATCTTCTCATTTCCATCTACCGAGACTTTATCCCACTTCCATCCACGCACGGTCTCGCGTACTCTTCACTTCCTTTGTCTACGCAATTTTTAACCAACCATAGTTTCATCACGATAAAACTTTTGAATGGTTGGTATTGACTTTTGGCCTCTGTAAGGCCTTGTATAAACTGATGATATTCCATTCCCCTAACTTTGAACTTCAAATCTTTAAATAGTGGAAACACTGTTTCACTTAAGTTTGGGGGTGCATTTTTATGTATATATTTTGTTTGCTATTTTCTTGTGTAAAAATAAAAATAAAAAAAGGAACCGACAAATTTTGATCGCTCAACAATTTTGACCCTTTTTATGGCATGACAGTGAGGGCACTGTTAAGATTAAGTTTGGAGGTGTGCCCAGTAAGCCTTCTATCTTTGCATTCATGTGTAAATTCTGCATTTACATATATATTTGAAAACTAATAAAAATCAAAAAAATTCCAGAAAACAGAAAAACTTTGTCGTCAAGTTAGCTAGTGAGAAAACTTAGATTCGAAAAACAGACGGTTTAGTTTGATAAAACAGAAACAACTAAATCCTATTTTTAAATATTGGAAACCCGAAAGATAACCCTTCTTTGAGTTTAACCGTAGCTAATATACATCTTTGCATCACACTACACGTGTCGTGAGTTTTGAAAATTAGATGATAAGTTTGATATGCCTTAAAACTTTTAAAATTGATAAGCTTCCTTAGGATCAAACATGTTTGTTCGAAAATAAGTAATATCAAGAATAGTTCATGAAGTGAAGTGGATTTGAGAGGATATTATTGAATGTTTAATAGAGGCTAAATCTGAAAAATAACCCATCTTGAACTCGATTGGAGTGATTATACACCCGATCTAGACAAACACGTCTTTGATCTTAAAAATAAAATGAACAACTGACTATATCTCCGTTCGCATTGAATTGTTATGATTTTCACGCTAAAATGAGTCCTTTTGTTTTAGAGCCTAGATGACTTAGGCAATTAAATCCACTGGGGTGTTTTTACACATAGTGCTTTAAAACCAACATCTTTGGGTGCATTGGCAAAAAGCTCACTAAGAAATCTAGAAAGTCCGATATAAAACAAAGCCAAGCAAGTGTTCTCTCCGAGTTAAAATTCCTCACAGTTCTTTGTGTAAGAATAATCTTAGCTGAAGATGAATTTTATTATAAAAAACTTTTTAACGGAGATATGAAGGTTTTGCACAATGATAATGACTATTGCATGTTCATGAAAGTGTGTATGAACAAAAACAAACAAAAGGTAGAGTGAAGAATAAAGCTTAGTTTTCTGTTAATGATGATAGAAATTCTGAGTTTGAAATCTCGTTGGAGAATGAAACTTGAGAAAAGTTAAACTCTTTAAGAAACTCGCGTGATCCTTTTGAAGTTTTATCCAGTCCGTATTCTGTGACATGACGATTCTAATCGAAGTTTTTGAAACGTAACGATGCTATTTGTACACGCACATAAAAACGTATATGATCTTAAGTTAAATAAGAAGTAAGGTGTGAAAAATAAGGGTTCAATATTTCTAACTTAGGATGATAGAATTTCTAGCTTATATACTAAATCTTAGGATTAAAATCGACCGTTATTTCACGAAACTAGCTTAACAGGATTGTATGGGTGTAATCCGCTGAAAACCCTCAAGAGACAACACTCCCCTATCAGGGACACTTAGAGATTGAACAGTTTATTGCACGGGCTCAGTGTAATTTCGTTTCCTGCGAAAGTGAGTTTAGGATTTTGTTTTGCTCGGGACGAGCAAAAGATATGTTTTTGGGTATTTGTTCATCACGTAAAACTGCATTTTAATACCGCTCATTCGATATCATTTTTGTTAAATATCGATGTTATTAATCCGTATCTGCTCAATAAGTACAAAATACAGGTATTCGTGACAAAATACTGGAAACACACACAAAATACATGGATACGACATATGTGATCCAATACGGCAACCAGAATGGATGACTGACCTTTATTCAAGAAGTTTTTGCAACAAAACAAGTGTGCACAAAAAAAATCAAATGGTCCAACATGATACAAGTTGTGCAAGAATTTACAAGTGTGAACTCAATCTTTTCATGCATGAACCATCTTGGGGCAACCATGATGCAGGTGGGTAAGTGTTTGATGCAAGTGGGCTTGGTATGATAAAGAGATAAAGTGTTAATGTGATGTGTTTAAAGCTTGATATTTTCCCTCTAAAACTCCAGATCAAAATACAAGTTGTTATAAAAGAAAAAAATTATTACAGAGAGAGGTGGGCTTGTCAGGAGATCACTACATGAATACGGGCCCCAGAGCCGCCAATTTGGCTGCTAATTTATTCTTTCTGGCCACCAATTTCGGCCCCACTTGCTCCTTTTGGTCTCATTTTTCTTTTGGGCACTCCTACTTGTCACATCACCTCATTTCTATTATTTGTTTTTTGTGATGTGATCCCTATAAATACTAAAATAGAGAGCAAGTAAGGGGGTACTTTGGAGACTACTTTGAATCTACATTTTGTCAATTTTAGTTTAAGTCTTGTACATAGTAAATAGCTTCATAACTTGTAATGGTTCGAGTTCTTTACTTTTATCTGATCTTGCAATCTCTTAAGTGAGGTTGCAAGTTTAGATTCTAGTATTTGAACTCATTATCTTGTACTTTCAATTGAACTTCAATAAAGCATTCATTCAAGCACTTGGTTCCTAGTATTTTCTTACCTTTTACTTCCTTGCAATGTTTCTTATGATGTTCTTTACTTAACTTTCAATGTTTCTTATGATGTCTTATTCTCTATTATGTTTAATTTTCATGTTTTATGAGTAGTTTCCTTTCTTGTTAGGGAAAGAGAAGGTTGATATTTTTAGTTAGGAATTTCTTTACTTCTTCCTTTGCCCGACACCTTGCAAATTGAACTCCATCCAAAACTCATGTAATCCGCTCCGTTAGGCATCCTATCCTAACACGATAGCGGTGATTCCTAATTGTGACCGGTTGCATTTGGTTTAGCCAAAAGCGAGGGTTAAGAGAAAAGAACAGAAGGACAAGGGTCGATAAGTATAGATTTAGCGCATAATCGCAAATACACAATTTAAGCACCCTAATCCACGTTGTTGCCGATTACCCTTGCGTCAATAGTCAAGTGAGGCACAAAGGAAAGTGTACGGATTTTTCCTAAGTTAAACTAAGCTAACTCTATCTCTAATAAGCGTTCTTTTGAACATATACACAATACATAGGTTAGCAATGAACAATTCGAATTTTTGACTTAACTCGTGAGAACAAGAACGAAATAGGTACCTTCTCCCTGCGAACGACCCGTACTCATCTCGGCTAGCTACGCGCAACACCATCATAATTGCAGTATTTTAAAACTTCATAGAACACTATTTTTCACATAAATCAATATCGTTAGTCTCACCATGGGTGAAATGATAAATGACGATAACATAATAAAATATAAACATTAGTTTAATGTTACATGAACAAGCTGAAAAATTTGGACGCTAGTGACAAGACGGCAATGATGTAGCCGGGCTACACGACGCAGCACCATCGAGATGGCTGCAAGGTAGCGGGGCTACACAACGCAGCACCATCGAGATGTACTGATCTTCGGAGGATTGGCACATTTAGGATCGCTTTATGCGTTGGACGTGATGAAGAGCGATGTCATTAGTGATCATATGTTTTATTGCCGAGCATTCACAATTTATGAGGAGTAGTTATAGGGTATCTACGTGCTAAGAGATAAGCTGTGCGATAATTACGAAGTAATCTATGCGATGTGGCAACGTCATATTATTTCTCGGTTTTGACCTTATCTTCATATAATGAGTCGAACCAAGTAATGTGGATACGCTTAAGAGTTAAATCTTCATCGATCCGGGATATGAAGAGTGCTACTCTAGTTAGACTGTTAAGCGATAGCAATAGGCGGTTATATGTTTTTTATACTCGATATATGAAGCAGTTAGTTATGCGGAAAGCGAATGTGTTGACGTTTGCTAGTACGTTTGAGTAACGGAAGTTTATAGTTTAATCGCCACGGGTGAGAGAGAACCAAGAGTGCTGCTGATATGTTGACGAGGTCAACAGTGCGCAAGGGCGGGTTTCCTAGCACAAGAAGAGTTCAATCGAGCTACGAAAACAGGAATAACACGCCAACAACTTAAGTGGTCTGACATGGAGAAATGTGCTGGAAATAATGGATATAATAAGTCCAATGTTTGAATGTGGAAATTTGAACCGCTCCACTCGTCAGGGTACTGAATGGAAATAGGCCTTCTGCTTGGAGCACAAAAGTTTGTGGAAGTAAATCATGGGTCGTGGACATATGAATCTATTCTGCATTGGGGATGTAGATAGCTATCCATAAATAATCTTTCTGTAAGGGTACTGAGTGCAAGAAGACCTTCTGCTGGGAGCAGAAAAGTTTGTGAAAGCAAATCATGTGTCGAGAAGATATGAGTCAATTCTGTATCAGGGATGCTGATAGCTATCCACAAATCATCGTCCCGCCGGTTATAGTTTTGGTTTTGGTTTAAGATATTTGGATTGCTTCATGGGAAAATATGTCTTATGAGTTTCTTATGGTTTTGAGGATTGACCCTTTTATAAATGTCATGAGTGATATGGTAGATTAGGTCAACAAATATATGTGATGACATAACCACCTGTGGTGGATGAGTTGGCATTTGAGCAAAAATCAAAGCATCTACTTATGAGAGTTGCCTTAGAGGAAAAACTACCAAAGGAAAACCATTTGGATATCCATTGCAGATAATTCACTCCAATAAATATGGACCAATAAACATGAAGACACGTAGTGGAGTATCCTAATTCAACACCTTCATTAATAATTACTCGATAGGCTACTGATCTCACACGGAACTGAAGCATTGATTTATATCAAGCTCTGTATCGGTAAAGTGTAGAGTCGGCTCATGCAAACAGGATTGTGCGTGTTTCTTTTGGAACAGTTCTAGAAACTGTAAGAAAGCTATGAGTATTTATTTTAGCAATTCAGGAAACCGAATGAAGGAAAAAGAGTCGTCAGATAGCTTATGATACTGTAAACTTTGAAACAAAATGGTGTTGTAGAGTGGAGAATTAGGAAACCCTATATATGATAAAGAATATGGTGGCAAAGTCCAATCATACATATTGTTTGGGAGATGCGCTGTTGGCAGCGGCTTATATTCTTGATCATGTGTTTTCAAAGTCAGTACAGCCAACACTCGATGTATAGTGGACGAATGAGAGACTAGGGTGGTCACTTGTATCCATGAGTTTGTGATAGAACTTTGGCTGACATTTGGTCGTGCGACATTGATTTTCCCGTGGAGGAAACTACGAGTGATTTCCTCATGGAGGAAACATCGAGCGATTTTCTTAGGGAGGAATTTTCGCAAAAAGCAGAAGTAGGTCAGGATTTGGAATTCTGTGAGATTGAGGATACTCCTAGTCGATCAACGCTGCAGAAGGAATTAGTTCCTTCAATGACTGGCGACAGTGGGAGCGATATTTTCGCTGATGGCTCGGACCCGGTCACGAATCCTCAAGAGACATGTAAATAGTGTTGTGGATTGATACCCCGACGATATTTCGATTTCGAAAGGGAGATATCTATGGTAACTTTGCATTGGTTGCGGAACCCAAGTCATTTAAGAACGTTATTTCTGTGCTTATTGCGAAGGAGTGAATAACGACAATGGAAGAGATGCAAGATTTAGCCTTGATTTTTGCTATAAGACTCTTGACGAAGAGAGACGGATTTTGTGGGTTCCATTTTGCATAGTCATTAGTCAAATGTATGCATGGTATGTACTTGACCAGACATATAACCCTTTTTGATTGGATTTAGTATTAGGGTCTACTTGTTGGGATGAAGTGACGAGGATTTTCAGGTATTTATGTAGGACGACCTACAATACCTAGTGCTATAAGGAATCAGGTTTGCAGTCATGTGGACATACAAATGCCGACTGAGCCGGCAATCTAGATATGCATACATCCGCATGTGCTTTCTTGTATAATGGCAGGGCCATCACTAGGAGTAGCAAGAAGTAGGAGGTGTAATTTTTTCACCATGGGGGTAGAATATGGGGCTACCTCAGTAGCGTCAAAGGGCTGCTAGGCTGAGGTGATTCCTCGGGAGTTTGCGCGTGATTTCTCATGCAAGGGAAACATGGTTTCTCTTTATCGTAACATCGGGTCAACGATAGCATACTCAAACAATCTCATATATATATGAGAAGTTGAAGCACTTATAGATTTTAACGACACTTCATCAAGAAGTAAGTGGCATGAGAACGTGGTCTAAGCTATAGAGTTTTTCTTTCAGGTCAAACGATCAGGGATCCGATGACGAAAGAAATAGCTGAGTAACGCTATGTGCGTTTAGGTTTCATCCTGAGTGATGTATTGCATTTCAGATTGCTTGATAGACCTTACTCTTATATTTGACATTATTATTATGGGTGGCGACTTTATAGATGCATATTTTAAGATTAATGGTGTATAACTTTCTTTCTTTATTATCTGGGATGGATATTACTATATTTTGTTTGACTATTTTAGGCATGGAGTATAAGTGTACAAGGTACACGCAGTGTGCGGGGTACATGATGTGTGTAGGGTACACGATGTATGCAGGACACACATTTAACAAGGATACGTCAACAGGTAGGAACTCTCCCTTACGCGAGAGATCCCCTTTATGCTAGGGAAGCATACGAAAGTAAGACTAAGTGCTAGACATCAGCTGCTTGGAGCAGCGACTGTGGTGTTGCATATTGGATATGGCGACAGTAGGAGCGCTTAATAGAGTCGCCCTGACTGGGTCAGGATAAGGTTAGCATGTGCTATAGGCCGAGCGACCGAAGTGGTTATCCCATGTCCACTTTTATCTATTTACATATAGCCGGACTAGAGTTCTGACAAGTCATACAGGGTGCGAGCTTGTCGGGAGATCCCGGACATATCGCAAGGCGATATGGCCGGGCAAGTCAATCACAGGGTGATTGGACTTGGGTCCGTACGGTATAACCATAATGGCATAATGTTAGTTGTATGTATGCCCTAGAGACCATTATTGTACATATGATGTATATTATATTGGATGCTTGGACATATATAGAGAGGACTTTCTTACTCGACATGATAGTATACTATCTGGTTGCTCTTTACCTTAACATATAAACTTGTCTCTTAATACTGTCTTATGGTTACATGTTGGTAAATCCCTTAGGATGTGTACTTGACTACGAGGATTATGATGCAGATCATACTATTGGGACCATGGTAGTCCATAAGTTCATCCTTTAATGTTCCTAGTCGTGGGTGTATCGAGACGGGGCATCGATATACCAGAGTAGACTAGAGTATACGCTTCTCGACCCATTTGATGGGCGATGGATGATCCCATATCCATTGGTCTTTGACCTCAGAGATGGTATATGGGTGCTCAGTGGAGACTGAGTATACTGGACGGACTCGCCGAGAACTCCTAGTTGGTATTATACCTATCGTCAGATAGCAGTTCTCTGGTGACACCGGTACAGGTTAGTCTGTAGACCCGAAATCGTCATAGAGACTTGTGTGATTCTCACTGTGCTTTGATTTCCACCTTACCATGTTCAAGAAGACGTGCAAAACGGTGGTTTTTGGGTACAGTCCCGAGTCACATGGAGGCAATGAGCGATAGGAGGGGTTTCGTCTCTCCCGGTATTGGGAGTTGAGGTTGTGATGTGCTCGATTGGCCATAACAAGGAAGTCCCTGTAAGTGCACGGCGGCGTCCCGGCCGTCAATCCGAGGCCAAAATGCGGAAACGAAACATTTACGGAACTTGTAAACCGGCACCACCGCGCACTAAAATCCCAGATCGGGCCATTAACCTAATGCTAGCAAATACGAGAAAGGGTAGAAAGCTATACCGAGCGATCCGTGTCCTTCGGTCTTCGGCTTCCACTCCGATCTCCTCGCGGAATTTCCGGTCTTCAGCTCCTCGTCGGAACGAGCACCACATCGCCGGGTTCTTTTACGGGCTCCCACCTTTGGACCAAGGCAACTCGAGCACGAAGTTGGCGAGTCGACGTGCCCAAGGATGCTGTAGATGAAGTGTAGAATCCATTGTCTCAATTGGGGTTAAAGTTGCCATTTGATGGAGGTGAATGAATAATGGAGATGAGATTAGGAATTTTGTAGCAAGCATAATATATGTGATGAACATTTTTCTCTCCACCAAAATCAATCATCTCCCCTCAAAGTGGCTGGCCAATATATTGCAAATTGGAGTCAAGGGGGTGAGCACAAGGAAAAGGGGTGAGCATAAGAAAATGATGAGATGATAATAAGGAATTTTAGTCACACCATTTCCTAATCAACTCACATCACAATTAATGCAAACTATGATGGAAATAAAAGGAATCTAATGATGCTAGAAATATCATAATGCCACCATTTCACAAATAACCCCTCCACAAATGCTAATTTGCAAATTAGCCCCTCCATCGGAAAAATCCGGCCGTGAAGGAACAAAGGAAAACTGGCCGAAAAGGAATGCAAACTGGCAACTTCAGAAAACTGATCCCGTAATAAATTACAGGAAAACCATGGGACTGCATATACATGCACGCATTTGTATTCCCACTGAATACAAATGCAAAGAGATAAAATCTACACTGTACAATACTAGGATCCGGCTAAAACCAAAGCTCGCTAGTATTATCCGTCCGATCATGATCCGTGCAATACCGCACGTATAAGATCGAACCCTGCCATATCTCCATACGGCCTCTACAGCGTTTCGCCCGAAACTTGAGAAAACGGTCTGTGGGGGACTCTAAAGACTCGTCAATACTTTGGTTGTGGATTTAACCACTAGCACGTCAGAGGTATTAGCTATACGTAACGGGCTACCAGGTATTGACAAAAAGGGACGTCGATGATCGAACTCATCCTGACACCCTACTGAGCCTGTCAGTGACAATATCCGTACAGTCCGGTCCGTTCGTCTATGAGCATCGCATGGCGGGCCTAGGGGGTTGGTAAAAGTCGGACCCCCAAAAGCGGTACAAGTCGTGTCGGAGTGTAGCCCAGAACACCCTGAGATATTACTGGAATACCTACGAGTAAATCTCCTGCCTTGGCCAAGGACTTCGTGTAATGGCTCTCCTAGACACAGCGCGACCTCACCCCCAATACCGGGAGAGACGAACCCCTGAAGATCCGCTCACTGCCTCCATGTGGCTCGGGACTGTACCCAACTAAAACCTGTTTGCACGTCTCCTTTGAGCGTGGTAGGGTAGTAATTAAAGCACAGTGGGAACTCACACGAGACAAATGACGATCTCAGGTCGATGAACTAATCTGTACACATGTTACCAGGGAACTGCCATCTGACGTCAGGTATAAGTCCAACTAGCAGGTTCCCGGCGAGTCCTGTCCGGTGTACTCATAACCCATTGAGCACCTGTATACATCTTAGGTGAACCAACTGACACCAGTGGCTTATGAGACCGGCCACCGCCCCTCGTCGGGGTATCGACTGTATACACTAGTCTACTCTGGAGTATCGATGCCCTGTCTCGAAACTCCCACGACTAGGGACCTTGTAAGGATGTGCTTATAGACCCCAGCTCCCATGTATATGATCGCCTTCATACTGCTGGCAGTCAAGCAAGAATCCTAGGGGCTCTATCAACGTGCAATAGTGACCTGTAAGGTCACCTAAAACAGTATACGATGATAAAGATAAACCAGATAGCATACTATCATCTTGAGTAAGACTGTAGGGGCTCTATCAACGTGCAATAGTGGCCTGTAAGGTCACCTAAAACAGTACACGATGATAAAGATAAACCAGATAGGATACTATCATCTTGAGTAAGACTGTCCTACCGGCATAGGTCCTCCCTCAATCATTGCAATTACGTGCCTGTGATCCAATAATTGACTCTGAGGGCACTATATCCAACAATCTCCCACTTGCACTCAAGGCTAATTATTTCGATGTCGCATACTCACAGCCCGTGTGATACTGAACACCCAACTCCTCTACTAGTCAGTCTCACAAAGCCCGTTTGCGAAACTAATGCGTTCGAGGAATAGCCTCAGTGAGTGGATCCGCTCAAATGTTTCTTTCTATGTCTCTCTTTATCTCATGTTCGCGGAGAAGCCATCTCTCGAAATGAGCAATACCTGTCTTAGAGTATGTATGGATATCTGATGGGACCTAGTTCATAAATGAACTCCAAATCCAAACTTCTCAGACTGTATCGTCAACTGAACTTAATCAGTATCCTGCGCCATGCCTCCCTCAGTATCCGCTTGGACCACCTGTCCAAAATACTGCCCCTCGTCAGAGGGAAAACTATAACTCTAACAGTCACTCTGTCATCCAGGTCAACTTGGAAGCCTGGAATGATAACTGTCACCCGAATGAGGCTATCGTTATCATATCCCTAGAACATCCACTTATGTTCTAAAACTGCTTCCAAATGTCTCTCCAGGATTGGATCAATATCAACTTATTGCATCTACTACAAAAACAACATCTGGTGTGGTACTTGACATCTCATGATTGACTCAATTGCCTAAGCAAGTGATCTGCCAATCATGCACGTCTCTCTCTCCTTTAGTCTATAAGACATCTTTAGAGAGGGTGACTCCATCACCTGCAGGTATACTACCTTGCCAGGAGTCGTCCATTCTAAAATACCTTTAGAATACTGTCTAAGTACCCTGATTGGGAAAATTCCCAAATCTAGATCAAAAACAATAAATCTAGTAACCAGAATGTCTGATATAATATCCAAGTCCTATGTGGAGAAACTACTGTGTGACAACCAAAGTATAACCGATCGTAGTATAAGAATTTCACTTCCTACTCTGTTTATGTCATCCAAATACCAGGACATCACACCCTACTACCTTCTTAACAGATCCATCCCCTATTCTGATGAAGTCAAACCTATGACTGTCATATCAGAAATAGATGATCTATCTCCGCTATATTTGCTTTAGTCTATAAATAGACATAAGCCACTTGTCCACTATGCTTCCGCTGCTCCCACTGACTACGACAACCCTCTGGTAGAGTCATATAGACGTACACTTCTAAAGCTAGTTCAGAACGATGCTATACTCATCCTCCTGCCGGGTCTCATAGCCTGGAACAACAGTCGTGTCAAGTTCGGGTAAACAAGAACCTCCCTGTCACCGTCCTTGAGGCTACCGGAGTACCTCTCGGGTGCCTGAGGTTACCCACCATATCTGCGGAGTGGCCAATGGAATGTCAAATCAGATTGAATCTTTAGGTTCTTATCAAATTTTCAGTAATCGTTTGCGGTTCTGGAATCACTTCCGATTCTACCATACTCCCACTACTGTTTTCTGAAAAAATCCATTTTTATTAAAACTGTGGCGAGTCAAGAACAATATCACTATTGATCTTCCAGATGGTAGAAAGTCAACGATCGTCATAGCCTGGGTCAACCCACAAACAGCCATTACAGAAACGTGCCTTGAGTTACCAGAGTCTGGTTTTAAGTATAAGCCGGACAACTCCCCGTACCTTAACAATGTCAAGATATGAACTGTTCTATATCCAATACAGAAACAGAGGCACTGATTTAATTGAACCAGATTCAAATCATGCAACTGTCCCCCGTGCATGTCAACTAAATGGAGAGAGGCCGATCAGCATTACTCAACTTAGGAGTACTTCCAATTATGAGTAACCTGAAAGAAAAGCAAGTTCTCTTAATCATTACCAGCAACTAAATACCATTCACAAGTATCTACATCTTCGATCACCTTGAAGAATCCCGATACTTGCCACATCTGGTTCTCTACTTTACTCTTATATATATAACTTCTCAAAACTTGGACCTTGTATTTCTACGAAACACATGTCTAAGAACTAGAGAAGTCACAAGTAAACAGAATATAGTACGAGAACCAACCCCTCTGTCCTAATGGACACTGGACAATATATAATACTCTGTATAAGTCCCCTGAGTCTAGTGACTCATTCACTGTGTGTCGTAGGTTGAAAACTGTACTTATGGTTAAGAAGAATTACACCGCTGTTCAATGCTCCTTACCTAATCATCCACTGATATAGGTAAATGTCATAGACATAATTTCAAAAAGGTATATCTCACTCTATAAAAATAGATGTACAGATATATCAATTTGAAATTGGTGCATAACAACGGATATTCAAAACCAAATATTTGCCGTCCGGCAAACAACCCAGGCGACTTCCTCAAATATCACCAATTACAACGAATTCCGATATAACGAGGATGATCACCTAATTCCCAATAACTTACTCCAACTCATCATCTGTAAAACCATATAGATGTGAGAATCATACCTGGTAAATACATACCCTGGAGCAAGTGTCTTATTAGGAAATTAGTTTTCTTTTAACAGTACACAGTGAAACTGAAACATTGAAATGTTTCATTGGGGTATCCGGGTATTCCTAGTAATGCCTCTTCCATTATCCAGATTCACAACTGTAACCGTATATTTCTTTGCCATCTCTCCAAATCCCTTTATATGTCTTTAGTCATTACCTTCTGTACACCCCTTTAGGCCAAATGGTTTTTTTCCTTCCCTACCGCTCGGCACCAGCCTATGGTTTGGAGGAAGACTATCCAATAAGCATAACGGGTGTACTGTCCTAATCCTAGGAGCACTCGCAATGCGAGAGAAGGTGAAGATAAAAGACAACCGAATAAACCTTATTCCTATTTCTCCTGAACCAGAATCCATCCCCGAACTGGAACAAGTTCCTTTCGAGTTCGTATATAACCATACGATGGAGAATCCAAATAACTGTGGATCTTCGTAGTGATACGGAGTGTCCTTGATAAATACAAAGGTGAAGTGGGAGTGGTAATGAAATACTTGGTTTGGTCGTGAATAGCAATCGCGGTTTACTTTGCCCTCTTACTAATTCCTTTATTTGTCTTTACATAATACCTTCTGTACACCATCGTTAGGCTAATTGGTTTTCTTCATTCCCTACCGGTCGGCACCTGCCTGTGGTTTGGAAGAAGACTATCCAATTTGCGTAATAGGTGTACTATCTACTAAACCAAGGATTACTCGCAACCTGAGAGAAGGTAAAAGGAAAAGACAACTGAATAGTTCTATTCGTTTTCTTCAGAACCTGAAACCATCCTCGAATAAATTCCTTCGAGTTCGTATATAACCATACGATGGTTTTATCCAATGGAAGTGGACGTTCATAGTAATACGGGGTGTTCTGGATAAAACGGTAAAAGTAGAAGTGGCAATGAGGTATGCAACTCTGACAATCCAAAAGCTAGTGTTTAAGAAGGTTCAGTTAATTTTGGTCACTGAGTCATAGTCAAGGGTCGGGTCATGGCCGCAGCCAAAGAGAGAGAGAAAAGAAACACTCAGCGTGCACTCTAACCTAGATCAGAATGGTTATCAATTTATCTAATCAGGAAACCTCCCACTGTAACGTCAAATTCTCCTCCAAACCTGAAAGAAGAATTAGTCGGGATAACCCGAGGTGTAAACCAACTCATCAGTGGGAATCGGGATCCAACTATCATCGCATGATAACATGACAGTATCCGCTCACGTTATCACACTCCAGAAGGTATGCGCATATCTGGCAAGTTTCAATTTCTTTTGAAACTCCCGATGTGGATTTTTGCCCCATGCTCTTATGACCTTGACGAAGGCCAACATATCATAAGTCACATGTCAAGTTCTACACATCATTATTCAGTTTAATTTGAACCCACCCGTACATACCCTTGACGAAGGCCAAAATAGTAGTACGACTGTCCCAAACCAACACATCTATCTATGCTGCAGAAAAGTAACAAGTAGCTACCATACACTATGCCTTGACGAAGGCCAACATACATAGTATGAATACTAAGTGCTACCTTTCTGAAATAACGGAGAGCTACGAATGGTTTCTGGAGAAAAACCTTTAACGTAATGAACTTGATATCGTTGAAGGAACTGGATAGCATTATAAAAATATAGTGACGAAAACCTTTGATAAAGAGGTCACTCCCGGTGAAGGGATCTCGGCTCTTTCCCCGTAGAATGAGGTGCAGGATATTCCAACTGAATACCACGATGCAAAGAAAAAGTAAACGACTATAGTGAAGTTATTGCCCTGACGCAAACTTCTGTCCAAGGGGTCACTCCCGGTGAAAAGATCCCGGCCCTTGCCTCGTCGACTGAGGTGCTGGATATTCATAACCGAATACCACTGTGCAAAACAAAAGAGAACGCCCTTGCAATAACAACTTTTTGAAAAATTGTTCCAACAACATCAGAATAGGTTTGTTTAGCTTGCATTGATCCGAATCAACGCAGTCCCATCAATTGATCACACCACAAAAGAACAAAAATAATGATGTACGTATATGCCATCCGCATTCGCCGCTGGGTCCCGTCATCTCCCGTTAGGTTACTTAACTAACGACAGAGCGGGGACTGGACTAGCGCGGATGCAAAACATATACAACATCTACTAGTATATATATCAATATATAATATTCGCTCAAGGCGTGATAAAATGCAACATCACAGAAATGTAATAAGCATCACAGAACAATACAGATATCTGGGATCCCCGGGTTTCATAGAGCCGCTACTGAAACCCGACGTTCCCCTGGTCGTGTGGATAGCCTGTGCAATGAAATCCTAGACCCTTAGGGGCGCGGCAAGTTACCCGCCAAAACCTGAAGCGAGGCAGCCCCCTTCAACAACGTGAATGGACCACCCAGCATTTCACGGAATCCGGTAACTTGGGGACCCCTCCTGGGTAAACCTATACCCTCTACGAGTGCGGCGAATAGCCTGCCAATTCTAGAGTAAAGCCCCCTCCGTCTCAATGCTATGAGATGCGGGCTCGTTGCCCTCTAGAAACCGGTTATCCGTGCACCCCTCCGCGGGGTAATCCTAGAACAGAAAGTAAAAATATATACAACAGGTACATCGACCTCAGCCCGGTCGTGCCTCAAAAGAATAATATACAAACAGGCAATGACGGCAGTCCACATGTCGGATGCTCACCCCGCAATATCAAATGTACATATAATACCAAAATTGTACTTCCACTGCATCCAGGCTATCCCCACGACAATCCGCAATATCACAGCACAACACAGAACATCAACGTAAATGTCACGTTCGCAAATCCGTCTAAAAGAGCTATAGCAGTTAGACAGGATTTATCGATCGAATGACATTCACGGTCACAGATATAATGTAAATACTGTGAACAAACTTGTTTAAAACTTTCGATCGACTAAATTTACCGAAGTGGGCCCCAAGCACTACTGTAGCACTCAAAGAAAAATTGGGCCCAAAAAGAATATACCAAAAACCCCATTTTCAACACAGAGACCCACTGAAGAAATTTGGTACAGTGAAGCCACTGTTCGGCTGCGGAACCGTGGCCAAAATGGGGTTTTTGCCGCGGTTCCGCCGCGCTACAGTAACATCATGGTACCAATTTTCTTCAGTGTTTTCAGAAAACCCTGGACACATTTCTGCAATACAACAAATATTTTTTTGACAACTAAAAAATTTCGACAGAAACTGTGACAAGAAACGCAGTTTTTGGAAAATCCGATCGATCGAACTTGTAAACAAGTTAGAGCAAGCTAGACTAGGTTAATGGCGTGGCTCTGATACCATTGTAAGTGCACGGCGGCGCCCCGGCCGTCAATCCGAGGCCAAAATACGGAAACGAAACTTTTACGGAACTTGTAAACCGGCACCACCGCGCACTAAAATCCCGGATCGGGCCATTAACCAAATGCTAGCAAATACGAGAAAGGGTAGAAAGCTATACCGAGCGATCCGTGTCCTTCGGTCTTCGGCCTCCACTCCGATCTCCTCGCGGAATCTACGGTCTTCAGCTCCTCGTCCGAACGGGCACCACATCGCCGGGTTCTTTTACGGGCTCCCACCTCTGGACCGAGGCAACTCGAGCGCGAAGTTGGCGAGTCGACGTGCCCAAGGATGCTGTAGATGAAGTGTAGAATCCATTGTCTCAATTGGGGTTGAAGTTGCCATTTGATGGAGGTGAAGGAATAATGGAGATGAGATTAGGAATTTTGTAGCAAGCATAATATATGTGATGAACATTTTTCTCTCCACCAAAATCAATCATCTCCCCACAAAGTGGCCAGCCAATATATTGGCAAATTGGAGTCAAGGGGGTGAGCACAAGGAAAAGGGGTGAGCATAAGAAAAAGATGAGATGATAATGAGGAATTTTAGTCACACCATTTCCTAATCAACTCACATCACAATTAATGCAAACCATGATGGAAATAAAAGGAATCTAATGATGCTAGAAATATCATAATGCCACCATTTCACAAATAACCCCTCCACAAATGCTAATTTGCAAATTAGCCCCTCCATCGGAAAAATCCGGCCGTGATGGAACAAAGGAAAACTGGCCGAAAAGGAATGCAAACTGGCAACTTCAGAAAACTGATCCCGTAATAAATTACAGGAAAACCCCGCGACTGCATATACATGCCTGCATTTGTATTCCCACTGAATATAAATGCAAAGAGACAAAATCTACACTGTACAATACTAGGATCCGACTTAAACCAAAGCCCGTTAGTATTATCCGTCCGATCATAATCCGTGCAATACCACACGTATAAGATCGAACCCTGCCATATCTCCATACGGCCTCTACAGCGTTTCACCCGAAACTTGAGAAAACGGTCTGTAGGAGACTCTAAAGACTCGTGAATACTTTGGTTGTGGATTTAACCACTAGCACGTCAGAGGTATTAGCCATACGTAACGGGCTACCAGGTATTGACCAAAAGGGACATCGATGAGCGAACTCATCCTGACACCCTACTGAGCCTGTCAGTGACAATATCCGTATAGTCCGGTCCATTCGTCTATGAGCATCGCATGGCGGGCCTAGAGGGTTGGTAAAAGTCAGACCCCCAAAAGCGGTACAAGTCGTGTCGGAGTGTAGCCCAGAACACCCTGAGATATTACTGGAATACCTACCAGTAAATCTCCTGCCTTGGCCAAGGACTTCGTGTAATGGCTCTCCTAGACACAGCGCGACCTCACCCCAATACCGGGAGAGACGAACCCCTGAAGATCCGCTCACTGCCTCCATGTGGCTCGGGACTGTATCCAACTAAAACCTGTTTGCATGTCTCCTTTGAGCGTGGTAGGGTAGTAATCAATGCACAGTGGGAACTCACACGAGACAAATGACGATCTCAGGTCGATGAACTAACCTGTACACATGTCACTAGGGAACTGCCATCTCACGTCAGGTATAAGACCAACTAGCAGGTTCCCGGCGAGTCCTGTCCGGTGTACTGATAACCCGATGAGCACCTGTATATATCTTAGGTGAACCAACTGACACCAGTGGCTTGTGAGACCGGCCACCGCCCCTCGTCGGGGTCTCGACTGTATACACTAGTCTACTCTGGAGTATCGATGCCCTGTCTCAAAACTCCCACGACTAGGGACCTTGTAAGGATGTGCTTATAGACCCCAGCTCCCACGTATATGATCGCCCTCATACTGCTGGCAGTCAAGAAAGAATCCTAGGGGCTCTATCAACGTGCAATAGTGACCTGTAAGGTCACCTAAAATAGTACACGATGATAAAGATAAACCAGATAGCATACCATCATCTTGAGTAAGACTGTTCTACCGGCATAGGTCCTCCCTCAATCATTGCAATCACGTGCCTGTGATCCAATAATTGACTCTGAGGGCACTATATCCAACAGTCCCTGGCCAGGGCTGATTTAAAGATTTACTGGTAAGTGTTATCAGTAGTTTCTCGACCCGTTATGAGTCTCGTATCGGCATGACTTATCGAGTTATTGGGGTCTGACGTTTACCACCCCTAAACTTGATATGCGATATATCAGACGAGGAGACTGGACTGTACGGTAGTATTACTCTCAGGATTTTGCAGGAGTTAGTGTGGGCTTGCTTGCTGATCTTCTGATCTTTCAATACCCGGGTAGCCGTTACATCCAGCTAGAACCGCTGAGGGCTTGTAGGTGCTTGATGTGATCATCATCTTATGCCGGCGTATTGACGAGTCTTTAGAGTCCTACACAGATGTTTTACTGGCTCAGGCAAAACGAAGTAGGAGCACATATGTGATATGTGCGGGACCGAGATTAATACGAGTATGTGATACCGTATTCTATTCTCGCGATATTTGTATCGGTCGGTTATATGTGATATAACCGGGTTATCGAATCAAGTGCTGATTCGATAAGTTGGTACATATTATATTAGTCGGTTATATGTGATATAGCCAGATTATTAAATCAAGTGTTGATTTGATAATTTATTGTATAATTGTATATTTGATATACTAGTTTACATTAACTAATATTAGCCCACTTAAGCATTTATTTTCTCACATGTGCACACTTAATATATATATCAGATATATTAATTGTGTTCTATTTTGTGTCATGGTTGATGATACACACTACATGGGTGTATGAGACTTACACTATACTAATTATAATGTAGGGTTTAAATATTTAAAGTAAATCCAAATTAGTGGATAATTACTCACATGCATGAAACTTGTAAAAGCTTGTGGATGCATTGACTTCGTCCACTCATTTTGTTTTAATTAAGATATTTATTAACATAACCATTATAATTTAGCCTTGGTTATGTCTCTACATGAGTTAGTATATGATACAAACTCATCCATGATTGCCATTCACCCTCACAACATTATCTCACTTCATCTTCTTCTTCAAAACTCAAGAGCTCCTTAGGTTTTGTTCAAGTGAGAAATAAAAGTGAGAAAATTAATTCTAAAGTGAGCTAAAATCCTACTTCATCATCCTCTACTAGATGAGCACTTTAGTATAGGGTCTTAGCTTCACTAATCTATCATTGGTGAAGCAGTAGCTTGAGTTAGTGTCTCCTTGACGTAGATCATCTTCGGCCTCGAAGACTTCAAGCAAGTTCATTTCTTTCACCTTGAGAAGCTATGCAAGAGTCCAGGAGTTCCATGATCGCAGCGAAGGGACTACTACAAGGAGTTATTGAAGTGAAGGACCGGTCTACAAAGGTTGTATTCCGTTATCACTTAGAAGTAAAGTAGTTTACTTTATGTTTCGTATGATTCTCTAGTTAACGATTCTAGTTTAGGGTTCTTTAAAACGGCAAATTTTTGAAAATGGAATGGACGATACCTCCCAAAACCTTGCTGTCATTCATAGGAACCCTACAGTGGTATCAGAGCTTAGCTAGAGAATTATACGGATTGTGTAGGATTACGAAACCGAAACTACTCTGAAACTTAAAACATCAAAACCTGCGTTCTGTCGATTTTTAATTGAGCTCTAAAAATTTTTCAAACAACTGCAGAATGACATATGGGAGATTATATGAACACAGAAGAAGTTTGAACCCAAACGGCCGGATTTTAGCCGACCACATACAAGCAAAATCCGAGCAGGCCGGCCCTGTAGGGGTATTCTGGGTTCAAAATTTTTTTTGTGGTCTGGTCTCTGGGTTTTGGTGTTTCAGGTGTTGTTTGTTTTTGCTAATTTTTCATGTGATGTTAACTTACCGCAAAGGCTACTCGGAGTGTTTCATAGTCGTAATTCTAATTGTTTTTCGGGTTACTTTAGACGGTGTTAAAAAGTTCGAACGGATATCAAATACCCATTTTAACCCTTGCCGGAAATTTCCTAGTGTTGGATTTTTCCTTAGTCTAAAACTTTCAGAAAATCATGCAAGCGACACTATGGACCCTCCAGAAGAACGAAATCTTAACTCGATTATGTGACCGTCAGAACTTCCACTAAACTCTAGGGTTTGTGCTAGTTCAACGGTGTCACATGTGAGGCATTGGTTGACCTTTCTATGACTGGTTCATAGGAGCTGTGGCATGTTCTTGGACTTTTTGAACTACGCTCAAGTGTTGAGCTTTTAGGGTAATTTTGGGTGTTTGTTGATTCGATCGGAATGTTTAATATCGTCTAGCTTTTTCTACGATCGTAAGTGTAATATGTGGTGTATCGCCGGTTTCGTTGGTATATGTCAACGACAATTAGGATACGCATATTTACTTACGTTGATGACATGTGATGTTATGTGTTGATGTACATGTTATATTGGATCGTCGTGTTTTGAATAGCCGGGGGTTTTATGTGAGATGAGAGTTTTTATTTTCATTCATGTAAAATTCATTGTATGTAATATTCTTTTATTGGGGCACTTCGGGGTTGAGGATGATATCTCCATTATTGTATATTATTTGCTTTTCCGCATTAGGATAGACCCAAGGAGGGGAGCACAAGTAACCGGGTTCTAGAGTCCAGTGGGAGACCAACTCGAGAAGTCGAGTCCGGGTCTTCTAACTCTAGAATTGGTAGGGTTGCTTGCCACTCTCGTTGGGGTCTAGGGATATGGGTTTGGCTATTCATCGCGACCGTGGAATCCGTGTTTTATACAGGCTAAAAATAAAACACGGACCTCCTAGTATATCCAATATTTCATATGTTTCTTCTGCTGCTTTGTGATGTGATCACTGTGGATTCTGGTACGAATGGATATACATTATATATGAGATATATAGTAGACGTTGCTTATGTTTTACACCCGCGCTAGTCCCGCCTCGCTATGCCGTTAGTTAAGTAACCTAACGGTGCATAACGGGACACTATGGCGAATGCGGATGGCATAAGCATACGTTGTATTTTCGTTTCTTCTGTGATGCTCAGGAAGAATAAATGATGGGACCTCATTAATGTGATTAATGAAAGAAAAGAAACCTAAAAGATGTTGTAGAATTAAATTTTCAAAAAGGGTGGCTCTAGTTTTTGTTTTGCATAGCGGTATTCCTTGTAGAATATCCAGCACCTTATTCGATAAGGAAAGAGCCGAGATCCCTTCACTGGGAGTGACCTCTTTAGCGAAACTAGCAAATGCTACAACTCACTCGGTTTTGTTTTTGATTGCTTCTATAGTTCTTGTTTTGCATAGCTGTATTTTTGAAATATCCTGCACCTTATTCGATAAGGAAAGAGCCGAGATCCCTTTACCGGGAGTGACCTCTTTAGAGAAACTAGTAAAAGCCTAAAAAACACTCCTTTTCAAAAATCACACGATTCTACAACGACATCAAGTTCATTACGCTCATGGTTTTTCTTAAAAACCTGCGTAGCCCTCCGTCCTTTTAGATAAGTGCTATTTTAGTATTCGTGCTACGGTTGTTTGGCATGCGTCAAGGCGTAGTATACAGTAGCTGATTAGTACTTATCTGTAGCATAAGATGCGATTGTATTAGGGTATTCGTATGGCGTTGTTTGGCCTGCGTCAAGGGTCGTGCGGGTGGGTATAATTCAATCAGGAAATGACGGGTTGAACTTGACTAGCGGACTATGGGTTGTTTGGCCTGCGTCAAGGTCATAGCACGCTAGGGGCAAAATATTATCGGGAATTTCAAGTGTTGAAATTTGCAATGAGATTGCATACCTTCTATGAGATTGTTGGATCCCGATACCCACTGCGAATAAGAGTTACTCCTGTGAGAGTCTTGCACTATTACAATTATCCGATCAAGTATGTGTCTAGAAAGATGTTTACGGGGTTATGTCTCTGGGCAAACGAGGTTTATTTTAATTAGGTCCGTGCGAAAGCACGGGGAAGTTCCCTCAAAGTACTATCACTGGCCTGGCTGAAAGATTGGCAAACTTGTAAGGTGTAATTAATCCCGTCTAGTCTTTCCTTTTAGGGTTTGAAGGAAGATTTGATAAAAACAGTGGGAGCCATCATGATTAGATAAAATAATAACCAATATGATCTTGCAAGAGCATACACTAAAGTGTTTTCTTCTCTCTCTCTCTCCAGGTAGCGACCGTGTCACGTCTTAATCAAGATAATAATATGGATGTATTGACCGAACCCGCTTGTTATACTGAGCATGGGAACGTTGGTCACGCTCCAACATATAATTGTTATAAGTCCGAGCAGGGAATAGGGACGTATCCAGATTCCCAAGCCGCCCAAACGAAGAATAAGCATGTTGATGCATCTTCTTCGGGTGTGTTAGTTATTGAGAACTGTTTCTCGGTTCACTCTACATCCTGGGTATTAGATACCGGATCGGGATCCCACATATGTAATATGTTACATGGGCTAAGGAAAGGTAGAGAACTGGGAATGAGTGATCATTCCGTAAGAGTAGGGAGTGGTGCAAATGTTGCAGCCAAAGCAGTTGGCGAATATCACCTTGTATTACCAAATGGTAATACATTGATTCTGAACGAATGCTATTACATTCCGACCCTGATATGCAACCTTATATCAGTTTCTTTATTAAGTAAAGATGGATATAATTTTGTAGTACATGTTAATATTATGAACATCTTCCTGAATCAAAAGTTGATTGGATCAGGCTCGTTAAATAACGGCATATACATTCTAAATCAAACCACAGTTCTTAATGTACAAAACACACACAAGAGGAAGAGTTCAGAAATGAACGAATCCTTCTTGTGGCATTGTAGACTAGGTCATATCAATGCGACACGACTGGCTAAGTTGCATAAGGATGGATATTTGAATCCGTTCGAATTTTCATCTTATGACACTTGCCAATCATGTCTCAAAGGCAAGATGACCAAAACTCCGTTTACAGGACACGGAGAAAGAGCTAGTGAGCTCTTGGGACTGATACATAGTGATGTATGTGGTCCTATGTCTACACATGCCAGGAATGGTTCTTCTTACTTCATTACATTCACTGACGATCTCTCAAGATTCGGACATGTGTTCCTGATGAAACACAAGTCTGAAACTTTTGAGAAATTCAAAGAATATAAATCCGAAGTCAAGAACCAAACGGGTAAAAGTATTAAAATCCTAAGATCTGATCGAGGAGGATAATACTTGAGCATGGAATTCCATGATTATCCAAAAGAGAATGGGATTCTCTCTCAGCTTACTCCTCCGTATACACCACAACACAACGGTGTATCGGAGCAGAGAAATCGCACCCTATTAGATATGGTGTGCTCTATGAGGAGCACCGCTGAGTTACCTATTTCCTTTTGGGGATATGCACTGGAGACAGCTGCAGATCTACTGAATAAGGTTCCTACCAAATCTGTGCCAACCACTCCATATGAGATATGGAAAGGAAAGAGACCATATCTTAATTATATTAAGATATGGGGTTTTCCGGCATATGTGAAAACACAAAATCCGGACAAGCTCGAGGCAAGGTCAGTTCTGTGTAAGTTTATAGGATACCCCAAACATTCGCGAGGGTATATCTTCTACCATTCCGAGGAACAAAAGGTGTTTGTTTCTCGACATGCCACCTTTTTAGAAATGGGTTTTCTTATAAAACAAATTAGTGGCAAGGAGGTAGAACTGGAAGAAATTCCAGCTATACACACTACGACAGAAGATTTGGTAGAACCAGAGTATTCGATAGCTCCCAACAAATCTCAGCCTCTCCGCCGATCTAGTAGGGTTCCTCATCCACATGAGTGATACTACGGTTTTCTCATTGATGGTGGAAACGAGGATTGCATCATGGTGGATGATGATCCAACTAGCTTCGAGCAGACCATCACGAGTGGGGACTCAGTGAAGTGGCTGGATGCAATGCGATCTGAGATGGAATCCATGTACACCAACAAAGTATGGACTTTGGAAGTTGCTCCTGAAGGAGGAAAACCCATTGGGAGAAAATGGATCTTTAAGAAGAAACTTGGTGCAGATGGAAAAGTTGAGACTTTCAAAGCTAGACTTGTTGCAAAGGGTTTTTGTCAACGACCAGGTGTGGATTATGACAAAACCTTTTCTCCAGTGGCTATGCTTAAATCCATCCGGATCCTACTTGCCATCGCTGCATACCATGAATACGAAATCTGGCAAATGGATGTTAAGACCGCCTTTCTAAATGGTGATTTGGAAGAGTGCGTGTACATGACTCAGCCAGAGGGCTTCGTAGACAGTGGGAGCAGCGGAAAGGTGTGCAAGCTGCTTAAATCCATCTACGGGTTAAAGAAGGCATCGCAGAGTTGGAACATCTGTTTTGATGTCATTGCCAAAGAGTTTGACTTCGTAAAAAACGTAGATGAACCTTGTATATACAAGAAGGTGGCAGAGAGTAAGGTTGACTTTCTCATACTGTACGTGGATGACATACTCTTGATAGGAAACGATATTCCTATGCTGCAATCGGTCAAGCTCTTCTTATCACAAAGATTCTTAATGAAAGATCTAGGTGATGCCTCCTACATCTTGGGGATTAAGATCTATAGAGATAGATCTAAACGGATACTGGGATTGTCCCAATCCAGGTACATTGACACCATACTAAAGAGGTTTAGTATGGAAGAATCCAAGCATGAGTTTTTACCCACGATCTCAAGACCCACTCTCTCCAAAGAGATGTCTCCCAAGACTAATTTGGAGAGAGCTCGCACGCAAGGGATACCCTATGCTTCGGCAGTAGGCTCTATCATATACGCGATGCTATGTAACAGACTCGATGTAACATACTCACTAAGTGTAGTAAGTAGGTATCAAGCAGATCCTGAAGAGAGTCAATGGCCAGCTGTGAAGAGCATTCTCAAGTACTTGAGAAGGACTAAAGAGATGCTCTTGGTGTATGGTAATGGAGAACTCCAAGTGGAGTCCTTTAGCGATTCGAGCTTCCAGAGTAATAAGGACGACTCGAAGTCGCACTCGGGATTTGTCTTTACCATTAATAGAGGGGCGGTATGCTGGAAGAGTTCCAAGAAGGAAACCGTGGCAGACTCGACGATGGAGGCTGAATACATCGCTGCCAACGATGCTGCTAAAGAGGCTATCTGAATGAAGAAGTTCATAACTGAACTTGGAGTGGTTCCATCCATTAAGTATCCAATACCTTTGTATTGTGATAACAATGGAGCGGTGGCTTTGGCCAAGGAACCCAGGTCCCATCAGCGATCCAGGCATATTCTGAGGCGGTATCACCTGATCCGGGAGATAGTTGATCGACGGGAGATCGAGGTCAGGAGAGTTGACATGAAGAACAACACAGCGGATCCACTCACGAATGCCATTCCCCAGATACAGTTCGAGAGACTCTTCGGGATGTTGGGTATGAGATACTACAGCAGCTGGCCCTAGTGCAAGTGGGGGATTGTTAGTTGTATGTATGCCCTAGAGACCATTATTGTACATATGATGTATATTATATTGGATGCTTGGACATATATATAGAGGAATTTCTTGCTCGAAATGATAGTATGCTATCTGGTTACTCTTTATCTTAACATGTATACTTGTCTCTTGATACTGTCTTATGGTTACATGTTGGTAAAGCTCTTAGGATGTGTACTTGACTACCAGGATTATGATGCAGATCATACTAGTGGGGCCATGGTAGTCCATAAGTTCATCCTTTAATGTTCCTAGTCGTGGGTGTATCGAGATGGGGCATCGATATACCAGAGTAGACTAGCGTATACGCTTCTCGACCCATTTGATGGGCGATGGATGATCCCATATCCATTGGTGTTTAACATGAAAGATGGTATATGGGTGCTCAGTGGAGACTGAGTACACTGGACGGACTCACTGAGAACTCCTAGTTGGTATTATTCCTATCGTTAGATAGCAGTTCTCTGGTGACACTGGTACAAGTTAGTCTGTAGACCCGAGTTCGTCATAGAGTCTTATGTGATTCCCACTATGCTTTGATTTCCACCTTACCACATTCAAGAGGACATGCAAAACGGTGGTTTTTGGGTACAGTCCCGAGTCATATGGAGGTAATGAGTGATAGGAGGGGTTTCGTCTCTCCCGGTATTTAGGGTTGATATTGCGCTGTCCTCGATTGGCCATAACAGGGAAGTCCCTGGCCAGGGTTGATTTAGAGATTTACTGGTAAGTGTTATCAGTAGTTTCTTAACCCGTTATGAGCCTCATATTGGCATGACTTGTCGAGTTATTGGGGTCTGACGTTTACCACCCTAGATTTGATATGTGACATATCAGACGAGGAGACCGGACTGTACGGTAGTGTTACTGTCAGGCTTTTGCAGGAGTTAGAGTAGGCTTGATTGCTGATCTTTTGATCGTTCAATACTCGGATAGCCGTTACGTCCAGCTAGTACCGCTGACGGCTTGTGGGTACTTGATGTGATCATTACCTCCTGCCGGCGTATTGATGAGTCTTTTGAGTCATACACAGAGGTTTTACTGGCTCAGGAAAATCGAAGTAGGAGCACATATGTGATATGTGCGGGACCGAGATTAATACGAGTATGTGATACCGTATTCTATTCTCTCGATATTTGTATCGGTCGGTTATATGTGATATAGCCTTGTTATCGAATCAAGTGTTGATTCGATAAGTAGGTACATATTATATTAGTCGGTTATATGTGATGTAGCCGGATAATTAAATCAAGTGTTGATTTGATAATTTAGTGTATAATTGTATATTTGATATACTAGTTTATATTAACTAATATTAGCTCACTTAAGCATTTATTTTCTCACATGTGCACACTTAATATATATATGAGATATATATTAATTGTGTTCTATTTTGTATCATGGTTGATGATACACACTACATGGGTGTATGAGAATTACACCATACTAATTATAATGTAGGGTTTAAATATTTAAAGTAAATCCAAATTAGCGGATAATTACTCACATGCATGAAGTTTGTAGAAGCTTGTGGATGCATTGACTTTGTCAACTCATTTTGTTTTACTTAATGTTGGATATGTATGCCCTAAAAGCCATTATTGTATAGTACTAGTTTGTATAATACATTTTGGATGCTTGGGATATATAAACGGGTTTACGACTGTCTTGCTCAATATAGTAGTATGCTACTTGGTTTGTTTCTATCTTAATATGTGTATATGTTTCTTTTAACATATCGCTAATACATATTGATGGAGCCCTTAGGATCTTTGCTTGACTACCGACGTTGTGATGGCGATCACACCAGTGGGGGCTGGGTAGTCTACAAGCACATCCTTATTTGGTCTCTAGTCGTAGGATTATCGAGACAGGGCATCGATACTCCAGAGTAGACTGGTGCATACACTTCTCGTCCCAGCAGGGGACATGGTTTGTCCCACAGCCATCAGTACGTCGTACTGGAGATAGTATGCAGGTGCTCGTTAGGTTACGAGTACACTGGACAGGGCTCATCGGGAACTGTTGGTTGGTATTATACCTATCAACAGTTAATAGATCCCAGGTGACATGAGTACAGCTTAGTCCGTTGACTTGACACTGTCACTTCGCCTCAAGTGTGTTCCCACTGTTCTTAGATTACTACCCTACCACGGCTCTATTGAGTCATGCAGACAGGTAGTAGTTGGGTGCAGTCCCGAAGCACTTGGAGGCAGTGACGGTTAGATAGGATTCGTCTCTCCCGGTATTGGGAGTTGATATCGCGCTGTGTCTAGGAGAGCCATTACACATAGTCGTCCCTGGCCAGGGCAAGCGAGATTTACTGGTAGTGTTTCCAGTAGTTTCTCAGGGTGTTCTGGGCTATAGTCCGACACGACTTGTACCGCTATTAGGGGTCTGACGTTTGCCACCCTCCTAGGCCCGACATGCGATACTCTCAGACGAACAGACCGGACTGTACGGAGATTGTCATATGCAGGCTCAGTAGGAGTTCGGATGGGTTCGCCTCATCGGTCTTCTTATCGGCATCTACCATGGGACCGTTACGTACAGCTAGTACCGCTTGCGGCCTGTGGTTAAACCCACTGCCAGCGTAGTGTCGAGCCTTTAGAGTCCCACACAGAGGGTTATTCGCCTTTGGGCAAAACAGAGTAGAGGTCGCATGGTTTTGCGACGGGGTTCGTTCACATTCGCGAACTTGTGCACGTTTGGTGTCCGGGCAGTTATTACTAGCGCGCTTTCGTTTAAGCCAGATCCTAGTATTTGTTTTGGGATTGGTTTTATCTCATTGTATTCTTGTTCCTCGGAACACGGATGCGGGTGTGTATGCACAGTTGACAGAGGCAGAGGATTCTCATTAGGGTTGTTGACCGTTGACTTTTTCCAAACCCTAATGAGAATGAGAAATATGATTAATGATATTAATTAAAGATAATTGTGCTATGGTTAGATTGATCATTTGACTTATGTTGACTTTTTGAATTTGGTTGACCGGTTGACTTATGTTGACAATTTGACCATCATCATTTCACATGAAAGATGCTAATTGATTCTTGCAAAATTCATTTAATGTGAAATGATAATGGTCATTCCAAATGAACCATCACAATTTCTTTAATCATTATTATTATTTCATAATTCTCTAATATTTGAGCATGGTTGTAGAATTCTACTCTCATTCTCTCTTGCTCTTTCTCTCTCATGTTCTTGAGCTCTCCCTCTTCCTCTCAAAGCTTTAATCTTTCATGTGTTGAAAATCAAAAGCTCTTGAGACAAAACCACAAAACATCTCTCTACTCTTTCTAGGGTTCTTTGTCTAGCAAACCAAGCACTCTAGTTACCTCCTGGTTGAGGTAGGAACTCAAGGTAGAGGCCCTCGGGTGGATCTATCTTCGGCAAAGGGATGACGACGAGGAGGAGCCGTCTACGCCACTACAAGGAGCAAGCAAGAAGGTGAACCACAACAAGAAGAGAAGGAGTTCAAGATCTAGGTATAACCATTCTGCATAGTAGCTAGAACTTGTACTTAGTATGTTAGTTTTTGTTTAGCAAAGATCCTTTATGGATGGTCCATATTAACTTGTGAGAAAATTTTGATTTTTACCTATTCCGCCTCCCCGAAAGAACCGGGGTGGGTAACGTAGACCTAACAGTGGTATCAGAGACTAGCTAAACAACAACTAACTGTTAGCAAAGTGTTTAGAACTTCGATCCGAGAAAAAATCGTGAAACGTGTCTAAATTCCATACTTTCTGCCGATTTTTAAAACAGCTCTAAAAATATTTTCACATACCTTAAAAATCGGTGCAGGTTTTTTAGGAACAGCCAGGAAAAATGAGCCCACGACCGGGTCAATGCGCCGCGGAAGCGCGGCGAAACCACGCGTTTCGCCGCGGATTCGCGGCCGAGTTGACTCGGCCGCGACTCGGGTTTCCTGGAATTTGTTCAGTGTGGTGTTTTGGGATTTTTAAGATGTTTTGTTTCTGCCCATATTTTCCAGAGAACAGTGTTATGTTTGGGGTAGTTACAAATTGGTATTTTTGATCGAAGTTATATAAACTTTAGCTATTTGGCTATATCTGTGATGTGATATATGCACTGAACGTCGACTAATCGCTATACGTCGATTAGTGGGGGTTGTGCATATCTATGATCTGTAATGTTGTTGGATTGTATATATGAACTTGTTGGATTGTCGCGGATGAGTTGCCGGGGTTTTGTGAGATGAGAGTTTCTTTATCTTTCATTTGATGTAATATGTAAATTGATATAATATTATTTTTATGGCCGCACATCCGGGATGAGGTTGTAGTCGCCATTGTATATTATTTCTTTTACTGTTTTTGCTCCTAGGATAGACCCAAGGTGGGGTGCACAAACTACCGGGTACTTTGAAGTGTCCAGTGGCCTACTCACGTTGTTGAGGGAGGTTGCTTCACTTCGGGTACTTGGAGGGTAGTTTGCCGCACCCGTAGGGGTCGAGGGTGGGGTTTGGCTATTCATCGCGACCGTGTAATCCGTCTTTCGTCATAGGCTCGAATGAAACGTGGATTCCTAGCATACCCAATCTGTTCATCTGTGATCTGGAATGGCTATCATTACATCTGACGAATGTATATATCTATATATGATATCTAGTAGGCGTTGCTTATGTTTTGCATCCGCGCTAGTCCAGACCCCGCTCTGTCGTTAGTTAAGTAACCTAACGGGTGATGACGGGGCCCCATGGCGAATGTGGATGGCATAAGCGTACGTCATATTTTCGTTGTTTTCTGCAATGGTAGGATTAATTGATTGTTAGTGTATATACTCTAGGGGCCATTATTGTATCAAACTGGCTTGTATATTACTTAATGGAAGCTTGGGATATTTACAGTTATATTAACAGTCTTGCTAAACATGGTAGTATGCTACTTGGTTTATATTTATCTTAATATGTGTGTACGTATTGATAGAGCTCTTAGGATCTTGCTTGACTACCAGCGTTGTGATAGCAATCACACTAGTGGGGGCTGGGTAGTCTACAAGCACATCCTTTTCAAGGTCCCTAGTCGTAGGATTATCGAGACAGGGTATCGATACTCCAGAGTAGACTACTGTGTACGCTTCTCTTCCCAGTTGGGGAGATGGTCTGTCCCACAGCCATCAGTACGTCATACTGGAGATAGTATACAGGTGCTCGTTAGGTTACGGGTACACCGAACAGGACTCGCAGGGAACTGTTGGTTGGTATTATACCCGTCGTCAGTTAACAGTTCCCAGGTGACATGAGTACAGCATAGTCCGCAGACTTGACACTGCTACTTCGCCTCGAGTGTGTTCCCACTGTTCTTAGATTGCTACCCTACCATGGCTCAAAGGAGTCGTGCAAACAGGTAGCAGTTGGGTGCAGTCCCGAAGTACTTGGAGGCAGTGGCGGTTAGACAGGATTCGTCTCTCCCAGTATTGGGAGTTGATATCGCGCTGTGTCTGGAGAGCCATTACGCAAAGTCCCTGGCCAAGACAAGCGAGATTTACTAGTAGGTTTTCCAGTAGTTTCTCATGGTGTAATGGGCTTCGCTCCGACACGACTTATACCACTTTTATGGGACTGACGCTTGCCGCCCCCTAGGCCCGATATGCGATAGTCCTAGACGAACAGACCGGACTGTACGGAGATTGTCACATCAGGTTCAGTAGGAGTTCGGATGGGTTTCCTCATCGGCCTTCTTATCGACATCTACCTGGGGACCGTTACGTACAGCTAGTGCCGCTTGCGGTCTGTGGTTAAACCCACTGCCAGTGTAGTAGTCGATTCATTAGAGTCCCACACAGAGAGTTTCCCTGCTTCGGGCGAAACGATATAGAGTTCGTATGGTTTTACGACAGGGTTCGGACATGCGCGTGCATTTATGCACGTACGACGTTCGGACAGTTTTTACCAGCGGGCTTTGGTTTAAGCCAGATTCTAGTATCGGATTATTGGATTTATACAGTCTAAAGTATTTCCGTGTTTTCACGGATAGGAGGGGCGTTCTCGTAATTTGTCGAGAAGCTTCTAGAAGTTTGATGACATAGAGGCTAAGGTGGCATTTGCATTAATGGATTAGTGACTCATGAGATGAATCATTCAAATGAGTTAATGAAGCATTTATTGCTTAATGACTCACTTGATGATTCATTGCATATATTAAATGAAGCATGGTTGTTAATATCATTTAATTGATTTATTTGATATTCTTTATGCTTCATCATATATTGGAAATGAGAAATAATTCATAGGATACTCACTCTCACCTTCTCTCTCCTCAAGCTCTCTCTCTTCAAACCCTAACCCTAATCTCTTATGTGTTGAGATCAAGGGTTAGCAAAACTTATTAATCCCTAATCCTACTCTATATTCCTTAGGTTGCTTTGATTAGCACTTTGAGTAACCTAGTTACCTCAAGTTAGAGGTCAAGCTTGGAGTAGTAGCTCTCGGGTGGATCTTCTATCACAAAGAGGAGGCCGACGAGGATGTAAGTGCACGGCGGCGCCCCGGCTGTCAATCCGACGCCGGAATCCGGAAGCGGAGATTTACAATAACTTTTCAACCGGCACCACCGTGCACTATAAACCCGGATCGTGCCATTAAACTAGTCCTAGCTAACTACAAGATGGGAAGAGAGATATACCGAGTGATCCGAGTCCTCCGGTCTTCTCGTTGTCGTCCCGATCTTTCGCGGAATGTCCGGTCTCCACCTCCTCGCCGGAAGGGCACCACGTCGCCGGCTTCTTTTACGGGTTCCCACCTCTAGACCAAGGCAACTCGGGCATGAAGTTGGCGAGCCGACGTGCCCAAGGTTTGCTGTAGAATAGTGTAGTGAGCTATGTCTCATTTGGGGTAGTGAATGTTGCCTTTTAGTGGAGGAAATGATGTATGAACTTTTGTGGAGGAACTTGGGGATTTTTGGAGCAACAAGAGAACAAAAAATTCCCCACCAAAAAAATGGGCAGCCCCCTCATGAGCTTGGCCGGCCACACCAAAAAGGAGAGGAGAGGAATAATACCAAGGGGGGTGGATCAAATGATACAAGAGAGAGAGAGGAAAAAGATCATGATCAAGCATGATAACAAGCTAAATCCAACACACCACCACAACCATCATGATACCACAAGTCAAAGCACGATGACTAAAGAAAGTCAAGCAATGATGGATTAATCAAGTCAATGGATGGTGCACCCATCATGAAAACCATCATGATGCAACAATATGCAAATAACACCCTCTACAAATACTTATTTGCACGAATGCAAATAAGCACCCCTCCACCAATCTTCGGCCAATGAAAGATACAAAGAAATATGGCTGAAACGGAAAACAAACTGGAAACTCCAAAAACTGATCCCGTAATAAATTACAGGAAAACCCCGCTACTGTGCATACACACCCGCATTTGTATTCCGATCGAATACAAATGCAATGAGACAAAATCTACACTGTACTATACTAGGATCCGGCTTAAACCAAAGCCGGCTAGTATTATCCGTCCGATCCTGATCCGTGCAATACCGCACGTATCTGATCGAACCCTGCCATATATCCATACGGCCTCTAGTACTAACCGTCCGATCCTGATGCGTGCAATATAGCATGTATCTGATCGAACCCTGCCATATCTCCATACGGCCTCTACAGCGTTTCGCCCGAAACTTGAGCAACTGAATGTGGGGGACTCTAAAGACTCGTCAATACCTTGGTTGTGGATTTAACCAGTAGCACGTCAGAGGTATAAGCCAATACGTGATGGGCTACCAGGTATTGACCAAAAGGGACGTCGATGAGCGAACTCATCCTGACACCCTACTGAGCCTGTCAGTGACAATATCCGTACAGTCCGGTCCGTTCGTCTATGAGCATCGCATGGCGGGCCTAGGGGGTTGGTAAAAGTCAGACCCCCAAAAGCGGTACAAGTCGTGTCAGAGATCAGCCCAGAACACCCTGAGATACTATTGGAATACCTACCAGTAAATCTCCTGCCTTGGCCAAGGACTTTTCATGTTCTGGCTCTCCTAGACACAACGCGACCTCACCCCCAATACCGGGAGAGAAGAACCCCCGAAGATCCGCTCACTGTCTCCATGTGGCTCGGGACTGTACCCAACTAAAACCTGTTTGTACGTCTCCTTTGAGCATGGTCGGGTAGTAATCAAAGTACAGTGGGAACTCACACGAGACAAATGACGATCCTCAGGTCGATGAACTAACCTGTACACATGTCACCAGGGAATTGCTATCTGACGTTAGGTATAAGACCAACTAGCATGTTCTCGGCGAGTCATGTCCGGTGTACTCATAACCCAATGAGCACCTGTATACATCTTAGGTGAACCAACTGACACCAGTGGCTTGTGAGATCGGCCACCGCCCCTCGTCGGGGTCTCGACTGTATACACTAGTCTACTCTGGAGTATCGATGCCCTGTCTCGAAACTCCCACGACTAGGGACCTTTTAAGGATGTGCTTATAGACTACCAGCTCCCACGTATATGATCGCTCTCATACTGCTGGCAGTCAAGCTTGAATCCTAGGGGCTCTATCAACGTGTAATAGCGACCTGTCAGGTCACCTAAAGCAGTACACGATGAAAAAGGTAAACCAGATAGCATACTATCATCTTGAGTAAGACTGTCCTACCGGGATAGGTCCTCCCTCAACCATTGCAATCACGTGCCTGTGATCCAATAATTGACTCTGAGGGCACTATCTCCAACAATCTCCCACTTGCACTCAAAGCTAATTATTGCGATGTCACATACTCACAATCCGTGTGATACCGAACACCCAACTCCTCTACTCGTCAGTCTCACAAAGCTCGTTTGCGAAACTATTGCGTTCGAGGAATAGCTTCAGTGAGTGGATCCGCTTTGATGTTTCTTTCTATGTCTCTCTATATCTCAAGTTCGCGGAGAAAGCCATCTCCCGAAATGAGCAATACCTGTCTTAGAATGTGTTTGGATGTCTGATGGGACCTAGCCCATAAATAAACTCCAAATCCAAACTTCTTACACTGTATCGTCAACTGAACTTAATAAGTATCCTGCGCCATGCCTCCCTCAGTATTGCCTTGGACAACCTGTCCAAAATACTGCCCCTCGTCAGAAGGAAAACTATAACTCTGACAACCTCCCTGTCGTCCAAGTCACCTTGGAAGCCTGGAATGATAACTGTCTCCCGAATGAGTCTGTCGTTATCATATCCCTAGAATATCCTCTTATGTTCTAAAACTGCTTCCGACTGTTTCTCCAGGATTGGATTAATATCAACTTATTGCATCTACTGCAAGATCAACATCTGGTGTGGTACTTGACATCTTATGATTGATTCAATTGCCTAAGAAAGTGATCTGCCAATCATGCACATCCCTCTCCCCTTTAGTCTGTAAGACACCTTTAGAGAGGGTGACTCCATCACCTGCAGGTACACTACCGTGCCAGGAGTCGTCCATTCTAAATACTCTTAGAATGCTGTCTAAGTACCCTTAATTGGGAAACCACCCAAATCTAGATCTAAAACCATAGATCTAGTAACCAGTATGTCTGATATAATGTCCAAGTACCATGTAGAGAAACTACTGTGTGACGACCAAAGTATAACCGATCGTAGTATAGGAATATCACTTCCTACTCTGTGTATGTCATCCAAATAACAGGACATCACACCCTACTACCTTCTTAACAGATCCATCCTCTATTCTGATGAAGTCAAACCTATGACTGTCACGTCAGAAATAGATGATCTATCTCCGCTATATCTGCTTTAGTCTATAAATAGACATAAGCCACCTGTCCACCAATGCTTTCGCTGCTCCCACTGACTACGACAACCTTCTGGCAGAGTCATATAGACGTACACTTCTAAAGCTAGTTTAGAACGACGCTATACTCATCCTCCTGCCGGGTCTCACAGTCTGGAACAACAGCAATGGTAAGTCTGGGTAAACAAGTGTAAGTCTACGGTAGCGCCCCGGCAGTCTACAGACGCCAAATGCGGAACAAAAAACTTTTAACTGGCGCTATCGTATACTTTAACCCGGATATGCCATTATTGCTAAACTAACAAACTGTAAAGAGAGTAGAAAGGTTATACCGAACGATCCGAGTCCTTCGTTCTTCAACCATCACCCCACGCTCCGTTGCGGCTACTCCGATCTCGTCGATCTCCGATCTGCTCGTCCAGGTGGCACCACGTCATCGATTCTTTAAACGGGCTCCCGCCTCTGACTCGAGGCAACTCGGTCGTCAAGTTTGCTAAAAAGAGACGACCAAGAATGATGTAGAGAATGAATAGATTACTTTGTCTCACTTCGTCCAAAGCCGTGGACGATCGGTAAATGAAGTTGCCATTTTTATCGGGTGATGGAATGAAAGAGGCTATGAAATTTCCATGCACCATAAACCATAGTCTTTTTACCAAAAATGAAATCAATCTCTCTCTCTCTCTCTCTCAAAGGGTGACCGGCTAATATATGTAGAAGGAGGAGAGTGAGTGTAGGAGCAAAGGGGGTGAGTGTAAGCAAAAAGATCTAAAGCAAATATCCTTAAGTAAACAAGAAACATTAAAGCTTAAAGCATGAGTCATTATACACCTCATCAAGACATTAATGACTCCATTAATGCACTAATGACTCACCAAGCCAAGTCACCCTCTCTAGAACCTTCTAGAAGCATGACACACCCTCATCCAAGAAAAGATAAATCCGTCTTTAACCGAATGTTAAAAGACGGCTGATAGAAAACTGGAAACTGGCAACTTCCAAAAGTGATCCTGAAACGACTTTCAGGATAACCCCGTAACTGTATAAATATACCCGCATTTGTATTACGACCGAATACAAATGCAACTGAGACAAAGATATTATATCTACTCAATATAATACTCAGATCCGGCTTAAACCAAAGCCGACCAGTATCATCTGCCCGAAATCTGACACGTGCGTAAACGCACGTGCATTTTCCGAACCCTGCCATAAAACCATAAGGCCTCTACAACGTTTCGCCCGAACTTAGGAAACTGTCTGTGTGGGACTCTAATGACTCGTCAGTACCCTGGCAGTGGGTTTAACCACAAACTGTCAGCGGCACTAGCAATGCGTAACGGCTGCCCATGGACTGACCTTAAGGGATGCCGATGAGCGAACTCATCCGGAAACCCTACTGAGCCTAACAGTGACAATGTATATGTTAGTGTATATGCCCTGGAGGCCATTACTGTATCATACTAGTTTGTATATTACTTAATGGAAGCTTGGGATATTCACCTTGTATAAACAATCTTGCTCAATATAGTAGTATGCTACTTGGTTTGTTTCTACTTCAATGTGTGTATGTGTTTATTTTGCGATATCACCTATACGCATTAGTGGAGCCCTTAGGATCTTTGCTTGATTACCAGCGTTGTGATGGCAGTCACACTAGTGGGGGTTGGGTAATCTATAAGCACATCCTTATACAGGTCCCTAGTCGTAGGACTATCGAGACAGGGCATCGATACTCCGGAGTAGACTAGCGTATGCGCTTCTCATCCCAGTGTGGGAGATGGTCTGTCCCACAGCCATCAGTACGTCGTACTGGAGATAGTATACGGGTGCTCGTTGGGTTACGAGTACACTGGACAGGACTCGTCGGGAACTGACAGGTTGGTATTATACCTATTGTCAGTTATCAGTTCCCAGGTGACATGAGTACAGCTTAGTCCGCTGACTTGACACTGGCACTTCGCCTCGAGTGTGTTCCCACTGCACTTTGATCACTACCCTACCACGGCTCAAAGGAGTCGTGCAAACAGGTGGTGGTTGGGTGCAGTCCCGAAGCACTTGGAGGCAGTGACCGTTAGACAGGATTCGTCTCTCCCGGTATTGGGGGTTGACATCGCGCTGTGTCTAGGAGAGCCATTACACGAGTAGTCCCTGGCCAGGGCAAGCGAGATATACTGGTAGGCTTCCAGTGTTATCTCAGGGTGTTTTGGGCTTCACTCCGACACGACTTGTACCGCTATTGGGGGACTGACGTTTTACCGCCCCCTAGGCCCGACATGCGATGTATCAGACGAACAGACCGGACTGTACGGAGACTGTCACATTCAGACTCAGTAGGAGTTCAGATGGGGTTTCACCTCGTCAGCCTTCTTGTCGGCATCTACCTGGGGACCGTTACGCACAGCTAGTGCCGCTTACGGTCTGTGGTTAAACCCACTGCCAGCGTAGTGTCGAGTCTTTAGAGTCCCACACAGAGGGTATTCGCCTCTGGGCAAAACAGAGTAGAGGTCGCATGGTTTTGCGACAGAGTTCGTTCTCATCCGCGCACTTGTGCACGTTTGGAGTCCGGACGGATATTACTGGCTGGCTCTGGTTTGAGTCAGATACCGGTATATGTTTTGGGGTTGCTTTTATCTCTCAGTATTCATGTTCCTCGGAACAAGAATGCAGGTGTGTATGCACAGTTTTTGAGGAGGAGGAAGATGACTTTCATTAGGGTTTCGGAACGGGTGCGTATGCACAGTTGACAGTCGTCTTTTTCCAAACCCTAATGGATTTGTATTATATCAATTAATAATATATAATAAAATGAAATTGTGTTATGGTTGGTTTTTGTTGACTTGTTGACCATGGTTGACTTGTTGACCATGGTTGAAGTTTTGACCATCATCATTACAAAAGAAAGATGCTCTTTGATTCTAGCAAATTCATTTAATGTTTGAAATGATAATGGTCATTCTAAAACTTTCCATCAACCTTTTCATTTTCATTATTATTATTATTGATAATTCTTTTTCTTTTGCATTATGGTTGCAAGAAAGAAAAAGAATAGCTCATTCTATCATATTCATTCTCTCTCTTCACTTCATCTTCTTCTTCCTCTAGCTAAAGAGAAACCTTCTCATGTGTTGAGAATCCTTCTCTTTAAAAAGAAAAGCACCCCTTAGACTCTCTCTACTCATTCTAGGTTCAAGGTTTAGCAAGCCGGAAACCCTAGTTCACTCAAAGCACGAGGAAGAGCCCAAAGGTTGAACTCTCGAGGTGGATCCATCTTCGACGGAAGAAGGCGACAAGAAGAGAACCATCAACCTCTACAAAAGTTTGAAGAAGAAGGAGTTCAAGTTTAGGTATAACCATCCTCATCCGAGTAGCTAACTTTCTTTAGCTTGTATGCTAGTTTTAGTTTAGCTAAAGATCCCGACTTTGCTTAGTCCATGTTGCCCCTTGCGCTAAAAATTTGATTTTTATACCGTTTCCGCCTCCCCGTAAGAACCGGGGGTCGCAACGTGGACTTACATTGGTATCAGAGCCTAACTAAACTTAAACTAGCTTAGTAGTGAAGTGTAACGAAGTTCGGAACCGAAAAAAATCACAAAACCGGAAAAACAAAACCCTAAGTTTCTGTTGAAATTTTTTCTGCTCTAAATGAAATTCTTTATACTTGTAAATTCGGCTCAGGGTTTTGTGTGAACACCCAAGAAAAACGATGCAGTGATTCGTTCAAACCGCCGCGATTCCGCCGCACAAGGTAGGAATTTGCCGCGGAAGCGCCGCGGTTTGTCGTCTTCTGTGCATCGTTTTTCGTGCAGTGTGTGTCTGTGTTGGTTTTAGGATTTTTAAAATATATTATATGTGCCCAGATTTTCCAGAACTGAAATTCACTTTTGGGGTCCTATAATTCCGTATTTTTCCGAACTTCACTGCACTTTGACTATGATGGTTATATCTGTGATGCTTGCATGTATTGAACGTCGGCTAATCGCTATAAGACGATTAGTCGGGGTTATACATGATCTGTGTTTGATATTGGAATGTGTATATGAATATATTGGACTGTCGCGGGTGAATAGCCGGGGTGGATGTGAGATGAGCTTTTGTTTTTCTTTCATTCATTGTAAATGTAAATTGATGTAATAATATTATTTGTTTGGCCGCACAACCGGGTCGGGGTTGTAGCCGTCATTGTATAATTCTTTTTACTGTTTTTGCTCCTAGGATAGACCGATGGAGGGGGTGCACAAACTGCCGAGTACTTGGCGGGTAGTTTGCCGCACCCGTAGGGGTCTTGCGTGGGGTATTTGGCTATTCACCGCGACCGTGTAATCCGCTTTTCGTTGCAGGCTCGAAAGGATTGCGGATTGCTAGTATATCCAATGTATTCATCTGTGATCTGTAATGTCTATCATTGCTTTCTATTTAGGCGTTGCTTATGTTTTACAGCCGCGCTAGCCCAGCCCCCGCTCTGTCGTTAGTTAAGTAACCTAACGAGTGATGACGGGACCCCGTGGCGAATGCGAATGGCATAAGCGTACGTCATATTTTGGTTGTTTTCTGCAATGGTAGGAATTAAATGATGGGACGCATTAAAAGTACTAATGCAAGAATATCACGCTTTAAAAGAACTAATGCAAGATAATAAACCAAGTTAAAATCGTTGGAACACTTTCGAAAAACCACTCGGTTCTTTTCAAAACTAACTTTTAAACGCGGAGATTGAGCCACTCCTTCTAAAAGCTATCTCGTTCCATCGATTATATCAAGTTCACTACGTTCACGGTTTTACCAAACCCATTCGTAGCCCTCCGTCGTTTCACATGAATAGTCAATAGTATTCAAGCTGTGTTTGTTGGCCAAAGTCAAGGCATAGTGATTGGTAGCTATTGGGTATTCATGTGCAGCATAGATAGATGCGTTGGTTTGGAACAGTCGTACTGCCTTGTTGGCCAAAGTCAAGGGTAGGTACGGGTGGATTCAAATTAACCTGGAGAACGACGGGTAGAACTTGACATGTGACTTATGATTTGTTGGCCAAAGTCAAGGTCATAAGAGCATGGGGCAAAAATCCACATCGGGAGTTTCATAAGTACTGAAACTTGCTAGATTTGCATACCATTTGGAGTGTGATGATTCTGGTAGGATTCCTTCAGTTTCGTCACGCGATGATATTTGGATCCCGATCCTACTGTGAGTATATGCTACTCCTCGGGAAATTTCTCACTAAACGATCAATGCTATAAACCTAGTAGGTGCCTAGAAAGGTATTAGCGGGGCTACGCCCCCAGGGAAAAGAGGTTATTTAATTAAGGAACTTCGCGAAAGAGTTGGAAAACCTCCCTCGAAGTACCGACACTGGCCTGGCTGAACGGTTAAGCAAGTATTGTGCGGTGGGATTGATCCCGGCTAATTCTTCCTTTGTGGTTTGAGGAGGGATTCGAGAGACAGTGGGAGCCATCCTGTTTAGACAAATTAAAAACCATTCTAAACTTGCAAGAGCATCGTGCTAAAGTGTTTCTTCTCTCCCCCCTGCAGTAACCAAATTCGAAATGACTGGACTTAAGTTACTTCTAGATAAAAACATATTGACAGGGCCAAACTACAAAGATTGGCTCAGGAATGTCAAATTGGCAATCTCTTACGACAAGCTGGGGTATCTTCTTACCACCAAAGCTCCCCCCATCCCAGGTCCCACCTCCAGCGTCGCGGATAAGGAAATCCGTAAGACTTGGGAGATTGACAGCGCGAAGGCCAGATGCCTCGTACTTGCCTCGATGGACAACGACCATCAGAGGAGGCACGAGAATATGGATTTGGAATCCATATTTCTTCATACAAAAGAACTGTATGGAGAGCAGTCTCGTATCGCAAGATACGAAGTGTCGAAGAAGTTATTTTCGACAAAGTTGGCCGTCGGATCATCGGTAGCGGACCACGTGCTTAAGATGATTGGCTACACTGAGGAGCTCGCGGAACTTGGGACCACGTTGGACAGTGAACTCTATACGGATATAATTCTCCAGTCCCTTCCATCCACTTACGCCCAGTTCATACTGAACTTCAACTTGCAAGAAAAGGAAGTTGAACTTTCAGAACTCCTCAACCTACTGAGGAGCGCAGAGGGCACCCTACAGAAGTGTAGGGAAACACCCGCTTTGTTTGTAGGAGGATCTTCTTCCTCTAGGTCCAAGGCGAAAGCCAAGGGAAAAAGGAAGAAAGCCCCCGCCAAACCAAGAGGCGGTGTTAGTAAAGTGGGTGCGAAGGGAAAGGAAAAGGCAACAAAGATTGCGGGGAAGCTTGTTGGAAAGGAAGAGTGCTTCTATTGTCATAAGAGTGGACACTGGAAGAAAGATTGCAGGGCTTGGAAAGCCAGGACACAGGAACTGAAGCAGGTTGCAGCTTCAGCTTCAGGTGTGTATGTTATTGAAAACTGTCTTTCTATAAACTCTACTTCCTGGGTATTGGATACCGGATCAGGATCTCATATCTGTAATTCTTTGCAGGCGTTGAGAAACCGTAGTGTTTTGAAGGCAGGTGACATGACCCTCAGAGTTGCAAACGGAGCTAGCATGGACGCTAAAGCCGTGGGGGACTATCACCTGGGAATGTCAGATGGGCATGTTTTGGTTTTGCGTAATTGCTTTTTTGTACCCAACGCAACTTGTAATATCATTTCTGTATCTTTGGTTTCTAAAGAAGGTTATGAATTTGCGTTTGTAAGTAATGTTGTAAACATTCACCTTAATCAAGTTCTGATTGGGTCAGGTACACTGAGCAATGGTATATACGTATTGAACCAACCACAGATTTTCAATGTCCAGAATACACACAAAAGAAAGTCACCAGATATTAATCAGGCTTTCTTATGGCATTGTAGACTGGGTCACATCAATGAGACACGGTTGACTAAGTTACATAAAGAAGGATACTTGGATCCGTTCGAGTATCAGTCTTATGCCACTTGTGAATCTTGTCTCATGGGAAAGATGACAAAGACTTCGTTCACTGGACACGGAGAAAGAGCGAGCGAGCTCTTGGGACTCGTACACAGCGACGTGTGCGGTCCAATGTCTACACATGCGCGAAGCGGTTACTCTTACTTCATTACTTTTACGGATGATTTTTCAAGGTACGGTTATGTCTTCTTAATGAAACATAAGTCCGAGGCTTTTGAAAAGTTCCAGGAATATAAGAATGAAGTAGAGAAACAGACCGGCAAAAGTATCAAGATTCTAAGATCGGATCGAGGTGGAGAATACTTAAGTGCCGAGTTCCTAAATTACTTAAAAGAGAATGGGATTCTCTCTCAGCTTACTCCTCCATACACTCCGCGGCACAACGGTGTATCGGAGAGACGGAACCGAACCCTATTGGATATGGTACGGTCCATGATGAGTAACGCTGAGTTACCGCGATCATTTTGGGGGTATGCGCTAGAATCAGCTGCGTACCTTTTGAACCGAGTTCCTACTAAGACTGTGCCTACTACACCATATGAGATGTGGAGTGGGAAGAGACCCTATCTTAAGCACATTAAGACATGGGGATGTCCAGCTTTTGTTAAAAAGCAGCATGCGGACAAGCTCGAGGCACGCTCAGTACAGTGTAAGTTCGTGGGATATCCAAAGAACTCCAAGGGATATTTCTTCTACTGTGAAGAGGAACAAAAAGTTCTTGTTTCTCGTCATGCCTACTTCTTGGAAACTGAGTTTTTGGAAAACCAGATAAGTGGGAGCACAGTAGAACTGGAAGAAATTCCAGAACCACGAGCTATTACTGAAAGCTTAGAGGAACCAGAGGGTTCAAAAGAACAGGACATTCCTACGCCGCTCCGCAGGAGTAGTAGGCAGTCTCATCCGCCCGAGAGATACTACGGTTTTCTCATAGACGGGGATCGAGAAGATTGCATCATAGATTATGATGAGCCTACTAGCTTCCAGCAGGCCGTTCAGAGCGTTGACTCGGTAAAATGGATGGATGCAATGCGGACCGAAATGGAGTCCATGTACACCAACAAAGTATGGACTTTGGACATTGCTCCAGACGGGGTAAAACCCGTAGGATGCAAGTGGATCTTCAAAAGGAAGATTGGTGTAGATGGACAGGTTGAGACCTATAAAGCTAGACTTGTAGCAAAGGGTTTCCGTCAAAGACCTGGCTTGGACTATGACGAAACCTTTTCTCCAGTGGCTATGCTGAAATCCATTCGGATCCTTCTTGCCATTGCTGCCTACCACGATTATGAGATTTGGCAGATGGACGTAAAAACCGCTTTTCTAAATGGAAATTTAGAGGAGTGTGTCTATATGGATCAGCCAGAGGGTTTCATTCAGAGTGGGAGCAGCGGAAAGGTGTGCAAGTTGCTTAAGTCCATTTATGGACTAAAGCAGGCATCGCGGAGTTGGAACATCTGTTTTGATGAGACGATCAAGGAATTTGACTTTATCAAAAATCCAGATGAACCATGCATCTATAGTAGATTTGTAGCGAGAACTGTAGTATTCCTTGTTTTATACGTGGATGACATTCTCTTAATAGGAAATGACATTCCTATGCTACAATCTGTCAAGGGTTTCTTGTCACACAGGTTCTCCATGAAAGACCTGGGTGATGCCTCTTACATCCTGGGGATCCGGATCCATCGTGATAGATCCAAGAGGATATTAGGACTTTCACAGTCCAGGTACATCGACACCGTACTGAAAAGATTCAGTATGGAAGATTCCAAGCGCGGTAACCTACCGGCTTGTCACCGGATCACCCTCTCTAAAGAGATGTCTCCCAAGACTGATTTGGAGAGGGATCGCATGTCTGTTATACCCTACGCTTCTGCGGTAGGCTCTATAATGTATGCGATGTTGTGTACCAGACCGGATGTAGCTTATGCACTGAGTGTAGTAAGCCGATATCAGTCAAACCCTGGGGAGAAACATTGGATAGCAGTAAAGAACATTCTCAAGTACCTGAGAAGGACTAAGAAGATGTTCTTGGTGTATGGCGGAAAAGACCTCCAGATTGAGGCCTTTGCTGACTCCAGCTTCCAGAGTGACAAGGATGATTCCAAGTCCATGTCGGGTTTTGTCTTTACCCTCAATGGAGGGGAGGTGTGTTGGAAGAGTTCCAAACAGGAAACCGTTGCAGACTCGACGATGGAAGCGGAATACATCGCTGCATCTGATGCCGCAAAAGAAGCTGTCTGGATAAGGAAGTTCTTAAAAGAACTTCAGGTGGTTCCGTCCATTGTTGACCCAGTACCTCTGTATTGCGACAACAACGGGGCTATAGCTTTAGCAAAGGAACCCAGGTCCCATCAGAGATCCAGGCACATCTTGAGGCGGTATCACCTGATCAGGGAGATCGTGGATCGCAAGGAGATCGAGGTTCGGAGGGTTGCTTCAGAAGAAAACACCGCAGATCCATTCACCAAGGCCCTACCCCAGACTCAGTTCGAGCGGCTGATCGAGATGATAGGTCTTCGATACGCCAGTACATGGCCTTAGTGCAAGTGGGAGATTGTTAGTGTATATGCCCTAGAGGCCATTACTGTATCATACTAGTTTGTATATTACTTAATGGAAGCTTGGGATATTCACCTTGTATAAACAATCTTGCTCAATATAGTAGTATGCTACTTGGTTTGTTTCTACTTCAATGTGTGTATGTGTTTATTTTGCGATATCACCTATATGCATTAGTGGAGCCCTTAGGATCTTTGCTTGATTACCAGCGTTGTGATGGCAGTCACACTAGTGGAGGCTGGGTAATCTATAAGCACATCCTTATACAGGTCCCTAGTCGTAGGACTATCGAGACAGGGCATCGATACTCCGGAGTAGACTAGCGTATGCGCTTCTCATCCCAGTGTGGGAGATGGTCTGTCCCACAGCCATCAGTACGTCGTACTGGAGATAGTATACGGGTGCTCGTTGGGTTACGAGTACACTGGACAGGACTCGTCGGGAACTGACAGGTTGGTATTATACCTATCGTCAGTTATCAGTTCCCAGGTGACATGAGTACAGCTTAGTCCGCCGACTTGACACTGGCACTTCGCCTCGAGTGTGTTCCCACTGCACTTTGATCACTACCCTACCACGGCTCAAAGGAGTCGTGCAAACAGGTGGTGGTTGGGTGCAGTCCCGAAGCACTTGGAGGCAGTGACCGTTAGACAGGATTCGTCTCTCCCGGTATTGGGGGTTGACATCGCGCTGTGTCTAGGAGAGCCATTACACGAGTAGTCCCTGGCCAGGGCAAGCGAGATATACTGGTAGGCTTCCAGTGTTATCTCAGGGTGTTTTGGGCTTCACTCCGACACGACTTGTACCGCTATTGGGGGACTGACGTTTTACCGCCCCCTAGGCCCGACATGCGATGTATCAGACGAACAGACCGGACTGTACGGAGACTGTCACATTCAGACTCAGTAGGAGTTCAGATGGGGTTTCACCTCGTCAGCCTTCTTGTCGGCATCTACCTGGGGACCGTTACGCACAGCTAGTGCCGCTTGCGGTCTGTGGTTAAACCCACTGCCAGCGTAGTGTCGAGTCTTTAGAGTCCCACACAGAGGGTATTCGCCTCTGGGCAAAACAGAGTAGAGGTCGCATGGTTTTGCGACAGAGTTCGTTCTCATCCGCACACTTGTGCACGTTTGGAGTCCGGACGGATATTACTGGCTGGCTCTGGTTTGAGTCAGATACCGGTATATGTTTTGGGGTTGCTTTTATCTCTCAGTATTCATGTTCCTCGGAACAAGAATGCAGGTGTGTATGCACAGTTTTTGAGGAGGAGGAAGATGACTTTCATTAGGGTTTCGGAACGGGTGCGTATGCACAGTTGACAGTCGTCTTTTTCCAAACCCTAATGGATTTGTATTATATCAATTAATAATATATAATAAAATGAAATTGTGTTATGGTTGGTTTTTGTTGACTTGTTGACCATGGTTGACTTGTTGACCATGGTTGAAGTTTTGACCATCATCATTACAAAAGAAAGATGCTCTTTGATTCTAGCAAATTCATTTAATGTTTGAAATGATAATGGTCATTCTAAAACTTTCCATCAACCTTTTCATTTTCATTATTATTATTATTGATAATTCTTTTTCTTTTGCATTATGGTTGCAAGAAAGAAAAAGAATAGCTCATTCTATCATATTCATTCTCTCTCTTCACTTCATCTTCTTCTTCCTCTAGCTAAAGAGAAACCTTCTCATGTGTTGAGAATCCTTCTCTTTAAAAAGAAAAGCACCCCTTAGACTCTCTCTACTCATTCTAGGTTCAAGGTTTAGCAAGCCGGAAACCCTAGTTCACTCAAAGCATGAGGAAGAGCCCAAAGGTTGAACTCTCGAGGTGGATCCATCTTCGACGGAAGAAGGCGACAAGAAGAGAACCATCAACCTCTACAAAAGTTTGAAGAAGAAGGAGTTCAAGTTTAGGTATAACCATCCTCATCCGAGTAGCTAACTTTCTTTAGCTTGTATGCTAGTTTTAGTTTAGCTAAAGATCCCGACTTTGCTTAGTCCATGTTGCCCCTTGCGCTAAAAATTTGATTTTTATACCGTTTCCGCCTCCCCGTAAGAACCGGGGGTCGCAACGTGGACTTACAGTATATACAGTCCGGTCCGTTCGTCTATGAGTATCGCATATCTGCCTAGGGGGCTAGTAACGTCAGACCCCCAATAGCAGTATAAGTCGTGTCGGAGTGTAGCCCAATAACACCCTGAGATACTACTGGAGTACCTACAAGTAAATCTCCTGCCACGACCGTGGGCTTTGTGTAATGGCTCTCCTAGACACAGCACGATCTCACCCCCAATACCGGGAGAGACGAATCCCCTGCCGATCCGCTCACGTCCCTCCATGTGGCTCGGGACTGTACCCAAAAACTACCTGTTTGCACGACTCCTTTGAGCCGTGGTAGGGTAGAAATCAAAGCACAGTGGGAACTCACACGAGACAAATGACGACCTCAGGTCGATGAACTAACCTGTACACATGTCACCAGGGAACTGCTATCCGACGATATGTATAATACCAATTAGCAGATTCCCGACGAGTCCTGTCCGGTTTTCTCATAACCCAATGAGCACCTGTATACATCTTAGGTGATCCAACTGACACCAGTGGCTTATGAGACCGGCCACCGCCCCTCGTCGGGGTCTCGACTGTATACACTAGTCTACTCCGGAGTATCGATGCCCTGTTTCGAAACTCCCACGACTAGGGACCACAATTAAGGATATGCATATAAACTACCCAACTCTCACGTATATGATCGCCATCATACTGTTGGTAGTAAAGCAAAATCCTAAGGGCTCTATCAAAGTGTAACATGTAATCAGTCACCTGAATATGTACACGACTGATAAAGGCAAACCAGATAGCATACTATCATCTCGAGTAAGACTGTCCTACCGGTATAGGTCCTCCGCAATCATTGCAATCACGTACCTGCGATCCAATAATTGACTCTGAGGGCACTATCTCCAACAATCTCCCACTTGCACTCAAGGCTAATTATTGCGATGTCGACTACTCACAGCCCGTGTGAAACCGAACATCCAACTCCTTTACTAATCAGTTTCACAAAGCTCGTTTGTAAAACTATTGTGTTCGAGAAATAGCCTCAGTGAGTGGATCCGCCTAGATGTTTCTTTCTATATCTCTCTAAATCTCAAGTTCGCGGAGAAAACTATCTCCCGAATCGAGTAATACCTGTCTTAGAATATGTCTGGATATCTGATGGGACCTAGTTCATAAATGAACTCCAAATCCAAACTTCTTAGACTGTATCGATCACTGAACCTAATCAGTATCCGGCACCATGCCACCCACAGTATCCTCTTGGACCACCTGTCCATAATACTGTCCCTCGTCAGAGGGAAAACTAAAACTCTGACAATCACTCTGTCATCCACGTCACCTTTGAATCCTGGAATGATAATCGTCTCCCGAAGGTGGCTGCCGTCATCAAATCCGTAGAACATCCACTTATGTTCGATAACTGCTTCCTTATGTCTCTCCAGGATTGGATTAATACAAACTTATCGCATCTAGTGCAAAAACAACATCTGGTGTGGTACTTGACACCTCACGATTGACTCAATTGCCTAAGCAAGTGATCTGCCAATCATGCGCAGTCCTCTCCCCTTTAGTCTATACGACACCTTTAGAGAGGGTGACTCCATTACCTGCAGGTACACCACCATGCTAGGAGTCAACTATTCTAAAAACCATCAGAATATCTGTCAAAGTACCCACATTGGGAAACTACCCAAATCTAGATCTAAAACCATAGATCCAGAAACCAGAATGTCAAATATTATATCCATATCCTGTCTGGAGAAACAACTGTGTGACGACCACAGTATAACCGATCGTAGTATAGGAATTTTACTTCCTACTCTGTGTATGTCATCCAGATACCATGACATCACACCCTACTACCTTCTTAACAGATCCATCTCCTATTCTGATGAAGTCAAACCCATGACTGTCACATCAAAATTAGATGATCTATCTCCGCTATAACTGCTCTAGTCTATAAATAGACATAAGCCACTTGCCCACTATGCTTCCGCTGCTCCCACTGACTACGACAATCCTCTGGCAGAATAATATACACGTGCACTTCTAAAGCTAGTTTAGAACGACGCTATACTTATCCTCCTGCCTGGTCTCATAGTCTGGAACAACAGTAGTGTCAAGTCTGGGTAGATAAGAACCTCCCTGTCACCGTCCTTGAGGCTACCGAAGTACCTCTCGGGTGTCTGAGGTTACCCACCATATCTGCGAAGTGGCTAATGGAATGTCAAACCTGATTGAATATATAAGTCCTATTAAATTTTCCGTAATCGTTCGCGGTTCTGGAATCACTTCCAGTTCTACCATACTCCCACTACTGTTTTCTGAAAAAATTCATTTTACTAAAACTGTGGCGAGTCAAGAACAATATCACTATTGATCTTCCAAATGGTAGAATATCAACCCTCGTCATAGCCAGGGTCAACCCACAAACAGCCATTACAGAAACGTGCCCTGAGTTATCCAGTGTCTGGTTTTAAGCATAAGCTGGACAACTCCTCGTACCTGAACATCTTTTAAGGTACGAACTATTCTATATCCAATATAGAAACATTGGCACTTATTTAATTGGAACCATATTCAATCATGCAGCTGTCTCCAGTGCATATCAACTTAATGGAAAGAGACTAATCAGCATTACTCAACTTAGGAATCCATCCAATTATGAGTAACCTGAAAGAGAAATAAGTTTCTCAAAGCCATTACTATCATCTGAATACCAATCACAAGAATCTACATCTTCGATCTCTTTGAAGAATCCCGATACTTGTGACACCTGGTTCTCTACTTTATTCTTATACCCACAACTTCTCAAAACTTAGACCTTGTATTTCTACGAAACACTTGTCTAAAAACTAGAGAAGTCATAAGTAAATAGAACAAAGTACGAGGACCTACCCCTTTGTCCTGATGGACACTAGACAACATACAATACTCTGTATAAGTCCGCTGAGTTGAATAACTCAAAACCTGTGCTTCGTAGGTTGAAAACTGTACCCTGGCGATTTCCTCAAATATCACCAATTACAACGAATTCCGATATAATGAGGATAATTACCTAATTCCCAATAACTTACTCCCACTCATCATCTGTAAAACCATACAGATATGAGAATGAAACCTGGTAAATACATACCTTTGGAGTAAGTATCTAATCGGGAAAACAGTTTTCTTTTAACAATGCACTGAAACATGAAAATGTTTCGTAGGGGTATCCTGGTATTCCTAGTAATGCCTCTTCCATAATCCAATCTATGACTTTAACCGTATATTTCATTGCCATCTCTCCAAATCCCTTTATTTGTCTTTAGTCGTTACCTTCTGTACACCTTCGTTAGGCTAAATGGTTTTCTTCCTTCCCTACCGTTCGGCACCAGCCTATGGTTTGGAAGAAGACTATCCAGTAAGCATAATAGGTGTACCCTCCTAAACCAAGGAGTACTCACATCTTGAGAGAAGGTGATGATAAAAGACAACTGAATAATACCTTATTCTTTCAAAGGTGAAATAGGAGTGGCGATGAAGTACGCGGTTTTGGTCGTGAATGATAACAGTCGCAATTTACTTTGCCCTCTTTCTAATCCCTTTATTTTGTCTTTACATATTACCTTCTGTACACCCTACTTAGGCTAATTGGTTTTCTTCATTCCCTACCTTTTGGCACCAGCCTATGGTTTGGTATAAGACTATCCAATAAGCGTAATAGGTGTACTCTCCTAAACCAAGGAGCCCTCGCAAGCTGAGAAAAGGTGATAATAAAAAACAACTGAATAAACCAATTCTATTTCTCCTGAACCTTGATCCATCCTCGAAGAAGTCCCTTCGAGTTCGTATATAACCATACGATGGATCTATCCAATGGAAGTGGATTTCCGTAGTAATACGGGTGTTCTGAGAAATTCAAAGGGTAGAAGAAGGAGTGGCAATGACTTATGCAACTCGGACAATCCAAAAGCCAGTATTTTAAGAAGGTTCGGTCAACTTGGTCAATGAGTCATAGTCTAGGGTCGGTCAAAGGTCGCTGCCAAAGAGAGAAAGAAAAGAAACACTCTGCGTGCACTCTAACCTAGATCAGAATGGTTATCACTTTATCTAATCCGGAAACCTCCCACTGTCCTGTCAAATTCTCCTCCAAACCTGAAAGAAGAATCAATCGGGATCACCCGAAGAGTAAGCCAACTCATCAGTGGGAATCGGGATCCAACTCTCATCGCATGATAACGTGATGGAATGCATCCAAGTTACTCATACTCCAGAAGGTATGCGCATACTTGGTAAGTTTCAGTTTCTTTAGAAACTCCCGATAAGATTTTTGCCCCATGCTCTTATAACCTTGGCTTTGGTCAAAATGTCATAAGTCACATGCCAAGTTCTACCCGTCACTATCTTGTCAATTTGAACCCACCCGCACATGCCCCTGACTTTGGCCAATCGGCAGAACGACTGTCCCAAACCAACTCATCTATCTATGCAACAATTGAATACCCAGCAGCTACCAAACACTATGCCTTAACTTTGGCTAAAAAGCATAGCTTGAATACTACTGAATACCCAAAAGAAGTGACGGAGGGCTACGGCTAGTTTTTGGCGAAAAAATCTTTAACGTAGTGAACTTGATATCGCTGAAGGAACCTGATAGCTTTTTAAAATATAGTGGCGAAAATCTTTTGCTAAAGAGGTCATTCCCGGTGAAGGGATCTCGGCTCTTTCCTCATGGAATGAGGTGCAGGATATTCCACTGAATACCGCGATGCAAAGCAACTTGTAATCGACTATAGTGAAGTTATTACCCTGACGCAAACTTCTGCCCAAGGGGTCAGTCCTGGTGAAGGGATATCGGCCCTTGCCCCGTCGAATGAGGTGCAGGATATTCCACTGAATACCGCTATGCAAAACAAAAGGAAACATCTTTGTAATAACACTTTTTAAATTGTTCCAACAACTGCCAAATAGGTTTGTTTTACTTTGCATTGATCAGAATCAACGCAGTCCCATCAATCAATCACACCAGAAAAGAACGAAAATAAAATGTACGTATATGCCATCCGCATTCGTCACTGGGTCCCGTCATCACCCGTTAGGTTACTTAACTAACGACAGAGCGGGGACTGAACTAGCGCGGGTGTAAAACATATACAACATCTAATAGTATATAAAACAATATACAATAATCGCTCCAGGCGTGATAATATCCAACATTACAGAAAAGTAATAAGCATCACAGAACAATACAGATAATCTGGGATCCCCGAGTTTCACAGAGCCACTGCTGAAACCCGACGTTCCCCTATCGTGTGGATAGCCTGTGCAATGAAACCTAGACCCCTACGGGTGCGGCAAGTTACCCGCCAAAACCTGAAGCGAGGCAGCCCCGTACAACAAAGTGAATGGACCACCCTGCACTTTACGGAATCCGGTAATCTTGGGCACCCCTCCATGGGTCAACCTGTACCCCCTACGAGTGCGGCGAATAGTCTGCCAATTCTAGAGTGAGGCCCCTCTGCCTCTCAAAGCCATGAGATGCGGACCCGTTGCCCCTCAGAACCCGGCTAACCGTGCACTCCGTCGCGGGGCAAAACCTAGTACAGTAATAAATAATAGTACAACAAGTACATCGACCGCAACCTGGTCGTGCCCCAAAAGAATATTATACAACAGGCAGTGACGGCAGTCCACATGTTGGACGCTCGCCCCGCAATATCAAATGTACAAATCAATCCAAACTGCACTATCATTGCACACTGCTATCCACCACGACAAATCCGCAACATCACAGCACAACACAGAACATCAACGCGAATGTCACGTTCGCAAACCCGTCTAAAAGAACTATAGCAATCAGACGCGGTTTACCGATCAAATGACATTCCCGGTCGGAGATATAATGTAAGCACTGTAAACTAACATGTTTAAATTTCGATCGACAAAATATCATGAAGTGGGCCCCACGAACATCTGTTGAACAGTAACAAAATCTGGGCCCAAAAGATATATACCAAAAACCCCAATTTCCAGAGAAGAATACACTGTGCAAGTTTGGGGGCATGATCACACAGAATGGCCGCGGATGCGTGGCCAAACCATGGGTTTGGCCGCGATTCCGCGGCAGTCTTGTCGATTCATGAGCCCAAATTTGTACGGTGTTCTTATAAAACCCTGCACAGTTTTCTGAGATATGTAGAATAATTTTAGGACATCATTTAAAATCAACAGAAACTGTGAAGCTTGAAAATTGTGTTTTTCGATATCCGGTTCGATCGATGTTTTAAACGCGTTAGCACAAGTTAGTAAAGCAAAATGGTGAAGCTCTGATACCACTATAAGTCAACGGTAGCGCCCCGGCCGTCTACAGACGCCAAATGCGGAACAAAAAACTTTTAACTGGCTCTATCGTATACTTTAACCCAGATCTGCCATTATTGCTAAACTAACAAACTGTAAAGAGAGTAGAAAGGTTATACCGAACGATCCGAGTCCTTCGTTCTTCAACCATCATCCCACGCTCCGTTGCGGCTACTCCGATCTCGTCGATCTCCGATCTGCTCATCCAGGTGGCACCACGTCATCGATTCTTTAAACGGGCTCCCGCCTCTGACTCAAGGCAACTCGGTCGTCAAGTTTGCTAAAAAGAGACGACCAAGAATGATGTAGAGAATGAATATATTACTTTGTCTCACTTCGTCCAAAGCCGTGGACGATCGGTAAATGAAGTTGCCATTTTATCGGGTGATGGAATGAAAGAGGCTATGAAATTTCCATGCACCATAAACCATAGTCATTTTACCAAAAATGAAATCAATCTCTCTCTCTCTCTCTCAAAGGGTGGCCGGCCAATATATGTAGAAGGAGGAGAGTGAGTGTAGGAGCAAAGGGGGTGAGTGTAAGCAAAAAGATCTAAAGCAAATATCCTTAAGTAAACAAGAAATATTAAAGCTTAAAGCATGAGTCATTATACACCTCATCAAGACATTAATGACTCCATTAATGCACTAATGACTCACCAAGCCAAGTCACCCTCTCTAGAACCTTCTAGAAGCATGACACACCCTCATCCAAGAAAAGATAAATCCGTCTTTAACCGAATGTTAAAAGACGGCTGATAGAAAACTGGAAACTGGCAACTTCCAAAAGTGATCCTGAATCGACTTTCAGGATAACCCCATAACTGTATAAATATACCTGCATTTGTATTACGACAGAATACAAATGCAACTGAGACAAAGATATTATATCTACTCAATATAATACTCGGATCCGGCTTAAACCAAAGCCGACCAGTATCATCTGCCCGAAATCTGACACGTGCATAAACGCACGTGCATTTTCCGAACCCTGCCTTAAAACCATACGGCCTCTACAACGTTTCGCCCGAACTTAGGAAACTTTCTGTGGGGGACTCTAATGACTCGTCAGTACCCTGGCAGTGGGTTTAACCACAAACCGTCAGCGGCACTAGCAATGCGTAACGGCTGCCCATGGACTGACCTCAAGGGATGCCGATGAGCGAACTCATCCGGAAACCCTACTGAGCCTAACAGTGACAATGTATATACAGTCCGGTCCGTTCGTCTATGAGTATCGCATATCTGCCTAGGGGGCTAGTAACGTCAGACCTCCAATAGCAGTATAAGTCGTGTCGGAGTGTAGCCCAATAACACCCTGAGATACTACTGGAGTACCTACCAGTAAATCTCCTGCCACGGCCGTGGGCTTTGTGTAATGGCTCTCCTAGACACAGCACGATCTCACCCCCAATACCGGGAGAGACGAATCCCCTGTCGATCCGCTCACGTGCCTCCATATGGCTCGGGACTGTACCCAAAAACTACCTGTTTGCACGACTCCTTTGAGCCGTGGTAGGGTAGAAATCAAAGCACAGTGGGAACTCACACGAGACAAATGACGACCTCAGGTCGATGAACTAACCTGTACACATGTCACCAGGGAACTGCTATCTGACGATATGTATAATACCAACTAGCAGATTCCCGGCGAGTCCTGGCCGGTGTATTCATAACCCAATGAGCACCTGTATACATCTTAGGTGATCCAACTGACACCAGTGGCTTGTGAGACCGGCCACCGCCCCTCGTCGGGGTCTCGACTGTATACACTAGTCTACTCCGGAGTATCGATGCCCTGTCTCGAAACTCCCACGACTAGGGACCACAATTAAGGATATGCATATAAACTACCCAACTCTCACGTATATGATCGCCATCATACTGTTGGTAGTAAAGCAAAATCCTAAGGGCTCTATCAAAGTGTAACATGTAATCAGTCACCTGAATATGTACACGACTGATAAAGGCAAACCAGATAGCATACTATCATCTCGAGTAAGACTGTCCTACCGGTATAGGTCCTCCGCAAACATTGCAATCACGTACTGCGATCCAATAATTGACTCTGAGGGCACTATCTCCAACAACAAGAACCTCCCTGTCACCGTCCTTGAGGCTACCGGAGTAACTCTCGGGTGCCTGAGGTTACCCACCGTATCTGCGGAGTGGCTAATGGAATGTCAAACCAGATTGAATCTTTAGGTTCTTTATCAAATCTTCAGTAATCGTTTGGGGTTCTGGAATCACTTCCAGTTCTACCATACTCCCACTACTGTTTTCTAAAAAAATCAGTTTTGTTAAAACTGTGGCGAGTCTAGAACAATATCACTATTGATCTTCCAGATGGTAGAAAGTCAACCCTCGTCATAGCCTAGGTCAACCCACAAACAGCCATTACAGAAACGTGCCTTGAGTTATCCAGAGTCTGGTTTTAAGCATAAGCCGGACAACTCCCCCTATCTTAACATCGTTAAGATATGAACTGTTCTATATCCAATATAGAAACAGAGGCACTGATTTATTTGAACCAGATTCAAATCATGCAGCTGTCTCCAGTGCATGTCAACTAAATGAAAGGAGGCCGATAAGCGTTACTCAACTTAGGAGTGCTTCCAATTATGAGTAACCTGAAAGAGAAGCAAGTTCTCTTAATCATTACTATCAACTGAATACCACACACAAGTATCTACATCTTCGATCTCCTTGAAGAATCCCGATACTTGCAACACCTGGTTCTCTACTTTATTCATATACCTATAACTTCTCAAAATTCGGACCCTGTGTTTCCATGAAACACCTGTCTAAAAACTAGAGAAGTCATAAGTAAACCGAATATAGTACGAGGACCATCCCCTCTGTCCTAATGGACAATGGACAATATACAATACTCTGTACAAGTCCCTTGAGTCTAAAAACTCACTCCCTGTGTGTTGTAGGTTGAAAACTGTACTTATGGTTAAGAAGAATTACACCGCTGTTTAATGCTCCTTACCTAACCATCAACTGATATAGGTAAATGTCATCGACATAATTTCAAAAAGGTATATCTCACTCTATAAAAATAGACGTACATATATATCAATTTGAAAATGGTGCATTATAACGGATATTCAAAACCAAATATTCGCCGTCCGGCAATCAACCCAGGTGACTTTCTCAAATATCACCAATTACAACGAATTCTGATATAATGAGGATGATCACCTAATTCCCAATAACTTACTCCCACTCATCATCTGTAAAACCATACAGATGTGAGAATCAGACTTGGTAAATACATACCCTGGAGTAAGTATCTAATCGGGAAATCAGTTTTCTTTTAACAGTACACAGTGAAACTGAAATATTGAAATGTTTCGATGGGTATCCCGGTATTCCTAGTAATGCCTCTTTCATTATCCAGATTCACAACTGTAACCGTGTAATTCTTTGCCACCTCTCCAAATCCCTTTATATGTCTTTAGTCATTACCTTCTGTACACCCCTTTAGGCCAAATGGTTTTCTTCCTTCCCTACCGTTCGGCACCAGCCTATGGTTTAGAGGAAGACTATCCAATAAGCATAATGGGTGTACTGTCCTAATCCTAGGAGCACTCGCAATGCGAGAGAAGGTGAAGATAAAAGACACCTGAATAAACCTTATTCCTATTTCTCCTGAACCAGAATCCATCCCCGAACTGGAACAAGTTCTTTTCGAGTTCGTATATAACTATACGATGGAATATCCAATAACTGTGGATCTTCGTAGTGATACGGAGTGTCCTGGAGAAATACAAAGGTGAAGTAGGAGTGGTAATGAAATACCTGGTTTGGTCGTGAATATCAGTTGCAATTTACTTTGCCCTCTTACTAATCCCTTGCTTTGTCTTAACATAATACCTTCTGTATACCATCGTTAGACTAATTGGTTTTCTTCATTCCCTACCGTTCGGCACCAGCCTAAGGTTTGGAAGAAGAGTATCCAATTTGCATAATAGGTGTACTATCTCCTAAACCAAGGAGTACTCACAACTTGAGAGAAGGTAAAAGGAAAAGACAACTGAATAATCCTATCTGTTTTCTCCAGAACCGGAAACCATCCTCTAATAAATTCCTTCGAGTTCGTATCTAACCATACGATGGTTTTGTCTAATGGAAGTGGACGTTCGTAGTAATACGGGGTGTCCTGGAGAAAAGGGTAAAAGTAGGAGTGGCAATGAGGTCTGCAACTCTGATAATCCAAAAGCCAGTGTTAAGAAGGTTCGGTCAACTTAGTCTCTGAGTCATAGTCTTAGGGTCGGGTCATGGTCGCTGCCAAAGAGAGAGAGAAAAGAAACACTCAGCGTGCACTCTAACCTAGATAAAAATGGTTACCAATTTATCTAATCTGGAAACCTCCCACTGTACCGTCAAATTCTCCTCCAAACCTGAAAGAAGAATTAGTTGGGATCACCCGAGGAGTAAACCAACTCATCAGTGGGAATCGGGATCCAACTATCACCGCATGATAACATGACGGAATCCGCTCACGCTATCACACTCCAGAAGGTATGCGCATATCTGGCAAGTTTCAGTTTCTTTTGAAACTCCCGATGTGATTTTTGCCCCATGCTCTTATGACCTTGACTTTGGCCAACAAATCATAAGTCACATGTCAAGTTCTACCCGTCATTCTCCAGGTTAATTTGAGCCCACCCGCACAAGCCCTTGACTTTGGCCAACAAGGCTATACGACTGCCCCAAACCAACGCATCTATCTATGCTGCATATGAATACCCAATAGCTACCAATCACTATGCCTTGACTTGGCCAACAAACATAGCTTGAATACTATTGACCACCCATATGAAACGACGGAGGGCTACGAATGGTTTCTGGCGAAAACCTTTAACGTAATGAACTTGATATCATTGAAGGAACAGATAGCTTTATAAAAATATAGTGACGAAAACCTTTGCTAAAGAGGTCACTCCCGGTGAAGGGATCTCGGCTCTTTCCACGTAGAATGAGGTGCATGATATTCCAACTGAATACCACGATGCAAAGAAAAAGTAATCGGCTATAGTGAAGTTATTGCCCTGACGCAAACTTTTGTCCAAGGGGTCACTCCCGGTGAAGGGATCTCGGCCCTTGCCTCGTCGACTGAGGAGCAGGATATTCCAACTGAATACCACGATGCAAAACAAAAGTGAACGTCCTTGCAATAACAGCTTTTTGAAAAGTGTTCCAATAATATCAGATTAGGTTTGTTTTTAACTTGCATTGATCCGAATCAACGCAGTCCCATCAATTGATCACACCATAAAGAACGAAAATATACTGATGTACGTATATTCCATCCGCATTCGCCACTGGGTCCCGTCATTACCCGTTAGGTTAGCTAACTAATGACAGAGCGGGGACTGGACTAGCGCGGATGCAAAACATATACAACATCTACTAATATATATATTAATATATAATTTTCGCTCAAAGCGTGATAAAATGCAACATCACAGAAATGTACAGCATCACAGAACAATACAGATATCTGGGATCCCCGGGTTTCATAGAGCCTCTGAAACCCGACGTTCCCCTGATCGTGTGGATAGCCTGTGCAATGAAAATCCTAGACCCCTATGGGCGCGGCAAGTTACCCGCCAAAACCTGAAGCGAGGCAGCCCCCTTCAGCAACATGAATGGACCACCCAGCACTTCACGGAATCCGGTAACTTGGGCACCCCTCCTGGGTCAACCTGTACCCCCTACGAGTGCGGCGAATAGCCCGCCAATTCTAGAGTGAAGCCCCTTCCGTCTCAATGCCATGAGATGCGGGCTTGTTTCCCTCTAGAACCCGGCTATCCGTGCACCCCTCCGCGGGGCAATCCTAGTACAGAAAGTAAAATATACATACAACGGGTACATCGACCGCAACCTGGTCGTGCCCCAAAAGAATAATACAAACAGGCAGTGACGGCAGTCCACATGTCGGACGCTCGCCACGCAATATCAAATGTACATAATACAACAAAAACTGTACTAGCATTGCATCCAGGCTATCCCCCACGACCAATCCGCAACATCACAGTACAATCACAGAACATCAACGTGAATGTCACGTTCGCAAATCCGTCTAACCGGGCTATAGCAGTTAGACAGGATTTACCGATCAAGTGACATTCACGGTCGCAGATATAATGTAAAAACTGTGAACTAATGTGTTTAAAATATCCGATCGATTAAATTTTCCTAAGTGGGCCCCCAAGCATTACTGTAGCAGATAAAGAAATTCTGGGCCCAAAAATAATATTCCAAAACCCCTATTTCCCTGTAAAAAGATTACTGTGCAAAAATGGTGCACTGAAGACACTGAACTGCAGCGGAACCGCGGCCAGAAGGGGGGTTTAGCCGCGGTTCCACAGTCATCCTACTGTATCAGTTCACCAAATTTTCACAGAAGTCATATCTTTCTCTGCACATCACTCTACAACATACTGAAAAAATTTTGGAGCCAAAAAAATTTCGACAGAAAACTGATATGCATGAAAACGCGGTTTTGGGATTTTTGCTCGATCGAAACTTTAAACACGTTAGACAAAGCTAGACTAGGTTAATGGCGAGGCTCTGATACCACTGTAAGTGCACGGCGGCGCCCCGGCGGTCAATCCGACGCCAGAATGCGGAAACGGTAATTTACAATAACTTTTCAACGGGCACCACCGCGCACTATAAACCCAGATCGTGCCATTAAACTAGTCCTAGCTAACTACAAGATGGGAAGAGAGATATACCGAGTGATCCGAGTCCTCCGGTCTTCTCGTTGTCGTCCCGATCTCTCGCGGAATGTCCGGTCTCCACCTCCTCGCCGGAAGGGCACCACGTCGCCGGCTTCTTTTACGGGCTCCCACCTCTGGACCGAGGCAACTCGGGCACGAAGTTGGCGAGCCGACGTGCCCAAGGTTTGCTGTAGAATAGTGTAGTGAGCTATGTCTCATTTAGGGTAGTGGATGTTGCCTTTTAGTGGAGGAAATGATGTATGAACTTTTGTGGAGGAACTTGGGGATTTTTGGAGCAACAAGAGAACAAAAAATTCCCCACCAAAAAAATGGGCAGCCCTCTCATGAGCTTGGCCGGCCACACCAAAAAGGAGAGGAGAGGAATAATACCAAGGGGGTGTGGATCAAATGATACAAGAGAGAGAGAGGAAAAAGATCATGATCAAGCATGATAACAAGCTAAATCCAACACACCACCACAACCATCATGATACCACAAGTCAAAGCATGATGACTAAAGAAAGTCAAGCAATGATGGATTAATCAAGTCAATGGATGGTGCACCCATCATGAAAACCATCATGGTGCAACAATATGCAAATAACACCCTCCACAAATACTTATTTGCACAAATGCAAATAAGCCCTCCTCCACCAATCTTCAGCCAATGAAAGATACAAAGAAATATGGCCGAAACGGAAAACAAACTGGCAACTCCAAAAACTGATCCCGTAATAAATTACAGGAAAACCCCGCTACTGTACATACACACCCGCATTTGTATTCCGACCGAATACAAATGCAATGAGACAAAATCTACACTGTACTATACTAGGATCCGGCTTAAACCAAAGCCGGCTAGTATTATCCGTCCGATCCTGATCCGTGCAATACCGCACGTATCTGATCGAACCCTGCCATATATCCATACGGCCTCTAGTACTAACCGTCCGATCCTGATGCGTGCAATACCGCACGTATCTGATCGAACCCTGCCATATCTCCATACGGCCTCTACAGCGTTTCGCCCGAAACTTGAGCAACTGAATGTGGGGGACTCTAAAGATTCGTCAATACCTTGGTTGTGGATTTAACCAGTAGCACGTCAGAGGTATAAGCCAATACGTGACGGGCTACCAAGTATTGACCAAAAGGGACGTCGATGAGCGAAATCATCCTGACACCCTACTGAGCCTGTCAGTGAAAATATCCGTACAGTCCGGTCCGTTCGTCTATGAGCATCGCATGGCGGGCCTAGGGGGTTGGTAAAATTCAGACCCCAAAAAGCGGTACAAGTCGTGTCAGAGATCAGCCCAGAACACCCTGAGATACTACTGAAATACCTACCAGTAAATCTCCTGCCTTGGCCAAGGACTTTTCATGTTCTGGCTCTCCTAGACACAGCGCGACCTCACCCCCAATACCGGGAGAGACGAACCCCCGAAGATCCTCTCACTGCCTCCATGTGGCTCTGGACTGTACCCAACTAAAACCTGTTTGCACGTCTCTTTTGAGCGTGGTAGGGTAGTAATCAAAGTACAGTGGGAACTCACACGAGACAAATGACGATCCTCAGGTCGATGAACTAACCTATACACATGTCACCAGGGAACTGCTATCTGACGTCAGGTATAAGACTAACTAGTATGTTCCCGGCGAGTCATGTCCGGTGTACTCATAACCCAATGAGCACCTGTATACATCTTAGGTGAACCAAGTGACACCAGTGGCTTGTGAGACCGGCCACCGCCCCTCGTCGGGGTCTCGACTGTATACACTAGTCTACTCTGGAGTATCGATGCCCTGTCTCGAAACTCCCACGGCTAGGGACCTTTTAAGGATGTGCTTATAGACTACCAGCTCCCACGTATATGATCGCCCTCATACTGCTGGCAGTCAAGCATGAATCCTAGGGGCTCTATCAACGTGTAATAGCGACCTGTCAGGTCACCTAAAGCAGTACACGATGATAGAGGTAAACCGGATAGCATACTATCATCTTGAGTAAGACTGTCCTACCGGGATAGGTCCTCCTTCAACCATTGCAATCACGTGCCTGTGATCCAATAATTGACTCTGAGGGCACTATCTCCAACAGAGGAGGTGGTCAACGAGAAGAAGAAGGACTTGGTTCATAAGGTATAATCTTCTTTCATAGTAGCTAATCCCTCCTATGATGTTATTAGTTAAGGTTTGGCAAAGATCCGTAAGTTAGTCGATGTTTGTTTTAAACAAAATGATTGTTTTACCTATTCCGCCTCCCCGCAACTCGTGGGGTGTCTAACGTCGATTTACAATGGTATCAGAGCCTCGCTAAACCATAACTAACTTATTAGCAAAGTCATTAGAAATTCGATCACGAAACGAACCGGAAAAGTCATCATTTTCACACAGTTTCTGTTGATTTTAAAACGGGGTCTAAAAATTTTTCAGGGACCCTTAAAATTACAAGGAGGAAAATATAAGAATACTGGAGAATTTTGGGTTCCTGACTCGGCCAAACAGCCGCGGAACCGCTGCCGATCCAAGCGATCCGCCGCGGATCTACGGCCGAGTTGAAGCCGAGTCACCCAAAAATTCCCCAGTAACTCTTCTGTGTTAATTTTGGTATTTCTGGGATATTTTGTTTCTGCTCAAGTCTCAGGTGCACAGAGAAGTTTTTGGAGTAGAATCATTTGCATTTGCTCGATCAAAATTCTACGGTGTTTGGCTAATTAGATTATATCTGTGATTTGTATAATGTGTTCGTAAACCCCCCCTGACTGCTAGTATATCGGTTGGCAGGAGGTTGCACATATCTGTAATGTTTTTACTGTTTGTGTTTGTGGACTTGTTGGATTGTCGTGAATGGATAGCCGGGGATGTAAGACGAGTGTTTCTTTCATTCAAATGTAATTTGTAAATTGTTGTAATATTCTTTTGCGGGGCACATCCAGGTTGCGGTTGTTGCCACCATTGTATTATTTCATTTACTGATTTTTGCTCCTAGGATAGACCCAAGTTGGGGTGCATAAACTACCGGGTACTTTGAAGTGTTTAGTGTCCTACTCACGTTGTTGAGGGAGACCGCTTCACTTCGGGTACTTGGCGGGTAGTTTGTCGTACCCGTAGGGGTCTAGGGTGGGGTTTTGGCTATTCATCGCGACTGTGTGATCCGTCTTTCTTTGCAGGCTCAAAAGAAATGCGGATTTGTAGAATATCCAATATGTTCATCTGTGATGTGGAATGCCTATTATTGCGTCAGACGAATGTACAATATCTATATATGATAGCTATTAGGCGTCACTTATGTTTTAGACCAGCGCTAGCCCAGCACCCGCTCTGTCGTTAGTTAAGTAACCTAACGGGTGAATGACGGGGCCCAGTGGCGAATGCGGATGGCATAAGAGGATGTTGTATTTTCGTTATTTTCTGCAATGATAGGTTAATTGATGGGATGCATTATTTTAATGCAAAGAAAATAAACCAAAGTTGAATCGTTGGAACAGTTTAAAAGAAACCACTCGGTTATTTTTAAAACAGAAGATATTTTTAATTGCGGAGTTTTAACCACTCCTTTTAAAAGCTATCAGGTTCCTTCGGTCATACCAAGTTCACTACGTTCATGGTTTCACCAAAACCATTCGTAGCCCTCCATCATTTCATTTGGGTATTCAGTAGTATTCAAGCTATGTATTTTGACCAAACGCCAAGCCATAGTGTTTGGTAGCTGCTGGGTATTCATTTGTTGCATAGATAGATGAGTTAGTTTAGGACAGTCGTATTACCATTTGGCCCACGTCAGGGGTATGTACGGATGGGTTCAAATTAACAAGATAATGATGGGTAGAACTTGACATGTGACTTATGACATTTTGACCAAACGCCAAGGTCATAAGAGCATGGGGCAGAAATTTATATCGGAAATTTCTAAAGAAACTGAAATTTGCAAAGAGATGCATACCATTTGGAGTTTGATGAATGTTGGTAGGATTCCTTCAACATTATCACACGATGATATTTGGATCCCGATCCTACTGTGAGTATCCGCTACTCATCAAGAGATTCGTCACTTAACGATCAATGCGATAAACCAAGTAGGTGCCGAGAAAGGTGTCAGCTGGGCTACGCCCCTAGAGAAAAGAGGTTATTTAATTAAAGAACTTCGCGAAAGCGTTGGAAAATCTCCCTCGAAGTACCGACACCGGCCTGGCTGAACGGTTAAGCAAGTATTGTACAGTGAGAATAGTTCTGGCTAGTTCTTCCTTTTTGGTTTGAGGAGGGATTCGAGAAACGGTGGGAGCCATCCAGTTTAGATAAACTAAAAACCACTCTAAACTTACAAGAGCATCATGCTAAAGTGTTCCCTCTCTCTCTCATTGCAGCGACCTAAAATATGACAGGCCTTAAGTTACTATTAGAGAAAAATATACTGACAGGGCCAAACTATAAAGATTGGATGCGGAATATCAAAATGGCTTTGACTTATGACAAACTAGGGTATGTCCTTACCACTAAGGCACCTGCTTTCCCTGGTCCAAAATCCAGTATTGCGGATAAGCAAATCAACAAGACCTGGGAGTTAGATTGCGTGAAGGCCAAGTGCATCGTGCTTGCCTCTATGAATAATGAACATCAGAGGAGGCACGGGGATATGGATCTTGAATCCATATTTCTCCATACAAAGGATCTGTATGGGGAGCAATCTCGTATAGCAAGATACGAGACCTCGAAGAACTTCTTTCAGTCGAGGTTGGCCGTCGGATCGTCTGTAGGAGAACATGTCCTAAAGATGATTGGCTACATAGAAGAGCTCGCTGACCTCGGGACGACTTTGGAGAACGAGCTCTATACAGACTTGATTCTCCAGTCCCTTCCTTCCACCTACGCCCAGTTTATTCTGAATTTCAATATTCAAAGAAAAGAAGTTGAACTTCCAGAACTCCTTAACATGTTGAGGAGTGCAGAGGGCACCTTGCAGAAGGCAAGGAAAACACCCGCTATGTTTGTTCGCGGTGCTTCTTCTTCCAGGTTCAAGGCTAGGGCCAAAGGAAGGAAGATGAAGGCCGCTACCAAACCAAGAGGTGGTGTTAGTAAGGTGGGAGCTAAGAGAAAGACAAAGATTGCAGTGCCAGTAGTGGCAAAGGACGAGTGCTTCCACTGTCATAGGAAAGGGCACTGGAAGAAAGATTGCAAAGCTTGGATTGGCAAGAACCAGGAACCGAAGCAAGCTGTAGCTTCGACTTCAGGTGTGTTTGTAATTGAAAATTGTATGTCAATCAACTCTACTTCTTGGGTATTGGATATCGGATCAAGATCTCATATATGCAATTCATTGCAGGCACTGAGAAACCGTAGAGTGCTGAAGGTTGGTGATATGACCCTCCAGGTTGCTAACGGAGCTAGCATGGGTGCTGTGTCCGTAGGGGATTATCACCATAGATTGACGAGTGGACATATTTTGGTTTTACATAACTGTTTTTGTGTACCCAGTTTAACGTGTAATATCATATCGGTTTCGTTGTTATCAAAAGAAGGTTATGATTTCACGTTTGTAAGCGATGTTGTTAACATCCACCTTAATCAAGGTTTGATTGGGTCCGGTACACTAGATAACGGTATATATGTCTTAAACCAATTACATATTTTCAATGTTCAGAACACACTAAAAAGAAAGTCTCCAGATATAAATAAGGCTTTCTTATGGCATTGTAGACTGGGTCATATCAATGAGACAAGGTTAACTAAGTTACATAGAGAAGGATATTTGGATCCGTTCGAATATCAATCTTATGCCACATGCCAATCATGTCTCAAAGGAAAGATGACAAAGACTCCATTCACTGGACATGGAGTAAGAGCGAGCGAGCTCTTAGGACTCATACACAGCAATGTACATGGTCCAATGTCTATACATGCAAGAGGTGGTTTTTCATATTTCATTACTTTTACGGATGATTACTCTAGGTACGGATTCATTTTCTTAATGAAACATAAATCCGAGGCATTTGAGAAATTCCAAGAATATAAGAATGAAGTAGAAAATCAAACCTGGTAAAAGTATTAAGACACTGAGATCTGATCAAGGTGGTGAATACTTAAGTGCCGAGTTCCTAGGTTACCTAAAAGAGAAAGGAATTCTCTCTCAGCTTCCTCCTCCATACACTCCACAGCATAACGGTGTATCGGAGAGACGGAATCGAACCCTATTGGATATGGTACGTTCCATGATGAGTAATGCTGAGTTACCACGATCTTTCTGGGGTTATGCGCTAGAATCAGCAGCATATCTTTTGAACAGGGCTCCTACCAAGACTGTGTCTACCACTCCATATCAGATGTGGAGTGGGAAGAAACCCTATCTTCAGTATCTAAATATATGGGGATGTCCAGCTTTTGTTAAAAAGCAGCATGCGGACAAACTCGAGGCACAATCAGTACTGTGTAAGTTTGTGGGATATCCAAAGAACTTCAGGGGGTATTTCTTCTATTACGCAGAGGAACAAAAGGTTTTTGTTTCTCGTAATGCCCATTTTCTAGATCATCGGTTTATAGAAAAGGAAGCAAGTGGGTGCGCAATAGAACTGGAAGAAATTCCAGAACCACAAAATACTACTGAAAGTTTGGTAGAACCAGTAGTTCAAGAAGAACAGGACATTCCCACACCCCTCCGCAGAAGTAGTAGGCCATCTCATCCGCCTGAGAGATACTACGGTTTTCTCATAGATGGGAATAGAAAGGATTGTGTCATTGATGATGATGAACCTACTAGCTTCCAGCAGGCCATCCAGAGCGGCGATTTGGTACGATGGCTGGATGCAATGCGGACCGAGATGGAGTCCATGTACACCAAAAAAGTTTGGACATTGGACTTTGCTCCAGATGGCGTAAAACCCATAGGATGCAAATGGATCTTCAAGAAAAAGATTGGTGTAGATGGACAGGTGGAAACCTATAAAGCTAGACTTGTTGCAAAGGGTTTTCGTCAAAGACCTGGTTTGGACTATGACGAAACTTTTTCTCCAGTGGATATGCTCAAATCCATTCATGTCCTTCTTGCTATTGCCGCCTTCCATGATTATGAGATCTGGCAGATGGACGTAAAGACGGCTTTTCTAAATGGTAATTTGGAAGAGTGCGTCTATATGGATCTGCCAGAAGGCTTCAATCAGAGTGGGAGCAGCGGGAAAGTGTGCAAGTTTCTTAAGTCCATTTATGGACTAAAGCAGGCGTCGCGGAGTTGGAACATCTATTTTGATGAAACGGTCAAAGAATATGACTTTATCAAAAATCCAGATGAACCATGTATATATAGTAAAATTGTAGCAATAACTGTAATATTCCTCGTCTTGTACGTAGATGACATTCTTTTAATAGGAAATGACATTCCTATGCTACAATCTGTCAAAGGATTCTTGTCACACAGGTTCTCCATGAAAGACCTGGGTGATGCCTCTTACATTCTGGGGATCCGGATCTATCGTGATAGATCCAAGAGGATGTTGGGACTTTCGTAGTCCAGGTATATCAACACTGTACTGAAAAGATTCGGTATGGAAGATTCTAAGCGCGGTAGTTTACCGACTTGTCACAGAATTACCCTCTCCAAAGAGATGTCTCTCAAGACAGATATGGAAAGGGATCGCATGTCAATTATACCCTACGCTTCTGCGGTAGGCTCTATAATGTATGCGATGTTGTGCACCAGACCAGATGTAGCTTACGCACTGAGCATGGTAAGCAGGTATCAGTCAGACCTAGGAGAGAAGCACTGGATAGCAGTAAAGAACATTCTCAAGTACCTGAGAAGGACTAAGGAGATGTTCTTGGTTTATGGCGGAAAAGACCTCAAGATCGAGGCCTTTGTTGGTTCCAGCTTCCAGAGTGACAAGGATGACTCCAAGTCCATGTCAGGTTATGTCTTTACCCTCAATGGAGGGGCGGTGTGCTGGAAGAGTTCCAAGCAGGACACCGTTGCTGACTCGACGATGGAAGCGGAGTATATTGCTGCTTGCGATGTCGCAAAGGAAGCGGTCTGGAAGAAGAAGTTTCTAACAGAACTTCAGGTGGTTCCTATCATTGTTGATCCAATACCTCTGTATTGCGACAACAACGGAGCTATAGCTTTAGCAAAGGAACCCAGGTCCTATCAGAAGCCCAGAAACATCTTAAGGCGGTATCACCTGATCAGGGAGATCATAGATCGCCGGGAGATCATAGATCGCCGGGAGATCGAGGTCCGGAGAGTTGCTACAGAGGAGAACACTGCTGATCCATTCACAAAGGCCTTACCTCAGATTTAGTTCGAGAGGCTACTCGAGATGATCGGTCTTCGATATGCCAGTACATGGCCTTAGTGCAAGTGGGAGATTGTTAGTGCATATGCCCTAAAGGCCATTATTGTATCATACTGGCTTGTATATTACTTAATGGAAACTTGGGATATTCACAGTTATATTAACAGTCTTGCTAAACATGGAAGTATGCTACTTAGTTTATATCTATCTTAATATGTGTGTATGTATTGATAGAGCCCTTAGGATCTTGCTTGACTACCAGCGTTGTGATGGCAGTCACACTAGTGGAGGCTGGGTAGTCTACAAGCACATCCTTTTTCAGGTCCCTAGTCGTAGGATTATCGAGACAGGGCATCGATACTCCGGAGTAGACTACTGCGTACGCTTCTCTTCCCAGTTGGGGAGATGGTCTGTCCCACAGCCATCAGTACGTCGTACTGGAGATAGTATACAGGTGCTCGTTAGGTTACGGGTACACCGGACAGGACTCGCAAGGAACTGTTGGTTGGTATTATACCCGTCGTCAGTTAACAGTTCCCAGGTGACATGAGTATAGCACAGTCCGCAGACTTGAAACTGCTGCTTCGCCTCGAGTGTGTTCCCACTGTTCTTAGATTGCTACCCTACCACGGCTCAAAGGAGTCGTGCAAACAGGTAGCAGTTGGGTGCAGTCCCGAAGCACTTGGAGGCAGTGGCGGTTAGACAGGATTCGTCTCTCCCGGTATTGGGAGTTGATATTGTTAGTTATATGTATGCCCTAGAGTCCATTACTATACATAGGATGTATATTGTAGTGGATGCTTGGACATATATAGGGAGGACTTTCTTGCTCGACATGATAGTATGCTATCTGGTTGTTCTTTACTTTAACGTGTACACTGATTGTCTCTCTGATACATGTTAGTAAAGCCCTTAGGATGTGTACTTGACTACCTGGACTATGATGCGGATCATACTAGTGGGGACAGGGTAGTCCATAAGTACATCCTTCAAGGTCCCTAGTCGTGGGTATATCGAGACGGGGCATCGATATACCAGAGTAGACTAGCCTATACCTTCTCGACCCATACAGATGGGCGATGGATGATCCTATATCCATTGGTGTTTGACATCAGAGATGATGTACAGGTGCTCAGTGGAGACTGGGTACACTGGACGGACTCGCCGAGAACTCCCAGATGGTATTATACCTTACGTCAGATGACAGTTCTCTGGTGACACTTGTACAGAGTAGTCTGTTGACCCGAGATCGTCATAGAGTCTTGTGTGGTTCCCACTGTGCTTTGATTTCCACCTTACCACGTCCAAGAGGGCGTGCAAAACGGTGGTTTTTGGGTACAGTCCCGAGTCACATGGAGGCAATGAGCGATAGGAGGGGATTCGTCTCTCCCGGTATAGGGGGTTGATGTTGCGCTGTGTTCGATTGGCTATAACCGGAAATCCCTGGCCAGGGTTGTTGAGATTTACTGGTAAGTGTTACCAGTAATTTCTCGAATTGTTATAGACCTCATATCGACACGACTTATCGAGCTATTAGGGTCTGACGTTTACCACCCCTAGGCAAGATATGCGACATATCAGACGACGAGACCGGAATGTACGGTAAGTGTTACTGGTTGGATTCATAGGAGTATGAGCGGGCTTGCTCGTCGATCTTCTGATCGCTCAATACCCGGGTGGCCGTTACGTTTAGCAGACCGCTTGCGGCTTGTGGGTGTTTGATATGATCATCACCTACTGCCGGCGTATTGACGAGTCTTTAGAGTCCTACACAGAGGTTTCCTGGCTTAAGTGAAACTAAATAGGAGCGCATATGAGATATGTGCGGGACCGAGAATAATGTGTGTATGTGATACCGTATTCCATTCTCGCGATGAATGTATCGAATGGTTGTATGTGATATAACCTAGTTATCGAATCAATGATTGATTCGATAAGCCGATACATTGGATATTAGTCGGTTACATGCGATATGACCGGATCGTTAAATCAAGTGTTGATTTAATGATTTAATGTATAATTATATATATGATATATTACTTTGCATTAACTAATATTTGTTCACTTTAAATGGATTTTCTCACTTGATGTGCACATTGTATATATGATATATTTTTGTGCACTTGCTTGTACCATGTTTGATGATACATGCATGTTTGGATGTATGTTTAGATTAAACCATGGTTATGTAATGGTTAGGGTTTTGTTTTTATTTATTTATTCATTTATCTATTCTTTTTGGTTAAAAGATAAAAGGAAAGAAAACAAAATGGTTGCTTTCAAACTTGAAGCTTGTTGAAGCTTCATGAAGATTTGACCAAGTGACCATTTTGTCTTCATCTCCTTACCCTAACCATTCCCACTAACCATAGTTTATTCTCTACACCTAATCATGGTTTGTATATGATAAGTATTCATATTCTTTTCTTTTTGGAATAACACTTATGATATTATCATCTTCTTCTTCAAGAAGAAGCTTGCCTCCATCAATGGCAACTAGTGAAAAAGAGTGAGAAATCCAATTCTAAAGTGAACCAACTTCCTATTTCTTCATCCTCTACCTCTTGCCAAGTAGTATAGGGTGTTTTCTTCACAAGTTTCTTGACTTGGTGAAGTTGGAGCTTGATCTAGTGTTGCCTCGACGTAGATCATCTTCGGCATCGAAGTCGACAACCTAGCCCGCCCATTTCTCCGATGAAGCCGACGCTAGAGCCCGGGATTTGATTTGGACAGCAAGGAGACTTCATCATGGAGCTATGGAGGTGGAGGACCGGATCTACGAAGGTTGTATTTCCGTTCTTTTAGTTAAATTGTTAACTAGTTTCCTTTTTCGCCTAAAATATCTAGTTAACGATCCGTATTAGGGTTTCTCGGCACTTGTAAAATTTGAAATTGGCATGGTTGATGCCTTGTGAGACTTCATTAGCGTGCCTAGGAACCCTACAGTGGTATCAGAGCCTAACTAGAGCCTTAGGCGATGCGTAGACGGAGTTAGAAGTCCGATCGAACCGAAACCCTAACCCAAAAATTGCTCTCTGTACATTTTTGAAAATTGTGGGTTTTTGAGAATTAAAAATATGCAGAAAAATCTGCAGGAATATCTAAGAGTTACTGTAAAATTCGATGCCTTAATTCCATCAAGCAGCCGCGGTTCCGCGACACGAGCATGGCTCGTGCGGCGGTTCCGTGGCCAATTTGTCTTATCATGCATTGACTTTTGCACAGTAACTCCTACTTTGCAGTGGTGGTTTTCCTGGGAATTTTTAATATTTATTAAAGAGTTGAAATTTCTGGGTTGTATTGGGAGTTCGTAGATTCGATCGGATTGTCTAATCTTGTCTATGTGTTTTCCGGAAAATTTTAGAATATGTTAAAAAGTTCGACCGGATATAAATACCCACTTTTTCCCCTGTCGGGAAATTTTCAAGTGTTGGATCTTTCCGTAGTTTAAAGACGTTCTAAGTAGTGCAAGTACGCGATGGACCCTCTAGAAGACAACAAACCTTAACTCGATTATGTGACCGTCTTGAACTGCCCTTTGAATCTTAGGGTTTGGGGCAGTATGGCGTGCCACATGTGAGACGTTGGCTTGACCCTTCTACGACTGGACCGTTGGTACTGAGGCATGAAGTGAATGTTTTTAAACTTATTTCATGTGTTGATCTGTATCGGGAAAACTTGGGTGTTCGAATGTTCGATCGGAAAGTTGAACATTTTCTATTTATCCGGAATGTGATACAATAATTGGAATTCACAATGAGTTATGAGATAACTGAATGAATGTTATAAATTTAGCGGTTTAGTCCTACTTGATCAGTTGCCACGGAATTTTGATGTGATCAAAAGTCCGTCGCAATCACGTAGCGTACGCGGATACTCGCCGGGTAAACTTAATAGACAGCCTCGCTCCATAGCCCCGACCAAGTGACTGTAGGAGAACCCCGTCGCCGAAAGCATCCGTTCGGGTGCTCGCGGTAGCGGTGTTCCGCCTTGGTGCACTTCGTCGACGGTATCGGGGGTGCGGCCGCCTACTAAAGTTTGTGACGAGCATTCGATCAGGATGTCGGGAATCTTGTTGAATTGCCCGACTTGATATTGAAAAAAGTTTTCGATAATGAGACTAAAATGCGAGGTTTATAATTGTTAGGCATGTGATGTCTAAGGAATTCATTGGTTTAGGCATGCGATGTCTAAGGAGGTTGCGGATTCCAACTGTTGTAGTTTTACACTTTCTTTTCTGTGACCGTAAGTGTAATATGTGATATCGCCGGTTTCGTTTCTATATGTCAACGACAATTGGGATGCGCATATTTACTTACGTTGATGACATGTGATGTTATGTGTTGCTGGATATGTTATATTGGATCGTCGTGTTTGAATAGCCGGGGGTTTTTATGTGAGATGAGTGTTTTTCATTTTCATTCATGTAAAAACTTGTATGTAATATTATTTTATTGGGGCACTTCCAGGTTGCGGAAGATGTCACCCTTTTGTATATTATTTACTTTTCCGCACTAGGATAGACCTAAGGAGGGGAGCACAAGTAACCGGGTTCTGGAGTCCAGTGGGAGACCAACTCGAGGAGTTGAGTCCGGGTCTCCTAACTCTAGAATTGGTAGGGTTGCTTGCCGCTCTCGTAGGGGTCTAGGTGTGTGGGTTTGGCTATTCATCGCGACCGTGGAATCCGTGCTTTATACTGGCTCGTATTGAAAACACGGACGTCCTAGTATATCCAATATTTCATATGATTCTTCTGCTGCGATATCTGTGATGTGATCATGTGATATGTTCTGTGATAGATACAGTATAGAGTATATATGATATATTATATAGACGTTACTTATGTTTTACACCCGCGCTAGCCCTGCCCCGCTCTGCCGTTAGTTACCAAACCTAACGGTGCACGAGGGGACATCGAGGCGAATGCGGATGGCATAAGTGTACGTCGTATTTATCTGTGATGTTTAGGTGACTTAAATGATGGAACTTCATTAATGTGATTAATGAAAGAAAAGAAACCTAAGATGTTGTAGAATCAAATTTTAAACAAAACAGGTAGCTACAGTTCTTGCTTTGCACAGCGGTATATATGATATATCCTGCACCTTATTCGATGAGGAAAGGACCGAGATCCCTTCACCGGGAGTGACTCCTTTAGCAATAACTGGCAGATGCTACACACTCTGTTTGTCTTTTGATTGCTTTTAAGAGTTTTTGCTTTGCACAGTGATATATATGATATATCCCGCACCTTATTCGATGAGGAAAGGACCGACGATCCCTTCACCGGGAGTGACTCCTTTAGCAAAACTAGAAAAGCTTCAAAAACACTCCATTTTAAAAATCATTTGATTCTACAACAATATCAAGTTCATTACGCAATAGGTTTTCAGAAAAACCTGTCGTAACCCTCCGTCATTTCAGGTAAGTACTAGTTAGTATTCGTGCTGCGGTAGTTTGGCATTCGTCAAGGCGAAGTGTACGGTAGCTAACTAGTATTTATCTGCTTATGCATATGATGCAGATTGGATTAGGGTATTCGTACGGCGTTGTTTGGCATTCGTCAAGGGTCGTGCGGGTGGGTTTAATTCAATCAAGAAATGTACGGGTTGAACTTGACTAGTGGACTATGGGTTGTTTGGCATTCGTCAAGGTCATAGAACACTAGGGGCAAAATATTATCGGGAATTTCAAGTGTTGAAATTTGCAATGAGATTGCATACCGTCTATGAGATAGTTGGATCCCGATACCCACTACGAGTAATTGTTACTCCTGGGAGAGTTTTACACATTACAATTAGCCGATCAAGTAGGTGTCTAGAAAGGTGTTAACGAGGTTATGCCTCTGGGAAAACGAGGTTTACATTAATTAGGTTCGTGCGAAAGCACGGGGGACCACCCTCAAAGTACCGACAATGGACTGGCTGAAAGATTGGTGAACTTGTAGCGTGTAATTAATCCCGGCTAGTCTTTCCTTTTAGGGTTTGAAGGAAGATTTGATAAAACCAGTGGGAGCCATCCTGATTAGATAAAATAATAACCAATCTGATCTTACAAGAGTGCACGCTGAGTGTTTTCTTCTCTCTTTCTCCAGGCAGCGACCATATCACGCCTTAATCAAGATAATAATATGGATGTATTGACCGAACCCGCTTGTTATACTGAGCTGGGGAACGTTGGTCCCGCTCCAACTTATAATTGTTATAAGACCGAGCAGGAAATTGGGGAATACCAGAATTCCTTTGCCGCCCAAACGAAGGAAGTGCATATGATGCATCTTCTTCGGGTGTGTTCATTACAAAGAACTGTTTCTCAGTATCCTCCGCATCCTCGGTATATGATACCGGATCAGGATCCCAGATATGTAATCTGTTACATAGGGCTGCAAAAAGGTAGAAAAACTGAGAACGGGTGATAAGTTTCATGAGGCAGAAAACGGGGCAAGAGTTGCAGCCAAGTCTGTTGGTCACTGTCACCCTGTATTCCAAATACATTGATTCTGAACGAATGTTATTAGATACCGAACCTGATATACAAAATCATATCCATCTCTTTATTAGTAAAGAAATGATAAAATTTTGTATAGATGGATAATGTTTTGAACATTTCCTATATCAAAAGTTGATCGGTTCAGGCACGTTATCTAAAAGCATTGATGTTCTAAATCAAACTACAGTTCTTAGTATACGGAACACACATTAAAGGAAGAGTTCAGGAATGAACGAATCCTACTTGAGGCATTGTAGACTAGGTCATATCAATGCGACCCGACTAGCTGAAGTTACATGTAGATGCATATTTAAATCAGTTTGAATTTACATCTTGTGAAACTTGCCAGTCATGTCACAGAGATAAGATGACCATAGCTCCGTTTACTGGAAACAGAGAAAGAGTTAGTGAACTCATGGGATTGATACATGTTGATGTATGTAAGGTCCCCTGTCTACACATGCCGGGAGCGGTTCTTTGTACTTCATTAAATTCTCTGATGATCTCTTTTGATTCAGAAATATGTTCCTGTTGAAACACAAGTCCGAACCTTTTGAGATATTCACAGAATATAAGATAGAAGTAGAGAACCAAAATACGGGTATAAGTATTATGTCCTTTGATGTGATCAAGGAGGAGAATACCTGAGCACGAAAATCCTGGATTATTCTAAAGGAGAATGAGATTCTCTCTCAGCATTACTCCTCCGTATACACCATAGCATGATGGTATATCGGGGCGGAGCAATAGCACCCTATGTGATATGGTGTGCTCTATGATGAGTACTAATGAGTTTTCTATTTCCTTTTGGGAGTTATGCACTTGAGAAGCTGCATACCTATTGAATAGGGTTCAAATCAAATCAGTTGCCTACCACTTCATATTTGATATGATGAGGGAAGAGCCCATCTCTTAAGTTAGTTAAGATTTGGGGTTGTCCAGCCTATGTCTGAAAAGCAAAATCCGGACAAGCTCGAGGCAAGGTCTGTAATGTAGAACTGGAAAGGTTCCAGCTATACAAACTACAGCAGATGATTTGATAAAACCAAAGGATTCAATAGTTACCAACGAACCTCAGCCTCTCCGCCGATCTAGTAGGGTTCCTCACCCACCTGAGAGATACTTCGGTTACTCTATGACAGTGGGAGCGAGGATTGCATCATGAGATGATGACCCAACTAGTTTCGAGCTGGCCATCAGGAGTAGGACTCTGTAAGAATGGCTGGATGCTTAGCGATCTGAGATGGAATCCATGTACACCAACAAAGTATGGACTTTGATTGCTATATCTGAAGGGTTAAATCCCCATCAGGAGCAAGTATATCTTGAGAAGATTACTTGGTGTAGATGGAAAAGTTGAGACTTTCAAAGCTAGACTTGTTAAAAATTTTCATCATCGACCAGGCATGGATAATGATGAAACCTTTTCAAGTGGCTATGCTTAAGTCCATCCAGATCCTACTTGCCACGGCTACATACCATGACTACGATATCTGGCGGTTGGGTGCCATGACTGCTTTTCTAAATGATGTTTTAGAAGAGAACGTCTATAAGTACACAGCCAGAGGGCTTCGTAGACAGTGTGAGCAGCGGAAACGTGTACAAGATGCTTTATAGAATAAAGCAGGTATCGCGGAGTTGGAACATCTGTTTTGATGTCTTAGTCAAAGAGTTTGACATCATCAAAATGGTAGATGAACCTTGTATAAACAAAAAGGTAGTAGGGAGTATAGTGATGATCCTCGTAGAGTACGTGGATAACATACTCTTGATAGGGAAGGAGTTTCCTATGCTACGCTCGGTCAATCTCCGCTTATCACAATGATTCTCCATATAAGATCAAAATGATACCTCCTAAAATCCTGGGTTTTGGATCTATGAGATAGATCTAATTGGATGTTAGGATTCTCACTAGTTGTAGTGAGATGGTATCAATCGATCCTGGGGAGAATCACTGGAAGGGTTCCAGGGTGATAGGGACGACTGAAAGTCAGTCACAGGCATTGTCTTTACCCTCAGTAAAGGGACGGTATGTTGGAAGGGTTCCAAGCTAGATACCGTGGCATACTAGACGATAAAGGCTCGATACATCGCTACTTAAGATGCTACCAATGAGGCAGTCTGGATGTATATTTGTTCATAAGATGAACTTAGTTCCTCCCATTGTGTGACAATGGAGTTGTGGCTTATGCCAAGGAACGTCCGTCCCATCAGTGATCCAGACATATTCTAAGGCAGTATCACCTGATCATGGAGATAGTTGATCTCCAGTGTGATCGAGGTTAGGAGAGTAGACTCAGAGGACAACACGGCGGATCCACTCACAAAGGCCTTTTCCCAGAGAGAGACTTTTATGGGATGGTTGAGTATGAGATACTACAACCACTGCTATCAGATGGCCCTAGTGCAAGTGGGAGATTGTTAGTTATATGTATGCCCTAGAGGCCATTACTATACATAGGATGTATATTGTAGTGGATGCTTGGACATATATAGGGAGGACTTTCTTGCTCGACATGATAGTATGCTATCTGGTTGATCTTTACTTTAACGTGTACACTGATTGTCTCTCTGATACATGTTAGTAAAGCCCTTAGGATGTGTACTTGACTACCTGGACTGTGATGCGGATCATACTAGTGGGGACAGGGTAGTCCATAAGTACATCCTTCAAGGCCCCTAGTCGTGGGTATATCGAGACGGGGCATCGATATACCTGAGTAGACTAGCGTATACCTTCTCGACCCATACAGATGGGCGATGGATGATCCCATATCCATTGGTGTTTGACATCAGAGATGATATACGGGTGCTCAGTGGAGACTGGGTACACTGGACGGACTCGCCGAGAACTCCCAGATGGTATTATACCTTACGTCAGATAGCAGTTCTCTGGTGACACTGGTACAGAGTAGTCTGTTGACCCGAGATCGTCATAGAGTCTTGTGTGGTTCCTACTGTGCTTTGATTTCCACCTTACCATGTCCAAGAGGGCGTGAAAAACGGTGGTTTTTGGGTACAGTCCCGAGTCACATGGAGGCAATGAGCGATAGGAGGGGATTCGTCTCTCCCGGTATAGGGGGTTGATGTTGCGCTGTGTTCGATTGGCTATAACCGGAAATCCCTGGCCAGGGTTGTTGAGATTTACTGGTAAGTGTTACCAGTACTTTCTCGAATTGTTATAGACCTCATATCGACACGACTTATCGAGCTATTGGGGTCTGACGTTTACCACCCCTAGGCAAGATATGCGACATATCAGACGACGAGACCGGGCTGTACGGTAAGTGTTACTGGTTGGATTCACAGGAGTATGAGCGGGCTTGCTCGTCGATCTTCTGATCGCTCAATACCCGGGTGGCCGTTACGTTTAGCAGACCGCTTGCGGCTTGTGGGTGTTTGATATGATCATCACCTACTGCCGGCGTATTGACGAGTCTTTAGAGTCCTACAAAGGGGTTTCCTGGCTCAAGCGAAACGAAATAGGAGCGCATATGAGATATGTGCGGGACCGAGAATAATGCGTGTATGTAATACCGTATTCCATTCTCGCGATGAATGTATCGAATGGTTGTATGTGATATAACCTAGTTATCGAATCAATGATTGATTCGATAAGCCGATACATTGGATATTAGTCGGTTACATACGATATGACCGGATCGTAAAATCAAGTGTTGATTTAATGATTTAATGTATAATTATATATATGATATATTACTTTGCATTAACTAATATTTGTTCACTTTAAATGGATTTTCTCACTTGATGTGCACATTGTATATATGATATATTTTTGTGCACTTGCTTGTACCATGTTTGATGATACATGCATGTTTGGGTGTATGTTTAAATTAAACCATGGTTATGTAATGGTTAGGGTTTTGTTTTTATTTATTTATTCATTTATCTATTCTTTCTGGTTAAAATACAAAAGGAAAGAAAACAAAATGGTTGCTTTCAAACTTGAAGCTTGTTGAAGCTTCATGAAGATTTGACCAAGTGACCATTTTGTCTTCATCTCCTTACCCTAACCATTTCCATAACCATAGTTTATTCTCTACACCTAATCATGGTTTGTATATGATAAGTATTCATATTCTTTTCTTTTTGGAATAACACTTATGATATTATCATCATCTTCTTCTTCTTCTTCTTCAAGAAGAAGCTTGCCTCCATCAATGGCAACTAGTGAAAAAGAGTGAGAAATCCAATTCTAAAGTGAACCCACTTCCTATTTCTTCATCCTCTACCTCTTGCCAAGTAGTATAGGGTGTTTTCTTCACAAGTTTCTTGACTTGGTGAAGTTGGAGCTTGATCTAGTGTTGCCTCGACGTAGATCATCTTCGGCATCGAAGTCGACGACCTAGCCCGCCCATTTCTCCGATGAAGCCGACGCTAGAGCCCGGGATTTGATTTGGACAGCAAGAAGACTTCATCATGGAGCTATGGAGGTGGAGGACCGGATCTACAAAGGTTGTATTTCCGTTCTTTTAGTTAAATTGTTAACTAGTTTCCTTTTTCGCCTAAAATATCTAGTTAACGATCCGTATTAGGGTTTCTCGGCACTTGTAAAATTTGAAATTGGCATGGTTGATGCCTTGTAATACTTCATTAGCGTGCCTAGGAACCCTACAGATATCGCGTTGTGTCTGGAGAGCCATTACGCAAAGTCCCTGTCCAGGGCAAGTGAGATTTACTGGTTGGTTTTCCAGTAGTTTCTCAAGGTGTAATGGGCTTCGCTCCGACACGACTTATACCGCTTTTAGGGGACTGACGCTTGCCGCCCCCTCGGCCCGATATGTGATAGTCCTAGACGAACAGACCGGACTGTACGGAGTTTGTCACATCAGGCTCAGTAGGAGTTCGGATGGGTTTCCTCATCGGCCTTCTTATCGACATCTACCTAGGGACCGTTACGTACAGCTAGTGCCTCTTGCAGTCTGTGGTTAAACCCACTGCCATCGTAGTAGTCGAGTCTTTAGAGTCCCACACAGAGAGTTTCCCTGCTTCGGGCGAAACGATATAGAGTTCGTATGGTTTTACGACAGGGTTCGGACATGCGCGTGCATTTATGCACGTACGACGTTCGGACAGTTTTTACTAGCGGACTTTGGTTTAAGCCAGATTCTAGTATCGGATTATTGGATTTATACAGTCTAAAGTATTTCCGTGTTTTCACGGATAGGAGGGGCGTTCTTTGTCGAGAAGCTTCTAGAAGTTTGATGACATGGAGGCTAAGGTGGCTTTTGCATTAATGGATTAGTGACTCATGAGATGAATCATTCAAATGAGTTAATGAAGCATTTATTGCTTAATGACTCACTTGATGATTCATTGCATATATTAAATGAAGCATGGTTGTTAATATCATTTAATTGATTTATTTGATATTCTTTATGCTTCATCATATATTGGAAATGAGAAATAATTCATAGGATACTCACTTTCACCTTCTCTCTCCTCAAGCTCTCTCTCTTCAAACCCTAACCCTAACCTCTCATTTGTTGAGATCAACGGTTATCAAGACTTATTAATCCCTAATCCTACTCTATATTCCCTAGGTTGCTTTGATTAGCACTTTGAGTAACCTAGTTACCTCAAGTTAGAGGTCAAGCTTGGAGTAGTAGCTCTCGGGTGGATCTTCTATCACAAAGAGGAGGCCGACGAGGAGGTGGTCAACGAGAAGAAGAAGGACATGGTTCATAAGGTATAATCTTCTTTCATAGTAGCTATTCCCTCCTATGATATTGTTAGTTAAGCTTTGGCAAAGATCCGTAAGTTAGTCGATGTTTGTTTTAAACAAAATGATTATTTTACCTATTCCGCCTCCCCGCAACTCGTGGGGTGTCTAACGTCGACTTACATTGATGGAACACATTATCTTAATGCAAAGAAAAATAAACCTAAAAGATGTTGTTGGAACAATTTTCAAAAAGCTGTTATTGCAAGGACATTCTCTTTTGTTTTGCACAGAGATATTCGGTTATGAATGCCCAGCACCTCATTCGACGAAGCAGGGGTCGAGATCCCTTCATCGGGAGTGACCCCTTGGACAAAAGTTTCCGTCAGGGTAATAACTTCACTATAGTCAATTATTCTTGGTTTGCATCGAGGTATTCAGTTTGGAATATCCTGCACCTCATTCGACGTGGAAAGAGCCGAGATCCCTTCACAGGGAGTGACCTCTTTAGCAATAGTTTTCGCCACTATATATTTTTAAAAAGGCTATCAGGTTCCTTCAGCGAAATCAAGTTCATTACGTTAACGGGTTTTTCGCCAAAAATCCAGCCGTAGCCCTCCGTCGTTTCAGATAATTAATACTTAGTATTCGTGCTGCGTTTGTTGATTATTCGTCAAGGCACAGTGAACGGTAGCTAAGTAATAATTCTCTGTTGCACTGATAGATGCGATTGGTTAGGAAGGTCGCATGATTTTGTTGATTATTCATCAAGGATCATGCGAGCGGGTCTAATGCAATCCTGGATAACGACGGGTTGAACTTGACTAGGACCTTTTGATTTGTTGATTATTCGCCAAGGTCACTTGGGTCCTAGGGGCAAAAACCACATCGGGAGTTTCAAACATACAGGAAACTTGCAGATTCAGCATACCTTCTGGAGTGTGGTGACTAGAGTGGATTCCATCTAAGTCATCACACAATGATAGTTGGATCCCGATCCCACTGATGAGTTGGATTACTCTCGGGAGATTATTTCACTTAACAATCATTGCTATAAACCAAGTAGGTGTCTAGAAAGGTGTTAGCGGGGCTACACCTCCAGGGAAAAGAGGTTATATAATTAAGTAACTTCGCGAAAGCGTTGGAAAACCTCCCTCGAAGTACCAACACTAGCCTGGCTGAAAGGTTAAGCAAGTATTGTGACGTGCAATTAATCCTGACTAGTTCTTCTTTTAAAGGTTTGAAGAAGAATTTGAGGAAACAGTGGGAGCCATCCTGATTAGATAAATTAATAAACCAATCTAATCTTGCAAGAGCGCACGCTGAGTGTTTCTTTTCTCTCTCTCTAGGTAGCAACCATTTCACGCCCTAATCAAGATAACAAAATGTATCGCTTGACCGATCCGAATTCTTATTCGGGGCCGGGGAATGTCGGTTCGGCTCTAACTTACGACAACAGTCTAAGTATGAGCAAGGGAAAGAGGATTGTATGGATTCCAAGAAAACCCAGTTGATGAAGAAGCATAGTTTTGCATCTACTTCAGGTGTTCTTGTAATTGAGAACTGCTTTTCGGTCAGCCCTGCCTCCTGGGTACTTGATACCGGATCAGGATCTCATATCTGTAATTTATTGCAGGGACTGAGAAAAAGTAGGAAAGTTGTACCTGGTGATATGTCGCTCAGGGTAGCGAACGGAGCACAAGTTAATGCTGCAGCCGTCGGTGAATATCACCAAGTGTTTCCAAATGGCAATACTATGATATGTAAGTCCGCGGCGGCGCCCCGACCATCGATCCGACGCCGGAATGCGGAAACGAAAAACTTTGCAAACTAGCAAACCGGCACCACCCCGCACTTTTAACCTGGATCGGGCCATTAACCTAGCAACTAGCAAACTAAAATAAGAGTAGAGAAGTATACCAAGCGATCCGTGTCCTCCAGTCTTCGTCTCCACTCCGATCTCCTGCGGAATCTCCGTCCGTCACGTCCTCGTCGGAAAGGGCACCACGTAGCCGGGTTCGTTTACGGGCTCCCACCTCTGGACCGAGACAACTCGGGCGCGAAGTTGGCTAGCCGACGCGTCCAAGATTTGCTGTAGAATAGTGTAGAAGCTTGTCTCTTTTGGGGTTAGAAGTTGCCATGGTATGTGTAGGAATAATATGACATGAAGATGAGCAAAGGAATTTTGAAGCAAGCTCAAGCCCAAATAAGAATGAATCATTTTTCCTCACTAAAATGAAACCTCTCTCTCCCACTTGCAAAAATGGGGCCGGCCCCTAAGATAGAATGGTGGAGGAGTTTAAAAGGAATCAAATAATCCATGGAGAAAAGAAAAGATAATGCTAGAATAAAGTCACACCCACTTCTCATCTCATCAAATCACAAAACCATCACATGAAAGCAAAGAATGGACAAGAAAAGAATCTCATGATAAATAAACAATCATGAAGCCACACATATGCAAGAAACACCCTCCACAATAAGTAATTTGCACAATTGCAAATTACCCCATCCATCGAAAAGTCTGGCCGTGAAGGAACAAAGGAAAACCGGCCGGAACGGAATGCAAACTGGCAGCTACAGAAAACTAATCCCGAAATAAATTACAGGAAAACCCCACTACTGCAAATACATGCCCGCATTTGTATTCTCACTGAACACAAATGCAAAGAGACAAAACTACACTGTCTAATACTAGAATCCGGCTTAATCCAAAGCCGGCTAGTAAAAACCGTCCGATCACGATCCGTACAATACCACACGTATCTGATCGAACCATGCCATATCTCCATACGGCCTCTACAGTGTTTCGCCCGAAACCTGAGTAACTGAGTGTGGTGGACTCTAAAGACTCGTCAATACTATGGCTGTGGATTTAACCACTAGCACGTCAGAGGTATCAGCCATACGTGACGGGCCACCAGCTATTGACCAAAAGGGACGTCGATGAGCGAACTCATCCTGACACCCTACTGAGCCTGTCAGTGACAATATCCGTACAGTCCGGTCCGTTCGTCTATGAGCATCGCATGGCGGGCCTAGGGAGTTGGTAAAAGTCAGACCCCCAATAGCGGTACAAGTCGTGTCGGAGTGTAGCCCAGAACAACCTGAGATACTACTGGAATACCTACCAGCAAATCTCCTGCCTTGGCCAAGGACTTTTCATGTACTGGCTCTCCTAGACACAGCGCGACCTCACCCCCAATACCGGGAGAGATGAACCCCTGCAGATCCGCTCACTGCCTCCATGTGGCTCGGGACTGTACCCAACTAAAACCTGTTTGCACGACTCCTTTGAGCCGTGGTAGGGTAGTAATCAAAGCACAGTGGGAACTCACATGAGACAAATGAGGATCTCAGGTCGATGAACTAACCTGTACACATGTCACCAGGGAACTGCTATCTGACGTCAGGTATAATATGTTGGAGATAGTGCCCTCAGAGTCAATTATTGGATCACAGGCACGTGATTGCAATGATTGAGGGAGGACCTATCCCGGTACGACAGTCTTACTCGAGATGATAGTATGCTATCAGGTTTACCTTTATCATCGTGTACTGCTTTAGGTGACCTGACAGGTCACTATTGCACGTTGATAGAGCCCCTAGGATTCTTGCTTGGCTGCCAGCAGTATGAGGGCGATCATATAAGTGAGAGCTGGAGTCTACAAGCATATCCTTAAAAGGTCCCTAGTCGTGGGAGTTTCGAGACAGGGCATCGATTCTCCAGAGTAGACTAGTGTATACAGTCAAGACCCCGACGAGGGGCGGTGGCCGGTCTCACAGGCCACTGGTGTCAGTTGGATCACCTAAGATGTATACAGGTGCTCATTGGGTTATGAGTACACCGGACAGGACTCGCCGGGAACATGCTAGTTGGTCTTATACCTGACGTCAGATAGCAGTTCCCAGGTGACATGTGTACAGGTTAGTTCATCGACCTGGGGATCGTCATTTGTCTCGTGTGAGTTCCCACTGTGCTTTGATTACTACCCTACCACGGCTCAAAGGAGTCGTGCAAACAGGTTTTAGTTGGGTACAGTCCCGAGCCACATGGAGGCAGTGAGCGGATCTTCGGGGGTTCGTCTCTCCCGGTATTGGGGGTGAGGTCGCGCCGTGTCTAGGAGAGCCATTACACGAAGTCCTTGGCCAAGGCAGGAGATTTACTGGTAGGTATTCCAGTAGTATCTCAGGGTGTTCTGGGCTACACTCCGACACGACTTGTACCGCTTTTGGGGGTCTGACTTTTACCCACCCCCTAGGCCCGACATGCGATGCTCATAGACGAACGGACTGGACTATACGGATATTGTCACTGACAGGCTCAGTAGGGTGTCAGGATAAGTTCGCTCATCGACGTCCCTTTTGGTCAATAGCTGGTGGCCCGTTACGTATTGGCTTATACCTCTGACGTGCTAGTGGTTAAATCCACAGCCATAGTATTGACGAGTCTTTAGAGTCCACCACACTTTCAGTTACTCAGCTTTCGGGCGAAACGCTGTAGAGGCCGTATGGAGATATGGCAGGGTCCGATCAGATACGTGCGGTATTGCACGGATCAGGATCGGACGGTTTGTACTAGTGGCCGTATGGATATATGGCAGGGTTCGATCTGATACGTGCGGTATTGCATGGATCAGGATCGGACGAACATTACTAGCCGGCTTTGGTTTAAGCCGGTCCTAGTTTAGTACAGTGTAGATTTTGTCTCATTGCATTTGTATCCGGACGGAATACAGATGCGGGTGTGTATGCACAGTATCGGGGTTTTCCTGTAATTTATTACGGGACCAGTTTTCTGGAGTTGCCAGTTTGCATTCCGTTCCGGCCGGTTTTCCTTTGTTCTTTCCCGGCCGGACTTTTCCGATGGAGGGGGTTATTTGCAATTGTGCAAATAACATTTGTGGAAGGGGTTTCTTGCAAAAGGTTTTATTATGATAGCTTCATATCTTTTGCTCCATCACTTGCTTTAATGATGATTAGAAAGGGTATGGGTTGGATTTAATATAAGCATGGTGTATGTTTGGATGTGGTCACCTTTTCTTCACTCCTACACTCACCTCCCTTCATACTACATATCCATTCACTCCACCACCATTCCTTATGGATAATGGCCGGCCACAAATTGAGTGAGAAGGAAAAATGAGAGAGGTGGATTTCATTTGGTGTGGCAAATTTCATTCATCTCATTTTTGATACAAGGAAAAATGAAAGCACCATTTTTCATACATTCATTCCTCCATCTTCTTGGCAACTAAAACCCAAAGAGACAAGCATCATCTACACTACATTCTACAGCAAATCTTGGGCATGTCGACTTGCCAGCTTCATGCCCGAGTTGCCTCGGTATAGAGGCGGGAGCCCGTAAAAGAAACAGGCGGTGTGGTGCCATTCCGGCGAGGAGGCGACGACCGGAGTTTCCGCGAGGAGATCGGAGAGGAGATGAAGACCGGAGGACTCGGATCAGTCGGTATATCTCTAACCCGTCTTGTTGTTAGCTTAGACTTGTTAATGGTTACGATCCGGAGTTTAGTGCGCGGTGGTGCCGGTTTGCAAAGTCCGCAAAAATTAAAGTTTATCACCGTTTCCGCATTTGGCCGTCGGATTGACGGCCGGGGCGCCGCCGTGCACTTACAGTGGTATCAGAGCCTCGCCATTAACTTCGTCTAGCTTCGTTTGATGTGTTTGCATTTCCGATCGACCAAAATTTCCAAAAACCGTATTTTTCCTTCACATCAGTTTCTGTTGAAATTTTTTGGTCTCTAAAAATTTTTCAGGTGGTCTCAGAATGATGTGCAGGGAGTTCTAAGAACTCTGGGAAAATTCGAGACAGTGATCCCTCAGGTCGAGCGCGGAACCGCGGCAAAACCCCTCTTGTTGCCGCGGTTCCGCCGCAGGTTGGTGGGATCATTGCTTCCAATTTCTCCAGTGGGCTTCTGGGCTTATTTTAGGGGTTTTGGAATATTAAAATTGGGCCCAGATTTTCTGTGAGTGCTACAGTACTGTTTAGGGGCCCACTTGTTAATTTTTGATCGATCGGATATTTTAAACACATTTATTTCACAGTATTTACATTATATCTGCGACCGTGAATGTCACTCGATCGGTAAATCCAGTCTAACTGCTATAGCCCGGTTAGACGGATTTGTGAACGTGACTTTCACGTTGATGTTCTGTGTTTTGCTGTGATGTTGCGGATCGGTCGTGGGGGATAGCCTGGATGCAATGCTAGTACAGTGTTGTTGTATTATGTACATTTGATTTTGCGGGGCGAGCGTCCGACATGTGGACTGCCGTCACTGCCTGTTTGTATTATTCTTTTGGGGCACGACCAGGTTGCGGTCGATGTACCCGTTGTATGTATATTTTACTTTCTGTACTAGGGTTACCCCGCGGAGGGGTGCACGGATAGCCGGGTTCTAGAAGGCTACTAGCCCGCATCTCATGGCATTGGGACGGAAGGGGCTTCACTCCAGGATTGGCTGGCTATTCGCCGCACTCGTAGGGGGTATAGGATTTCATTGCGCAGGCTATCCACACGACCAGGGGAACGTCGGGTTTCAGTAGTGGCTCTGTGAAACCCGAGGATCCCAGATATCTGTTATGTTCTGTGATGCTGTACATTTCTGTGATGTTGCATTTTATTCACGCCTCGAGCGAAATACTATATATTGGTATATATATTAGTAGATGTTGTATATGTTTTTCATCCGCGCTAGTCCAGTCCCCGCTCTGCCGTTAGTTAGCTAACCTAACGGGTGATGACGGGACTCAGTGGCGAATGCGGATGGCATATACGTACGTCAGTATATTTTCGTACTTTGTGGTGTGATCAATTGATGGGACTGCATTGATTCGGATCAATGCAAGTTAAACAAACCTATTCTGATGTTGTTGGAACACTTTTTCAAAAAGCTGTTATTGCAAGGACGTTCACTTTTGTTTTGCATCGTGGTATTCATTTGGAATATCCTGCTCCTCAGTCGACGAGGCAAGGGCCGAGATCCCTTCGGGAGTGACCCCTTGGACAGAAGTTTGCGTCAGGGCATTAACTTCACTATAGCCGATTACTTTTGCTTTGCATCATGGTATTCATTTGGAATATCCTGCACCTCATTCTACGGGGAAAGAGCCGAGATCCCTTCACCGGGAGTGACCTCTTTAGTAAAGGTTTTCGTCACTATATTTTCTAAAAAGCTATCCGTTCCTTCAACGATATCAAGTTCATTACGTTAAAGGTTTTCGCCAGAAACCATTCGTAGCCCTCCGTCGTTTCATATGGGTACTCAATAGTATTCAAGCTGTGTTTGTTGGCCATAGTCAAGGCACAATGTTTGGTAGCTATTGGATATTCATATGCTGCATAGATAGATGCGTTGGTTTGGGACAGTCGTATAGCCTTGTTGGCCTTAGTCAAGGGCTTGTACGGGTGGGTTCAAATCAACCTGGACAATGTCGGGTAGAACTTGACATGTGACTTATGATTTGTTGGCCTTAGTCAAGGTCATAAGAGCATGGGGTAGAAATCACATCGGGAGTTTCAAAAGAACTGAAACTTGCCAGATATGCGCATACCTTCTGGAGTGTGATACCGTGAGCGGATTCCGTCACGTTATCATGCGATGAGAGTTGGATCCCGATTCCCACTGATGAGTTGGTTTACTCCTCGGGTGACCCCGACTAATTCTTCTTTCAGGTTTGGAGGAGAATTTGAGGTACAGTGGGAGGTTTCCAGATTAGATAAATTGGTAACCATTCTGATCTTGGTTAGAGTGCACGCTGAGTGTTTCTTTTCTCTCTCTCTGGCAGCGACCATTGACCCGACCCTAAGACTATGACTCAGTGACCAAGTTGACCGAACCTTCTTAACACAGGCTTTTGGATTGTCAGAGTTGCAGACCTCATTGCCACTCCTACTTTTACCCTTTTCTCCAGGGCACCCCGTATTACTACGAACGTCCACTTCCATTGGACAAAACCATCGTATGGTTAGATACGAACTCGAAGGAATTCGAGGATGGTTTCCGGTTCTGGAGAAAACGGATAGGATTATTCAGTTGTCTTTTTTCCTTTTGCCTTCTCTCAAGTTATGAGTACTCCTTGGTTTAGGAGATAGTACACCTATTACGCAAATTGGATAGTCTTCTTCCAAACTTTAGGCTGGTGCCGAACAGTGGGGAATGAAGAAAACCAATTAGCATAACGATGGTGTGCAGAAGGTATTAAGATTAAGACAAAGCAAGGGATTAGTAAGAGGGCAAAGTAAATTGCGACTGATATTCACGACCAAACCAAGTTTTTCTTCGCCAATCCTAAATCACCTTTGAATTTCTCCAGGACACTCCGTATCACTACGAAGATCCACAGTTTATTGGATACTCCATCGTATGGTTATATACGAACTCGAAAGGAACTTGTTCCAGTTCGGGGATGGATTCTGGTCCAGGAGAAATAGGAATAAGGTTTATTCGGTTGTCTTTTATCTTCACCTTCTCTCGCATTGCGAGTGCTCCTAGGATTAGGACAGTACACCCATTATGCTTATTGGATAGTCTTCTTCCAAACCATAGGCTGGTGCCGAACAGTAGGGAAGGAAGAAAACCAATTGGCCTAAACGGGTGTGCAGAAGGTAATGACTAAAGACATATAAAGGGATTTGGAGAGGTGGCAAAGAATTATACGGTTATAGTTGAGAATCTGGATAATGAAAGAGGCATTACTAGGAATACCAGGATACCCCATTGAAACATTTCAATGTTTCAGTTTCACTGTGTACTGTTAAAAGAAAACTGATTTCCCGATTAGACACTTGCTCCAGGGTATGTATTTAACAGGTATGATTCTCACATCTGTATGGCTTTACAGATGATGAGTGGGAGTAAGTTATTGGGAATTGGGTGATCATCCTCATTATATCGGGATTCGTTGTAATCGGTGATATTTGAGGAGATCACCTGGGCTGTTTGCCGGTCGGCAAATATTTGGTTTTGAATATCTGCTGTTGTGCACCAATTTCAAATTGATGTATCTGTACGTCTATTTTAATAGAGTGAGATATACCTTTTGATATTATGTCGATGACATTTACCTATATCAGTGGATGGTTAGGTAAGGAGCATTAAACAGCGGTGTAATTCTTCTTAACCATAAGTACAGTTTTCAACCTACAACACACAGTGAAAGAGTTGTTAGACTCGGCGGACTTATACAGAGTATTGTATGTTGTCCAGTGTCCATTAGGACAGAGGGGTTGGTCCTCATACTATATTCTGTTTACTTTTAACTTCTCTAGTTCTTAGACATATGTTTCGTAGAAACACAGGGTCTAAATTTTAAGGAGTTATAGGTATTTGAATAGAGTAGAGAACCAGGTGTAGCAAGTATCGGGATTCTTCAAGGTGATCGAAGATGTAGATACTTGTGTATGGTATTCAGTTGATAGTAATGATAAAGAGAAATTGCTTCTCTTTCAGGTTACTCATAATTGGAAGCATTCCTAAGTTGAGTAACGCTGATCGGCCTCTCTCCATTTTGTTGACATGCACTGGAGACAGCTGCATGATTTGAATCTGGTTCAATTAAATCAGTGCCTCTGGTTCTATATTGGATATAGAACAGTTCATATCTTAACGTTGTTAAGGTACGGGGAGTTGTCCGGCTTATGATTAAAACCAGACTCTGGACAGCTCAAGGCGCGTTTCTGTAATGGCTGTTTGTGGGTTGACCCAGGCTATGACGAGGGTTGACTTTCTACCATTTGAAAGATCAATAGTGATATTGTTCTTAACTCGCCACATTTTAAAAGAAATGGTTATTTTTCAAAAACAGTAGTGGGAGTATGGTAGAACTGGAAGTGATTCCAGAACCGCAAACGATTACTGAAGATTTGATAAGGAACCTAAAGATTCAATCTGTTTTGACATTCCATTAGCCACTCCGCAGATAAGGTGGGTAACTTCAAGCACCCGAGAGGTACTCCGGTAGCCTCAAGGACGGTGACAGGGAAGTTCTTGTTTACCCACACTTGCCATTGCTGTTGTTCCAGGCTGCGAGACCTGGTGGGAGGATGAGTATAGCGTCGTTCTAAACTAGCTTTAGAAGTGCACATCTATATGACTCTGCCAGAGGGTTGTCGTAGTCAGTGGGAGCAGCGGAAGCATTGGTGGACATCAGGCTTATGTCTATTTATAGACTAAAGCAGATATAGCAGAGATAGATCATCTGTTTCTGATATGACAGTCATAGGTTTGACTTCATCAGAATAGGGGATGGATCTGTTGAGTAGGTAGTAGGGTGTGATATCCGGGTTTTGGATGACATACACATAGTAGGAAGTGATATTCCTATACTACGATCGGTTATACTTTGGTCGTCACACAGTGTTTTCTCCGCATGGGACTTGGACATTATATCAGACATACTGGTTACTAGATCTATGGTTTTAGATCTAGATTTGGGTGGTTTCCCAATCAGGGTACTTTGACAGCATTCTAAGAGTATTTAGAATGGACGACTCTTAGCACGGTAGTACACCTACAAGTGATGGAGCCACCCTCTCTAAAGGCGTCTTATAGACTAAAGTAGAGAGGGATGCGCATGATTGGCAGATCACTTGCTCAGGCAATTGAGTCAATCATGAGATGTCAAGTACCACACCAGATGTTGTTCTTGCACTAGATGCAATAAGTTGATATTGATCCAATCCTGGAGAAACAATCGGTAGCAGTTTTAGAACATAAGTGGATGTTCTAGGGATATGATAACGACAGCCTCATTCGGGGGACAGTTATCATTCCAGGCTTCCAAGGTGACATGGACGACAAGGAGGTTGTCAGAGTTATAGTTTTCCCTCTGACGAGGGGCAGTATTTTGGACAGGTGATCCAAGGCAATACTGAGGGAGGCATGGCGCAGGATACTGATTAAGTTCAGTTGACGATACAGTCTAAGAAGTTTGGATTTGGAGTTGATTTATGAGCTAAGTCCCATCAGACATCCAGACATTCTAAGACAGGTATTGCTCATTTCGGGAGATGGCATTCTCCGCGAACTTGAGATTTGGAGAGACATAGAAAGAAACATCAGAGCGGATCCACTCGCTGAGGCTATTCCTCGAACGCAATAGTCTCACAAACGAGCTTTGTGAGACTGACTAGTAGAGGAGTTGGGTGTTCGGTATCACACGGGCTGTGAGTATACGACATCGCAATTATTAGCCTTGAGTGCAAGTGGGAGATTGTTGGAGATAGTGCCCTCAGAGTCAATTATTGGATCACAGGCACGTGATTGCAATGATTGAGGGAGGACCTATCCCGGTACGACAGTCTTACTCGAGATGATAGTATGCTATCAGGTTTACCTTTATCATCGTGTATTGCTTTAGGTGACCTGACAGGTCACTATTGCACGTTGATAGAGCCCCTAGGATTCTTGCTTGGCTGCCAGCAGTATGAGGGCGATCATATAAGTGAGAGCTGGAGTCTACAAGCATATCCTTAAAAGGTCCCTAGTCGTGGGAGTTTCGAGACAGGGCATCGATTCTCCAGAGTAGACTAGTGTATACAGTCGAGACCCCGACGAGGGGCGGTGGCCGGTCTCACAGGCCACTGGTGTCAGTTGGATCACCTAAGATGTATACAGGTGCTCATTTGGTTATGAGTACACCGGACAGGACTCGCCGGGAACATGCTAGTTGGTCTTATACCTGACGTCAGATAGCAGTTCCCAGGTGACATGTGTACAGGTTAGTTCAACGACCTGGGGATCGTCATTTGTCTCGTGTGAGTTCCCACTATGCTTTGATTACTACCCTACAACGGCTCAAAGGAGTCATGCAAACAGGTTTTAGTTGGGTACAGTCCCGAGCCACATGGAGGCAGTGAGCGGATCTTCGGGGGTTCGTCTCTCCCGGTATTGGGGGTGAGGTCGCGCCGTGTCTAGGAGAGCCATTACACGAAGTCCTTGGCCAAGGCAGGAGATTTACTGGTAGGTATTCCAGTAGTATCTCAGGGTGTTCTGGGCTACACTCCGACACGACTTGTACCGCTTTTGGGGGTCTGACTTTTACCCACCCCCTAGGCCCGACATGCGATGCTCATAGACGAACGGACCGGACTGTACGGATATTGTCACTGACAGGCTCAGTAGGGTGTCAGGATGAGTTCGCTCATCGACGTCCCTTTTAGTCAATAGCTGGTGGCCCGTTACGTATTGGCTTATACCTCTGACGTGCTAGTGGTTAAATCCACAGCCATAGTATTGACGAGTCTTTAGAGTCCACCACACTTTCAGTTACTCAGCTTTCAGGCGAAACGCTGTAGAGGCCGTATGGAGATATGGCAGGGTCCTATCAGATACGTGCGGTATTGCACGGATCAGGATCGGACGGTTTGTACTAGTGGCCGTATGGATATATGGCAGGGTTCGATCTGATACGTGCGGTATTGCATGGATCAGGATCGGACGAACATTACTAGCCGGCTTTGGTTTAAGCCGGTCCTAGTTTAGTACAGTGTAGATTTTGTCTCATTGCATTTGTATCCGGACGGAATACAGATGCGGGTGTGTATGCACAGTATCGGGGTTTTCCTGTAATTTATTACGGGACCAGTTTTCTGGAGTTGCCAGTTTGCATTCCGTTCCGGCCGGTTTTCCTTTGTTCTTTCCCGGCCGGACTTTTCCGATGGAGGGGGTTATTTGCAATTGTGCAAATAACATTTGTGAAAGGGGTTTCTTGCAAAAGGTTTTATTATGATAGCTTCATATCTTTTGCTCCATCACTTGCTTTAATGATGATTAGAAAGGGTATGGGTTGGATTTAATATAAGCATGGTGTATGTTTGGATGTGGTCACCTTTTCTTCACTCCTACACTCACCTCCCTTCATACTACATATCCATTCACTCCACCACCATTCCTTATGGATAATGGCCGGCCATAAATTGAGTGAGAAGGAAAAATGAAAGAGGTGGATTTCATTTGGTGTGGCAAATTTCATTCATCTCATTTTTGATACAAGGAAAAATGAAAGCACCATTTTTCATACATTCATTCCTCCATCTTCTTGGCAACTAAAACCCCAAAGAGACAAGCATCATCTACACTACATTCTACAGCAAATCTTGGGCATGTCGACTTGCCAGCTTCATGCCCGAGTTGCCTCGGTATAGAGGCGGGAGCCCGTAAAAGAAACAGGCGGTGTGGTGCCATTCCGGCGAGGAGGCGACGACCGGAGTTTCCGCGAGGAGATCGGAGAGGAGATGAAGACCGGAGGACTCGGATCAGTCGGTATATCTCTAACCCGTCTTGTTGTTAGCTTAGACTTGTTAATGGTTACGATCCGGAGTTTAGTGTGCGGTGGTGCCGGTTTGCAAAGTCCGCAAAAATTAAAGTTTATCACCGTTTCCGCATTTGGCCGTCGGATTGACGGCCGGGGCGCCGCCGTGCACTTACATAATACCAACTAGCAGGTTCCCGGCGAGTTCTGTCTGGTGTACTCATAACCCATTGAGCACCTGTATACATCTTAGGTGAACCAACTGACACCAGTGGCTTGTGAGACCGGCCACCGCCCCTCGTCGGGGTCTCAACTGTATACACTAGTCTACTCCGGAGTATAGATGCCCTGTCTCGAAACTCCAACGACTAGGGACCTTTTAAGGATGTGCTTATAGACCCCAGCTCTCACGTATATGATCGCCCTCATACTGCTGGTAGTCAAGCAAGAATCCTAGGGGCTCTATCAACGTGTAATAGCGACTCGTAAGGTCACCTAAAGCAGTACACGTTGATAAAGATAAACCAAAAAGCATACTATCATCTCGAGTAAGACTGTCCTACCGGGATAGGTCCTCCCTCAATCATTGCAATCACGTGCCTGTGATCCAATAATCGACTCTGAGGGCACTATCTCCAACAATCTCCCACTTGCACTCAAGGCTAATTATTGCGATGTCGCATACTCATAGCCCGTTTGATACCGAACACCCAACTCCTCTACTAGTCAGTCTCACAAAGCTCGTTTGTGAAACTATTGCGTTCGAGGAATAGCCTCAGTGAGTGGATCCGCTATGGTGTTTCTTTCTATGTCTCTCTTTATCTCAAGTTCCCGGAGAAAGCCATCTCCCGAAATGAGCAATACCTGTCTTAGAATGTCTGGATGTCTGATGGGACCTAGCTCATAAATGAACTCCAAATCCAAACTTCTTAGACTGTATCGTCAACGGAAGTTAATCAGTATCCTGCGCCATGCCTTCCCTCAGCATCCACCTGGACTACCTGTCCAAAATTCTGCCCCTCGACAGAGGGAAAACTATAACTCTGACAGCCACTCTGCCATCCAGGTCACCTTGGAAGCCTGGAATGATAACCGTCTTCTAAAGGAGGCTGCCATTATCAATTCCCTAGAACATCAACTTATGTTCTAAAACTGCATCCGATTGTTTCTCCAGGATTGGATGAATATCAACTTATTGCATCTACTGCAAGAACAACATCTGGTGTGGTACTTGACATCTCATGTTAAACTCAATTGCCAAACCAAGTGATCTGCCAATCATGCACATCCCTCTCTACTTTAGTCTATAAGATACCTTTAGAGAGGATGACTCCATCACCTGCAGGTACACTACCGTGCTAGGAGTCGTCCATTCTAAATACTCTTAGAATGCTGTCTAAGTACCCTTAATTAGGAAACCACCCAAATCTAGATCCAAAACCATAGATCTAGTAACCAGTATGTCTGATATAATGTCCAAGTCCCATGTGGAGAAACCACTGTGTGACGACCAAAGTATAACCGATCGTAGTATAGGAGTTTCCTTTCCTACTCTGTGTATGTCATCCAAATACCAGGACATCACACCCTACTACCTTCTCAACTGATCCATCCCCTATTTTGATGAAGTCAAACCTATGACTGTCACATCAGAAATTGATGATCTATCTCCGCTATATCTGCTTTAGTCTATAAATAGACGTAAGCCTACTGTCCACCAATGCTTCCGCTGCTCCCACTGACTACGACAACCCTCTGGCAGAGTCATATAGACGTGCACTTCTAAAGCTAGTTTAGAACGACGCTATACCCATCCTCCTGCCGGGTCTCACAGTCTGGAACAACAGCAATGGTAAGTCTGGGTAAACAAGAACCTCCTTGCCACCGTCCTTGAGCATATCGAAGTACCTCTCGAGCGCCTGAGGTTACCCACCTTATCTGCGGAGTGGCTAGTGGAATGTCAAACGAGATTGAATCTTTAGGTTCTTATCAAATCTTCAGTAATCGTTTGCGGTTATGGAATCACTTCCAGTTCGACCATACTCCCACTTCTGTTTTCTGAAAAAATCCATTTTTATTAAAGCTGTGGCGAGTCAAGAACAATATCACTATTGATCTTCCAGATGGTAGAAAGTCAACCCTCGTCATAGCCCGGGTCAACCCACAAACAGCCATTACAGAAACGTTCCTTGAGTTGTCCAGTGTCTGGTTTTAAGCATAAGCCGGACAACACCCCGTATCTTAAAAAATGTAAAGACATGAACTGTTCTATATCCAATATAGAAACAGAGGCACTGATTTAATTGGAACCAGATTCAAATCATGCAGCTGTCTCCAGTGCATGTCAACTAAATAGAGGGAGGCCGATCAGCATTACTCAACTTAGGAATGCTTCCGATTATGGGTAACCTGAAAGAGAAGCAAATTCTCATTATTATCAACTGAATACCATACACAAGTATCTACATCTTCGATCACCTTGAAGAATCCCGATACTTACAATACCTGGTTCTCTACTTTAATCTTATACTTACAACTTCTCAAAACTCAGACCCTGTGTTTCTACGAAACACCTGTCTAAGAACTAGAGAAGTCACAAGTAAACAGAATATAGTACGAGGACCTACCCCTCTGTCCTAATGGACACTGGACAACATACAATACTCTGTATAAGTCGCTTGAGTCTAATAACTCATTCACTGTGTGTTGTAGGTTGAAAACTGTACTTATGGTTAAGAAGAATTACACCGCTGTTTAATACTCCTTACCTAACCATCCACTGATATAGGTAAATGTCACAGACATAATTTCAAAAAGGTATATCTCACTCTATAAAAATAGACGTACAGATATATCAATTTGAAATTGGTGCATGACAACGGATATTCAAAACCAAATATTTGCCGTCCGGCAAACTACCCAGGTGACTTCCTCAAATATCACCAATTACAACGAATCCCGATATAATGAGGATGATCACCTAATTCCCAATAACTTACTCCCACTCATCATCTGTAAAACCATACAGATGAGAGATCAAACCTGGTAAATACATACCCTGGAGCAAGTGTCTAATTGGGAAATCAGTTTTCCTTTAACAGTACACAGTGAAACTGAAATATTGAAATGTTTCGATGGGGTATCCTGGTATTCCTAATAATGCCTCTTCCATTATCCAGATTCACAACTGTAACCGTATATTTCTTTGCCACCTCTCCAAATCCCTTTATATGTCTTTAGTCATTACCTTCTGTACACCCCTTTAGGCCAAATGGTTTTCTTCCTTCCCTACCGTTCGGCACCAGCCTATGGTTTGGAAGAAGACTATCCAATAAGCATAACGGGTGTACTGTCCTAGTCCTAGGAACACTCGCAATGCGAGAGAAGGTGAAGATAAAAGACAACCGAATGAACCTTATTCCTATTTCTCCTGAACCAGGATCCATCCCCGAACTGGAACAAGTTCCTTTCGAGTTCGTATATAACCATACGATGGATTATCCAATAAACTTGGGATCTTCGTAGTGATACGGAGTGTCCTGGAGAAATACAAAGGTGATTTAGGATTGGCGAAGAAATACTTGGTTTGGTCGTGAATAGCAGTCGCAATTTACTTTGCCATCTTACTAATCCTTTTCTTTGTTTTAACTTAATACCTTCTGTACACCGTTAAGGCTAATTGGTTTTCTTCATTCCCTACCGGTCGGCACCAGCCTAAGGTTTGGAAGAAGACTTATCCAATTTACATAATAGGTGTACTATCTCCTAAACCAAGGAGTACTCGCAACATGAGAGAAGGTAAAAGGAAAAGACAACCGAATAGTCATATCCGTTTTCTCCAGAACCAAAAACCATCCACGAATAAATTCCTTCGAGTTCGTATATAACCATACGATGGTTTTGTCCAATGGAAGTAGACGTTCATAGTAATACGGGGTGTCCTGGAGAAAAGGGTAAAAGTAGGAGTGGCAATGAGATCTGCAACTCTGACAATCTAAAAGCCAGTGTTAAGAAGGTTCGGTCAACTTGGTCACTGAGTCATAGTCTAGGGTCGGGTCAATGGTCGCTGCCAAAGAGAGAGAGAAAAGAAACACTCAGCGTGCACTCTAACCTAGATCAGAATGGTTATCACTTTATCTAATCTGGAAACCTCCCACTGTAACGTCAAATTCTTCCCCAAACCTGAAAGAAGAATTAGCCGGGATCACCCGAGGAGTAAACCAACTCATCAGTGGGAATCGGGATCCAACTATCATCGCATGATAACGTGAAGGAATCCGCTCACGTTATCACACTCCAGAAGGTATGCGTATATCTGGTAAGTTTCAGTTTCTTTAGAAACTCCCGATGTGGATTTTTGCCCCATGCTCTTATGACCTTGACGAAGGCCAACATATCATAAGTCACATGTCAAGTTCTACCCGTCATTATCCAGGTTAATTTGAACCCACCCGTACATACCCTTGACGAAGGCCAAAATAGTAGTACGACTGTCCCAAACCAACGCATCTATCTATGCTGCAGAAAAGTAACAAATAGCTACCATACACTATGCCTTGACGAAGGCCAACATACATAGCATGAATACTAAGTGCTACCATTCTGAAATGACGGAGGGCTACGAATGGTTTCTGGCGAAAACCTTTAATGTAATGAACTTGATATCGTTGAAGAAACGGAGAGCTTTGTAAAAATATAGTGGCGAAAACCTTTGCTAAAGAGGTCACTCCCGGTGAAGGGATCTCGGCTCTTTCCCCGTGGAATGAGGTGCAGGATATTCCAACTGAATACCACGATGCAAAGCAAAAGTAATCGGCTATAGTGAAGTTATTGCCCTGACGCAAACTTCTGTCCAAGGGGTCACTCCCGGTGAAGGGATCTCGGCCCTTGCCTCGTCGACTGAGGAGCAGGATATTCCAACTGAATACCACGATGCAAAACAAAAGTGAACGCCCTTGCAATAACAGCTTTTTAAAAAATGTCCCAACAACATCAAAATAGGTTTGTTTATCTTGCATTGATCCGAATCAACGCAGTCCCATCAATTGATCACACCAATAAGGAATGAAAATAATGACGTACGTATATGCCATCCGCATTCGCCACTGGGTCCCGTCATCACCCGTTAGGTTAGCTAACTAACGACAGGGCGGGGACTGGACTAGCGCGGATGCAAAACATATACAACATCTACTAGTATATATAAAAATATATAATTTTCGCTCAAGGCGTAATAAAAGGCAACATCACAGAAAGGTACAGTATCACAGAACAATACAGATATCTGGGATCCCCGGGTTTCATAGAGCCGCTACTGAAACCCGACGTTCTCCTGGTCGTGTGGATAGCCTGTGCAATGAAAATCCTAGACCCCTACGGACGCGGCAAGTTGCCCGCCAAAACCTGAAGCGAGGCAGCCCCCTTCAGCAACGTGAATGGACCACCCAGCACTTCACGGAATCCGGTAACTTGGGCACCCCTCTTGGGTCAATCCTATACCCCCTAAGAGTGCGGCGAATAGCCCGCCAATTCTAGAGTGAAGCCCCCTCCGTCTCAATGCCATGAGATGCGGGTCCGTTGCCTTCTAGAACCCGGCTATCCGTGCACCCCACCGTGGGGTAATCCTAGTACAGAAAGTAAAATATACATACAATGGGTACATCGACCTAGACCTGGTCGTGCCCCAAAAGAATAATACAAACAGGCAGTGACGGCAGTCCACATGTCGGACGCTCGCCCCGCAATATCAAATGTACATATAAAACAAAACTGTACTAACATTGGATCCAGGCTATCCCTTACGACCGATCCGCAACATCACAGCAAATGTCACGTTCGCAAATCCGTCTAAAAGGGCTATAGCAGATAGACTGGATTTACCGATCGAGTGACATTCACGGTCGCAGATATAATGTAAATACTGTGAACTAACATGTTTAAACTTTTCGATCGCTCAAAAAATTATCCAAGTGGGCCCCAAGTAATACTGTAGCACTCACAGAAAATCTGGGCCCAAAAAGAATATCCCAAAACCCTTATTCCCTAATCAGAAGCTTACTGTGAAAATATGGTGCAACGATTCCACTTACCCACCGCGGAACCGCGGCCAAACCAGGGGTTTGGCCGCGTTTCCGCAATCATAGTAAGGAATCATTGAACCGTATTTTCCCAGAATTCTTAGAATTTCTTGCATGTCTTTCTGCAATGACCTGAAAAAATTTTAGAGCTAAAAAAATTTCAACAGAAAACACATGGAATGAAAATGCGGTTTTGGGATAACTGTTCGATCGAAGTTTTAAACCCACTAGACCAAGCTAGACTAGGTTAATGGCATGGCTCTGATACCATTGTAAGTCCGCGGCGGCGCCCCGACCGTCGATCCGACGCCGGAATGCGGAAACGAAAAACTTTGCAAACTAGCAAACCGGCACCACCGCGAACTTTTAACCCGGATCGGGCCATTAACCTAGCAACTAGCAAACTAAAATAAGAGAAGAGAAGTATACCAAGCGATTCGTGTCCTCCGGTCTTCGTCTCCACTCCGATCTCCTGCGGAATCTCCGTCCGTCACGTCCTCGTCGGAAAGGGCACCACGTAGCCGGGTTCGTTTACGGGCTCCCACCTCTGGACCGAGACAACTCGGGCGCGAAGTTGTCTAGCCGACGCATCCAAGATTTGCGGTAGAATAGTGTAGAAGCTTGTCTCTTTTGGGGTTAGAAGTTGCCATGGTATGTGGAGGAATAATATGACATGAAGATGAGCAAAGGAATTTTGAAGCAAGCTCAAGCCCAAATGAGAATGAATCATTTTTCCTCACTAAAATGAAACCTCTCTCTCCCTCTTGCAAAATGTGGCCGGCCCCTAAGATAGAATGGTGGAGGAGTTTTAAAAGGAATCAAATAATCCATGGAGAAAAGAAAAGATAATGCAAGAATAAAGTCACACCCACTTCTCATCTCATCAAATCACAAAACCATCACATGAAAGCAAAGAATGGACAAGAAAAGAATCTCATGATGAATAAACAATCATGAAGCCACACATATGCAAGAAACACCCTCCACAATAAGTAATTTGCACAATTGCAAATTACCCCCTCCATCGAAAAGTCCGGCCGTGAAGGAACAAAGGAAAACCGGCCGGAACGGAATGCAAACTGGCAACTACAGAAAACTGATCCCGTAATAAATTACAGGAAAACCCCACTACTGCAAATACATGCCCGCATTTGTATTCTCACTGAACACAAATGCAAAGAGACAAAACTACACTATCTAATACTAGGATCCGGCTTAAGCCAAAGCCGGCTAGTAAAAACCGTCCGATCACGATCCGTGCAATACCGCACGTATCTGATCGAACCATGCCATATCTCCATACGGCCTCTACAGTGTTTCGCCCGAAACCTGAGTAACTGAGTGTGGTGGACTCTAAAGACTCGTCAATACTATGGCTGTGGATTTAACCACTAGCACGTCAGAGGTATCAGCCATACGTGACGGGCCACCAGCTATTGACCAAAAGGGACGTCGATGAGCGAACTAATCCTGACACCCTACTGAGCCTGTCAGTGACAATATCCGTACAGTCTGGTCCGTTCGTCTATGAGCATCGCATGGCGGGCCTAGGGAGTTGGTAAAAATCAGACCCCCAATAGCGGTACAAGTCGTGTCGGAGTGTAGCCCAGAACACCCTGAGATACTACTGGAATACCTACCAGCAAATCTTCTGCCTTGGCCAAGGACTTTGTAGGGTTCCTAGGCACACTAATGGGGTCTCACAAGGCATCAACCAAGCCAATTTCAAATAATACAAGTGCCGAGAAACCCTAATACGGATCGTTAACTAGAATTTTAGGCGAAACATGCAACTAGTTAACAACTTAACTATGTGAACGGAAATACAATCTTTGTAGATCCGGTCCTACACCTCCATAGCTCCATGATGAAGTCTCCTTGCTGTCCAAATCGAATCCCGGGCTCTAGCGTCGGCTTCATCGGAGAAATGGGCGGGCTAGGTCGTCGACTTCGATGCCGAAGATGATCTACGTCGAGGCAACACTAGATCAAGCTCCAACTTCACCAAGTCAAGAAACTTGTGAAGAAAACACCCTATACTACTTGACAAGAGGTAGAGGATGAAGAAATAGGAAGTGGGTTCACTTTAGAATTGGATTTTTCACTCTTTTCATCAAATCACCATTGATGGTGCAAGCTTTTCTTCTTTGTAAAGATGAAGAAGAAGAAGAAGATGAATATGATATTATGATTAGAATTTTTAGAAAATGGAAAAAATATTATTCTTATCATAACTACAACCATGGTTAAGTGTAGAGAGTGGACTATGGTTAAGTGGAATGGTTAGGGTTAAGCAAGAGACAAAATGGTCACTTAGTCAAAACTTCATGAAGCTTCATGAACAAACAAAGAAAGCCACCATTTTCTCTTTATGCTTATTATTTTCCAAAAAGAATAAATAAATAAATAAATAAGAAACCAAAACCCTAACCATTCATATAACCATGGTTTAATCTTTACACAAACCCAAGTTAGCATGCATCATCAAACATGATACAAACTTGTGCACAAAAATATATCACATATACAATGTGCACAAACAAGTGAGAAAAACCATTTAAAGTGAACCAATACTAGTTAATGCAAAGTAATATATCAAATATATAATTATGCATTAAATCATTAAATCAACACTTGATTTAGCGATCTAGTCATATCGCATGTGACCGACTAATATCCAATGTATCGGCTTATCGAATCAATCCTTAATTCGATAACTAGGTTATATCGCATACAACCATATCGATACATTCATCGCGAGAATAGAATACGGTATCACATACACGCATTATTCTCGGTCCGGCACATATCTCATATGCGCTCCTATTTCGTTTTGCTTGAGCCAGGAAACCTCTGTGTAGGACTCTAAAGACTCGTCAATACGCCGGCAGCAGGTGATGATCATATGAAACACCCACAAGCCGCAAGCGGTCTGCTAAACGTAACGGCCACCCGGGTATTGAGCGATCAGAAGATCGACGAGCAAGCCCGCTCATACTCCTGTGAATCCAACCAGTAACACTTACCGTACAGTCCGGTCTCGTCGTCTGATATGTCGCATATCTCGCCTAGGGGTGGTAAACGTCAGACCCCAACAGCTCGATAAGTCGTGTCGATATGAGGTCTATAACAGTTCGAGAAACTACTGGTAACACTTACCAGTAAATCTCAGCAACCCTGGCCAGGGATTTCCGGTTATAGCCAATCGAACACAGCGCAACATCAACTCCCTATACCGGGAGAGACGAATCCCCTCCTATCGCTCATTGCCTCCATGTGATTCGGGACTGTACCCAAAAACCACCGTTTTGCACGCCCTCTTGGACGTGGTAAGGTTGAAATCAAAGCACAGTGGGAACCACACAAGACTCTATGACGATCTCGGGTCAACAGACTACTCTGTACCAGTGTCACCAAAGAACTGCCATCTGACGTAAGGTATAATACCATCTGGGAGTTCTCGGCGAGTCCGTCCAGTGTACCCAGTCTCCACTGAGCACCCGTATATCATCTCTGATGTCAAACACCAATGGATATGGGATCATCCATCGCCCATCTGTATGGGTCGAGAAGGTATACGCTAGTCTACTCTGGTATATCGATGCCCTGTCTCGATACACCCACGACTAGGGACCTTGAAGGATGTACTTATGGACTACCATGTCCCCACTAGTATGATCCGCATCATAGTCCAGGTAGTCAAGTACACATCCTAAGGGCTTTACCAACATGTAACAGAGAGACAATCAATGTACACGTTAAGGTAAAGAGTAACCAGATAGCATACTATCATGTCGAGTAAGAAAGTCCTCCCTATATATGTCCCAGCATCCACTACAATATACATCCAATGTACAGTAATGGCCTCTAGGGCATACATATAACTAACAATTTTCATGTACTGGCTCTCCTAGATACAGCGCGATCTCACCCCCAATACCGGAAGAGACGAACCCCTGCAGATCCGCTCACTGCCTCCATGTGGCTCGGGACTGTACCCAACTAAAACCTGTTTGCACGACTCCTTTGAGCCGTGGTAGGGTAGTAATCAAAGCACAGTGGGAACTCACATGATACAAATGATGATCTCAGGTCGATGAACTAACCTGTACACATGTCACCAGGAAACTGCTATCTGACGTCAGGTATAATACCAACTAGCAGGTTCCCGGCGAGTCCTGTCCGGTGTACTCATAACCCAATGAGCACCTGTATACATCCTAGGTGAACCAACTGACACCAGTGGATTGTGAGACCGGCCACCGCCCCTCATCGGGGTCTCGACTGTATACACTAGTCTACTCCGGAGTATCGATGCCCTGTCTCGAAACTCCAACGACTAGGGACCTTTTAAGGATGTGCTTATAGACCCCAGCTCTCATGTATGTGATCGCCCTCATACTGCTGGTAGTCAAACAAGAATCCTAGGGGCTCTATCAACGTGTAATAGCGACTCGTAAGGTCACCTAAAGCAGTACACGATGATAAAGATAAACCAGATAGCATACTATCATCTCGAGTAAGACTGTCCTACCGGGATAGGTCCTTCCTCAATCATTGCAATCACGTGCCTGTGATCCAATAATCGACTCTGAGGGCACTATCTCTAACATGATATTAATGATTGCTACTATGTACCTTCCATGGTTTGCAACATCATATCAGTTTCTTTACTCAATAAAGATGGATATAACTTTGTTCTTGATAGAAATATCATGAACATCTACCTTCATAAGGTACTGGTTGCAGAAGGTACACTGTGTAATGGTATCTACGTTCTAAATCAGAATACAGTTCTCAATGTACAAAACACACACAAGAGGAAGAGTTCAGATATGAACGAATCCTACTTATGGAATTGTACACTTGGTCATATCGAAGAGAAAAGACTAAGTAAGTTGCATAAAGATGGACTCTTAAATACGTTCGAGTTTTCATCTTATGAAACTTTTCAGTCTTGTCTCAAAGGAAAGATAATCAAATCTCCGTTCACCGGACATGGAGAAAGAGAAACAGAGCTCTTGGGACTCATACACAGTGATGTATGTGGTCCGATGTCTATACATGCAAGGGGTGGGTTCTCGTACTTCATCACATTCACTGACGATCTCTCTAGGTTCGGATATGTGTATCTGATGAAACACAAATCTGAAGCTTTTGAGAAATTCAAGGAATTCAGAAACGAAGTAGAGAACCAGACTGGCAAAAGTATCAAGATCCTCCGATCAGATACGGGAGGGGAGTACTTAAGCACGGAATTCCTAGATTACTTAAAAGAGAATGGTATTCACTCTCAGCTTACTCCTCCTTATACACCACAGCACAACGGTGTATCGGAGCGGAGGAATCGTACCCTATTGGATATGGTTCGCTCCATGATGAGTAGTGCCGAGTTTCCTCTTTCATTTTGGGGACATGCGCTTTTGACAGCGGCATACCTTTTGATTCAAGTTCCTTCCAAATCTGTGCCTAAAACTCCGTATGAAATATGGAGTAGTAAGAAACCATGTCTTAAATTTATTAAGATATGGGGTTGTCCGGCCTATGTGAAAACACAGAAACAGGACAAGCTAGAGGCACGGTCAGTTCTATGTAAATTTGTGGGATATCTAAAATATTCACTAGGATATCTGTTCTACCACACTGAGGAACAGAAGGTGTTTGTATCTCGCCATGCTACCATTTTAGAAAGGGAGTTTCTTGCAAAAGAAACTAGTGGGAGTTCAGTAGAACTTGGAGAAATCCATGAACCACAAAATGTAACCGAAAATTTGGAAGAACCACTGGATTCAATAACCCTAGATGAACCTCAGCCACTCCGCAGATCTGGTAGGATTTCTCATCCGCCCGAGAGATACTACGGTTTTCTCATAGACGAGGATCGAGAGGATTGCATCATGGAAGAAGATGATCCTACCAGTTTCAGGCAGGCCATTATTAGTAGGGACTCTGATAAGTGGCTGGAAGCTATGCGATCTGAAATGGAGTCCATGTACACCAATAAAGTATGGACCTTGGATATTGCTCCACCTGGGGTAAAACCCGTTGGATGCAAATGGATCTACAAAAGGAAACTTGGTGTAGATGGGCAGGTGAAAACCTATAAGGCTAGACTCGTTGCAAAAGGTTTTAGTCAAAGACCTGGTGTGGATTATGACGAAACTTTTTCTCCAGTGGTTATGCTCAAATCCATTCGGATCCTACTTGCCATTGCTGCCTTCCATGACTATGAAATCTGGCAGATGGACGTTAAAACGGCTTTTCTAAACGGCTATTTGGAAGGGTGCGTTTACATGGATCAGCCAGAGGGTTTTGTAGACAGTGGGAGCAGCGGGAAGGTGTGCAAGTTGCTTAAATCCATTTATAGATTAAAGCAGGCATCGCGGAGCTGGAACATTTGTTTTGATGAGGCAATCAAGGAATTTGATTTCATCAAGAACGAAGATGAACCTTGTATCTATAAGAAGATTGTAAGATGAACTGTCGTGTTCCTAGTCTTGTACGTGGACGACATTCTTTTGATAGGAAATGGCATTCCTATGCTACAATCGGTCAAGCTATTCTTGTCACAACGGTTCTCTATGAAGGATCTGGATAATGCCTCGTACATTCTGGGGATCAAGATCTACAGAGATAGATCCAAGAGACTACTGGGACTTTCGCAGTCCAGGTACATAAAGACCGTACTAAAGAGATTTAGTATGGAAGATTCTAAGCGCGGTAATATACCAGCATTGCACGGAATCACCCTCTCCAATAAGATGTCTCCTAAGACTGACGAGGAGAGGGTTCGCATGAGCACTATACCCTACGCTTCGGCGGTAGGATCTATAATGTATGCGATGCTATGTACAAGACCAGATGTAGCTTACGCGCTGAGTGTGGTAAGCCGGTATCAGTCAGACCTAAGTGAGAACCACTGGACGGCAGTGAAGAACATTCTCAAGTAGCTGAGAAGGACTAAGGAGATGTTCCTGGTTTACGGTAATGGAGACCTCAGGGTCGAGTCCTTTACCGATTCAAGCTTCCAGAGTGACAAAGATGACAGCAAGTCTGTCTCGGGTTTTGTGTTTACCCTCAACGGAGGGGCGGTGTATTGGAGGAGTTCCAAATAGGATACCGTCGCAGACTCGATGATGGAGGCTGAATACATTGCTGCAAGCGATGCCGCAAAAGAGGCGGTCTGGATGAAGAAGTTCATTAGTGAACTTCAGGTGGTTCCGTCCATTATTGACCCAATACCTTTGTATTGCGATAACAATAGGGCTATATCTTTAGCGAAGGAACTAAGGTCCCATCAGAAGTCCAGACACATCTTAAGGCGGTATCACCTGATCAGGGAGATCATTGATCGCCAGAAAATCGAGGTACGGAAAGTGGACACAAAAGACAACACGGCGGATCCATTCACAAAGGCCCTCCCTCAAACACAGTTCAAGCGACATTTTGAGCTATTGGGTATGCGGTACGCCAGCAGCTGGCCATAGAGCAGACGTTGGGTATGCGGTACACCAATTACTGGCCTTTAATGGAAGTGGGAGATGGTTGGATATGTATGCCCTAGAGGCCATTATTGTATAGTACTAGTTTGTATAATACATTTTGGAAGCTTGGGATATATATATGGGTTTACGACAGTCTTGCTCAATATAGTAGTATGCTACTTGGTTTGTTTCTATCTTAATATGTGTATATGTTTCTTTTAACATATCGCTAATACATATTGATGGAGCCCTTAGGATCTTTGCTTGACTACCGGCGTTGTGATGGCGATCACACTAGTGGGGGCTGGGTAGTCTACAAGCACATCCTTATTTTGGTCTCTAGTCGTAGGATTTTCGAGACAGGGCATCGATACTCCAGAGTAGACAGGTGGATACGCTTCTCGTCCCAGCAGGGGAGATGGTCTGTCCCACAGCTATCAGTACGTCGTACTGGAGATAGTATGCAGGTGCTCGTTAGGTTACGAGTACATTGGACAGGACTCATCGGGAACTGTTGGTTGGTATTATACCTATCGTCAGTTAACAGTTTCCATATGACATGAGTACAGCTTAGTCTGTTGACTTGACACTGTCACTTCGCCTCAAGTGTGTTCTCACTGTTCTTATATTACTACCCTACCATGGCTCTATTAAGTCATGCAAACAGGTAGTAATTGGGTGCAGTCCCAAAGCACTTGGAGGCAGTGACAGTTAGACAGGATTCGTCTCTCCCGTTATTGGGAGTTGATATCGCGCTGTGTCTAGGAGAGCCATTACACATAGTCGTCCCTGGCCAGGGCAAGCGAGATTTACTGGTAGTGTTTCCAGTAGTTTCTCAGGGTGTTCTGGGCTACACTCCGACACGACTTGTACCACTATTAGGGGTCTGACGTTTGCCACCACCCTAGTTTCGACATGCGATACTCTCAGACGAACAGACCGGACTGTACGGAGATTGTCACATTCAGGCTCAGTAGGAGTTCGGATGGGTTCGCCTCATCGGCCTTCTTATCGGCATCTACCTGGGGACTGTTACGTACAGCTAGTACCGCTTGCGGCCTGTGGTTAAATCCACTGCCAGCGTAGTGTCGAACCTTTAGAGTCCTACACAGAGGGTTATTCGCCTTTGGGCAAAACAGAATAGAGGTCGCATGGTTTTGCGACGGGGTTCGTTCAAATTCGCGCACTTGTGCATGTTTGGTGTCCGGGCAGTTATTACTAGTGGGCTTTGGTTTAAGCCAGATCCTAGTATTTGTTTTGCGATTGGTTTTGTCTCATTGTATTCGTGTTCCTCGGAACACGGATGCGGGTGTGTATGCATAGTTGACAGAGGCATAGGATTCTCATTCGGGTTGTTGACCGTTGACTTTTTTCAAACCCTAATGAGAATGAGAAATATGATTAATGATATTAATTAAAGATAATTGTGCCATGGTTAGGTTGACCATTTGACTTATGTTGACTTTTTGACTTTGGTTGACCGGTTGAATTATGTTGACAATTTGACCATCATCGTTTCACATGAAAGATGCATCTTGATTCTTGAAAAATTCATTTAATGTGAAATGATAATGGTCATTCCAAATGAACCATCACAATTTCTTTAATCATTATTATTATTTGAGCATGGTTGTAGAATTCTTCTCTCATTCTCTCTTGCTCTTTCTCTCTCATGTTCTTGAGCTCTCCCTCTTCCTCTCAAAGCTTTAATCTTTCATGTGTTGAAAATCAAAAGCTCTTGAGACAAAACCACAAAACATCTCTTTACTTTTTCCAGGGTTCTTTGTCTAGCAAACCAAGCACTCTAGTTACCTCCTGGTTGAGGTAGGAGCTCAAGGTAGAGGCCCTCGGGTGGATCTATCTTCGGCAAAGGGAAGACGACGAGGAGGAGCCATCTACGCCACTACAAGGAGAAAGCAAGAAGGAGAACCACAACAAGAAGAGGAGTTCAAGATCTAGGTATAACCATTCTACATAGTAGCTAGAACTTATAGTTAGCATGTTAGTTTTTGTTTAGCAAAGATCCTTCATGGATGGTCCATATTACCTTATGAGAAAATTTTGATTTTTACCTATTCCACCTCCCCGAAAGAACCGGGGTGGGTAACGTGGACCTAACACTTAAGATATTTATTAACCTAACCATTATAATTTAGCCATGGTTATGTCTTTACATGAGTTAGTATATGATACAAACTCACCCATGGTTGCCATTCACTCTCACAACATTATCTCACTTCATCTTCTCTTCAAAGCTCAAGAGCTCTCTAGGTTTTGTTCAAGTGAGAAATAAAAGTCAGAAAATTAATTATAAAGTGAGCTAAAATCCTACTTCATCATTCTCTACTAGATTAACACTTTAGTATAGGGTGTTAGCTTCACTAATCTCTCATTAGTGAAGTAGTAGCTTGAGTTAGTGTCTCCTCGACGTAGATCATCTTCGGCCTCGAAGACTTCAAGCAAGTTCGTTCCTTAAACCTTGAGAAGCCATGCAAAAGTCCGGGAGTTCCATGATCACAGCGAAGGGACTACTACAAGGAACTATTGAAGTGAAGGACCGGTCTACAATGGTTGTATTCCGTTATCACTTAGAAGTAAAGTAGTTTACTTTATGTTTCATATGATTTCCTAGTTAACGATTCTAGTTTAGGGTTCTTTAAAACGGCAAATTTTTGAAAATGGCATGGACGATGCCTCCCGAAACCTTGCTGTCGTTCATAAGAACCCTACACATAAGCTCTCAGGGAGAGAATTTTATACCGTAGCACGTTGTCATACAACGTGCGTTTGAATTGTGCATATAAGGAGGTTGAAGAATGGATCCCATCTACTTCACTGTGTGAGCCCTTATGGTGACCTCCTTCACGGAACGACAGTCAGTCTATACCCTTAGTGACACTGGGATGTCTGGGTAGGCATGTTATGAGCGTATGCTACTTTGGCTGTTGTTTCCTGCTGCAATGACAATATACCGCAAATGCGGGGCAGTGTCAGGAAAGCGGGTGAATAGCAGACCTAACTATTCAGAGCCGGAGGAAGATCGATTGGAATGTCTGCTAATTGTATCGCATGACCAACTCTTATTAACGCCATGGTGGCGAAGTTTAAGAGTACGATGAATCGAGAGGTACATCTAGGCGTTCAAGTACGCTTCTGTAAGGGATCGAAGGTACTTGAGTAGACATGTCTGATCAGATCTGGGGTATGAGATTTAGCAAGCCAAACATATTTCTAGTTTATGTTGTCTTCTTTTAAGGAGATCTTTGTGTCAGTCCTAACGGATCTGGCTGTAAGGCTACCCGCTTGCAGATTTGTCACTCCCCTCTTCCTAGTAGATGGAAATGATGACGTGGTAGGCCGCAACGTATTTACTAAGAAATAAATATGTTAAGAGTAATTAAGCAATATATAAAATGTATAAGAATAACAAGTGATATAAAATAACAACAACTTTATTTACATTCATCTTTACATACAAATGTTTGAAAAGAAAAGATACAATGATAATAAGCAGTGCCTAAACAATGGCATACAAAATGAAAGTAAGTACAAGAAGAGCTAGTAGTCCGGCTGAGTGGTGAGCCGATCCAAGTCCTCCTGGCTAGGCTCGATCTCCTGATTGTCTGGTCCTCCTGACGAACATTCCAAAGAAAGAAATAGAAGGAATATCTTCAGCGAACTAGCGCTCGGTAAGTCCCAAAAGAAGAAAGAGAATAGACAAGTAATATGAAATGAATAGGTAAGCTGAGTATGATTGATTGCCGGTATATGTTAGTTATTCTAACGTGGTTGTTTGTGGCTTGATATAGAAGGTATTCATGTATACGAGGGGAGTCCATCTTACCCCGTGAACTATGGTAACATGTAGTACAAGGCCCCGTCATAACCCATGAGACAACAGCACGTGAATTTATGTAGGTGTTTTTTAGTGACCTCTCGTGCCATGATATGCGTTACGTACCAATCTACCCCTTTATCCCCACGTAATGTATTTTACAGATTTTTTTTACATGTCTTGTCGAAACCATGGATACAAAATGTTCAAGTAGTGATGTTCATGATGTAGTCAAGTATTCAAGTAGTCAGGTCAAGTTATAACCATGGTTCGGTCAAGTCAAGTCAAGTATACATGTTTGATATTGATATTTGATTTCAAGTATTCATGTTCATGATTCAAGTATTCAAGTTCTTATTTGATGTTGGATTCAGATTTGAATTAGACTCAGACTTGAGTTTGGATTCAGGTTTGAGACCGGACTGAGTCAGACACTTGTAAACTTATTTAGATCTTGAATTAGGTTTGGAGGTTATCGGTAACTGCTGCACATGGACGGCAGGATTTGTTTCTTTTTCTATGACAATTACCATTGATAGCTCTGTTATGTTGTCTATCTTAAATAGGCAAGCACTCACTTTCTCCGGCTCCCTGAGGCTCAAGAGAATTGATCCCGCTTAAACCTATATTTACTAAAATCCTTAAATATTGTTTTATATAACTCGATGTGGTTTTATGGAAAAAAAACATTATAATATAGTTAAAAATAAACATCGAGGGGTTATTTATATTATTAGGGTTTTCATGAGCATGAGTTTTAAGGATTTGAGGTTTTTTAGTGATAAGCAATTAACTTTGGATGTTCATGGTATTTTATTTAAAAGAGTTGTCTTTTGGTAACTTGATGGTCTTTTATTGAAACCTGTTAATCTTTCATTTTTGAAAAACATAGGTTTATTATATTTTGAAAATATGTATTTATAATTTTATATAATTTTAATTTTAAAAATTATTTTATTTTTATTTAGAAAATTCGTATTTCTTAAAAACCGTATTTAAATCCTTTCGAGATCGAATGCTCCGTGAGGAAGTCTGCATCTCGTTATACTAGCCCATGGATGTGCGATAATCTGCATCATCAATTAGCGGGGCCCCTAAAGAGGGTTGTAGATGCGTAATCGCAAAGGAAATGAAACACCGCATTTTAAAGAAATCCGGTTTTTAAAGTTATGTGGTATTTTATCGTAATATTATTCTATGTAACAAAAATACATACAATGAGTATCGTGCTATGAAACCAAGTGTGTGTGTGGGGTAGGTAATTACCCCGTGAAGTTTTCCTAACGTATTGTTTTAACAAGTACTAAAAGAGGTTTTTATAAAGTTCAAGATATTTTAATGAAAAAGTGCTACTATTGTTGTTTCACATGTGATTCTAGGTTAAATCTTGATTCTAAATATTTGTATTAAAATTACAAGTGAAGAGATAAAGTTTATTTGACCAAAATATAAAAGGAATTAGAGTTATGGATTTTATAAAAAATGATATTGGTATAACTCCACTTTTACCGATTTTGATTAAAAAGAATTTTCGAAGAAGAGAAGGGGAGTTTTGGAGGGACTTACTATTTGATTATGTTAAGAAAAGGTAGAAGAAAAGGAGGAAAGTTTTGGGGTGTCGCGGGAGCTCCGGATGTTGCTTCGAACTTCGCCGGAAATTGATCGCTTGCTAACTCCTCTTTACTCCACTTGTACTTAGAAACTTTTTTAGAGTTTTTGCTAGAATTTTCAGAATGATGTTGAGCAAAAGTGTGGGGTGATATTTATAGTGTAGAATTGGGGTTTTGGAATTAAAATGGTGGATTAAAAAGCATTAAGATTATGATAACTTGTAAATTGAAGGGGCTTTGTTTGATTGCAGGGAAATCAAACAGTGCAGGAGAGTTAGGGGTAGGTGAAGGGGTTTGTATGCAAAACCCAGGACAAATTGGGCTTAATCCAACTGTCCCTGCTGTCTATGCTAAGTATTTGGCCGGTTGATTTGTGCCATCTGGCACCGAGCTTCGTGCCTCCAGATAAAATTAGGGTTTACTCCATTTTCCACATGTTTGATTTTTCCGACTTTTCATTTTTCTGTGTATTGCACGTGCAATCTTTTGGGCTTCCAAAAAGTTAAAAAGAAAAATCAGAAAAAATATTGTGTCTGATGGGGTTCGAACACAAGGGCTACGTCACTGCAGTGCAAGGGCTTTACCGGTGAGCTAAAAGTTGTTTCTTGCTGTTATATAACAAAATTAACTTATAACTCAAACTCATTTCTGTACATTAAACTGGAAAATTACATACAGTAAATTCAGAGTCGTTGCATTCTACCCTCCTTATAAAAATTGCATCCTCGAAATTTATATTTACATAGGGACTAATTTTCAAATAAGTAAGGGTATCTTGCACGCATGTCTTTTTCTCGTTCTTATGTTGATGTTGGGTTACCTAGCGCGGCAGCAAGGTTTCGGGAGGTATCGTCCTTGCCGTTTTCAAAATTTTATCGTTATAAAGAACCCTAACCTAGAATCTTAACTATAAATTTAAACGAACAAGAAATATTAGCATCTTAACATCTAAGTGAATGAGGAATACAACCTTTGTATACCGGTCCTTCACTTCTAAAGCTCTGTGTAGTGGTCCCTTCGCTCCAAGTAGTGAACTCCTGAACTCTAGTAAGGGTTCACATAAAGAAATGAACAAGCTTACTAGAAGTCTTCGAGGTCGAAGATGATCTACGTCGAGGAGACTCAAGCTCATGCTACCTCTTCACTAATTGTAGATTAGTGAAGCAAACACCCTAAATGGCTAATATAGTAGAGGATGATGAAGTAGGAAGTGAGCTCTCTTTAGATTTCTTTTTCTCATATATTTTCTCACCTTGAGAAAAGATAGTGAGCTTTTTCATGAGGAAGAAGAAGCTCAAGTCAAGAATGAAAATGAACTCATGAGGTGAGAATCTGAACCATGGGTGAGTTAGTGTCATACGCTAACTCGTGTAGAGAGTTAACCATGGATAATCAATACTGGTTAGGTTAATAAATATCTACAAGTAAAACAAAATTAGTGGACTTGGTCAATGGTTCCACAAGCTTCAACCATGTGACTAATTACCATTAATTTTGATTAACTTAGATAAATATAAACCCATCACATTATTAACCATGGTGTAAGTCTCATACACCCATGTCACATGTGGCATCAAGCATGACACAATAGTTGTACATTAATATATATCACATATATACTATATGCACACAAGTGAGAAAAAGAAATGTTTAAGTGAGCTAATATTAGTTAATGTAAATTAATATATTACATATATAATTATACATTAAATTATCAAATCAACGCTTGATTTAATAATCCGGCTATTTCACATACAACCGACTAATATCAAATGTAACAACTTATCGAATCAACACTTGATCCGAAAACCCGGTTATATCATATATAACCGACCGATATCGCATATCACGATAATAGAACACGGTATCATATACTCGCATTAATCTCGGTCCTACACATATCATATATGTGCTCCTACTTCATTTCGCATGAACCAGGAAACCTCTGTGTAGGACTCTAAAGACTCGTCAATACACCGGCAGTAGGTGATGATCATATCAAACACCCACAAGCTGCAAGACTTCTGCTAAATGTAACGGCTACCCGGGTATTGAGCAATCAGAAGAACAACAAGCAAGCATGCTCAAACTTCTGCGAATCCAATCAGTAACACTACCGTACGGTCTGATCTTTTCGTCAGATATGTCGCATATCACAGCCTGGGGTGGTATAACGTCAGACCCCAATAGCCTGATAAGTCATGCCGATGTGAGGTCCGTAACGGTTTGAGAAACTACTGATAACACTTACCAGTAAATCTCAGCAACCCTGGCCTGGGATTTCACGTTATATCCAATCGAGCATAGCGCAACATCAACTCCCAATACTGGGAGAGACGAATCCCCTCCTATCGCTCATTGCTTCCATATGACTCGGGACTGTACCCAAAAACCACCTTTTTGCATGATCTCTTGACCGTGGTATGGAGGAAATCAAAGCACAGTGGGAATCACATAAGACTCTATGACGATCTCGGGTCGACAGACTAACCTGTACCAGTGTCACCAGAGAACTGCTATTCGACGATAGGTATAATACCATCTACGAGTTCTCGGCGAGTCCGTTCAGTGTACCCAGTCTCCCCTGAGCACCCGTATACCTTCTCTGATGTCAAACACCAATGGATGTGGGATCATCCATCGCCCATCATATGGGTCGAGAAGCTTATACGATAGTCTACTCTGGAGTATCGATGCCCTGTCTCGATACTCCCACGACTAGGAACTATTATAGGGTGTACTTGTGGACTACCCTTGGCCCCACTAGTATGATCTCCATCATAGTCCTGGTAGTCAAGTACACATCCTAAGGGCTTTATCAACATGTGAGAGCCAGACAACATCACTTATACAAGTCAACATGTTAAGACAAAGTGCAACCAGATAGCATACTATCATGTCGATCAAGAAAATCCTCCCTATATATGTCCAAGCATCCACTACAATATACATCACATGTACAGTAATGGCCTCTAGGGCATACATATAACTAATAATCTCCCACTTGCACTAAGGCCATTTGTTGCAGTATCTCATACTCAACAGTTTAGCAGTGGTTGTAGTATCCCATACTCAACCATCCCAAAATCTCTCAAATAATATTTGGGGAAGCAGGCCTTGGTGAGTGGACCCGCCGTGTTAATCTCAAAATCTACTCTCCTTACCTCGATCCCTTGGAGATCAACCATCTCCCTGATCAGGTGATACTTGCCTCAGAATATGTCTGGATCGCTGATGGGACCGGTGTTCTTAGGCCAAAGCCATAACTCCATTGAAGTCACAATAATAGTTATTGGATGCTCAATGGTAGGAACCATGTTCATCTCATGAACAAGAAATGCCCAGACAGCTACTTTGGCAGCATCGTTGGTAGTGATGTATTCAGCCTTTATCGTCTAGTAAGCCTTAGTATCTAGCTTGGAACTCTTCCAACATACCATCCCTCCACTGAGGGTAAAGACAAAGCCTATGACTGACTTTCAGTTGGCCTTATCACTCTGGAAGCTCGAACCAAGAACATTCATTTAGTGCTTCTCAAGTACATAAGAATGTCCTCCATAGCTGTCCAGTGATTCTCCCAAGATCCGATAGATTCCTTATCACTACACCTAGTGAGTTATCTACATCTGGTCTGGTACATAACATCGCACACATGATAGAGCCTACTGCCGAAGCATAGGGTATACCTTGTACGCGAGCTCTCTCCAAATCAGTCTGGGGAGACATATTTTTGGAGAGAGTGATCCATGAGTAAGTGGGCGAACCACCACACTTAGAATCGTCCATACTAAACCCCTTTAGTATGGTGTTAATGTAACTGGATTTGGGACACGCCCAACATCCACTTAGATCTATCGCCATAGATCATAAACAACAAGATGCAGTAGGTATCATCCAGATCTACTATGGAGAATCCTCGTGATAAGAGGAGCTTGAACGAGTGTAGCATAGGAAACCATTTCCTATCAAGAGTATGTCATCTACGTACAATATGTGGAAGAGAACCTAACTCTCTACAACCTTCTTGTATATACAAGGTTCATCTACCATTTTGATGAAGTCAAACTCTTTGACTGCTACATCAAAACAGATGTTTCAACTCCGCGATGTGCGCATTAATCCAGATGGACTTAGGCATAGCTTTGAAAGTCTCAACTTTTCCATTTACACCAAGAATCTTCTCAAGATACATTTGCTCCCGATGGGTTTTACCCCTTTAGGTGCAACATTCAAATTCATACCTTGTTGGTGTACATGGATTCCATCTTTGATCGCATAGCATCCAGCCATTTCACAGAGTCCCCACTCGTGATGACCTTCCTGAACCTAGTTGGGCCATCATCTACCATGATGTATTTCTCGCTCCCACTGTCACCAAGAAGACCGTAGTATCTCTCAAGTGGATAAGAAACCCTACCAGATTCGCGGAGAGGCTGAGGTTCTTTGGAGACTACTGAATCCTTTGGTTTCACCAAATCATCAGCTGTTAGTTTGTCTAGCTGGAACTCCTTCCAGATCTACCTCATGACCACTAATTTCTTCATAAGAAATTCATTTTCTAAAAATGTGGCATGCTGAGAAACAAAACACCTTTTACTCCTCAGATAGGTAGAAGATATACCCTCGCAAATGTTTGGGATACCCAACAAACTTATACAGATCAGACCTTGCCTTGAGCTTGTCCGGATTCTTCTTTTCAACATAGGCCGGACAACCCCATATCTTAACTCGTTTAAGACATGGCCTCTTCCCATTCCATATCTCATATGTAGTGGTAGGCACCGATTTGGATGGAACTCCATTCAACAGGTATGCAGCTTCTCAAGTGCATAACACCAAAAGGAAACAGGCAACTTAGCAGTACTCATCATAGAGCGCACCATATCTCATAGGGTGCGATACCTCCGCCCCAATACACCATTGTGTTGTGGTGTATACAAAGGTGTAATCTGAGAGAGAATCTCATTCTCCTTTTAGAAACTCCAGGAAATCCATGCGCAAGTATTTTCCTCCGCGATCATATCAAAGGAATTAATACTTCTACCCGTTTGGTTCTCAACTTCAAGCTTATATTCCTTGAATTTCTCAAGAGTTTCAGACTCGTGTTCCAACAGGAACGCATGTCCGAATCTCGAGAGATGATCCGTGAATATAATGAAGTACGAAGAACCAACCCTGGCATTTGTAGACATATGACCGTATACATCATCATGTATTCGTCCTAAGAGTTCAGTAACTCTTTCTCTGTTTCCAGTAAACAGAGTATTGGTCATTTTACCTTTTAGACAAGACTGTCAAGTATCATAAGATGAAAATTCGAACAGATTCTCATATTCATCCTTATATAACTTAGTTGGTTGTGTCGCATTGATATGACCTAGTCTACAATGCCACAAGAAGGATTTGTTCATTTCTGAACTACTCCTCTTGTGTGTTCTACATATTTTGAACCGTGGTTTGATTTATAACGTATATGCCATTTCATAATGTGCCTGATCGAATCAACTCTTGATTCAGGAGAATGTTCACAAAATTATCCTTCAATACATAATTATATCCTTCTTTAACTCATTAAAGAAACCGGTGTAATGTTGTATATCAGGTTTGGTATGTAATAACATTCGTTCAGAATCAATGTATTAATACAAGGTGATATCTGCCAACTGAATTGGCTGCAAAAATTGCACCATTCTCTAACACTTATAGACATATCACCCAATATCAGTTCTCTACCTTTCTGTAGCCCATGTAACAGATTACATATATGGGATCCTAATCCGGTATCTCATACCTAGGACGTAGAGGATACTGAGAGACACTTCTTGGTAATCGAACACACCCGAAGAATATGCATCAACATGCCTATTCTTCGATTGGGTCGCGTGGAAATCTGGATATTCCCTTATTTCCTTCTCAGTCTTATAACAATTATAAGAAATAACGGAACCAACATTTCCTAGCTCGGTATAATAAGCAGGTTCGGTCAATGCATCCATATTATTATCTTGATTAAGGCGTGATATGGTCGCTACCAGGAGAGAGAGAGAGAAGAAAACACTCTGCGTGCGCCCTTGTAAGATTAGATTGGTTATTATTTTATCTAATCAGGATGGCTCCCACTGTTTTTATCAAATCTTCCTTCAAACCCTGAAATGCAAGACTAACCGGGATTAATTACACCGTACAAGTTCGCCAGTCTTTCGGCCAGGCCAGTGTCAGTACTTTAAGGGAGGTTCCCCGTGCTTTCGCACGGACCTAATTAAAATAAACCTTATTTTCCCATTGGCGTAACCCCGTTAACACCTTTCTAGACACCTACTTGATCGGCTAATTGTAATGTGTAAAACTCTCCCAGGAGTAACTCTTACTCACAGTGGGTATCGGGATCCAACTATCTCATAGAAGATATGCAATCTCATTGTAAATTTCAACACTTGAAATTCCTGATAATCTTTTTGCCCCTAACCTCCTATGAACTTGACAAAGGCCAACAAACCATAGGATACTAGTCAAGTTCAACCCGTCATTTCCTGATTGAATTAAACCCACCCGCACGACCCTTGACAAAGGCCAACAAGGTCGTACGACTACCCTAATCCAATCGCATCATATGCTTAAGCAGATAAGCACTAGTCAGCTACTGCACACTACGCCTTGACAAAGGCCAACAAACGCAGTACGAATACTAAATACTACTTATCTGAAATGAAGGAGGGCTACGACAGGTTTTTAAGAAAACCTTTTGCGTAATAAACTTGATCTCGTTGTAGAATCGAGTGATTTTTAAAAGGAGTGTTTTTTAGGCTTTTACTAGTTTAGCTAAAGAGGTCACTCTCGGTGAAGGGATCTCGGCTCTTTCCTTATCGAATAAGGTGCAGGATATTTCATAAATACCACTATGCAAAGCAAAAACTATAGAAGCAGTCAAAAGACAAACCGAGTGGGTTATAGCATCTGCCATTTTCGCTAAAGAGGTCACTCCCAGTGAAGGGATCTCGGCTCTTTCCTTATCGAATAAGGTGTTGGATATTCTACAAGGAATACCGCTATGCAAAGCAAGAACTAGAGCTACCAGTTTTTAAAACATGTTTCTACAACAATTTTAGGTTTCTTTTTCTTTCATTAATCTCATTAATGAAATCCCATCATTATATGCTTCCTAAGCATCACAGAAGAAACGAAATCATCAATATTTATTATATATCATATATATATAATATAAGCATTCGTCTTAGAACATATCAAGTGATCACATCACAAAATATCAGCAGCAGAAGAATCATATATGAAATATTGGATATATTAGGAATTCCGTGTTTTAAATTAAGCCAGTATAAAACACGAATTCCACGGTCGCGATAAATAGCCAAACCCACATCCCTAGACCCCTATGAGAGCGGCAAGCAACCCTTCCAATTCTAGAGTTAGGTGACCCGGTCTCGACTCATCGAGATGGTCTCCCACTGGACTCTAGAACCTGGTTACTTGTGCTCTCCTCCTTCGGTCTATCCTAATGCGGAAAAGTAAATAATATACATCAATGGTGACATCATCCTCAGCCCGGAAGTGCCCCAATAAAAGAATATTACATACAAGCTTTTACATAAATGAAAATGAAAAACTCTCATCTCACATAAAAAACCCCAGCTATTCAAAACACGACGATCCAATATAATATATCACAGCAACACATAATATCACATGCCATCAACGTAAGTAAATATGCGTATCCCAATTGTCGTTGATGTATAGCAACGAAACCGACGATACACCACATATTACACTTACGGTCGTAGAAAAGAAAGTGAAAAACTACAACAATTGAAATCCACATCCACCTTAGACATCATAAACCCAATGTATCACATACTTTGGATTTCATGCCCAACCAAATGAATTCCTTAGACATCACATGCCTAACAATTATAAACCCCACATTTTAGTCTCGATATTGAAAACACTTTTCAATAACCTGTCGGGTAATTCAACAAGATTCCCGATAACCTGATCGAATGCTCGTCGGAAACTTTAATAGACGGCCGCACCCCCGATGCCGTCGACGAAGTGCACTAAGGCGGAACACCGCGGCCGCGAGCACCGGAACGGATGCTTTTGGCGATGAGGTACTCCTACAGTCACTTGGTCGGGGCTATAGGGGCGTGGCTATCTAGTAAGGTTACCTGGCGAGTATCCGCGTACACTATGTAATTACGACGGACTTTTGATCCACATCAAAATTCCGTGGTAACCGATCAAAAAGACTAAATTGCTAGATTTATAAAATTCAAACTAGTTATCTAATAACTAATTATGTGGATTTCAAGTATTGTATCACAATCAAAGATGGCTAGACGAAGTTAAACTTTTCGATCGAATAAGCAAGCACCCAAAATTTCCCAACAAGCTCAACACTTGAGCGGAGTTCAAAAAGTACCCAGAAACTGCCACAGCTCCTATGAACCATCCGTAAAAGGGCCGACCCATGCATCACTCATGTCGCCATGGAACTGCGGCAAACCCTAGGGTATGACCGCGGTTCCGCGATCCAAAAAGTCGAGTTTGGGTATCGTTCTTCTAATGGGTCCACATAATCGCTTGCATGATTTTCTGAAAATTTTAAACTCGGAAAAATGCAACACTTGGAAAATTTCTAGCGGGGAAAAGTTGGGTTATTGATAACCGTTCAAACTTTTTAACGTCGTCTAAATAACCCAAATACCTGTTAGAATTACGATTACGAAACACTCTGAGTTGCCTTTGCAGAAAGTTAACATCACATGAAAATTTAGCAAAAACAAACAACACCTGAAACACCAAAACCCAGAGACTGGAACACCATGAAAATTTGAAGCCAGAATTCTAAAATTGACCCGAGGAGCACGTTTTTGAGTATGATGTGGCCGGCCACTTTTCCACAAAACCCCCTCAAATTTTCTTAGTGTTCATGTCATATCTCATACAACATTCTGCAGTTGTTTAAAAAAAATTTAGAGCCCTTTAAAAATTCGACAGAATCTAGGTCTCGATGTTTCAAGTTACGGAGTAGTTTCGGTTTCGTAATCTAACAAACATCGTATAAAACTCTAGCTTAGCTTTGATACCACTGTTGGGTTACCTACCGCGGCAGCAAGGTTTCGGGAGGCATCGTCCATGCTGTTTTCAAAATTTTGCTGTTCTAAAGAACCCTAACCTAGAATCTTAACTAGAAATTTAAACGAACAAACAATGTTAACATATTAACATCTAAGTGAATGATGAATACAACCTTTTTAGACCAGTCCTTCAGTTCTAAAGCTCCGTGTAGTAGTCCCTTCGCTCTAAGTAGTGAACTCCCAAACTCTAGTAAGGGTTCACATGAAGAAATGAACAATCTCGAAGTCTTCGAGGACGAAAATGATCTACGTCGAGGAGACTCAAGCTCATGCTACCTCTTCACTAATTATAGATTAGTGAAGTAAACATCCTAAACTAAATGGCTAATATAGTAGAGGATGATGAAGTACGAAGTGAGCTCTCTTTAGATTTCTTTTTCTCATAATATTTTCTCACTTTGAGAAAAGCTAGTGAGCTTTTTCTTGAGGAAGAAAAAGCTCAAGTCAAGAATGAGAATGAACTCATGATGTAAGAATATGAACCATGGGTGAGTTAGTGTCATACACTAACTCATGTAGAGATTTAACCATGGCTAATCAATAATGGCTAGGTTAATAAATATCTACAAGTAAAACAAAATTAGTGGACTTGGTCAATGGTTCCACAAGCTTCTACAAGTTTCAACCATGTGACTAATTACCATTAATTTTGATTAACTTAGATAAATATAAACCCATCACATTATTAAGAATGGTGTAAGTCTTGTTAGTTGTATGTATGCCCTAGAGACCAGTATTGTACAGATGATGTATATTATATTGGATGCTTGGACATATATAGAGATGACTTTCTTGCTCGATATGATAGTATGCTATCTGGTTGCTCTTTATCTTAACATGTACACTAGTCTCTTTAAACTGTCTTATAGTTACATGTTGGTAAAGCCCTTAGGATGTGTACTTGACTACCTGGACTATGATGCGGATCATACTAGTGGGGGCATGGTAGTCTATAGGTACATCCTTCAAGGTCCCTAGTCGTGGGTGTATCGAGACGGGGCATCGATATGCCAGTGTAGACTAGCGTATACGCTTCTCGACCCATGAGATGGGCGATGGATGATCCCATATCCATTGGTGTTTGACATCAGAGTGTTGGAGATAGTGCCCTCATAGTCAATTATTGGATCGCAGGTACGTGATTGCAATGATTGCGGAGGACCTATCCCGGTAGGACAGTCTTACTCGAGATGATAGTATGCTATCTGGTTTGCCTTTATCAGTCGTGTACATGTTCAGGTGACTGATTGCATGTTACACTTTGATAGAGCCCTTAGGATCTTGCTTTACTACCAACAATATGATGGCGATCATATACGTGAGAGTTGGGTAGTTTATACGCATATCCTTAATTGTGGTCCCTAGTCGTGGGAGTTTCGAGACAGGGCATCGATACTCCGGAGTAGACTAGTGTATACAGTCGAGACCCCGACGAGGGGCGGTAGCCGGTCTCACAAGCCACTGGTGTCAGTTGGATCACCTAAGATGTATACAGGTGCTCATTAGGTTATGAGTACACCGGACAGGACTCGCCGGGAATCTGCTAGTTAGTACTATACCTATCGTCAGATAGCAGTTCCCTGGTGACATGTGTACAGGTTAGTTCATCGACCTGAGGTCGTCATTTGTCTCGTATGAGTTCCCACTGTGCTTTGATTTCTACCCTACCACGGCTCAAAGGAGTCGTGCAAACAGGTAGCTTTTGGGTACAGTCCCGAGCCATATGGAGGCACATGAGCGGATCGGCAGAGGATTCGTCTCTCCCGGTATTGGGGGCGAGGTCGTGCTGTGTCTAGGAGAGCCATTACACAAAGTCCACGGCCATGGCAGGAGATTTACTGGTAGGTACTCCAGTAGTATCTCAGGGTGTTATTGGGCTACACTCCGACACGACTTATACTGCTTCTGGGGGTCTGACGTTACTAGCCCCCTAGGCGGATATGCGATACTCATTGACGAACGGACCGGACTGTATATACATTGTCACTGTTAGGCTCAGTAGGGTTTCTAGATGAGTCGCTCATCGGCCTCCCTTGAGTGCGCTCATCGGCCTCCCTTGAGGTCAGTCCATGGGCAGCCGTTACGCATAGCTAGTGCCGCTGACGGTTTGTGGTTAAACCCACTGCCAGGGTACTGACGAGTCATTAGAGTCCCCCACAGACAGTTTCCCAAGTTCGGGCGAAACGTTGTAGAGGCCGTATGGTTTTATGGCAGGGTTCGGAAAATGCACGTGCATTTACGCACGTGTCAGATTTCAGGCAGATGATACTGGTCGGCTTTGGTTTAAGCCGGATCCGAGTATTATATTGAGTAGGTATAATATCTTTGTCTCAGTTGCATTTGTATTCGGTCGTAATACAAATGCGGGTATATTTATACAGTTACGGGGTTATCCTGAAAGTCGTTTCGGGATCACTTTTGGAAGTTGCTAGTTTCCAGTTTTCTATCAGCCGTCTTTTAACATTCGGTTAAAGACGGATTTATCTTTTCTTAGATGAGGGTGAGTCATGCTTCTAGAAGGTTCTAGAAGGTTCTAGATTTGGTGAGGTGTCTTGTGACTCATGCTTTGATTTTAACCATTTCTTGTTTTCCTTAAGATATTTTCATGTGTTCACATTATGATATTTATCCTATGGTTACTCTCCCCTCTCCTACGGTCACCCCCCCCCCACTCCTATAAGTGGCCGGCCCCCTCTCTCTCCTCACACTCACTCACTTGAGGTTTTCATATGGTTGTAAAAGATATGATAGTATTTGGGGTGCATTGAATTTTACAGTTCATTTCATTCCATCACCCAATTCCCTCGGCAACTTCATTAACCGATCGTCCACGGATTTGGACGAAGTGAGACAAAGTCATCTACTCATTCTCTACATCATTCTTGGTCATCTCTTCTAGCAAACTTGACGACCGAGTTGCCTCGAGTCAGAGGCGGGAGCCCGTTTAAAGAATCAGTGATGTGGTGCCACCTCGACGAGGATATCGGAGATCGACGAGATCGGAGCAGCCGCAACGGAGCGTGGGATGATGGTTAAAGAACGAAGGACTCGGATCGTTCGGTATAACCTTTCTACACTCTTTACAGTTTGTTAGTTTAGCAATAATGGCAGATCCGGGTTAAAGTATACGATAGCGCCAGTTAAAAGTTTTTGTTCCGCATTTGGCGTCTGTAGACGGCCAGGGCGCTAGCGTAGACTTACAGTGGTATCAGAGCCACACCATTTTGCTATACTAACTTGTGCTAACGCGTTTAAAACATCGATCGAACCGGAAATCAAAAATCGCAATTTTTCAGCTTGACAGTTTCTGTTGATTTTAAACGGTGTCCTAAAATTATTTTACATATCTCAGAAATTTGTGCAGGGTTTTCTAAGGCACACGACAAAATTTGAGCAAGTGATTCCACTATATAGCCGCGGAAGCGCGGCCAAACCCATGGTTTGGCCGCGGATCCGCGGCCATCCTAATGAATCACTGCATCAAATTTTCTCAGTGTCTTCTCTAGTGGAATTTTTGGTTTTTGGTATATATCTTTTGGGCCCAGGTTTTGTTACTGTTCTCCAGATTTGCGTGGGGCCCACTTTGTGATATTTAGTCGATCGAAATTTAAACATGTTAGTTTACAGTGCTTACATTATATCTCCGACCGGGAATGTCATTTGATCGGTAAACCGCGTCTGATTGCTATAGTTCTTTTAGACGGGTTTGCGAACGTGACATTCGCATTGATATTCTGTGTTGTGCTGTGAAGTTGCGGATTTGTCGTGGTGGATAGCAGTGTGCAATGGTAGTACAGTTTGAGTTTATTTGTACATTTAATATTGCGGGGCGAGCGTCCAACTTGTGGACTGCCGTCACTTCCTGTTGTATAATATTCTTTTGGGGCACGACCAGGTTGCGGTCGATGTACCTGTTGTACTATTTTTCATTACTGTACTAGGTTTTACCCCGCGATGGAGTGAACGGATAGCCGGGTTCTGGAGGGCAACGGGTCCGCATCTCATGGCTTTGAGAGGCAGAGGGGTCCCACTCTAAAATTGGCAGACTATTCGCCGCACTCGTAGGGGGTACAGGTTGACCCAAGGAGGGGTGCACAAGATTACCGGATTCCGTGAAGTGCTGGGTGGTCCATTCACTTTGCTGTAGGGGGCTGCCTCGCTTCAGGTTTTGGCGGGTAACTTGCCGCACCCGTAGGGGTCTAGGTTTCATTGCACAGGCTATCCACATGACAGGGGAACGTCGGGTTTCAGCAGCGGCTCTGTGAAACCCGGGGATCCCAGATTATCTGTATTGTTCTGTGATGCTTATTACTTTTCTGTAATGTTGCATATTATCACGCCTGGAGCGATTATTGTATATTGGTTTATATACTATTAGATGTTGTATATGTTTTACACCCGCGCTAGTCCAGTCCCCGCTCTGTCGTTAGTTAAGTAACCTAACGGGTGATGACGGGACCCAGTGACGAATGCGGATGGCATATACGTACATTTTATTTTCGTTCTTTTCTGGTGTGATTGATTGATGGGACTGCGTTGATTCTGATCAATGCAAAGTAAAACAAACCTGTTTGTAGTTGTTGGAACAAATTTAAAAAGTGTTATTGCAAAGACGTTTCCTTTTGTTTTGCATAGCGGTATTCAGTGGAATATCCTGCACCTCATTCGACGGGGCAAGGGCCGATTTCCCTTCACCGGGACTGACCCCTTGGGCAGAAGTTTGCGTCAGGGTAATAACTTCACTATAGTCGATTACAAGTTGCTTTGCACCGCGGTATTCAGTGGAATATCCTGCACCTCATTCCACGAGGAAAGAGCCGAGATCCCTTCACCGGGAGTGACCTCTTTAGCAAAAGGTTTTCGCCACTATATTTTAAAAAAGGCTATCAGGTTCCTTCAACGAGATCAAGTTCATTACGCTAAAGGTTTTTCGCCAAAAACCAGTCGTAGCCCTCCGTCGTTTCTTATGGATGGTCAGTAGTATTCAAGCTATGTTTGTTGGCATACGTCAAGGCATAGTGTTTGGTAGCTGCTGGGTATTCATTTGTTGCATAGATAGATGAGTTGGTTTGGGACAGTCGTATTACCTTGTTGGCATACGTCAAGGGTATGTACGGGTGGGTTCAAATTAACAAGATAATGACGGGCAGAACTTGACATGTGACTTATGATTTGTTGACATACGCCAAGGTCATAAGAGCATGGGGCAAAAATCAGATCAGGAGTTTCTAAAGAAACTGAAACTTGCCAAGTATGCGCATACCTTATGGAGTATGAGTAACGTGGATGCATTCCATCACGTTATCATGCGATGAGAGTTGGATCCCGATTCCCACTGATGAGTTGGTTTACTCTTCGGGTGATCCCGATTGATTCTTCTTTCAGGTTTGGAGGAGAATTTGACAGAACAGTGGGAGGTTTCCGGATTAGATAAAGTGATAACCATTCTGATCTAGGTTAGAGTGCACGCAGAGTGTTTCTTTTCTCTCTCTCTTTGGCAGCGACCTTTGACCGACCCTAGACTATGACTCAATGACCAGGTTGACCGAACCATCTTAAAATACTGGCTTTTGGATTGTCTGAGTTGCATAAGTCATTGCCACTCCTTCTTTTACCCTTTGAATTTCTCAGAACACCCGTATTACTACGGATATCCACTTCCATTGGATAGATCCATCGTATGGTTATATACGAACTCGAAAGGACTTCTTCGAGGATGGATCCAGGTTCAGGAGAAATAGAATTGGTTTATTCAGTTGTCTTTTATTATCACCTTCTCTCAGGTTGCGAGAGCTCCTTGGTTTAGGAGAGTACACCTATTACGCTTATTGGATAGTCTTATTCCAAACCATAGGCAGGTGCCGAAAGGTAGGGAATGAAGAAAACCAATTAGCCTAAGTAGGGTGTGCAGAAGGTAATATATAAAGACAAAATAAAGGGATTAGAAAGAGGGCAAAGTAAATTGCGACTATTATCATTCACGACCAAAACCGCGTACTTCACGCCACTCCTATTTCACCTTTAAAGGAATAAGGTATTATTCAGTTGTCTTTTATCATCACCTTCTTTCAAGATATGAGTACTCCTTGGTTTAGGAGGGTACACCTATTATGCTTACTGGATAGTCTTCTTCCAAACCATAGGCTGGTGCCGAACGGTAGGGAAGGAAGAAAACCATTTAGCCTAACGATGGTGTACAGAAGGTAACGACTAAAGACAAATAAAGGGATTTGAAGAGACGACAATAAAATATACGGTTGAAGTCATGAATTGGATTATGGAAGAGGCATTGCTATGAATACCAGGATACCCCTACGAAACATTTTCATGTTTCAGTGCATTGTTAAAGAAAAACTGTTTTCCCGATTAGACACTTACTCCAAGGGTATGTATTTACCAGGTTTCATTCTCATATCTGTATGGTTTTACAGATGATGAGTGGGAGTAAGTTATTGGGAATTAGGTGATCATCCTCATTATATCGGAATTCGTTGTAATTGGTGATATTTGAGGAAATCGCCAAGGTGCAGTTTTCAACCTACGACGCACAGGCTTTGAGTTGTTCAACTCAGCGGACTTATACAGAGTATTGTATGTTGTCCAAGTGTCCATCAGGACAAAGGGGTAGGTCCTCGTACTATGTTCTGTTTACTTATAACTTCTCTAGTATTTGGACAAGTGTTTCGTAGAAATAAAAGGTCTAAGTTTTGAGAAGTTGTGGGTATAAGAATAAAGTAGAGAACCAGGTATCACAAGTATCGGGATTCTTCAAAGAGATCGAAGATGTAGATTCTTGTGATTGGTATTCAGATGATAGTGATGGTTTTGAGAAACGTGTTTCTCTTTCAGGTTACTCATAATTGGATGGATTCCTAAGTTGAGTAATGCTGATTAGCCTCTTTCCATTAAGTTGATATGCACTGGAGACAGCTGCATGATTGAATATGGTTCCAATTAAATAAGTGCCAAAGTTTCTGTATTGGATATAGAATGGATCGTACCTTAAAAGATGTTAAGGTACGAGGAGTTGTCCAGCTTATGCTTAAAACCAGACTCTGGATAACTCAGGGCACGTTTCTGTAATGGCTGTTTGTGGGTTGACCCTGGCTATGACGAGGGTTGATATTCTACCATTTGGAAGATCAATAGTGATATTGTTCTTGACTCGCCACAGTTTTAGTAAAATGGATTTTTTCAGAAAACAGTAGTGGGAGTATGGTAGAACTGGAAGTGATTCCAGAACCGCGAACGATTACGGAAAATTTAATAGGACCTATATATTCAACAGGTTTGACATTCCAATAGCCACTCCGCAGACATGATGAGTAACCTCAGACACCCGAGAGGTACTTCAGTAGCCTCAAGGACGGTGACAGGGAGGTTATTATCTACCCAGACTTGACACTACTGTTGTTCCAGGATATGAGACCCGGTAGGAGGGTTGTCGTAGTCAGTGGGAGCAGCGGAAGTTTAGTGGGCAAGTAGCTTATGTCTATTTATAGACTAGAGCAGTTATAGCGGAGATAGATCATCTAGTTTTGATGTGACAGTCATGGGTTTGACTTCAATCAGAATAGGGGATGGATCTGTTAAGAAGGTAGTAGGGTGTGATGTCATGGTATTTGGATGACATACACAGAGTAGGAAGTAAAATTCCTATACTACGATCGGTTGTACTGTGGTCGTCACACAGTTGTTTCTCCAGACAGGATATGGATATAATATTTGACATTCTGGTTTCTGGATCTATGGTTTTAGATCTGGATTTGGGTAGTTTCCCAATGTGGGTACTTTGACAGTATTCTAATGGTTTTTAGAATAGTTGACTCCTAGCATGGTGGTGTACCTGCAGTTGATGGAGTCATCCTCTCTAAAGGTGTCGTATAGACTAAAGGGGAGAGGGAAGTGCATGATTGGCAGATCACTTGCTTAGGCAATTGAGTCAATCATAAGATGTCAAGTACCACACCAGATGTTGTTTTTGCACTAGATGCGATAAGTTTATATTAATCCAATCCTGGAGAGACATAAGGAAGCAGTTTTAGAACATAAGTGGATGTTCTACGGATTTGATGACGGCAGCCTCCTTCGGGAGACGATTATCATTCCAGGCTTCAAAGGTGACATGGTTGACAGAGAGATTGTCAGAGTTATAGTTTTTCCCTCTGACGAAGAGGGACAGTATTATGGGCAGGTGGTCCAAGAGAATACTGTGGGTGGCATGGTGCCGGATACTGATTAGGTTCAGTGATCGATACAGTCTAAGAAGTTTGGATATGGAGTTCATTTATGAACTAGGTCCCATCAGATATCCAGACATATTCTAAGACAGGTATTACTCGATTCGGGAGATGGCTTTCTCCGCGAACTTGAGTTTTAGAGAGATATAGAAAGAAACATCTAGGCGGATCCACTCACTGAGGCTATTTCTCGAACACAATAGTTTTACAAACGGGCTTTGTGAAACTGATTAGTAGAGGAGTTGGATGTTCGGTTTCACACGGGCAGTGAGTAGTCGACATCGCAATATTAGCCTTGAGTGCAAGTGCGAGATTGTTGGAGATAGTGCCCTCATAGTCAATTATTGGATCGCAGGTACGTGATTGCAATGATTGCGGAGGACCTATCCCGGTAGGACAGTCTTACTCGAGATGATAGTATGCTATCTGGTTTGCCTTTATCAGTCGTGTACATGTTCAGGTGACTGATTGCATGTTACACTTTGATAGAGCCCTTAGGATCTTGCTTTACTACCAACAATATGATGGCGATCATATACGTGAGAGTTGGGTAGTTTATACGCATATCCTTAATTGTGGCCCCTAGTCATGGGAGTTTCGAGACAGGGCATCGATACTCCGGAGTAGACTAGTGTATACAGTCGAGACCCCGACGAGGGGAGGTGGCCGGTCTCACAAGCCACTGGTGTCAGTTGGATCACCTAAGATGTATACAGGTGCTCATTGGGTTATGAGTACACCGGACAGGACTCGCCGGGAATCTGCTAGTTAGTACTATACCTATCGTCAGATAGCAGTTCTCTGGTGACATGTGTACAGGTTAGTTCATCGACCTGAGGTCGTCATTTGTCTCGTATGAGTTCCCACTGTGCTTTGATTTCTACCCTACCACGGCTCAAAGGAGTCGTGCAAACAGGAAGCTTTTGGGTACAGTCCCGAGCCATATGGAGGCACGTGAGCGGATCGGCAGGGGATTCGTCTCTCCCGGTATTGGGGGCGAGGTCGTGCTGTGTCTAGGAGAGCCATTACACAAAGTCCATGGCCATGGCAGGAGATTTACTGGTAGGTACTCCAGTAGTATCTCAGGGTGTTATTGGGCTACACTCCGACACGACTTATACTGCTTCTGGGGGTCTGACGTTACTAGCCCCCTAGGCGGATATGCGATACTCATTGACGAACGGACCGGACTGTATATACATTGTCACTGTTAGGCTCAGTAGGGTTTCTGGATGAGTTCGCTCATCGGCCTCCCTTGAGTGCGCTCATCGGCCTCCCTTGAGGTCAGTCCATAGGCAGCCGTTACGCATAGCTAGTGCCGCTGACAGTTTGTGGTTAAACCCACTGCCAGGGTACTGACGAGTCATTAGAGTCCCCCACAGACAGTTTCCCAAGTTTGGGCGAAACGTTGTAGAGGCCGTATGGTTTTATGGCAGGGTTCGGAAAATGCACGTGCGTTTACGCACGTGTCAGATTTCGGGCAGATGATACTGGTCGGCTTTGGTTTAAGCCGGATCCGAGTATTATATTGAGTAGGTATAATATCTTTGTCTCAGTTGCATTTGTATTCGGTCGTAATACAAATGCTGGTATATTTATACAGTTACGGGGTTATCCTGAAAGTCGTTTCGGGATCACTTTTGGAAGTTGCCAGTTTCCAGTTTTCTATCAGCCGTCTTTTAACATTCGGTTAAAGACGGATTTATCTTTTCTTGGATGAGGGTGAGTCATGCTTCTAGAAGGTTCTAGAAGGTTTTAGATTTGGTGAGGTGTCTTGTGACTCATGCTTTGATTTTAACCATTTCTTGTTTTCCTTAAGATATTTTCATGTGTTCACATTATGATATTTATCCTATGGTTACTCTCCCCTCTCCTACGGTCACCCCCCCACTCCTATAAGTGGCCGGCCCCCTCTCTCTCCTCACACTCACTCACTTGAGGTTTTCATATGGCTGTAAAAGATATGATAGTATTTGGGGTGCATGGAATTTTACAGTTCATTTCATTCCATCACCCAATTCCCTCGGCAACTTCATTAACAGATCGTCCACGGATTTGGACGAAGTGAGACAAAGTCATCTACTCATTCTCTACATCATTCTTGGTCGTCTCTTCTAGCAAACTTGACGACCGAGTTGCCTCGATTCAGAGGCGGGAGCCCGTTTAAAGAATCAGTGATATGGTGCCACCTCGACGAGGATATCGGAGATCGACGAGATCGGAGCAGCCGCAACGGAGCGTGGGATGATGGTTAAAGAACGAAGGACTCGGATCGTTCGGTATAACCTTTCTACACTCTTTACAGTTTGTTAGTTTAGCAATAATGGCAGATCCGGGTTAAAGTATACGATAGCGCCAGTTAAAAAGTTTTTGTTCCGCATTTGGCGTCTGTAGACGGCCGGGGCGCTAGCGTAGACTTACACAGAGATGGTATACGGCTGCTCAGTGGAGACTGGGTACACTGGACGGACTCGCCGAGAACTCCCAGATGGTATTATACCTCACGTCAGATGGCAGCTCTCAGGTGACACTTGTGCAGGTTAGTCTGTAGACCCGAGATCGTCATAGAGTCTTGTGTGATTCCCACTGTGCTTTGATCTCCACCTTACCACGTCCATGAGGGCGTGCAAAATGGTGGTCTTTGGGTACAGTCCCGAGTCACATGGAGGCAATGAGCGATAGGAGGGGTTTCGTCTCTCCCGGTATTGGGGGTTGATGTTGCGCTGTGCTCGATTGGCCGTAACAGGGAAGTCCCTGGCCAGGGCTGATCAGAGATTTGCTGGTAAGTGTTATCAGTAGTTTCTCGACCCATTATGAGCCTCACATCGGCATGACTTATCGGTTATTGGGGTCTGACGTTTACCACCCCTAAACTTGATATGCGACATATCAGACGAACAGACCGGACTGTACGGTAAGTGTTGCTGGTTGGATTCACAGGAGTGTGAGCGGGCTTGCTCGTCGATCTTCTGATCGCTCAATACCCGGGTGGCCGTTACGTTTAGCAGACCGCTTGCGGCTTGTGGGTGCTTGATATGATCATCATCTGCTACCGGCATATTGACGAGTCTTTAGAGTCCTACACAGAGGTTTCCTGGCTCAAGCGAAACGAAATAGGAGCGCATATGAGATATGTGCTGGACCGAGAATAATGCGTGTATGTGATACCGTATTTCATTCTCACGATGAATGTTTCGATTGGTTGTATGCGATATAACCTAGTTATCGAATCAAAGATTGATTCGATAAGTCGATTCATTTGATACTAGTCGGTTATGTGCGACATGACCGGATCATTGAATCAAGTGTTGATTTAATGATTTAATGTATAATTATATATTTGATATATTACTTTGCATTAACTAGTATTGGTTCATTTTAAAAGGATTTTCTCACTTGAAGTGCACATTGTATATATGATATATTTTGTGTGCACTTGATTGTATCATGTTTGATGATACATACTTACTTGGCTTTGTGCAAAGAATTAAACCTTGGTTATGATAATGGTTAGGGTTTTGAGTTATTCACTTATTTATTTATCCATTCTTTTATGAGAAATAGATAAAAGAAAAACAAAATGGTTTCTTTCTTTCATGAAGCTTGTTGAAGCTTCATGAAGCTTTGACTAAAGTGACCATTTTGCCTTCATCCTTAACCCTAACCATTCCTACTAACCATGGTATATTCTCTACACCTAACCAAGGTTAGAAGATGATAAGTATTCATTTTATTATTCTTTTCAAGAATAACTTATCATATTCTATCTTCTTCATCATCTTCTTCTTCAAGAAAAAGCTTGCCACCATTAATGGCATCTTGAGCAAAAGTGTGAGAAATCCAATTCTAAAGTGAACCCACCTCCTATTTCTTCACCCTCTACCTCTTGCCAAGTTGTATAGGGTGTTTTCTTCACAAGTTTCACAACTTGGTGAAGTTGGAGCTTGATCTTGTGTAACCTCGACATAGATCATCTTCGGCATCGTAGCCGACGACTAGTCCGCTCATTTCTCCGATGAAGCCGATGCTAGAGTCCGAGATCCGACTTGGACAGCGAGAGGACGTCTACGTGGAGCTAAGGAAGTGGAGAACCGGATCTACAAAGGTTGTAGCTTTATGTTTCGCCTAAAATTTTATGTTTCGCCTAAAATTCTAGTCGACGATCCGTATTAGGGTTTCTCGGCACTTGTAAAATTTGAAATTGGCATGGTTGATGCCTTGTGAGACCTCTTTAGAGTGCCTAGGAACCCTACAGTGGTATCAGAGCCTAGCTAAAGCCTTAGGCGATGCTTAGACGATGTTTGAAACCCGATCGAACCCGAAACCCTATCTTTTTCACGCTCTCTGGAGATTTTTACAAAACTGGGTTTTTTCCAGATTAAAAATCCTTAAAAAATTCAGCAGGGAATTATAAGAATTACGGTGCAAAATTTTACCAATGATACTTCAAACCTGCGGCGGACCGCGGCAGAAGCCTAGCTTCTGCGGCGGTTCCGCGGCCGTATGATGACGTCATCCTTCCCTGTTTGCACAGTAACTCCTATTTTATTATGCTGAGTTTTCTGGGAATTTTTAATTTGACTCAAGAGATGAGTATTCTGGGGTTGTATTGGGAATCACAGATTCGATCGGATTATCAAATTTTGTCTGTGTGGTTTTCCGGATAATTTTCGAATATGTTAAAAAGTTCGACCGGATATAAATACCCAACTTTTCCCCTGCCGGAAAATTTCCAAGTGTTGGATTTTTCCGTGGTTTAAAGACGTTCTAAGTAGTGCAAGTAACGCGATGGTCCCTCTAGAAGACAACAAACCTTAACTCGATTATGTGACCGTCTTGAACTGCCCTTTGAACCTTCGGGTTTGGGGCAGTACGGCGTGCCACATGTGAGGCGTTGGCTTGACCCTTCTACGGCTGGACCGTTGGTACTGAGGCATGAAGTGAATGTCTTTGAACCTATTTCATGTGTTGAACGGTTTCGGGAAAACTTGGGTGTTCGAATGTTCGATCGGAAAGTTTAATATTTTCTATTTATCCGGAATGGGATACAATAATTGGAATTCACAAACAGTTATGAGATAACTGAATGAATGTTATAAATCTAGCGGTTTAGTCTCATTTGATATTGAAAAGAGTTTTCGATAATCGGACTAAAATGCGCGGTTTATAATTGTTAGGCATGTGATGTCTAAGTGTTTCATTTGATTAGGCATGCGATGTTTAAAGAGGTTGCGGATTCTAACTGTTGTAGTTTTACACTTTCTTTTCTGTGACCGTAAGTATAATATGTGATATTGCCGGTTTCGTTGCTATATGTCAACGACAATTGGGATGCGCATATTTACTTACGTTGATGACATGTGATGTTATGTATTGCTGGATATGTTATATTGGATCGTCGTGTTTGAGTAGCCGAGGTTTTTATGTGAGATGAGTGTTTTTCATTTTCATTCATGTAAAAACTTGTATGTAATATTCTTTTATTTGGGGCACTTCCTGGTTGCGGAAGCTGTCACCTTTTGTATATTATTTACTTTTCCGCATTAGGATAGACCCAAGGAGGGGAGCACAAGTAACCGGGTTCTAGGGTCCAGTGGGAGACCATCTCGAGGAGTCGAGTCCGGGTCTCCTAACCCTAGAATTGGTAGGGTTGCTTGCCGCTCTCGTAGGGGTCTAAGGGTGTGGGATTGGCTATTCATCACGACTGTGGAATCCGTGTTTTATACTGGCTCGTATTGAAAACACGGACGTCCTAGTATATCCAATGTTTCATATGTTTCTTCTGCTGCGATATCTGTGATGTGATCATGTGATGTTCTGTGATAGATACAGTATATAGTATATATGATATATTATATAGACGTTACTTATGTTTTTCACCCGCACTAGCCCTGCCCTGCTCTGTCGTTAGTTACCTAACCTAACGGTGCACGAGAGGACATCCAGGCGAATGCGGATGGCATAAGTGTACGTCGTATTTATCTGTGATGTTTAGGTGACTTAAATGATGGGACTTCATTAATGTGATTAATGAAAGAAAAGAAACCTAAGATGTTGTAGAATCAAATTTTAAACAAAACAGGTAGCTACAGTTCTTACTTTGCACAGCGGTATATGTGATATATCCTGCACCTTATTCGATGAGGAAAGGACCGAGATCCCTTCACCGGGAGTGACTCCTTTAGCAATAACTGGCAGATGCTACACACTCGGTTTGCTTTTGATCGCTTTTGGAGTTTTACTTTGCACAGCGATATATATGATATATCCCACACCTCATTCGACGAGGAAAGGGCCGACGATCCCTTCACCGGGAGTGACCCCTTTAGCAAAACTAGAAAAGCCTCAAAATCACTCCATTTCAAAACTTCATTTGATTCTACAACGATATCAAGTTCATTACGCAATAGGTTTTCAGAAAAACCTGTCGTAGCCCTCCGTCATTTCAGATAAGTAGTAGTTAGTATTCGTGCTACGTTTGTTGGCCTGCGTCAAGGCGTAGTGTGCGGTAGCTAACTAGTATTTATCTGCTTATGCATATGATGCAGATTGGATTAGGGTAGTCGTGCGACTTTGTTGGCCTGCGTCAAGGGTCGTACAGGTGGGTTTAATTCAATCAGGAAATGACGGGTTGAACTTGACTAGCACACTATGGTTTGTTGGCTTGCGTCAAGGTCATAGGACGCTAGGGGCAAAATATTATCGGGAATTTCAAGTGTTGAAATTTGCAATGAGATTGCATACCTTCTATGAGATAGTTGGATCCCGATACCCACTGCGAGTAAGAGTTACTCCTGGGAGAGTTTTACACATTGCAATTAGCTGATCAAGTAGGTGTCTAGAAAGGTGTCAACGGGGTTACGCCTCTAGGAAAATGAGGTTTACATTAATTAGGTTCGTGCGAAAGCACGGGGGACCTCCCTCAATGTACCGACATTGGCCTGGCTGAAAGTTTAGCGAACTTGTAGTGTGTAATTAATCCCGGCTAGTCTTTCCTTTTAGGGTTTGAAAGAAGATTTGATAAAAACGGTGGGAGCCATCCTGATTAGATAAGATAATAACCAATCTGATCTTGCAAGAGCATACGCTAAAGTTTTTTCTTCTCTCTCTCTCTAGGTAGCGACCATGTCATGCCCTAATCAAGATAATAATATGGATGTATTGACCGAACCCGCATGTTATTCTGTGCTGGGGAACGTTGGTTCCGTTCTTTCCTATAAGAGTTATAGGACTGAACAGGATATAGGGGAATACCAGGATTCCCATGCCACCCGAATGAAGAAAGTACATATTGATGCATTTTCTTCGGGTGTGTTCGTTACAGAGAACTGTTTCTCCATTTGCCCTACGTCCTGGGTATTAGATACCGGGTCAGGATCCCATATATGTAATCAGTTACATGGGCTAAGGAAAGGTAGAGAACTTGGAGATGGTGATAAAGACATAAGAGTTGGAAATGGTGCAATTGTTGCAGCTAAGACTGTCGGGGAATATCACCTTGCATTACCAACTGGTAATACATTGGTTCTGAACGAATGCTATTACATGCCGAACCTGATATGCAACATTATATCGGTTTCTTTGTTGAGTAAAGAGGGATATAATTTTGTATTACAGGATAATGTTATGAACATTTTCCGTAACCAAAAGTTGGTTGGATCAGGCACGTTGTGCAATGGCATTTATGTTCTAAATCAAGCAACAGTTCTAAGCATAACAAACACACACAAGAGAAAGAGTTCAGATCTGAACGAATCCTACTTGTGGCATTGTAGACTGGGTCACATCAATGAGACACGACTAGATAAGTTGCATAAGGATGGATATTTAAATCCGTTTGAATTTTCATCTTATGACACTTGCCAGTCATGTCTCAAAGGCAAGATGACCAAAACTCCGTTTACGGGACACGGGGAAAGAGTTACCGAACTCTTGGGACTGATACATAGTGATGTATGCGGTCCTATGTCTACACATGCCAGGGATGGTTCTTCGTACTTCATTACATTCACTGACGATCTCTCTAGATTCGGATATGTGTTCCTGATGAAACACAAATCAGAAGCATTTGAGAAATTTAGAGAATATAAACAAGAAGTCGAGAACCAAACCGGAAAAAGTATTAAAATCCTTCGATCTGATCGAGAAGGTGAATACTTGAGCAATGAATTCCTGGACTTCCTAAAAGAGAATGGGATTCTCTCTCAGCTGACTCCTCCATATACACCACAGCACAACGGTGTATCAGAACGGAGGAACCGCACCCTATTAGATATGGTGCGCTCTATGATGAGCACAGCTGAGTTACTTATTTCCATCTGGGGATATGCACTGGAAACAGCTGCAGACCTATTGAATATGGTTCCCACCAAATCCGTGCCAACCACTCCATATGAGATATGGAAAGGAAAGAGACCATGTCTTAATTATGTTAAGATATGGGGTTGTCCGGCATTTGTAAAAACGCAAAATCCGGACAAACTCGCGGCAAGGTCCATTCTGTGTAAGTTTATTGGATATCCCAAACATTCGCGCGGGTATATCTTCTACCACACCGAGGAACAAAAGGTGTTTGTTTCTCGACATGCCACCTTTTTAGAAAAGGAATTTCTTGAAAAAGAGATTAGTGGCAAGGAGGTAGAACTGGAAGAGGTTCCAGCAATACAGACTACGACAGAAGATTTGGTTGAACCAGAGGATTCAGTAGCTCCCAATGAACCCCAGCCTCTCCGCCGATCTAGTAGGGTTCCTCGCCAACCTGAGAGATACTACAGTTTTCTCATGGATGGTGGGAGAGAGGATTGCATCATGGAGGATGATGACCCAACTAGCTTCGAGCAGGCCATCACGAGTAGGGACTCAGTGAAATGGCTGGATGCTATGCGGTCCGAGATGGAATCCATGTACACCAACAAAGTATGGACTTTGGAAGTTGCTCCTGAAGGGGTAAAACCCATTGGGAGCAAGTGGATCTTCAAAAAAAACTTGGTGTAGATGGGAAAGTGGAGACTTTCAAAGCTAGACTTGTTGCAAAGGGTTTTCGTCAAAGACCAGGTGTGGACTATGACGAAACCTTTTCTCCAGTGGCTATGCTTAAATCCATCCGGATCATGCTTGCCATCGCTGCATATCATGACTACGAAATCTGGCAAATAGATGTTAAGACCGCCTTTCTAAACGGTGATTTAGAAGAGTGCGTGTACATGACTCAGCCAGAGGGCTTCGTAGACAGTGGGAGCAGCGGGAAGGTGTGCAAGCTCTTAAATCCATTTATGGATTAAAGCAAGCATCGCGGAGTTGGAACATCTGCTTTGACGTCGTTATCAAAGAGTTTGATTTCGTCAAAAACCCAGATGAACCTTGTATCTACAAGAAAGTGGCAGAGAGTAAGGTTGTCTTCCTCGTATTGTACGTAGACGACATACTCTTGATAGGAAATGATATTCCTATGCTGCAAACGGTCAAGCTTTTCTTATCACAAAGATTCTCAATGAAAGATCTTGGTGTTGCCTCCTGCATATTGGGAATTAGGATCTATAGAGATAGATCCAAAAGGATATTGGGATTGTCCCAATCCAGGTACATTGACACCATACTAAAGAGGTTTAGTATGGAAGAATCCAAGCGTGGGAACTTGCCCACGATCTCTGGAGTCACTCTCTCCAAAGAGATGTCTCCCAAGACTGATTTGGAGAGAGCTCGCATGCAAGAGATACCCTATGCTTCGGCTGTAGGCTCTATCATGTACGCGATGCTATGTACCAGACCCGATGTAGCATACTCACTAAGTGTAGTGAGCAGGTATCAAGCTGATCCTGGAGAGAATCACTGGACAGCTGTGAAGTGCATTCTCAAGTACTTGCGAAGGACTAAAGAGATGCTCTTGGTGTATGGTAACGGAGAACTCCAAGTGGAGTCCTTTACCGATTCGAGCTTCCAAAGTGATAAGGACGACTCAAAGTCGCATTCGGGATTTGTCTTTACCCTTTACGGAGGGGCGGTTAGCTGGAAGAGTTCCAAGCAGGAAACCGTGGCAGACTCGACGTTGGAGGCTGAATACATCGCTGCCAACGATGCTGCCAAAGAGGCTGTCTGGATCAAGAAGTTCATTACTGAACTTGGAGTGGTTCCATCCATTGAGCATCTAATACCTTTGTATTGCGATAACAATGGAGCGGTGGCTTTGGCCAAAGAACCTAGGTCCCATCAGCGATCCAGGCATATTCTGAGGCGGTATCACCTGATCCGGGAGATAGTTGATCGCCGGGAGATCGAGGTCAAGAGGGTTGACACGAAGAACAACACGGTGGATCCACTCACGAAGGCCATTCCCCAGATACAGTTTGAGAGACTCTTCGGGATGCTCGGTATGCGATACTACAGCAGCTAGCCCTAGTGCAAGTGGGAGATTGTTAGTTGGATGTATGCCCTAGAGGCCAGTATTGTACAGATGATGTATATTATATTGGATGCTTGGACATATATAGAGATGACTTTCTTGCTCGATATGATAGTATGCTATCTGGTTGCTCTTTATCTTAACATGTACACTAGTCTCTTTAAACTGTCTTATAGTTACATGTTGGTAAAGCCCTTAGGATATGTACTTGACTACCTGGACTATGATGCGGATCATACTAGTGGGGGCATGGTAGTCTATAGGTACATCCTTCAAGGTCCCTAGTCGTGGGTGTATCGAGACGGGGCATCGATATGCCAGTGTAGACTAGCGTATACGCTTCTCGACCCATGAGATGGGCGATGGATGATCCCATATCCATTGGTGTTTGACATCAGAGATGGTATACGGGTGCTCAGTGGAGACTAGGTACACTGGACGGACTCGCCGAGAACTCCCAGATGGTATTATACCTCACGTCAGATGGCAGTTCTCAGGTGACACTTGTGCAGGTTAGTCTGTAGACCCGAGATCGTCATAGAGTCTTGTGTGATTCCCACTGTGCTTTGATCTCCACCTTACCACGTCCATGAGGGCGTGCAAAACGGTGGTCTTTGGGTACAGTCCCGAGTCACATGGAGGCAATGAGCGATAGGAGGGGTTTCGTCTCTCCCGGTATTGGGGGTTGATGTTGCGCTGTGCTCGATTGGCCGTAACAGGGAAGTCCCTGGCCAGGGCTGATCAGAGATTTGCTGGTAAGTGTTACCAGTAGTTTCTCGACCCGTTATGAGCCTCACATCGGCATGACTTATCGGTTATTAGGGTCTGACGTTTACCACCCCTAGACTTGATATGCGACATATCAGACGAACAGACCGGACTGTACGGTAAGTGTTGCTGGTTGGATTTACAGGAGTGTGAGCGGGCTAGCTCATCGATCTTCTAATCGCTAAATACCCGGGTGGCAGTTACGTTTAGCATACCGCTTGCGGCTTATGGGTGCTTGATATGATCATCACCTGCTACCGGCGTATTGACGAGTCTTTAGAGTCCTACACAGAGGTTTCCTGGCTCAAGCGAAACGAAATAGGAGCGCATATGAGATATGTACGGGACCGAGAATAATGCGTGTATGTGATACTGTATTTCATTCTCGCGATGAATGTTTCGATTGGTTGTATGCGATATAACCTAGTTATCGAATCAAAGATTGATTCGATAAGTCGATTCATTTCATACTAGTCGGTTATGTGCGACATGACCGGATCATTGAATCAAGTGTTGATTTAATGATTTAATGTATAATTATATATTTGATATATTACTTTGCATTAACTAGTATTGGTTCATTTTAAAAGGATTTTCTCACTTGAAGTGCACATTGTATATATGATATATTTTGTGTGCACTTGATTGTATCATGTTTGATGATACATACTTACTTGGCTTTGTGCAAAGAATTAAACCATGGTTATGATAATGGTTAGGGTTTTGAGTTATTCACTTATTTATTTATCCATTCTTTTATGAGAAATAGATAAAAGAAAAACAAAATGGTTTCTTTCTTTCATGAAGCTTGTTGAAGCTTCATGAAGTTTTGACTAAAGTGACCATTTTGTCTTCATCCTTAACCCTAACCATTCCTACTAACCATGGTATATTCTCTACACCTAACCAAGGTTAGAAGATGATAAGTATTCATTTTATTATTCTTTTCAAGAATAACTTATCATATTCTATCTTCTTCATCATCTTCTTCTTCAAGAAAAAGCTTGCCACCATTAATGGCATCTTGAGCAAAAGTGTGAGAAATCCAATTCTAAAGTGAACCCACCTCCTATTTCTTCACCCTCTACCTCTTGCCAAGTAGTATAGGGTGTTTTCTTCACAAGTTTCATAACTTGGTGAAGTTGGAGCTTGATCTTGTGTAACCTCGACGTAGATCATCTTCGGCATCGTAGCCGACGAGTAGTCCGCTCATTTCTCCGATGAAGCCGATGCTAGAGTCCGAGATCCGACTTGGACAGTGAGAGGACGTCTACGTGGAGCTAAGGAAGTGGAGAACCGGATCTACAAAGGTTGTAGCTTCTTACTTTTAGTTAAGATGTTAACTAGTTTTATGTTTCGCCTAAAATTCTAGTCGACGATCTGTATTAGGGTTTCTCGGCACTTGTAAAATTTGAAATTGGCATGGTTGATGCCTTATGAGACCTCTTTAGAGTGTCTAAGAACCCTACAAGTCTCATACACCCATGTCACATGTGGCATCAAGCATGACACAATAGTTGTACATTAATATATATCACATATATACTATATGCACACAAGTGAAAAAAAGAAATGTTTAAGTGGGATAATATTAGTTAATGTAAATCAATCTATCACATATATAATTATACATTAAATTATCAAATGAACACTTAATTTAATAATCCAGATATATCACATACAACCGACTAATATCAAATATAACAACTTATCGAATCAACACTTGATCCGATAACCCGGTTATATCATATATAACCGACTGATATCACATATCATGAGAATCGAATGTGGTATCACATACTCACATTAATCTCGGTCCCGCACATATCACATATATGCTCCTACTTCATTTCGCATGAACCAGGAAACCTCTGTGTAGGACTCTAAAGACTCGTCAATATGCCGGCAGTAGATGATGATCATATCAAACACCCATAAGCCGCAAGCAGTCTGCTAAACGTAACGGCCACCCGGGTATTGAGCGATCGGAAGAAAAACAAGCAAGCCTGCTCATACTCCTGCGAATCCAATCAGTAATACTACCGTACGGTCTGGTCTCTTTGTCAGATATGTCGCATATCACAGCCTGGGGGTAGTATAACGTCAGACCCCAATAGCCTGATAAGTCATGCCGATGTGTAGGGTTCCTAGGCACACTATAGAGGTCTCACAAGGTATCAACCATGCCAATTTCAAATTTTATGGGTGCCGAGAAACTCTAATACGGATCGTTGACTAGAAGTTTAGGCGATATATGAATCTAGTTAACAACTTAACTAAAGGAGAGAGGCTACAACCTTTGTAGATCCGGTTCTCCACTTCCTTAGCTCCACGTAGGCGTCCTCTCGCTGTCCATCTCGAATCCTAGACTCGATCGTCGGCTTGATCGGAGAAATGGGCGGACTAGGTCGTCGGCTTCGTGCCGAAGATGATCTACGTCGAGGCATCACAAGTTCAAGCTCCGACTTCACAAATTTGTGAAACTTGTGAAGAAAACACCCAAAACAACTTGTCAAGATGTAGAGGGTGTAGAAATAGGAGGTGGTTTCACTTTAGAATTGGATTTCTCACTTTAGAACTCAAGTTGCCATTGATGGCATCAAGCTTTCTTTCTTGAAGAAGAAGATCAAGAAGAAGGAAATGTTATGATAAGTCTTTTAAAATGAAAAAGAAAATGAATACTTATCATAATCTTAACCATAGTTAAGTGTAGAGAATGAACTAGGGTTAGTTCAAATGGTTAGGGTTAAGCATGAGACAAGAATGGTGACTAAGTCAAAGCTTCATGAAGCTTCAATAAGAAACAAAGAAAGCCACCATCCTCATCTTTATCCTTTCCAAATAAATAAATGAACAAATAAATAAATAAATGAATATGCAAAACCCTAATCATCAAATTAATCATGGTTTAATTCTATACACTTAACTAAATGATCAAGTATCATCAAACATGATACAAATATGTGCACAAAAGTATATCACATATACTTCTTGCACATCAAGTGAGAAAATCCATTTAAAGTGAACTAATACTAGCTAATGTAAAGTAATATATCAAATATATAATTATACATTAAATCATTAAATCAACACTTGACTTAACGATCCGGTCATATCGCATATAACCGACTAGTATCCTATGTATCGGCTTATCGAATCAATCCTTGATTCGATATCTAGGTTATATCGCATATAACCAATCGATACATTCATCGCGAGAATGAAATACGGTATCACATACACGCATTATTCTCGCTCCCGCACATATCTCATATGCGCTCCTATTTCGTTTCGCTTGAGCCAGGAAACCTCTGTGTAGGACTCTAAAGACTCGTCAATACGCCGGTAGCAGATGATGATCATATCAAGCACCCACAAGCCGCAAGCGGTCTGCTAAACGTAACGGCCACCCGGGTATTGAGCGATCAGAAGATCGACGAGCTAGCCCGCTCACACTCCTGTGAATCCAACCGGTAACACTTACCGTACAGTCCGGTCTGTTCGTCTGATATGTCGCATATCAAATCTAGGGGTGGTAAACGTCAGACCCCAATAACCGATAAGTCGTGCCGATGTGAGGCTCATAACGGGTCGAGAAACTACTGGTAACACTTACCGGCAAATCTCTGATCAGCCCTGGCCAGGGACTTCCCTGTTACGGCCAATCGAGCACAGCGCAACATCAACCCCCAATACCGGGAGAGACGAAACCCCTCCTATCGCTCATTGTCTCCATGTGACTCGGGACTGTACCCAAAGACCACCGTTTTCCACGCCCTCATGGACGTGGTAAGGTGGAGATCAAAGCACAGTGGGAATCACACAAGACTCTATGACGATCTCGGGTCTACAGACTAACCTGTACAAGTGTCACCTGAGAACTGCCATCTGACGTGAGGTATAATACCATCTGGGAGTTCTCGGCGAGTCCGTCCAGTGTACCCAGTCTCCACTGAGCACCCGTATACCATCTCTGATGTCAAACACCAATGGATATGGGATCATCCATCGCCCATCTCATGGGTCGAGAAGCGTATACGCTAGTCTACACTGGTATATCGATGCCCCGTCTCGATACACCCACGACTAGGGACCTTGAAGGATGTACTTATGGACTACCATATCCCTACTAGTATGATCTGCATCATAGTCCAGGTAGTCAAGTACACATCCTAAGGGCTTTATCAACATGTAACTATAAGACAGTTTAAAAAGACAAGTGTACATGTTAAAATAAAGAGTATCCAGATAGCATACTATCATATCGAGCAAGAAATTCATCTCTATATATGTCCAAGCATCCAATATAATATACATCATCTGTACAATACTGGCCTCTTGGGCATACATACAACTAACAATCTCACACTTGCATTAGGGCCAGCTGCTGTAGTATCGCATACCGAGCATCCCGAAGAGTCTCTCAAACTGTATCTGGGGAATGGCCTTCGTGAGTGGATCCGCTGTGTTGTTCTTCGTGTCAACCCTCCTGACCTCGATCTCCCGGCGTTCAACTATCTCCCGGATCAGGTGATACCGCCTCAGAATATGCCTGGATCGCTGATGGGACCTGGGTTCCTTGGCCAAAGCCACCGCTCCATTGTTATCGCAATACAAAGGTATTGGATGCTCAATGGATGGAACCACTCCAAGTTCAGTAACGAACTTCTTGATCCAGACAGCCTCTTTGGCAGCATCGTTGGCAGCGATGTATTCAGCCTCCATCGTCGAGTCTGCTACGGTTTCCTGCTTGGAACTCTTCCAGCTAACCGCCCCTCCGTAAAGGGTAAAGACAAATCCCGACTGCGACTTAGAGTCGTCCTTATCACTCTGGAAGCTCGAATCGGTAAAGGACTCCACTTGGAGTTCTCCATTACCATAGACCAAGAGCATCTCTTTAGTCCTTCGTAAGTACTTGAGAATGCTCTTCACAGCTATCCAGTGACTCTCTCCAGGATCAGCTTGATACCTGCTCACTACACTTAGTGAGTATGCTATATCGGGTCTGGTATATAGCATCGCATACATGATAGAGCCTACAGCCGAAGCATAGGGTATCCCTTTCATGCGAGCTCTCTCCAAATCAGTCTTAGGAGACATCTCTTTGGAGAGAGTGACTCCAGAGATCGTGGGCAAGTTCCCACGCTTGGATTCTTCCATACTAAACCTCTTTAGTATGGTGTCAATGTACCTGGATTGGGACAATCCTAGTATCCGTTTGGATCTATCTCTATAGATCCTGATCCCCAATATGCAGGAGGTATCACCAAGATCTTTCATTGAGAATCTTTGTGATAAGAAGAGCTTGACCGATTGCAGCATAGGAATATCATTTCCTATCAAGAGTATGTCGTCCACGTACAATACGAGGAAGACAACCTTACTCCCTGCCACCTTCTTGTAAATACAAGGTTCATCTGGGTTTTTGACGAAATCAAACTCTTTGATAACGACGTCAAAACAGATGTTCCAACTCCGCGATACTTGCTTTAATCCATAAATGGATTTAAGCAGCTTGCACACCTTCCCGCTGCTCCCACTGTCTACGAAGCCCTCTGGCTGAGTCATGTACACGCACTCTTCTAAATCACCATTTAGAAAGGCGGTCTTAACATCCATTTGACAGATTTCGTAATCATGATATGCAGCGATGGCAAGCATGATCCGGATGGATTTAAGCATAGCCACTGGAAAAAAGGTTTCATCATAGTCCACACCTGGTCTTTGGCGAAAACCTTTTGCAACAAGTCTAGCTTTGAAAGTCTCCACTTTCCCATCTACACCAAGTTTTTTCTTGAAGATCCACTTGCTCCCAATGGGTTTTACCCCTTCAGGAGCAACTTCCAAAGTCCATACTTTGTTGGTGTACATGGATTCCATCTCGGACCGCATAGCATCCAGCCATTTCACTGAGTCCCCACTCGTGATGGCCTGCTCGAAGCTAGTTGGGTCATCATCCTCCATGATGCAATCCTCGCTTCCACCATCAATGAGAAAACCGTAGTATCTCTCAGGTGGACGAGAAACCCTACTAGATCGGCGGAGAGGCTGAGGTTCGTCGGGTACTACCGAATCTTCTGGTTCCACTAAATCTTCAGTTATAGTTTGTGTTTCTGGAACTTCTTCCAGTTCTACCTCAGAGCCACTAATCTCTTTTGCAAGAAATTCCTTTTCTAAAAAGGTGGCATGTTGAGCAATAAACACTTTTTGTTGTTCACTGTGGTAGAAAAAATATCCATTTGAATGTTTAGGATATCCCACAAACTTATATAGAACTGACCGTGCCTCGAGTTTGTCTGGATTTTGCCTTTTGACATAGGCCAGACAACCCCATATCTTAACTCGTTTAAGAGATGGTCTCTTCCCACTCCATATCTCATATGGTGTGGTAGGTATAGATTTAGTTGGAACTTGATTCAATAGGTATGCTGCTGTCTCAAGCGCATACCCCTAGAAGGAAATAGGTAACTCAGCTGTACTCATCATAGAGCGCACCATATCTAATAGGGTGCGATTCCTCCGCTCCGATACACCGTTGTGCTGTGGTGTATAAGGAGGAGTAAGCTGAGAGAGAATCCCATTCTCTTTTAGATAATCTAGGAACTCATTGCTTAAGTATTCTCCTCCTCGATCAGATCGAAGGATCTTAATACTTTTTCCTGTTTGTTTTACTACTTCGTGCTTATATTCTCTGAATTTATCAAAAGCTTCCGACTTGTGTTTCATCAGGAACACATGTCCGAATCTAGAGAGATCGTCAGTGAATGTAATGAAGTAGGAAGAACCGTTCCTGGCATGCGTAGACATGGGACCGCATACATCACTATGTATCAGTCCTAAGAGTTCACTAACTCTTTCTCCGTGTCCACTAAACGGAGCTTTGGTCATTTTCCTTTTGAGACATGAATGGCAAGTATCATAAGATGATAGTTCAAATGAATTCAAATAACCGTCCTTATATAACTTAGCCAGTCGTGTCGCATTGATATGACCAAGTCTACAGTGCCACAAGTAGGATTCGTTCATTTCTGAACTTTTCCTCTTGTGTGTGTTTTGTATATTGAGGACTGTATTTTGATTTAGAATGAATATGCCATTATGTAACGAGCCTGATGCAATCAACTTTTGATCTAGGAATATGTTCATAACATTATCCTTTACTACAAAATTATATCCTTCTTTACTTAATAAAGAGACTGATATAATGTTGCACATCATGTTCGGTATATAATAGCACTCATTCAGAACTAGTGTATCACCATTTGGTAATACCAGGTGATATATGCCAACAGCTTTGGCTGCAACATTTGCCCCATTCCCTACTTGAACGGAATGATCACCCTTTCCCAGTTCTCTACCTTTCCGTAGCCCATGTAACTGCTTACATATGTGGGATCCTGATCCGGTATCTAATACCCAGGACGTAGGGTGAACTGAGAAACAGTTCTCAATAACTAACACACCCGAAGAAGATGCATCAACATGTATTTTCTTTTGGGCGGCTTGAGAATCTAGATATTCTCCTATTCCCTGTTCAGTCTTATAACTCTTATAAGAAAGAACGGGTCCAACGTTCCCCAGCACAGTATAACATGCGGGTTCGGTCAATACATCCATATTATTATCTTTATTAGGGCATGAAATGGTCGCTACCTGGAGAGAGAGAGAAGAAAACACTTTAGCGTATGCTCGTGCAAGATCAGATTGGTTATTATCTTATCTAATCAGGATGGCTCCCACTGCTTTTTATCAAATCTTCCTTCAAACCCTTAAAAGGAAAGACTAGCCGGGATTAATTACACCCTACAACTTCGTCGATCTTTCAGCCAGGCCAGTGTCGGTACTTTGAGGGAGGTCCCCCATGCTTTCGCACGAACCTAATTAATGTAAAACCTCGTTTTCCCAGAGGCGTAACCCCGTTGACACCTTTCTAGACACCTACTTGATCGGCTAATTGTAATGTGTAAAACTCTCCCAGGAGTAACTCTTACTCGCAGCGGGTATCGGGATCCAACTATCTCATAGAAGGTATGCAATCTCATTGCAAATTTCAACACTTGAAATTCCCGATAATATTTTGCCCCTAATGTGCCATGACCTTGACAGATGTCAACAAACCATAGTGCACTAGTCAAGTTCAACCCGTCATTTCTTGATTGAATCAAACCTACTCGCACGACCCTTGACAGAGGTCAACAAGGTCACACGAATACCCTAATCCAATCACATCACATGCTTTACAGATAATTACTAGTTAGCTACCGCATACTACGCCTTGACAGAGGTCAACAAACGCAGCATGAATACTAAATAGTCTTTATCTGAAATGACGGAGGGCTACGACAGGTTTTTCTGAAAACCTATTGCGTAATGAACTTGATATCGTTGTAGAATCAAATGAAGTTTTGAAATGGAGTGATTTTGAGGCTTTTCTAGTTTTGCTAAAGGGGTCACTCCCGGTGAAGGGATCGTCGGCCGTTTCCTCGTCGAATGAGGTGCGGGATATATCATATATATCACTGTGCAAAGCAAAAACTATAGAAGCAATCAAAAGTCAAACCGAGTGTGTAGCATCTGCCAGTTATTGCTAAAGGAGTCACTCCCGGTGAAGGGATCTCGGTCCTTTCCTCATCGAATAAGGTGCAGGGTATATCACATATACCGCTATGCAAAGCAAGAACTGTAGCTACCTGTTTTATTTAAAATTTGATTCTACAACATCTTAGGTTTCTTTTCATTCATTAATCACATTAATGAAGTCCCATCATTTAAATACCTAAGCATCACAGATAAATACGACGTACACTTATGCCATCCGCATTCGCCTCGATGTCCCCTCGTGCACCGTTAGGTTAGGTAACTAACGGCAGAGCGGTGTAGGGCTAGCGCAGGTGAAAAACATAAGTAACGTCTATATAATATATCATATATACTATATACTGTATCTATCACAGAACATCACATGATCACATCACAGATATCGCAGCAGAAGAAACATATGAAATATTGGATATACTAGGACGTCCGTGTTTTCAATACAAGCCAGTATAAAACACGGATTCCACGGTCGTGATGAATAGCCAATCCCACATCCCTAGACCCCTACGAGAGCGGCAAGCAACCCTACCAATTCTAGGGTTAGGAGACCCGGACTCGACTCCTCGAGATGGTCTCCCACTGGACCCCAGAACCCGGTTACTTGTGCTCCCCTCCTTGGGTCTATCCTAATGCGGAAAAGTAAATAATATACAAAAGGTGACGACTTCCGCAACCTGGAAGTGCCCCAATAAAAGAATATTACATACAAGTTTTTACATGAATGAAAATGAAAAACACTCATCTCACATAAAAAACCCCGGCTATTCAAACACGACAATCCAATATGACATATCCAGCAACATATAACATCACATGTCATCAACATAAGTAAATATGCGCATCCCAATTGTCGTTGACATATAGCAACGAAACCGGCGATATCACATATTACACTTACGGTCACAGAAAAGAAAGTGTAAAACTACAACAGTTGGAATCCGCAATCTCTTTAGACATCACATGCCTAAACAAATGAAATACTTAGACATCACATGCCTAACAGTTATAAACCCCGCATTTTAGTCCCATTATCGAAAACTCTTTTCAATATGAAGTGAGACTAAACCGCTAGATTTATAACGTTCATTCAGTTATCTCATAACTGTTTGTGAATTCCAATTATTGTATCCCATTCCGGATAAATAGAATATATTAAACTTTCCGATCGAACATTCGAACACCCAAATTTTCCCGAAACCGTTCAACACATGAAATAGATTCAAAGACATTCACTTCATGCCTCAGTACCAACGGTCCAGCCGTAGAAGGGTCAAGCCAACGCCTCACATGTGGTACGCCGTACTGCCCCAAACCCGAAGGTTCAAAGGGCAGTTGAAGACGGTCACATAATCGAGTTAAGGTTTGTTGTCTTCTAGAGGGACCATCGCATTACTTGCACTACTTAGAACGTCCTTAAACCACACAAAAATCCAACACTTGGATATTTTCCGGCAGGGGAAAAGTTGGGTATTTATATCCGGTTGAACTTTTTAACATAATCTAAAGTCATCCGGAAATACACAAAGACGAAATTTGATAATCCGATCGAAACATCGAAGCTCTAAAACACCCCAGAAAATTCAACTCTGGAATAAATATTAAAAATACCCATAAAACTCAGCTGCTGAAATGATGAATTACTGTGCAAAGGAGGAGGGCTGACATCATCAGTAGGCCGCGGAACCGCCGCAGAAGCCATGCTTCTGCCGCGGTTCCGCCGCACAATTTACTGTTCATTGGAAAAAATTTGCACCGTAATTCTTAGAATTCCATGCTGAATTTTTTAAGAATTTTTAATCTTGAAAAATCCCAGTTTTTAGAAAATGTCCAGAGAGCACTTGGGTTTTAGGGTTTCGGGTTCGTTCGGGTTTCAAACGACGTCTAGACTTCGCCTAAGGCTCTAGCTAGGCTCTGATACCACTGTAGGGTTCCTAGGCACACTATAGAGGTCTCACAAGGCATCAACCATGCCAATTTCAAATTTTATGGGTGCCGAGAAACCCTAATACGGATCGTTGACTAGAAGTTTAGGCGATATATGAATCTAGTTAACAACCTAACTAAAGGAGAGAGGCTACAACCTTTGTAGATCCGGTTCTCCACTTCCTTAGCTCCACGTAGGCTTCCTCTCGCTGTCCATCTCGAATCCTAGACTCGATCGTCGGCTTGATCGGAGAAATGGGCGGACTAGGTCGTCGGCTTCGTGCCGAAGATGATCTACGTCGAGGCATCACAAGTTCAAGCTCCGACTTCACAAATTTGTGAAACTTGTGAAGAAAACACCCAAAACAACTTGGCAAGAGGTAGAGGGTGAAGAAATAGGAGGTGGTTTCACTTTAGAATTGGATTTCTCACTTTAGAACTCAAGTTGCCATTGATGGCATCAAGCTTTCTTTCTTGAAAAAGAAGATCAAGAAGAAGGAAATGTTATGATAAGTCTTTTAAAATGAAAAAGAAAATGAATACTTATCATAATCATAACCATAGTTAAGTGTAGAGAATGAACTAGGGTTAGTTCAAATGGTTAGGGTTAAGCATGAGACAAGAATGGTGACTAAGTCAAAGCTTCATGAAGCTTCAATAAGAAACAAAGAAAGCCACCGTCCTCATCTTTATCCTTTCCAAATAAATAAATGAATAAATAAATAAATAAATGAATATGCAAAACCCTAATCATCAAATTAATCATGGTTTAATTCTATACACTTAACTAAATGATCAAGTATCATCAAACATGATACAAATATGTGCACAAAAGTATATCACATATACTTCTTGCACATCAAGTGAGAAAATCCATTTAAAGTGAACTAATACTAGCTAATGTAAAGTAATATATCAAATATATAATTATACATTAAATCATTAAATCAACACTTGACTTAACGATCCGGTCATATCGCATATAACCGACTAGTATCCTATGTATCGGCTTATCGAATCAATCCTTGATTCGATATCTAGGTTATATCGCATATAACCAATCGATACATTCATCGCGAGAATGAAATACGGTATCACATACACGCATTATTCTCGCTCCCGCACATATCTCATATGCGCTCCTATTTCGTTTCGCTTGAGCCAGGAAACCTCTGTGTAGGACTCTAAAGACTCGTCAATACGCCGGTAGCAGATGATGATCATATCAAGCACCCACAAGCCGCAAGCGGTCTGCTAAACGTAACGGCCACCCGGGTATTGAGCGATCAGAAGATCGACGAGCTAGCCCGCTCACACTCCTGTGAATCCAACCAGTAACACTTACCGTACAGTCCGGTCTGTTCGTCTGATATGTCGCATATCAAATCTAGGGGTGGTAAACGTCAGACCCCAATAACCGATAAGTCGTGCCGATGTGAGGCTCATAACGGGTCGAGAAACTACTGGTAACACTTACCAGCAAATTTCTGATCAGCCCTGGCCAGGGACTTCCCTGTTACGGCCAATCGAGCACAGCGCAACATCAACCCCTAATACCGGGAGAGACGAAACCCCTCCTATCGCTCATTGTCTCCATGTGACTCGGGACTGTACCCAAAGACCACCATTTTGCACGCCCTCATAGACGTGGTAAGGTGGAGATCAAAGCACAGTGGGAATCAAACAAGACTCTATGACGATCTCGGGTCTACAGACTAACCTGTACAAGTGTCACCTGAGAACTGCCATCTGACGTGAGGTATAATACCATCTGGGAGTTCTCGGCGAGTCCGTCCAGTGTACCCAGTCTCCAATGAGCACCCGTATACCATCTCTGATGTCAAACACCAATGGATATGGGATCATCCATCGCCCATCTCATGGGTCGAGAAGCGTATACGCTAGTCTACACTGGTATATCGATGCCCCGTATCGATACACCCACGACTAGGGACCTTGAAGGATGTACTTATGGGCTACCATGTCCCCACTAGTATGATCCGCATCATAGTCCAGGTAGTCAAGTACACATCCTAAGGGCTTTATCAACATGTAACTATAAGACAGTTTAAAGAGACAAGTGTACATGTTAAGATAAAGAGTAACCAGATAGCATACTATCATATCGAGCAAGAAATTCATCTCTATATATGTCCAAGCATCCAATATAATATACATCATCTGTACAATACTGGCCTCTAGGGCATACATACAACTAACACGATGCAAGATCCATAACGGTTTGAGAAACTACTGATAACACTTACCAGTAAATCTCAGCAACCTTGGCCAGGGATTTCATGTTATGGCCAATCGAACATATCGCAACATCAACTCCCAATACCGGGAGAGACGAATCCCCTCCTATCGCTCATTGCCTCCATGTGATTTAGGACTGTACCCAAAAACCACCTTTTTGCATGATCTCTTGACCGTGGTATGGTGAAAATCAAAGCACAGTAGGAATTACACAAGACTCTATGACGATCTCGGGTCAACAGACTAACCTGTACCAGTGTCACCAGAGAACTGCTAACCGACGATAGGTATAATACCATCTAGGAGTTCTCGACGAGTCCGTTCAGTATACCCAGTATCCACTGAGCTTCCGTATACCTTCTCTGATGTCAAACACCAATGGATGTGGGATCATCCTGTAGGGTTCCTAGGCACACTAATGAAGTTTCACAAGTGATCAAACATGCCCAATTGAAATTTTACATGTGCCGAGAAAACCTAATACGGATCGTTAACTAGATATATAGGCAAAGCAAGCATGTAATCGAATTAAATGCTAAGGGAAAGTGACTACAACCTTTGTAGATCCGGTCCACCACTTCCTAAGCTCCACGATGATCTCCCTCCGCTGTCCAAATCGAACCCTTGACTCTAGCATTGGCATCATCGAAGAATGGGCGGGCTTGATCGTCGGTTCGATGCCGAAGATGATCTACGTCGAGGCATCACAAGAACAAGCTCCAACTTCACCAAGCCTTGAAAACTTGTGAAGGAAACACCCTATACAACTTGGCAAGAGGTAGAGGATGAAGAAATAGGAAGTGGGTAGACTTTAGATTTGGATTTCTCACTCATTTTGGCTAGTTGCCATTGATGGTGCAAGCTTTCTTCAAGTTGAAGATGAAGAACAAGATGATAAAGAATTATGATAAGTGTTATTTAAAAATAAAAACAATATGATACTTATCATGTCAACAACCATGGTTTAGTGTAGAGAATCAACTAAGGTTAGTAGAATGGTTAGGTTTAGGAGATGAAGACAAAATGGTCATTAGGTCAAAGATGCTTGAAGCATCCAAAAGAAACCATTTTGTTTTCTTTACCTTTTAAAAATAAATAGATAAATGAATAAGTAAATAAAAGAAACCCTAACCATTCATATAACCATGGTCAATTCTTTACACAAACCCAAGCTTGCATGTATCATCAAACATGATACAATCTTGTGCACAAAAGTATATCTCATATACAACTTATGCAAATCAAGTGAGTAAATCCATTTAAAGTGAACCAATACTAGTTAATGCAAAGTAATATATCAAATATATAATTATAAATTAAATCATTAAATCAACACTTGATTCAATGATCCGGTCATATCGCATATAACCGGCTAGTATCCAATGTATCGGCTTATCGAATCAATCCTTGATTCGATAACTAGGTTATATCGCTTACAACCATTCGACACATTCATCGCGAGAATGAAATACGGTAACACATACACGCATTATTCTCGGTCCCGCACATATCTCATATGCGCTCCTATTTCGTTTCGCTTGAGCCAGGAAACCTCTGTGTAGGACTCTAAAGACTCGTCAATACGCCGGCAGCAGATGATGATCATATCAAACACCCACAAGCCGCAAGCGGTCTGCTAAACGTAACGGCCACCCGGGTATTGAGCGATCAGAAGATCGACGAGCAAGCCCGCTCACACTCCTGTGAATCCAACCAGTAACACTTACCGTACAGTCCGGTATGTTCGTCTGATATGTCGCATATCTCGCCTAGGGGTGGTGAACGTCAGACCCCAATAGCTCGATAAGTCATGCCGACGTGAAGTCCATGACATGTGTGAAACTACTGATAACTCTTACCAGTATATCACTGCAACCCTGGCCAGGGATTTCCTGTTATGGCCAGTCGAGCATAGCGCAACATCAACCCCCAATACCGGGAGAGACGAATCCCCTCCTATCGCTCATTGCCTCCATGTGAATCGGGACTGTACCCAATAACCACCTGTTTGCACAACTCAGTAGAGCCGTGGTAGGGTGGAAATCAAATCACAGTGGGAGACACACAATACTCTATGACGATCTCGGGTCAACAGACTAAGCTGTACCAGTGTCACCAGAGAACTGCCATCTGACGTGAGGTATAATACCATCTGGGAGTTCTCGGCGAGTCCGTTCAGTGTACCCAGTCTCCACTGAGCACCCGCATACCATCTTCGATGTCAAACACCAATGGATATGGGATCATCCATCGCCCATCGCATGGGTTGAGAAGATATGCGCTAGTCTACTCTGGAATATCGATGCCCCGTCTCGATATTCCCTCGACTAGGAACATTTCAAGGATGTACTCATGGACTACCCAGGCCCCACTAGTATGATCTACATCATAGTCCTGGAAGTCGAGTACACATCCTAAGGGCTTTATCAACATGTAACAGAGAGACAGAAAGTATACACGTTAAGATAAAGAGCAACCAGATAGCGCACTATCATGTCGAGCAAGAAAGTCCTACCTATATATGTCCCAGCATCCACTACAATACACATCCAATGTACAGTAATGGCCTCTAGGGCATACATATAACTAACAATCTCCCACTTGCACTAGGGCCATCTGTAGCAGTGGTTGCAGTATCGCATACTCAACCATCCCCTAAAAGTCTCTCTTTGGGAAAAGGCCTTCGTTAGTGGATCCGCCGTGTTGTCCTCTGAGTCTACTCTCCTAACCTCGATCACCCTGGAGATCAGCTATCTCCATGATCAGGTGATGCTGCCTCAGAATATGTCTGGGTCACTGATGGGACCATGGTTCCTTGGCCAAAGCCACAGTTCCATTGTCACACAATGGTAGGAACCTAGTTCATCTTATGAACCAATATACACCCAAACTGCCTCTTTGGTAGTATCTTTAATAGCGATGTTACCAGCCTTTATCGTCTAGTTTGTCACGGTATCTAGCTTGGAAATCTTCCAACATACCGTCCCTTTACTGAGGGTAAAGACAATGCCTGCGACTGACATTCAGTCGTCCTTATCACTCTGGAACACTTCCAGTGATTCTCCCCAGGATCGATTGATACTATCTTACTACAGCTAGTGAGAATCCTAACATCCATTTAGATCTATCTCATTGACCCGAATTCCAGGATTTAGGAGGTATCATCTTTATCCTATTGGAGAATCCTTATGATAAGAGGAGATTGACCGATCGTAGTATAGGAAACTCTTTTCCTATCAAGAGTATGTTGTCCACGTACAATACGAGGATGACCACCTTACTCTCTACTACCGTTTTGTATATACAAGGTTCATCTACCATTTTGATGAAGTCAAACACTTTGACTATCACATCAAAACAGACATTCCAACTCCACGATGCCTGCTTCATTATGTAAAGCAACTTGCACACGTTTCCGCTGCTCCCACTGTTTACGAAGACCTCTGGCTGTGTTCTTATAGACGTTCTCTTCTAAATCAGTATTTAGAAAAGCAGTCAGGACACCCAACCACCAGATATCGTAGTCATGATATGTAGCAATGTTGAGTAGGATCCGGATGGACTTAAGCATAGTCACTTGGAAAAGGTTTCATCATTATCCATGCCTGGTTGATGACTAAAACCTTTAATAAGCCTAGCTTTGAAAGTCTCAACTTTTCCATCTACACCAAGTAATCTTCTCAAGATATACTTGCTCCTGATGGGGATTTAACCCTTCAGATATAGCAGCTAAAGTCCATACTTTGCTGGTGTATATGGATTCCATCTCAGATCGCTAAGCATCCAGCCATTCTTACAGAGTCCCTACTCTCGATGGCCTGCTCGAAACTGGTTGGGTCATCATCTCATGATGCAATCCTCGCTCCCACTGTCATCGAAAAACCGAGGTATCTCTCAGGCGGATGAGGAACCCTACTAGATCGGCGGAGAGGCTGAGGTTCGTTGGAATTTACTGAATCCTTTGGTTCTACCAAATCATCTGCTGTAGTTTGTATAGCTGGAACCTTTCCAGATCTACATTTCAGACCTTGCCTCGAGCTTGTCCGAATTTTGCTTTTAGACATAGGCCGGTCAACCCCAAATCTTAACTAGCTTAAGACATGGGCTCTTCCCTTTCTATATCATATATGAAGCGGTAGGCAACTGATTTGATTGGAACCCTATTCAATAGGTATGCAGCTTCTCAAGCGCATAACTCCCAAAAGGAAATAGAGCGCACCTTATCATATAGGGTGTGATTGCTCCGTCCCGATATACCATCGTGCTATGGTGTATACGGAGGAGTAATGCTGAGAGAGAATCTCATTCTCCTTTAGAATGGTCCAAGGATTCCATGCACAAGTATTCTCCTCCCTGATCTCATCATAGGACATAATACTTATACCAGTATTTTGGTTCTCTACTTTCAACTTATATTCTGTGAATACCTCAAAAGCTTCGGACTTATGTTTCAACAGGAACATACAACTGAATCTTGAGAGATTATCAGAGAATATAATGAAGTATAAAGAACCAGTCCTGGCATGTGTAGACAGGAGACCTTACATACATCATCATGTATCAGTCCCAAGAGTTTACTAACTCTTCCTCTGTTTCCAATAAACAGAGCTATGGTCATCTTATCTTTGTGACATGACTGGCAAGTTTCACAAGATGTAAATTCAAACTGATTTAAATATGTATCTAAAATGTAACTTCAGCCAGTCGGGTCGCATTGATATGACCTAGTCTACAATGCCTCAAGAATGATTCGTTCATTTCTGAACTTTTCCTCTTGCGTGTGTTCTGTATACTAGGAACTGTAGTTTGATTTAGAACGTCAATGCTTTTAGATAACGTGCCTGAACCGATCAACTTTTGATATAGGAAATGTTCAAAACATTATCCATCAATACAAAATTTTATCATTTCTTTACTAATAAAGAGACTGATATGATTTTGTATATCAGGTTCGGTATCTAATAGCATTTGTTCAGAATCAATGTATTGGTAATACAGGGTGACAGTGACCAACAGACTTGGCTGCAACACTTGCCCCGGTTTCTGTCTCATGAAACTTATCACCCGTTCTCAGTTTTTCTACCTTTTTGTAGCCCTATGTAACAGCTTACATATCTGGGATCCTGATCCGGTATCATATACCCAGGAATCAGAGGATACTGAGAAACAGTTCTTTGTAATGAACATACCCGAAGGAGATGCATCATATGCACTTTCTTCGTTTGGGCGGCATAGGAATTCTGGTATTCCCCAATTTCCTGCTCTGTCTTATAACAATTATAAGTTGGAGCGGGACCAACTTTCCCCAGCTCAGTATAACAAGCGGGTTCGGTCAATACATTCATTTTATTATCTTGATTAAGGCGTGATGTGGTCGCTACCTGGAGAGAGAGAGAAGAAAACACTCAGCGTGCGCTCTTGCAAGATCAGATTGGTTATATATTTTATCTAATCAGGATGACTCCCACTGTTTTTTATCAAATCTTCCTTCAAACCTTAAAACGAAAGACTAGCCGGGATTAATTACACTCTACAAGTTCGCCAATCTTTCAGCCAGGCCAGTGTCGGTACTTTGAGGGAGGTTCCCCGTGCTTTCGCACGGACCTAATTACATTAAATCTCGTTTTCCCAGAGGCGTAACCCCGTTGACACCTTTCTAGACACCTACTTGATCGGCTAATTGCAAAGTGCAAAACTCTCCCAGGAGTAACAATTACTCGCAGTGGGTATCGGGATCCAACTATCATATAGAAGGTATGCAATCTCATTGCAAATTTCAACACTTGAAACTCCCGATAAAGGTTTTTACCCCTAGCACCTATGACCTTAACTATGGTCAACAAATCATAAGTACTAGTCAAGTTCTACCCGTCATTTCGTGATTAATTAGACCCACCCACATGACCCTTAACTAAGGTCAACAAAGTCACGCGACTGTCCTAACTAATCGTATCATATGCGGTGTAGGAAGACATCACTTAGCTACCGTACACTGTGCCTTGACTATGGTCAACAAACACAGCACGAATACTAAGTACTCTACTTCCTAAAATGACGGAGGGTTGCGGCTGGTTTTTGTGAAAACCTTTAACGCTTTGAACTTGATCTCGTTGCGGAATCAAATGGTTTTTAAATGGAATGTTTTTGAAGCTTTTCTAGTTTTGCTAAAGGGGTCACTCCCGGTGAAGGGATCGTCGGCCCTTTCCTCGTCGAATGAGGTGCGGGATATATCATATATATCACTGTGCAAAGCGGAAACTATAGAAGCGATCAAAGACAAACCGTGGGTTGTAGCATCTGCCAGTTATTGCTAAAGGAGTCACTCCCGGTGAAGGGATCTCGGTCCTTTCCTCATCGAATAAGGTGCAGGATGTTCTATAATGAACACCGCGATGCAAAGCAAGAACTGTAACTACCTGTTTTATTTTTGAAATTCGATTCCACAACATCTATTAGGTTTATTTTCTTTCATTAATCTCATTAATGAATATCCCATCATTTAAATTACCTAAATATCACAGATAAATATGACGTACACTTATGCCATCCGCATTCGCCTCGATGTCCCCTCATGCACCGTTAGGTTAGGTAACTAACGGCAGAGCGGGGCAGGGCTAGCGCGGTTGTAAAACATAAGTAACGTCTATATAATATATCATATATACTATATACTACATCTATCTGAACAGAGCACAGAACATCGCATGATCACATCACAGATAACGCAGCAGAAGAAACATATGAAACATTGGATATACTAGGACGTCCGTGTTTTCAATACGAGCCAGTATAAAACACGGATTCCACGGTCGTGATGAATAGCCAAACCCACACCCCTAGACCCCTACGAGAGCGGCAAGCAACCCTACCAATTCTAGGGTTAGGAGACCCGGACTCGACTCCTCGAGTTGGTCTCCCACTGGACCCCAGAACCCGGTTACTTGTGCTCCCCTCCTTGGGTCCATCCTAGTGCAGAAAAGTAAATAATATACATCAACGGTGACAACTTCCGCAACCTGGAAGCGCCCCAATAAAAGAATATTACATACAAGTTTTTACATGAATAAAAATGAAAAACACTTATCTCACATAAAAAACCCCGGCTATTCGAACACGACGATCCAACATAACATATCCAGCAACACATAACATCACATGTCATCAACGTAAGTTAATATGCGCATCCCAATTGTCGTTGACATATAGCAACGAAACCGGCGATATCACATATTACACTTACGGTCACAGAAAAGAAAGTGTAAAACTACAACAGTTGGAATCCGCAACCTCTTTAGACATCACATGCCTAATCAAATGAATTACTTAGACATCGCATGCCTAACAATTATAAACCCCGCATTTTAGTCTCGTTATCGAAAACACTTTTCAATATCAAGTCGGGCAATTCAACAAGATTCCCGAAAAACTGATCGAATGCTCGTCGCAAACTTTAGTAGGCGACCGCACCCCTGATACCGTCGACGAAGTGCACCACGGCGGAACACCGCTGCCGCGAGCACCCGGACGGATGCTTTCGGCGACGGGGTTCTCCTACAGTCACTTGGTCGGGGATATGGGGTGAGGCTGTCTATTAAGTTTACCCGGCGAGTATCCGCGTACGCTACGTGATTGCAACGGACTTTTGATCACATCAAAATTCCGTGGCAACCGATCAAGTGAGACTAAACTGCTATGTTTATTACATTCATCCAGTCATCTCATAACTATTTGCGAATTCCAAGTATTGTATCACATTCCGGATAAATAGAAAATGCTAAACTTTTCGATCGAACAATCGAACACCCAAGTTTTCCCGATACAGCTCAACACATGAAATAAGTCTAACAACATTCAGTTCGTGCCTCAGTATCCACGGTCCAGCCGTAGAAGGGTCAAGCTAACGCCTCACATGTGGCACGCCGTACTGCCCCAAACCCGAAGGTTCAAAGGGCAGTTCAAGACGGTCACATAATCAAGTTAAGGTTTGTTGTCTTCTAGAGGGTCCATCGCGTTACTTGCATTACTTAGAACGTCGTTAAACTACGGAAAAATCCAACAATTGGAAATTTCCCGGCAGGGAAAAACTGGGTATTTATATCCGGTCGAACTTTTTAACATATTCTAAAAATACCCGGAAAAGCACACCGACAAAATTAGACAGTCCGATCGAATACACCGAGTACCCAATACAACTCAGAAAATACAACTCTGTAATAAATATTAAAAGCATCCAGAACACACAAGAAACACCAACAGAAACAACTGAAGAAAACTCACAGCCTGATCATCACAGACGGCCGCGGAACCGCCGCAAAAGGGGGGTCAACGCCGCGGTTCCGCGGTCGTACTGTAGAATTAGGCTGTCGTTTTCTGCAGTTTTTCTTAGAATTTCCTGCACATTTCTCTGCATATTTTTAATTCTAAAAAATCCACGATTTCAGAAAAAGAACAGAGAGCAATATTAGGGTTTGGGTTTTGATTCGATCGGAGTTCTAATTCCGTCTGGACTTCGCCTAAGGCTCTAGCTAGGCTCTGATACCACTGTAGGGTTCCTAGGCACACTAATGAAGTTTCACAAGTGATCAAACATGCCCAATTGAAATTTTACATGTGCCGAGAAAACCTAATACGGATCGTTAACTAGATATATAGGCGAAGCAAGCATGTAATCGAATTAAATGCTAAGGGAAATTGACTACAACCTTTGTAGATCCGGTCCACCACTTCCTAAGCTCCGCGATGATCTCCCTCCGCTGTCCAAATCGAACCCTTGACTCTAGCATTGGCATCATCGAAGAATGGGCGGGCTTGATCGTCGGTTCGATGCCGAAGATGATCTACGTCGAGGCATCACAAGAACAAGCTCCAACTTCACCAAGCCTTGAAAACTTGTGAAGGAAACACCATATACAACTTGGCAAGAGGTAGAGGATGAAGAAATAGGAAGTGGGTAGACTTTAGATTTGGATTTCTCACTCATTTTGGCTAGTTGCCATTGATGGTGCAAGCTTTCTTCAAGTTGAAGATGAAGAAGAAGATGATAAAGAATTATGATAAGTGTTATTTTAAAATAAAAACAATATGATACTTATCATGTCAACAACCATAGTTTAGTGTAGAGAATCAACTAAGGTTAGTAGAATGGTTAGGTTTAGGAGATGAAGAAAAAATGGTCATTAGGTCAAAGATGCTTGAAGCATCCAAAAGAAACCATTTTGTTTTCTTTACCTTTTAAAAATAAATAGATAAATGAATAAGTAAATAAAAGAAACCCTAGCCATTCATATAACCATGGTCAATTCTTTACACAAACCCAAGCTTGCATGTATCATCAAACATGATACAATCTTGTGCACAAAAGTATATCTCATATACAACTAGTGCAAATCAAGTGAGTAAATCCATTTAAAGTGAACCAATACTAGTTAATGCAAAGTAATATATCAAATATATAATTATACATTAAATCATTAAATCAACACTTGATTCAATGATCCGGTCATATCGCATATAACCGGCTAGTATCCAATGTATCGGCTTATCGAATCAATCCTTGATTCGATAACTAGGTTATATCGCATACAACCATTCGACACATTCATCGCGAGAATGAAATACGGTAACACATACACGCATTATTCTCGGTCCTGCACATATCTCATATGCACTCCTATTTCGTTTCGCTTGAGCCAGGAAACCTCTGTGTAGGACTCTAAAGACTCGTCAATACGCCGGCAGCAGATGATGATCATATCAAACACCCACAAGCTGCAAGTGGTCTGCTAAACGTAACGGCCACCCGGGTATTGAGCGATCAGAAGATCGATGAGCAAGCCCGCTCACACTCCTGTGAATCCAACCAGTAACACTTACCGTACAGTCCGGTCTGTTCGTCTGATATGTCGCATATCTCGCCTAGGGGTGGTGAACGTCAGACCCCAATAGCTCGATAAGTCATGCCGACGTGAAGTCCATGACATGTGTGAAACTACTGATAACTCTTACCAGTATATCACTGCAACCCTGGCCAGGGATTTCCTGTTATGGCCAGTCGAGCATAGCGCAACATCAACCCCCAATACCGGGAGAGACGAATCCCCTCCTATCGCTCATTGCCTCCATGTGAATCGGGACTGTACCCAATAACCACCTGTTTGCACAACTCAGTAGAGCCGTGGTAGGGTGGAAATCAAAGCACAGTGGGAGACACACAAGACTCTATGACGATCTCGGGTCAACAGACTAAGCTGTACCAGTGTCACCAGAGAACTGCCATCTGACGTGAGGTATAATACCATCTGGGAGTTCTCGGCGAGTCCGTTCGGTGTACCCAGTCTCCACTGAGCACCCGCATACCATCTTCGATGTCAAACACCAATGGATATGGGATCATCCATCGCCCATCGCATGGGTCGAGAAGATATGCGCTAGTCTACTCTGGAATATCGATGCCCCGTCTCGATATTCCCTCGACTAGGAACATTTCAAGGATGTACTCATGGACTACCCAGGCCCCACTAGTATGATCTACATCATAGTCCTGGAAGTCGAGTACACATCCTAAGGGCTTTATCAACATGTAACAGAGAGACAGAAAGTATACACGTTAAGATAAAGAGCAACCAGATAGCGTACTATCATGTCGAGCAAGAAAGTCCTACCTATATATGTCCCAGCATCCACTACAATATACATCCAATGTACAGTAATGGCCTCTAGGGCATACATATAACTAACACATCCATCGCCCATCATATGGGTCGAGAAACGTATACGCTAGTCTACTCTGGAGTATCGATGCCCTGTCTCGATACTCCCACGACTAGGAACTATTATAGGGTATACTTGTGGACTACCCTTAGCCCCACTAGTATGATCTCCATCATAGTCATGGTAGTTGATTGATCGTTTCCGTGTCGTGTTTAGAATGTTTCACACCCAAAGAAATTTGTACCGCAATCAATTGACGGTGTCTATTCTAGTTTCGTCAATGAGAACGGATCGTCCACTGAGAAAGTGTGATTTGCTCGTTATTGTTTTAGTTGAGTCGAAAATTAAAAGATAAAAGAAAATTGATTCAAGAATTGTGAAATTTAGTTTCGAGAATCATCAAGAAAAATAAAGATCAAGAATCAAGAATCAAGAATTGTCAAGATGATATCCAAATCGAATGAATTATCAAGATTTGTAAAGAGGCTCGTAGGAATCGATCCAATCGATAGTGATGATGAAGAATTATGATTACAAATTATTATCTATTGATGATTTGTTGCTAGATCGATGACGATCAACGAGAATTAGGAATCTAGCGAAGAAACTAGGGTTTCTTCATCATATCCCTTGTCCTTTCGTTGATTAGCATTCAAATTCTAGCCTCTAGGAAATTCAATCATCGATCGTTGATCTCTAATTAAGAGCGAAAACATTCAAGAAAGCATCTCGCTCAAAAGTATGCTGTCGATGATTCAATTTTCTAAAGTTTGCAAAACTCATAAGACTTAAGAATCGTTCAAGAATTTAATCATCGTCATCTAACTATTTTCTCGATTCCTCCACGAGCGGAGTTTTCACTCAAACATCATGAAAAAGAAAACAATCAAGAATTGAGAACTCTTCATAATGCTCAAATGTAAAGAAAAGCAAGATCAAGAATTTTCACCTTTTATTATTCAACTTTTCATTACAATTCACTCAAAGACTACAAGAATTGAGGAGAGAACTCGATCGTCGAACTAGCTTCGCATCGTCTTCGTGAGTCGCGGATTGTCGTGGATCATTTGCTCGGATGAAGATCGGCGTTGCTTCAAAAAGGCTTGTGAATGCTTGCTTGAATCGGTACTCGATGATCTTGATTTGGATTAAATTGTGTCACTCAATTTGTGTGGAATTGATTTGGATCTCATAAGAATTTTACCCTCAAATGATGAACAACAACAAACAACAACCTTTAGAATGAGGCCTTGGGTACCTTTATATAGTCTTCTCCTTTAGCCTCCCCTAGAAGCTTGATCTAGCTTCCTTTAGAAGCTAAGCTAGGTTTAGCTTCCTTTATAAGCTTGGTAGTTATGAAGGAAGCTTCTAGATTAAGGTAATTAGCTAGCTTGCTTGAGAAGCTAGATTGTTGAGGAGAACCTTCTAGATTTAGCTAGCTTGCTTAAGAAGGTTGGAGGTATTGGGCTTGTACAAGAAGCTTGGCTGTTAGAAAGGAAGCTTCTGGAGATCTCTGGAGAATGAAGTGTCTTGAAGAAGTTTGGCTACTGAAAGGAAAAGCCTGGAAATGTAATTTGCCGATGAGGTGTCCACGTGGCCGCGGATCCGCGGCGGATCGGCACATTCGGTCGCGGATCCGCGGCCGTTTAGAGGTGTTGGTGCATAGAATTTTCTGCTAATTCTTCTGTTGGCTTTAGGGCTAATTCTTCTGTTGGCTTTAGGGCACTTTTCTGATGTCTGGAATATTTTTATACTTTCTTGTTCACTGCCAGATCACAAGTCTTGGACTTGGCGTATTTTTTTCAGCACTTTTAGCACTTCTGGTTCTTTAACCTGGAATTTCCTGTACACAATCTCGAGACAAGTGTTATGATATACAAAGATCATGCGTGCAATAATAAACACTCAATTTCTCTCAAAATGCCGGTTATAATGTATAACACATGTTATTTGGTATTTTATAGACAAATTGCTAATATGTGCTATATTCATACCGAACACCTTTAGATGATTGCAAATAGTAGGGAAATTGATGTGTTAAAAATGCAATATTTTCGACTGATCAAATTCCCCCAAACTTAATTTTGGTCGTCTCGAGTAAACATCTTTTATTAGAAAGAGAAGGAGAAAAATAAAGAAAAAGAAAAACTAACTAGCACACTTTCGTAGGCAACATGATTGCACTGAGCACGTGCAACAAGCTTTTAAACCTCTAAGTGTCCCTAGTAGGAAGAGTGTTGTCTCCTGAGGGTTTTCAGCGGATTGCACCCACAAAATCCCATAATAAAAGGAAGACCGTGAAAGTTACATATAAAGATAAGAATTGTAAAAGAAAGACTTTGAAAATTATAATTTCCAACTACACTAGCTTTTCGGTTGTCATGAGCCCTATCTTAACAGTCATGAAAAAATGTTAGAAATCACATCATCCCTCAATAAAACATCGTCTTTATTCTTCATTCTTATCTTTCTTCCAAACATTGATCATATACCCCTACGTGTTTGTAAAAGACATCCCTACACTCGGAGAATTCAATTCAAGCTATCAAACTCTTGTCCATCTAGCTCAGTACTTTTTAATTTGATGAATATTTAGATGAAATTGCTCACACATTTTTCAAGCGACCGTTAATACTTCTTGAGGTACTAACCGACCGATTACTCATGTGCTTGCTTATTAGGTGTATTAGTATTTTCCTCGTCTTGCACCACCTAAGACTTAGCAGTGACTCCCAGACCAGCTGGTCTAAGGCACTAGGTGATGAAGCACCCTCACTATATTTTTTTATTGCTGCCTTGGCGATAACAAAACCAGTGTTCATTTTTCTATACCATTTATATTTTATTCATTTATTATTTCCTTCATACTTTGGCTTTTAGACAAGAGCATTTCAAGGTATCCTCTACTATCCCGAGTTTCAAGACGTGTGTAAGTGCGTATAGTAGGGTATCAACATTCAAATGTTTGGCTTTCAGAATGGGAACTATTTTTCAGACTTATTTTTATCCTTAGATTAGTGACTTTTATCCTTAGATTAGTGACTTCTTTCATCTTACTAACCCTTGGGACAACGGCTCATAACTACTTATTACTAGTTCGTTTAAGAAAACTTCTAATTTTCTTGGTTTTCTTAAATTTTTCTAACCTTTTGGATGTAATTTTTCACTATCTAATCTTTTATTATCTTATTTATGTACAATTTTTTTTTATATATTTTTTTTATGATATGTTTTGTGCTTATGCAAAGTATGATGCAAATGATGCGCAAATAAGCACAAACCTCCCCCAAACTTGTTTTCAACGGTGTCCTCATTGTTGCTATTTGTTAAAGCTCAAAAACCTGTAAGCTTGGGAGGACATTATTAACGGGGGGAAAAATATATTAAAGTGAAAATCCTCCCCCAAACTTATTTTTGGCTCACAATATTGAGGACAACAGTTATTTTCAAGAGCCAAAAATACAACCCCTCCCAAACATGAGTTAGACAATATTAAGTATTTTAAGAAGGGGTGAGTCATTTGGTCAAAATAAGACTTTACAAAGACCAAAAGTTAATACCAACCATTCAAAGATTTTATGAGTGTAGCGTATAGGTCGGTGGAAGAACGTGTTATATCGAGTCAGGAAAAAGTGGGGAAGAGATAAGTGGTGGTCTGGAAAGGGTTTGAATTTTAAATTAGAGAAATGAAAGAATGAGAATGAACGTGAATGATTAGGAAGAAGGAGTGGTGGCGGTTCAACTTCTATAGGTGGGGGTTGATCAATCACAAAATCCGTATTGTTTAGAAATTCAAGTTCGTCGGCAAAAAGTTCTTCAAAACTTTCATCAATGATGTGATCAAACATTTTGCTGTCAATAAATTTTGTGCCAGAATTTATCATACTTGATTTATCAAAATACATGGAGGTAGAAGACTCAAAAAACTCATCTACCTCATTTTCAAAAATATCCAAATCAAGTTGGCTTTCTGGGATTGTTGAACTTGAATTAACGGATTGTGATTCATCAACACTCACTATCATTACCGGAACAGAAGAAGAACCGGAGAGAGTAGAAGGTGAAATGGGTAAACAAATTGGTGTGTCGAGGATTGCTAAACCAGATGTGGAAGATAGAGGCTGAATTTCGGTCTGTTGTTCGGTTATACCATTATTATCAACTTCAAGATGCAATTGGGGTTCGGGAAGAATTAAAGGCTCAAGATGATGACCGCAAGGAAGTGAAACGATCTGATGAATTAGTGGGACAAACTCATCTAAAATTTTGGGTTCATCAATTAATATATCCCCAACGTCAATCACATCATTCAAGTGAAGGTTAAAATTCTCAAACACCTCATTCAAAGAATAGTTTTCAATCAATTTTGGTTCAAAAAGTGGAAGTGTAGAGATCACAAGGATTTGGCATGGTTTCACTTGAAATGGACCCTTCGCAGTCGGGTAAATCAAACATTGCATTATTACACAACTTCTCATACATTCTATCGTCAATTGGTGAATCCTTTGGTGTACTGGAGTTGTGGATTTCAGTTTGGAAAGGGAATGTTTGATTAGGAAAGGTGTACAGTTCTCTCTCACTACCCAAATTCTCATTTTGTCCTATTCCCAATTTCTATACCGAAAATTTTTGGGCTGGTTTGAATTTTGCTCCTTCATATTTAGCCATGCTTACCTTCCATTCCTTTATGATGCGGTTCAACATCATTAAACCTTCTTCTGATGTCTGCTCAAGACTAGACTTGGGTTGATAAGGAGTTTCAGTATAAAATTGAAATTCTTGTAGACAATTAAACCTCCCAAATGACTGATTAGAAGGATCGTTTAGAGAAGGTGGAAAAGTTGGATTTGATTGATAGGAATAGAATGGTTGTGAAAATTGGGCGGGAGTAGGGTCAATATTGTGATAACAAGAATTTTGATATTGGTTCGTTGGTTGGCTATTGTACATCATATATGCTACAAACCGATTATGAAATTATTCTTTGGAAAGTGGAGGTGATGGTTGATATTGGTCCGGGTTGAAACTTTGGCCTCTAACCCTAGCTATATGCTGAGCAATGGACATGCATTTAGGGGCATCCTCACTCGGAGTATCAACTGAAACGGATGTAGAATTAGGATACAGTTGATAAGACCTGGACTGAGGTGGCCAACTGTTTCTACCCGCTTGTTCTATCGGATCTCTTAAGGACATGGGAGAGTCGGTATACCGAAGGGATTACGAAAACAAGAAATATCTGGTTATGGACAGCAAAGCTCGGCAAGAGTTCTTCTGTTTGGGTCACCCATTATAAGAAGAGAAGAGGGGGAAAAGGGGTAAAAGGGAGAGAAAATAATTGGTTTGTTTTGAAAAAGAAACGGATTTTTGAAAATTGACACAAACATGCACAAGCAACCCTATATCTAATGGTCACCTAGGTCAAGTCTCTAGACCGCTCCTAGACTTCCAGAAGATAAATCGCAGGATAAATCCTCTACTGCCTCTTTATCCCTCCTGTGGCCAGGTAAGTGCCAGATAAGTGGGAGGTTCTCCACTACGTAACTAGCGGACCTAATTAAGTAGCCACTTGCCTTTGACACACTTGCCTTAGACACCACAAAAGAAACGCGGATAAGCAATAGATTACCCACGACCTCATTCTGTCCTAATTGAGCGTGAAAGTCCTTAGAGTCTTGTCTAGATTTCTTTTAATTAATGAGGGTGATGCGGATGCAAGTTTGTGATTTCCGGGTCTTAGGAAGGGTAATGAACTCCCCACCTAATCTGAATTCGGTCTTTGCCCCTTAATTTCCGTATTAAAATATACACAAAACCAATGATCAAATCACGCAACAATTTTTCTTTTTGCGGCGCTGCGAATTTTTGCAAAGAAATCTGCAGAAATTGGTTAATGGAGCAGATCAGGGAGGAGATAAGAAAGACAAAAATATACCAGAGAATTTTGGAGCAGTGAAGCTGCTGCCTCGCCGTGGATCCGACGCGAGATACATCCTTTAGCCGCGGAAGCGCGGTGGAATGATGTGATCTCTGCATAAAATATCGTGCAGATGCTCCTGTTCACTCACTGAACTCCCTAAGATGCTCTGAAAATTTTTCCTCTCGCTCCACAGATTCCAGATTTCCTCGCAACAAATCACAACAAATCGTTAAGCGCTTGTTACGAATTTTGATCTAAAAACTGATGGAATAATAAATCTTTCAACTCAAATTTCAAAATCGAACAAATTAGCACACTATCCCCAGCAACGGCGCCATTTGATTGATCGTTTCCGTGTCGTGTTTAGAATGTTTCACAACCAAAAAAATTTATACTGTAATCAATTGACGGTGTCTATTGTAGTTTCGTCAATGAGAACGGATCGTCCACTGAGAAAGTGTGATTTGCTCGTTATTGTTTTAGTTGAGTCGAAAATTAAAAGATAAAAGAAAATTGATTCAAGAATTGTGAAATTTAGTTTCGAGAATCATCAAGAAAAATAAAGATCATGAATCAAGAATCAAGAATTGTCAAGATGATATCCAAATCGAATGAATTATCAAGATTTGTAAAGAGGCTCATAGGAATCGATCCAATCGATAGTGATGATGAAGAATTGTGATTACAAATTCTTATCTATTGAAAATTTGTTGCTAGATCGATGACGATCAACGAGAATTAGGGATCTAGCAAAGAAACTAGGGTTTCTTCATCACATCCCTTGTCCTTTCATTGATTAGCATTCAAATTCTAGCCTCTAGGAAATTCAATCATCGATCGTTAATCTCTAATTAAGAGCGAAAACATTCAAGAAAGCATCTCGCTCAAAAGTAGGTTGTCGATGATTCAATTTCCTAAAGTTTACAAAACTCATAAGACTTAAAAATAGTTCAAGAATTTAATCATCGTCATCTATCTATTTTCTCGATTCCTCCACGAGCGGAGTTTTCACTCAAACATCATGAAAAAGAAAACAATCAAGAATTAAGAACTCTTCATAATGCTCAAATGTAAAGAAAAGCAAGATCAAGAATTTTCACCTTTTATTATTCAACGTTTCGTTACAATTCACTCAAAGACTATAAGAATTGAGGAGAGAACTCGATCGTCGAACTTGTTAGTTATATGTATGCCCTAGAGGCCATTACTGTACATTGGATGTATATTGTAGTGGATGCTGGGACATATATAGGTAGGACTTTCTTGCTCGACATGATAGTACGCTATCTGGTTGCTCTTTATCTTAACGTGCATACTTTCTGTCTCTCTGTTACATGTTGATAAAGCCCTTAGGATGTGTACTCGACTTCCAGGACTGTGATGCAGATCATACTAGTGGGGCCTGGATAGTCCATGAGTACATCCTTCAATGTTCCTAGTCGAGGGAATATCGAGACGAGGCATCGATATTCCAGAGTAGACTAGCGTATATCTTCTCGACCCATGCGATGGGCGATGGATGATCCCATATCCATTGGTGTTTGACATCGGAGATGGTATGCGGGTGCTCAGTGGAGACTGGGTACACTGAACGGACTCGCCGAGAACTCCCAGATGGTATTATACCTCACGTCAGATGGCAGTTCTCTGGTGACACTGGTACAGCTTAGTCTGTTGACCCGAGATCGTCATAGAGTCTTGTGTGTCTCCCACTGTGCTTTGATTTCCACCCTACCACGGCTCTACTGAGGCGTGCAAACAGGTGGTTTTTGGGTACAGTCCCGATTCACATGGAGGCAATGAGCGATAGGAGGGGATTCGTCTCTCCCGGTATTGGGGGTTGATGTTGCGCTATGCACGACTGGCCATAACAGGAAATCCCTGGTCAGGGTTGCAGTGATATACTAGTAAGAGTTATCAGTAGTTTCACGATAGTTATGGACCTCACGTCGGCATGACTTATCGAGCTACTGGGGTCTGACGTTTACTACCCTTATGCGAGATATGCGACATATCAGACGAACAGACCGGACTGTACGGTAAGTGTTACTGGTTGGATTCACAGGAGTGTGAGCGGGCTTGCACGTCGATCTTCTGATCGCTCAATACCCGGGTGGCCGTTACGTTTAGCAGACAGCTTGCGGCTTGTGGGTGTTTGATATGATCATCATCTGCTGCCGGCGTATTGACGAGTCTTTAGAGTCCTACACAGAGGTTTCCTGGCTCAAGCGAAACGAAATAGGAGCGCATATGAGATATGTGCGGGACCGAGAATAATGCGTGTATGTGATACCGTATTTCATTCTCGCGATGAATGTGTCGAATGGTTGTATGCGATATAACCTAGTTATCGAATCAAGGATTGATTCGATAAGCCGATACATTGGATACTAGCCGGTTACATGCAACTTGACCGGATCATTGAATCAAGTGTTGATTTAATGATTTAATGTATAATTATATATTTGATATATTACTTTGCATTAACTAGTATTGGTTCACTTTAAATGGATTTACTCACTTAAAATGCACAAGTTGTATATGAGATATACTTTTGTGCACAAGATTGTATCATGTTTGATGATACATGCAAGCTTGGGTTTGTGTAAAGAATTGACCATGGTTATATGAATGGTTAGGGTTGCATTTTATTTACTTATTCTTTTATCTATTTATTGATTTATTTATTTATTTCTTTTTGGCAAAAGAAAAGAAAATGGTGGCTTGATTTGTTTGTAGTTGAAGCTTCATGAAACTTTGACTAAGTGACCATTTTGTCTTCATGCTTAACCCTAACCCTTCAAACTAACCTTAGTCAATTCTCTACACCTAACTAAGGTTAAAGATATGATAAGTATCATTTTATTTTATATTTTAACATCTTATCATATTCTTTTTCTTCATCTTCTTCTTCTTCAACAAAAGGAAAAAGCTTGCAACCATTAATGGCAACTTGCCAAAATGAGTGAGAAATCCAATTCTAAAGTGAACCCACTTCCTATTTCTTCATCCTCTACCTCTTGCCAAGTAGTATAGAGTGTTTTCTTCACAAGTTTCATGACTTGGTGAAGTGGGAGCTTGATCTAGTGATGCCTCGACGTAGATCATCTTCGGCATCGAAGCCGACGACCAAGCCCGCCCATTTCTTCGATGAAGCCGATGCTAGAGTCCGGAATCCGATTTGGACAGTGGAAGGACATCATCGCGGAGCTTAGGAAGTGGTGGTCCGGATCTACAAAGGTTGTAGCCCCTTTCCTCTTAGATAAATTCTTTTATTTGCATTGCATCGCCTTGTTTTCTAGTTAACGATCCGTATTAGGGTTTGTAGGCACAAGGAAAATTTTGAATTAGCCATGTTTGATGCCTTGTGAGACTTCATTAGTGTGCCTAGGAACCCTACAGAACTAGCTTCGCATCGTCTTCATGAGTCGCGGATCGTCGTGGATCACTTGCCCGGATGAAGATCAGCGTTGCTTCAAAAAGGCTTATGAATGCTTGCTTGAATCGGTACTCGATGATCTTGATTTGGATCAAATTGTGTCACTCAATTTGTGTGGAATTGATTTGGTTCTCACTAGAATTTTACCCTCAAATGATGAACAACAGTCAACAACAACCTTTAGAATGAGGCCTTGGGTCCCTTTGTATAGTATTCTCTTTTAGCTTCCTTTAGAAGCTAAGCTAGGTTTAGCTTCCTTTGTAAGCTTGGTAGTTATGAAAGAAGCTTCTAGATTAAGGTAGTTAGCTAGCTTGCTTGAGAAGCTAGGTTGTTAAGGAGAACCTTCTAGATTTAGCTAGCTTGCTTGAGAAGCTTGGAGGTATTACGCTTGTACAAGAAGTTTGGCTGTTAGAAAGGATGCTTCTGGAGATCTCTGGAGAATGAAGTGTCTTGAAGAAGTTTGGCTACTGAAAGGAAAAGCCTGGAAATGTAATCTGCCGATGAGGTGTCCATGTGGCCGCGGATCGGCACATTCGGCCGCGGATCCGCTACCGTTTAGAGGTATTGATGCATGGAATTTTCTGGTAATTCTTCTGTTGGCTTTAGAGCACTTTTCTGATGTCTGGAATATTTTTATACTTTCATGTTCACTGCCAGATCACAAGTCTTGGACTTGGCGTATTTTTTTTCAGCACTTTTAGCACTTCTGGTTCTTTTACCTGGAATTTCCTGCACAGAATCTCGAGACAAGTGTTGCGATATACAAAAATCATGCGTGCAATAATAAACACTCAATTTCCCTCAAAATACCGGTTATAATGTATAACACATGTTATTTGGTATTTTACAGACAAATTGCTAATATGGGCTATATTCATACTGAACACCTTTAGATAATTGCAAATAGTAGGGAAATTGATATGTTAAAAATGCAATATTTTCGACTGATCAGTAGTCAAGTACACATCCGAAGGGCTTTATCAACATGTGAAAGTAAGACAACATCACTTATACAAGTCAACATGTTAAGACAAAGTGCAACCAGATAGCATACTAACATGTCGAGTAAGAAAGTCCTCCCTATATATATCCAAGCATCCACTACAATATACATCACATGTACAGTAATGGCCTTTAGGGCATACATATAACTAACAGTTGATTCTCCTGGCGAATCTTTTCTCCACATCACTCGGCCCAAGTTTACGTCCTTATTCCGTAATGTCTTCACCTTTCGGTCCAGGATCTCAACTGGTTGTTGCTTCCAAGATAGATCAATATGTACTGTGAGCTCTGAGTGATCAAGAATGTGGCTGGGGTCACTCACATATCGTCGTAGCTGGGATATGTGGAACATGTTGTGCAATCTTTCCAATGAGGGTGGTAGTGCTAAACGGTATGCCACTTCTCCAACTCGTTCGAGTATATCGAACGGTCATATGTATCTTGGACTTAGCTTACCCCTCTTGCCAAAGCGGATCACTCATCTGTTTAGAGAGATCTGTAAGGAAACATGGTCTCCAAGTTAGAACTTCAGATGTCGCTGCTTTGCATCTGCCTAATACTTCTGTCGGTCTTGGGCTATGCGCATCCTTTCCCTGATCATGCGAACTACGTCCACAGTTGCCACGATCATCTCTGGTCTAAGGAGTTCATGATCTCCGATGTCGTGCCAACTTAATGGTGAACGACACTTTCGTCCGTAGAGTGCTGCGAATGGTGTCATTCCAATGCTTGCATGATAGCTGTTGTTGTATGAAAACTCCACAAGGTGTAAGTGATCTTCCTATGAACCTCCAAAGTCTAACATACAAGCTCTTAGCATGTCTTCTAGAATTTGAATTGTTCACTCAGATTGTCCGTCCGTTTGTGGATAATAAGCCATGCTGAAATTCAGACTCGTTCTCAAGTTAGCTTGCAGACTCTGCCAAAATTGTGATCGGAATCTTGTGTCACGACCGGAGACAATGCAAACAGGCACTCCATATAATCTCACGATCTCCTGCATAAGTTCATGGGTATCAAAAATAGTGCATCTTGAAGGTTTAAATCTTACTTTAGATTTATGCTTACCTCCATGTCCTTCTTTGCTAACGTCTTGGTAGATTATCCAACTCGAAAGGGAATAAAGTGAGCCAACTTGGTGAGTCGATCCACAATAACCCATACTGCGTCGTTACCCTTCATACTGCGAGGAAGGGCAGTCATGAAGTCCATGGTTATGTGCTGCTATTTCCATTCTGGAATTGGTAACGGCTGAAGTAGACCAGCAGTTCTGTGATGTTCAATCTTTACTTGCAGACACACCAAACACTTGGCTACGCTCCTTGCTACTTCACGCTTCATTCCATACCATCAGTAGTGTTGTCATAGATCCTTGTACATTTTTCTACCATCGGGGTGTATAGAATAAGGAGAGTTGTGAGCTTCTTTCATCAACTCTTCCCGAACTGGGCCGTTTGGTACACATAATCGACTTCCATATCTCAAGGATCCATCTTCATAGATGATGAAGTCAGTTCGAAGTCCACTTTCTACCTGTTCTCAGATCTTTTGCAGCTTGGCATCATTTTCTTGAGCTGCCTTGATCTGATTGACAAGAGCGTAGTGGACTTGTAAGTTCATCAAATATGAAGCATTACCTGGCATAACTATTTCGATCGCCAATCCGCGCAATTCCTGCTCTATCTTCTACTGTGCGGTGAGATTCATTGCTACTGGCTGACGACTAAGTGCATCAGGAACTACGTTCACCTTCCCAGGATGATACTGTAGGTTGATGTCGAAGTCCACAATGAATTCTAGCCATCTTCTCTGCCTCATGTTTAGTTCATTTTGAGTAAATACATACTTCGAACTCTTATGGTTAGTGTATATATCCACTCGTTCTCCCAGAAGATAGTGGCGTCAAATCTTAAGTGCGAAGATAACGGCTGCCAACTCCAGATCATATATTGGATAGTTGCGCTCATGAACTTTTAGCTGTCTTAATGCAAAAGCTACAACCTTTCCATGCTGGTGTAGAACACATCCTAATCCCTTACCGGATGCATCACAATGTACGACAAATCCTCCAAATTGATCCGGTATTACGAGAATAGGAGCAGAAGTTAATCCTGACTTGAGTTCTACAAAAGCTTTTTCACATGCTTCTGACCACACGAATGCTTCATCTTTACGTGTGAGCTTGGTCAGGGGTGCTGCAATCTTCAAAAAGCCTTCAATGAATCGTTGGTGGTATGCTGCTAATCCCAAGAAACTTCGTAAATCCTTCACCGTCTTTGGTGTTGGACACTCACTGAAAGCTGACACCATAGCTGGATCTACTGAGATTCCTTCGCCTGAAACGATATGTCCGAGAAATCCGACTTGATCTAGCCGAAATTCACACTTGCTGTACTTGACGTAGAGTTGATGTTGTCGAAATGTCCCGAGGACAATCCATAAATGCTCAGCGTGTTCTTTCCGATTCTTTGAATACACCATGATGTCATCGATGAAGATGACAACGAACATGTCTAAGTACTCTCGGAAAACTTGGTTCATCAGGTTCATAAAGATAGCAGGTGCATTGGTCACTCCAAATGGCATTACGAGATATTCATAATGATCATAATGAGTCCTAAACGCAGTCTTCGGAATATCGGACTCTTTGATCTTCACTTGATGATAACCTGAACGAAGATCTAGTTTTGAAAATACACAAGATCCACTTAGCTGATCGAAGAGATCATCGATGCGCAGTAGTGGATACTTGTTCTTGATCGTCACTTCGTTCAGAGCTCGATAATCCATACACATCCTGTATGAACCTTCTTCTTCACCAGTAGTACTGGAGATCCCTAACTTGAAGTACTGGGATGAATCCAACCTTTCTTCAGAAGTTCGTCCAAGTGAATGCGGATCTCCTTCAATCCTTCTGGACTTAACCGGTACGGAGCTTTGATTATAGGTTGTGCACCAGGTAGTAAATCAATGCTGAATTCAAGAGCTCGATCGGGAGGCAAACCTGATATATCTTCATGGAATACATCCTCGAACTCTCGAACTACCTCTGGCTTCGATTCTTCTGCTTGTAATGCTGCAACTACTGCCTTCTTTGGTTTTGCCTTGTAGACGTTAGTTTTCAGGGTACGGTCTCCACTCTTGAAATAGAACACTGGATGATCTGGTATTTTGAACACTACCCTCCTTTGACTACAGTCGATGGTAGCGAAGAAAGTTCCCATCTAGTCCATTCCCAAGCCTACATCGAAATTCGGTATGTCCAGCACCTTGAAGTCCGCATAAAATTCTCTACTGCAGATGACCACTGGACACGGATCGTATCCCAAAGTTGCGTTTAGAACGTCGTTCTCTGAACTGACATTCCAGCTGGATACGAGCGGTTTAACTGGAATCGCATGAGTTCGGACGAACCGTTGCGATATAAAGCAATGTGATGCTCCAGTGTCGAAGAGTGCTAGAGCAGGTAGGGAGGCTACTAAAATTGTACCTAAGTTTTCTGGGATAGGTTTAGGTATAGAAAAAATATAGTGATATACAATGATTGAAAAGGTTTGAAAGAATTGGAAATTACCAGTGATAACTTGGCCTGTAGCTTCGGCCTCCACGACCGTCATGGTCAAAACTTGATGTCGGGGTGCATTCCTCCTTATTGGAGGTATATTCCTTTGTCCTTGGGGCATGTTTCTCTGCCCTTCAGGCATGTTTCTCTATGCCTGATGAAATTGATGTTGAGGCTGTGCAGGAGGTCCACATGGAGCTGGTGCAGGGAGAGCTGGTCATGGTGCAGGAGCCTAAATGGCTGGCCGCTGCGGAAACTTGATTGCGGGTCTGAGTGTTGGAGCTGTGTTGAAACGATATGGACATGCTCCAATGGCGTGAGTGGATGCGCCACAAACCAAACACAGGCCATTTGCATGCCTACTGTCCTTCGCCAGGTGTCCTGTCCTCTTGCAGTAGAAGCAAAAGTCTGGACTGGGCCGGTTAAATGTTCCTCCCGGTCTCCTGGGTGCAAAAGTTAGCCTAGAAAAGGCTCCTCATGTCATTTGAGTGGCAGGGCATTTCACACCGGCAGTCTGTGGTCTGCCCTTCTTCTTCACAACTGCCTCATAGCGTCGGGCAGCCTTCAAAGCAAGTTCATGGGTTGGGAAATCCCCTGTAGCGGGTGCAGCTTGGATTTCCGGGTCCAACCCTTGCTGAAATCATCGTACCCAGATCTTAGCAGTAGGAATCGGGTGCGCGTCGAACCTGTTACGACCTTGTGTTAGCAGTGTAATGAGTGAGATCAAGAATTTGAATATGAGAAAATATCTTACCTGCTAAACATGGTAAACTCAGCATCGTATTCATTTACAGACTTGACCCATATCGAGCCTTGTTGTAGATGAATGAACTGCTACTCCATGTCGAAACGGGCAGTCTCAGGGAAGTACTTCGCATCGAATAGATCGTGAAACGTCTTCCATTCAATCGGTTGGGTGAGACGGCTTTCTTCAGACTTACACCAGAATCTGGCGTTGTCTGTTAGTTGCAGCTTCGCAACTCTCACCCAGGCAATATCTAGCACTTATGCAGCTGCCAGATTATCTTTTATCGATTGAGCCTATTTTTTGCCTCCAGTAGGCTCTCTTTTCCTGAGAAATGTTTTGGGTGCAGTTCCAAAAAATGCTTGACTCCGGGTGCCTCAGCTTCTGGGTGGTGCATGAGGATAGCAGTCTACTGCTGACCCTCCAAAAGGCCCTTGATCGCCTCAACCAGTACCATTTTCTTATTGATAGAAGCTACAACAGTAGGTGGTGTTGGTAGACTAGAAGGTGGAGTGTTGCCGTTGACGTTCGTGCCAGTGTTGTTGGGAGAATACATGACCTTGATAGGAAAGAAATAGTTAGGATAGATTCAAGAAATTAGAAATGTAAAGAATGTATAGTTGCTGAATCTTATAATTCTTGTGATATATTGCTTAAGACTTCATGCAAAACTGACCTGCATGGGCCGCCAACAAAATCTGTCACGCCCCGCTTCCCAGTAGATGGAAACGGTGACGTGGCAGGCCGTAACGTATTTACTAAGAAATAAATATGTTAAGCGTAATTAAGAAATATATAAAATGAACAAGAATGACAAGTGATATAAAATAACGGCAACTTTATTTACATTCATCTTTACATACAAATGTTTGAAAAGAAAAGATAAAATGATAATAAGCAGTTCCTAAACAATGGCATACAAAATGAAGGTAAGTACAAGAAGAGCTAGTAGTCCGGCTGAGTGGTGAGCTGATCCAAGTCCTCCTGGCTAGGCTTGATCTTTTGAGAGTCCGGTCCTCCTGACGAACATTCCAAAGAAAGAAATAGAAAGAATGTCATCAGCGAACTAGCGCTCGGTAAGTCCCAAAAGAAGAAAGAGAATAGATAAGTAATATGAAATGAAAAGTTAAGATGAATATGATTGATTGCCGGTATATGTTAGTTATTCTAACGTGGTTGTTTGTAGCTTGATTCAGAAGGTATTCATGTATACGAGAGGAGTCCATCTTATCCCGTGGACTATGGTAACATGTAATACAACTCCCCGTCATAACCTACAGGACAACGGCATGTGAATTCATATAGGTGTCTTTTAGTGACCTCTCATGCCACGATATACGTTCCGTACCAATCTACCCCTTTATCCCCACGTAATGTATTGTACAAATTTTTTTACAAGTCTTGCCGAAACCATAAATACAAAATGTTCAAGTAGTCATATTCATGATGTAGTCAAGTATTCAAGTAGTCAGGTCAAGTTAAAACTATGGTTCGGTCAAGTCAAGTCAGGTATACATGTTTAATATTGATGTTTGATTTCAAGTTTTGATGTTCATGTTTCAAGTATTCAAGTTCTTGTTTGATGTTGGATTCAGATTTGAATTAGACTCAGACTTGAGTTTGGATTCAGGTTTGAGACCGGACTGAGTCAGACACTTGTAAACTGATTTAGATCTTGAATTAGGTTTGGAGGTTATCGGTAACTGCTGCACATGGACGGCAGGATTTGTTTCTTTTTCCAAGACAATTACCATTGATAGCTCTGTGATGTTGTCTACCCTAAATAGGCAAGCACTCACTTTCTCCGGCTCCCTGAGGCTCAAGAGAATTGATCATGCTTAAACTTATATTTACTAAAGTCCTTAAATATTGTTTTATATAACTCGAGGGGGTTTTATGGAAAAAAACATTATAATATAGTTAAAAATAAAGCTCGAGGGGTTATTTATATTATTAGGGTTTTCATGAGCATGAGTTTTAAAGATTTGAGGTATTTTAGTGATAACCAATTAACTTTGGAAGTTCATGGTATTTTATTGAAAAGAGTTGTCTTTTGGTAACTTGATAGTCTTTTATTGAAACTTGTTAATCTTTCATTTTTGAAAAACATAGGTTTATTATATTTTGAAAATATGTATTTATAATTTTATATAATTTTAATTTTAAAAATTATTTTATTTTTATTTAGAAAATTCGTATTTCTTAAAAACCGTATTTAAATCCTTCGAAGATCGAATGCTCCGTGAGGAGGTCTGCATCTCGTTCTACTAGCCCAAGAATGTGCGATAATCCGCACCATCTATTAGTAGGTCCCTAAATAGGGTTGTAGATGCATAATCGCAAAGGAAATGAAACACCACATTTTAAAGAAATCCGGTTTTTAAAGTTATGTAGTATTTTATCGTAATATTATTCTACGTAAAAAAAATACATATAATGAGTATCGTGCTATAAAACCAAGTGTGTGTGTGGGGTGTAGGGTGTTTTTCGTTACCCCATTGAGATGGGAATACGCGCACGCTTGTCAGGCGCATTACAGATTCTCTCTGCCAAGGGTAGGCTGGGAATTATTGATTGTGGGGATCCGAATCTCCGGCAGCCGCGGACTAAGATGTCGTTAATTACCCCTCGCCTTTGGAGAGAGAGAAGCTCCGATTGACGGATCAAACAGGTCATGCGAACTCAATGTGCAGTGTTGTGTTTTGAAGGAGTTTTGGATATATCGGGGGCCCCGCAGAATTTTTACGGGGGTCCCGCTACCCGGATAGCGGGTTGGGGGTCAAGGCGGATAGCAGCCCCCTTGCGGGATGCGGGACAGTGTCCGTTAGAAAAGTTTTCCGAGCAGGGGACGTGTTTTGAGTGTAGAGTACTTATAAAATGGGGGAGGAGGAGCGTCTTAAAAACGTGTGCATGGCACGTGGGCGCTGGGCGCCCACGGGTCACGTGCCTGGCACGTGGGCGCTGGCGCCCGCTGGTCACGTGCCTGGCGCGTGAATGCTTGGCGTCCACGAGTCACGTGCGCTGCACACGACCGCTGGGCGCTGAGCGCCCGCGGATCGCGTGAGGCGCCTGTGGGCGATTAGCACCCGCGGGTCGCGTGCCCTGCATGCGACCGCAGGGCGCCAGCGGGTCCCATGCACTGCACGCGATCGCAGGGCGCCAGCGGGTCACGTGCACTGCACGCAACCGCTAAGAGCTGAGCGTCCTCGAGTCGCATGAGACGCACGTGGGCGCTTAGCGCCCGTAGGTCACGTGCCCTACACGCGACCGCTGGGCACCCGCGGGTCACGTGCACGGCACATGACTGCTAAACGCCCATGGGTCACATGCACGGCACGCGACCACTGGAAACACAAGCAGAAAAGGGGCTTAACCCCTGGATTATGAGTTAAACTCCCGAGGGGCTTTGGAGTTGAACTCTTAACAGGGATTAGGTATAGAATTGGTGTTAAACTCCTAAAAAGGGGTTTGATCTATGGAGTTAAACTCCAACAGATCTTGAATGAAGTTAAACTCCTAGAGATCTGTGGATCTTGTTTTGAGCCTTGGATCCTCCCGGAATGGGATTTTTGGAGATGGGTCTCCTTGTTCCTCCTCTTCGTTGGCTGGATCTGGAAGGAAAAGGGGGTGAGATTCAAAATCTCCCCTTTTAGAGATTTGATGGGAGATCCGAGCTCCTCTTTATCGGTTTTATGGTGAAAAACTGTTTATTTTTGAAAAAATGAAGAGTTAAACTCTTGATTTAATTCAAAAGGGGGGAGAAGGTTTTAGAACCTTGAGGAAGGGGAAGGAGGCACAAACCCAAGAATTTTAGAGAATGAATTGTTCTTTTTTATTTCATCATCATGTTGCCTTATATAGGCTTACAAATTTACATATATCCCCTTGGCTTTACAAAATGGCATTTTGTCCATCTCATGCCTCATGTGCTCATTTCTTTTGCACATGAGCCATTGGCTTTATAAAAATTTAGCTTTATACTCATTTTTCTTACATTCATGTATGAAAATTATATCAAAATTATTTATTACATAATTTTCATTTTGGCATGGGGGAGGCAGGCCGCGGGGCTCGACTTGGGCATGGGCCCACTCGGCCTGGGCTTGGGCCCACCTGGCTTGGGGTTGACTTTGACTTGACTTGGTCAACCGGGGTGTAATTTTTGACCCCAACAAAGTACCCCCATCAATAAATGCACACCGCATATATAGGTCGTGTGCATGAAATTGATGGATCTTCATTCACATGGAGGCGACTTGATTTGGTTCCCGCCTTTTGGGAAGCTGGCACTGCCCTTTTTACGACATGGACGGTCAATGCTTGACGTGTCTCTGAGATGTAGTGTCGGTGGTTAACGTGTCCCCGAGGTGGAGTGTCTGTTTGACGTGTCTCCGGTACGGGGTGTCGATGGTTGACGTTGTTAGTGTTTATGCCCTAGAGGCCATTACTGTATCATACTAGTTTGTATATTACTTAATGGAAGCTTGGGATATTCAAAGTTGTATTAACAGTCTTGATAAAAATGGTAGTATGCAACTTGGTTTGTTTCTACTTTAATATGTGCATGTGTTTCTTTTAACATATCGCTTATACATATTAGTAGAGCCCTTAGGATCTTTGCTTGATTACCTGCGTTGTGATGGCAGTCACACTAGTGTGGGCTGGGTAGTCTATAAACAACATCTTATACAGGTCCCTGGTCGCAAGATTATCGAGACGGGGCATCGATACTCCGGAGTAGACTAGTGTATACACTTCTCATCTCAGCATGGGGAGATGGTCTGTCCCACAGCCATCAGTACGTCGTACTGGAGATAGTATGCAGGTGCTCGTTAGGTTACGGGTACACTGGACAGGACTCGTCGGGAACTACTGGTTGGTACTATACCCATCGTCAGATAGCAGTTCCTAGGTGACATGAGTACAGCTTAGTCCGTCGACTTGACACTGCTACTTCACCTCGGGTGTGTTCCCACTGTACCTAGATTACTACCCTACCATGGCTCAAAGGAGTCGTGCAAACAGGTAGTAGTTGGGTGCAGTCCCGAAGCACTTGGAGGAAGTGGCGGTTAGAAAGGATTCGTCTCTCCCGGTATTGGAGGTTGATATCGCGCTGTGTACGGAAAGCCATTACGCAAAGTCCCTGGCCAGGGCAAGCGAGATTTACTGGTAGGTTCCAGTAGCTTCTCAAGGTGTAATGGGAAACACTCCGACACGACTTATACCGCTATTAGGGGTCTGACGTTTACCGCCCCCTAGGCCCGATATGCGATAGTCCTAGACGAACAGACCGAACTGTACGGAGATTGTCACATCAGGCTCAGTTGGAGTTCGGACAGGTTTCCTCATCGTCCTTCTTATCGACATCTACCTGGGGACCGTTACGTACAGCTAGTACCGCTTGCGGCCTGTGGTTAAACCCACTGCCAGAGTAGTGTCGAGTCTTTAGAGTCCCACACAGAGAGTTTCCCTGCACCGGGAAAAAGGTGTAGAGGCCATATGGTTTTACGGCAGGGCCGCGATCACTTACGTACACTTGTGCACGTAATGTGACCGGACAGATAATTCTAGCGGGCTTTAGTTTAAGCCAAATTCTAGTATTATACAGATGGATTTATTCAGTCAAAAATTATCCATGTTTTTTGGAAATACGAATGGAAAGGGCAGTCTTGTAATTTCTCGGGAAGCTTCTAGAAGAAGGTGACTCGTTTGTGTTTATTTCCTTTTAGGATTTAAACTAAATGAGGTGGAGGATGAGGTGTATGTTTACATTCAATGCTTAATGACTCATGAGGTGATTCACACTTAGAATTAAATGAAGCATGCTAGATATTATCTTGATATTATCAAGAGAGATATTATTATGCTTCATATTATTCTAGCATGAGAATTATTCATTTCATTATCACAAAACACTTCTCTCTCCTCAAGTCTTCATCTTCTTCCTCAAACCCTAAAAGCTCTCATGAGTTGAGAATCTTAGGGTTTAAGTGACTAATTAATCCATCTAAATACTCTACACCGTCTAGGACTTCTAGACTAGCAAGCTAGAAGCCGTAGTTATCTCAGATTTGAGATTGGAGCTCGGATTATAGACTCTCGGGTGGATCGTCTTTGACTCAAGAAGGCCGTTGAGGTGCCCATGTTCCATAGAGCCTATGAGGTGTGGAGGAAAACGATGAAGACCCGAAGGACTTATAACGTGAGGTATAACTTCGAATCCGAGTAGTTAAACCTCAAGTAGTTTGCTAGCTACGGTTTCTGTTCGATCCTTGGTTTGAGTCGATGTTGCGATGCTCGTAAAAATCATTTTTTGCTAATTCCGCCTCCTCGCTGACACGTGGGGTGCATGACATCGACTTACAGTGGTATCAGAGCCATTCACAACCCTTAGATAGCTTGTAGCGATGTTAGAATTCCGCCGTTTGTGTCGCCGGAAAACTATCGACAAAAACAGTTTTGAAAAGTGAGGTTTTGAGTTGTTTGCACACCCCGCGGGCTCACGGTTTGAACCGAGAAGCCGCGGGATGAAGCGTGCGTACCCCGGGGCCACCCCGGGGGGAACAATGGCCGGGAACACCCCCCAAGCCACCAATTGGTGGCCTTGGGGGCTGCTGACCTGAGAGACCAGCAACTGGTCTCTCAGGTCTGTCCTCCTTTGGGGGCCCCCTCATGGTGGCCCCCAGGGGTAGGAAACCCCCCGAGTCACCCCCACTCGACGTATTATCATGCATCTTCGCCTCCGTGAAGATTAGGACGGGTTTCGAGTTCGTTTCGACTCCCGGATTGGCTCAAAACTTTCAGCTTTTAAAATTTAGCTCACTGGATTTTCGGGTTTTGGAAAATTGGATGTGTTTGCTAATTGCGTGCGGGATTCTAATGCCGTTGTTACTTTACAAGCTTAGTGATATTTATATGTGTTCGTAAACCTCCGCTAATTGCTAGTATGTCGGTTAGTTGGGGGTTGCACATTTCTGTAATGGACATGTTGGTTTGTGTATATGAACTTGTTGGATTGTCGTGGATGAATAGCCGGGGATGTGAGATGAGGGTTTTTCATTCTTTCATTCAAATGTAAATTGTAAATTTGATGTAATATTATTTCACGGGGCACATCCGGGTTGAGCCTGTAGCCACCGTTGTATTATTTCATTTACTGTTTTCTGCTCCTAAGATAGACCCAAGGTGGGGAGCATAAACTGTAGGGTTCCTAGGCACACTAATTAGGTTCCACAAGGCATCAACCATGCCAAATTCAAAAAATTCCGGTGCTGAGAAACCCTAATGCGATCGTTAACTAGAGTTTAGGCGAAACATGCAAGCTAGTAAACTGCTTTACTCTAAAGTGAATGGAAATACAACTTTTGTAGATCCGGTCCTCCACTTCCTAAGCTCCGTGTTGACGTCCCTTCGCTGCGATCACCACGATCCCGGACCCTAGCGATGGTTTCGTCGGAGAAATGATCGGGCTAGGTCGTTGACTTCGATGCTGAAGATGATCTACGTCGAGACAACTCAAACTCAAGCTCCACCTTCACTAAGTCATGAAACTTGTGAAGAAAACACCCAATACAACATGGCAAGTGGTAGAGGATGAAGAAATAGGAAGTGGGTTCACTTTGGATTTGGATTTCTCACTTGATTTCATCACTTAAGAATTTTCAAGAATGGTTTTCTTCTTCTCCATGAAGAAGAAGAAGAAAAGAATGAAAAATCAATTATTTTCCAAAAAATAATTCAAGTGAATACTTATCATAATGCAACCATGGGTGAAGTTTACTCATGTAGAGAATAAACTAGGGTTTAGTTAAAGGGTTAGGGTTAAGGACAAAACAAAAATGGTAGACTTTTCAAGGATGATAGAAAAGCTTCATGAAGCTTCAAGCATAGCAACAAAGAAAGCCACCATTTCTATTTTTGCCAAAAATAAATGAATAAATAAATAAGTCAAAAGAAACCCTAACCATTTACTAAACATGGTTTAAGTCAAACATACACCCAAGTTTGCATGTAACATCAAACATGATACAAACAAGTGCACAAAAATATATCACATATACAATGTGCACATTCAAGTGAGAAAATAATCTTAAGTGAACCATTACTAGTTAATGTAAAGTAATATATCAAATATATAATTATACATTAAATCATTAAATCAACACTTTATTTAACGATCCGGTCATATCGCATATGACCGACTAATATCCAATGTATCGACTTATCGAATCAATCCTCGATTCGATAACTAGGTTATATCGCATACAACCAATCGATACATTCATCGCGAGAATAGAATACGGTATCACATACACGCATTATTCTCGGTCTCGTACATATCTCATATGCGCTCCTATTTCATTTCGCTTGAGCCAGGAAACCTCTGTGTAGGACTCTAAAGACTCGTCAATACGCCGGCAGTAGGTGATGATCATATCAAACACCCACAAGCCGCAAGCGGTCTGCTAAACATAACGGCCACCTGGGTATTGAGCGATCAGAAGATCAACGAGCAAACTCGCTCACACTCCTGTGAATCCAACCAGTAACACTTACCGTACAGTCCGGTCTGATCGTATGATATGTCGCATATCTTGCCTAGGGGCGGTAAACGTCAGACCCCAATAGCTCGATAAGTCGTGTCGATATGAGGTCTATAACAGTTCGAGAAACTACTGGTAACACTTACCAGTAAATCTCAGCAACCCTGGCCAGGGATTTCCGGTTATAGCCAATCGAACACAGTGCAACATCAACTCCTTATACCGGGAGAGACGAATCCCCTCCTATCGCTCATTGCCTCCATGTGATTCGGGACTGTACCCAAAAACCACCGTTTTGCACGCCCTCTTGGACGTGGTAAGGTGGAAATCAAAGCACAGTGGGAATCACACAAGACTCTATGACGATCTCGGGTCTACAGACTAACCTGTACCAGTGTCACCAGAGAACTGCCATCTGACGTAAGGTATAATACCATCTGGGAGTTCTCGGCGAGTCCGTCCAGTGTACCCAGTCTCCACTGAGCACCCGTATATCATCTCTGATGTCAAACACTAATGTATATGGGATCATCCATCGCCCATCTGTATGGGTCGAGAAGGTATACGCTAGTCTACTCTAGTATATCGATGCCCCGTCTCGATACACCCACGACTAGGGACCTTGAATGATGTACTTATGGACTACCATGTCCCCACTAGTATGATCCGCATCATAGTCCAGGTAGTCAAGTACACATCCTAATGGCTTTACCAACATGTAACAGAGAGACAATCGGTGTACACGTTAAGGTAAAGGGCAACCAGATAGCATACTATCATGTCGAGCAAGAAAGTCCTCCCTATATATGTCCAAGCATCCACTACAATATACATCCTATGTATAGTAATGGCCTCTAGGGCATACATATAACTAACAATCTCCCACTTGCACTAGGGCCATCTAAAGCAGTGGTTGTAGTATCCCATACTCAACCATCCCATAATAGTCTCTCTCTGGGAAAAAGGCCGTTGTGAGTGGATCCGCCGTATTGTCCTCTGAGTCTGCTCTCCTAACCTCGATCCCTTGGAGATCAACCATATCCATGATCAGGTGACACTGCCTCAGAATATGTCTGGATCACTGATGGGACGGGCGTTCCTAGGCATAAGCAACAACTCCATTGTCTCACAATGGTAGGAACGAAGTTCATCTCATGAACTAATATACACCCAGACTTCCTCTTTGGTAGCATCTTATGTAGCGATGTATCCAGCCTTTATCGTCTAGTATGCCACGGTATCTAGCTTGGAACTCTTCCAACATACCGTCCCTTTACTGAGGGTAAAGACAATGCCTGTGTTGACATTCAATCGTCTTTATCACCCTGGAACCCTTCCAGTGATTCTCCCCAGGATCGATTGATACCATCTCACTACAACTAGTGAGTATCCTAACATCCAATTAGATCTATCTCATAGATCCAAAACCCAGGATTTAGTAGGTATCACTTTGATCCTATATGGAGAATCATTGTGATAAGCGGAGATTGACCGAGCGTAGCATAGGAAACACTTTCCCTATCAAGAGTATGTCATCCAAGTACTCTACGAGGATCATTACCATACTCCCTACTACCTTTTTGTATATATAAGGTTCATCTACCATTTTGATGATGTCAAACTCTTTGACTAACACATCAAAACAGATGTTCCAACTCCGCGATGCCTGCTTTTTAACATAAAACATCTTGCTCACGTTTCCGCTACTCCCACTGTCTACGAAGCCCTCTGGCTGTGTACTTACAAACGCTCTCTTCTAAAACATCATTTTAGAAAAGCAGTCATGACACCCAACCGCCAGATATCGTAGTCATGGTATGTAGCCGTGGCAAATAGGATCCGGATGGACTTAAGCATAGCCACTGGAAAAGGTTTCATCATTATCTACGCCTGGTCGATGATGAAAACCTTTAACAAGTCTAGCTTTGAAAGTCTCAACTTTTCCATCTACACCAAGTAATCTTCTCAAGATATACTTGCCCCTGATGGGGATTTAACCCTTCAGATATAGCAACCAAAGTCCATACTTTGTTGGTGTACATGGATTCCATCTCAGATCGCTAAGCATCCAGCCATTCTTACAGAGTCCCCACTCTTGATGGCCTGCTTGAAACTAGTTGGGTCATCATCTCATGATGCATTCCTCGCTCCCACTGTCATAGAGAAACCGAAGTATCTCTTAGGTGGGTGAGGAACCCTACTAGATCGGCGGAGAGGCTGAGGTTCGTTAGAATCTACTGAATCCTTTGGTTCTACCAAATCATCTGCTGTAGTTTGTATAGCTGGAACCTTTCCAGTTCTACATAACAGACCTGGTCTCGAGCTTGTCCAGATTTTGCTTTTAGACATAGGCTGGACAACCCCAAATCTTAACTATCTTAAGATATGGGCTCTTCCCTTTCCATATCACATATGAAGTGGTAGGCAACTGATTTGATTTGAACCCTATTCAATAGGTATGCAGCTTCTCAAGTGCATAACTCCCAAAAGGAAATAGGTAACTCAGTAGTACTCATCATAGAACACACCTTATCATATAGGGTGTGATTGCTCCGCCCCGATATACCATCATGCTATGGTGTATACGGAGGAGTAATGCTGAGAGAGAATCTCATTCTCCTTTAGAAAAGTCCAAGAATTCCGTGCTCAAGTATTCTCCTCCTTGATCACATTATAGGACATAATACTTATACCCGTTTTGGTTCTCTACTTCTAACTTATATTTTGTGAATATCTCAAAAGGTTCGGACTTGTGTTTCAACAGGAACATATGTCTGAATCTTGAGAGATTATCAGAGAATGTAATGAAATACAAAGAACCGGTCTTGGCATGTGTAGACAGGGGACCTACATACATCAACATGTATCATCCCAAGAGTTCACTAACTCTTTCTCTGTTTCCAGTAAACAGAGCTATGGTCATCGTATCTTTGTGACATGACCGGCAAGTTTCACAAGATGTAAATTCAAACTAATTTAAATATGCATCTAAATGTAACTTCAGCCAGTCGGGTCGCATTGATATGACCTAGTCTACAATACCTCAAGAAGGATTCGTTCATTTATGAACTCTTCCACTTGTGTGTGTTCTGTATACTAAGAACTGTAGTTTGATTTAGAACATGAATGCTTTTAGATAACGTGCCTGAACCGATCAATTTTTGATATAGGAAATGTTCAAAACATTATCCAACAATACAAAATTTTATCATTTCTTTACTAATAAAGAGACTGATATGATTTTGTATATCAGGTTCGGTATCTAATAACATTCGTTCAGAATCAATGTATTTGGAATACAGGGTGACAGTGACCAACAGACTTGGCTGCAACACTTGCACCGTTTTCTGTCTCATGAAACTTATCACCCGTTCTCAGTTCTCTACCTTTCTGTAGCCCTATGTAACAGATTACATATCTGGGATCCTGATCCGGTATCATATACCGAGGACGTAGAGGATAAAGAGAAACAGTTCTTTGTAACTAACACACCCGAAGGAGATGCATCATATGCACTTTCTTCGTTAGGGCAGCACGGGAAATCTAGTATTCCCCAATTTCCTGCTCGGTCTTATAACAATTATAAGTCGGAGCGGGACCAACGTTCCCCAGCTCAGTATAACAAGCGGGTTCGGTCAAATATCCGTATTATTATCTTGATTAAGGCGTGATATGGTCGCTACCTGGAGAGAGAGAGAAGAAAACACTCAGCGTGCGCTCTTGCAAGATCAGATTGGTTATTATTTTATCTAATCAGGATGGCTCCCACTATTTTTATCAAATCTTCTTTCAAACCCTAAAAGGAAAGACTAGCCAGGATTAATTACACACTACAAGTTCGCCAATCTTTCAACCAGGCCAGTGTCGGTACTTTGAGGGAGGTCCCCCGTGCTTTCGCACGAACCTAATTAATGTAAAGCTCGTTTTCCCAGAGGCATAACCCCGTTAACACCTTTCTAGACACCTACTTGATCGGCTAATTGTAATGTGTAAAACTCTCCCAGGAGTAACTCTTACTCGCAGCGGGTATCGGGATCCAACTATCTCATAGAAGGTATGCAATCTCATTGCAAATTTCAACACTTGAAATTCCCGATAATTTTGCCCCTAGCACCCTATGACCTTGACGGAGGTCAACATACCATAGGCTACTAGTCAAGTTCAACCCGTCATTTCTTGATTGAATCAAACCCACCCGCACGACCCTTGACGGAGGTCAACAAGGCCGTACGACTACCCTAACCCAATCTGCATCATATGCATAAGCAGATAAATACTAGTTAGCTTCCGCACACTACGCCTTGACGGAGGTCAACAAACGTAGCACGAATACTAAGTAGGACTTATCTGAAATGACGGATGGCTACAACAGGTTTTTCTAAAAACCTATTGCGTAATGAACTTGATATCGTTGTAGGATCGAATGAATTTTGAAATGGAGTGTTTTTAGGCTTTTCTAGTTTTGCTAAAGGGGTCACTCCCGATGAAGGGATCGTCGGCCCTTTCCTCGTCGAATGAGGTGCGGGATATATCATATATATTACTGTGCAAAGCAGAAACTATAGAAGCAATCAAAAAACAAACCGAGTGTGTAGCATCTGCCAGTTATTGCTAAAGGGGTCACTCCCAGTGAAGGGATCGTCGGCCCTTTCCTCATCGAATAAGGTGCAAGATATATCATATATACCGCTGTGCAAAGCAAGAACTGTAGCTACCTATTTTATTTTTGAAATTCGATTCTACAACATCTTTAGGTTTCTTTTACTTTCATTAATCATATTAATGAAGTCCCAACATTAAAGTACCTAAACATTACAGATAAATACGACGTACACTTATGCCATCCGCATTCGCCTCGATGTCCCCTCATGCACCGTTAGGTTAGGTAACTAATGGCAGAGCGGGGCAGGGCTAGCACGGGTGTAAAACATAAGTAACGTCTATATAATATTTCGTATATACTATATACAGTATTTATCACAGAACATATCACATGATCACATCACAGATAACGCAGCAGAAAATATCATATGAAATATTGGATATACTAGGACGTCCGTGTTTTTAATACGAGCCAGTATAAAACACGGATTCTACGGTCGTGATGAATAGCCAATCCCACACCCCTAGACCCCTACGAGAGCGGCAAGCAACCCTACCAATTCTAGGGTTAGGAAACCCGGACTCGACTCCTCGAGATGGTCTCCCACTGGACCCTAGAACCCGGTTACTTGTGCTCCCCTCCTTGGGTTTATCCTAGTGCGGAAAAGTAAATAATATACAAAGGGTGACATCTTCCGCAACCTGGAAGTGCCCCAATAAAAGAATATTACATACAAGTTTTTACATGAATGAAAAATGAAAAACACTCATCTCACATAAAAAAAACCCCGGCTATTCAAACACGACGATCCAATATAACATGTCCAGCAACACATAACATCATATGTCATCAACGTAAGTAAATATGCGCATCCCAATTGTCGTTGACATATAGCAACGAAACCGGCGATATCACATTTTACACTTACGGTCACAGAAAAGAAAGTGTAAAACTACAACAGTTGGAATCCGCAAACTCTTTAGACATCGCATGCCTAATCAAATGAATTCCTTAGACATCACATGCCTAACAATTATAAACCCCACATTTTAGTCTCATTATCGAAAACTCTTTTCAATATCAAGTCGGGCAATTCAACAAGATTCCTAACATTCTGATCGAATGCTCGTCGCAAACTTTAGTAGACGGCCGCACCCCCGATACCGTCGACGAAGTGCACCAAGGCGGAACACCGCTGCCGCGAGCACCCGAACGGATGCTTTCGGCGACGGGGTTCTCCTACAGTCACTTGGTCGGGGCTATGGGGTGTAGCTGTCTATTAAGTTTACCCGGCGAGTATCCGCGTACACTACGTGATTGCGACGGACTTTTGATCGCATCAAAATTCCGTGGCAACCGATCAGGTGAGACTAAACTGCTATGTTTATAACATTCATATTAGTTATCTCATAACTTCTTGTGAATTCCAATTATTGTATCACATTCTGGATAAATAGAAAATGTTAAACTTTTCGATCGAACAATCAAACACCCAAGTTTTCCTGAAACAGCTCAACACATGAAATAAGTTTAAAAACATTCACTTCATGGCTCAGTACCAACGGTCCAGCCGTAGAAGGGTCAAGCCAACGCCTCACATGTGGCACGCCATACTGCCCCAAACCCTAAGGTTCAAAGGGCAGTTCAAAACGGTCACATAATCGAGTTAAGGTTTGTTGTCTTCTAGAGGGTCCATCGCGTTACTTGCACTACTTCGAACGTTCTTAAACTACGGAAAGATCCAACACTTGGAAATTTCCCGGCAGGGGAAAAAGTGGGTATTTATATCCGGTCGAACTTTTCAACAGTTTCTAAAATATCCGGAAAAACATAAACGAAGTTAAATTATTCGATCAAATTAATGAGTCCCCAATAAAACCCTAGAAAACTCAACACTTGAGTGGAATTAAAAAATTCTCATAAAAAATTGCCAAGAAAGGACCTAAGAATAAATATATGAAATTTCAGGGACTAAGTCCAAATTTTGGCCGCGGAACCACCGCCAAACCCATGGTTTCGCCGCGGTTCAGTGGTCAAATTATTGACTTAGTGGACCGTACTTCACAGTAATTCTTAGTTTTTCCTGCTTGTTTTTCTGAGAATTTTTAATTCACAAAAATCCACTGTTTTGAAAAATGTACAGAGAAGGGTTTTGTCGGGGTTTACGGTTCGATCGGACTTCTAACTTCGTCTACACTTCGCCTAAAGCTCTAGCTAGGCTCTGATACCACTGTAGGGTTCCTAGGCACACTAATGAGGTTCCACAAGGCATCAACCATGCCAAATTCAAAAAATTCCGGTGCCGAGAAACCCTAATGCGATCGTTAACTAGAGTTTAGGCGAAACATGCAAGCTAGTAAACTGCTTTACTCTAAAGTGAATGGAAATACAACCTTTGTAGATCTGGTCCACCACTTCCTAAGCTCCGTGTTGACGTCCCTTCGCTGCGATGACCACGATCCCGGACCCTAGCGATGGTTTCGTCGGAGAAATGATCGGGCTAGGTCGTTGACTTCGATGCCGAAGATGATTGTAACGTTTTGAAAATCGTTTCGGTGAAATTTCGAAAAATCGGTAAAATAAGGGGGGTTTCTGTAAAAAAGTCAAAATACAAATATCTTTCTTATAAAATTAAATATACATATTCTAGCTATGTAATTGCTAGTATTTGGTGTTTATTGAGCCACTGGTGAAATTTCAAATTTTCTGAAAAATTTTCCGAAATTAATTATTTTAATATTATTTTAAGCCGGTAAGAAAATATATTAAATTAGCGATAAATACAAATTTAAATGTGCTAAATTTTATCTTTAAAATCATGTTAATTAAAATCTAGTTGTAATATAATTTTTTAGTAATTTATTTCAAGATTTAATTGGTTTTTATTAGGGGAAACAAAAATATATTATTTTGAGCTAAAACTTGCAAATATGATATTGTGGGGGGTCTTTTTGCATAGAATTTTTTTGTACACTCTCTCACAACCTCACCCCACTTATTTGGCCGGCCCCACCACTATTTCAGCAGCCTCAAAAAAAAAATTTCTCCCCCTCTTGCTGTCATGGTTCATGTGAATGAAAAGGGTTTTAATATAAGTTAAATGGGTGGGGGTATTATGGAAAATTGTGAGGGCTTTGACTTGGATATTTCCACACAACACTCCCTCACTTTTCCCCATCCTCCCCTTTGGCTGAAAATACCTCTTGCTGCAGCCCCAATTCTCCCCCATTTTCCCCATCTCATTTGCTTCAAAATCCATCTCAAAATCCGTTAAAAATCAACAAATCCTTCACAAATTCAAAGCTAATCCCTATTTTACCTCTTCTAACACTCATATTGGTTTAAAGCATGATGAAAGGAGGTGTCTTTGGAGGTTAGAGAAACCTAGGGTTTCAACTTGAGAGGTATAATTCTAATTTAATGTTTAATTTGTAGTTTGATTATGCTAAAATAGGCTTTTAAAGTGTTAAATTGGTTGTTGTGGTTTGTGTGATGAAAATTCAAGAGAAGAACTTGAAAGAAAGTTAGGGTTTTGTGAAATTGGTGTATGGTTGTGTAATGTATTTAAGCTCTTATGACATGTTAAAACAAGTTAGTAGCTAGTTGTTATTTGTTAGTTTAAAAATTGTGATAATTACGTTAAATTGCTATCTAGGTTTTTGGAAATGGTTAAATAATTTGGTTTAAAATTGTAATTAGTTTTTTTCATGACTTCATTAACATTATTAAGTGTAGTTTAGTACTTTAGTTCATGAAAATCCAAGCTAAATTGTTGTTTGTGCATTTTGCTATAAAATTGTTAAAATTTGGGTATATTGTATACTAGAATTTTGGGGTTAATGGAATTTAATGAAATTAAATTATGGAAATTATTTTTATGACTTATTTAAGATGTTTAATAAGTATTATGGACATTAGAATTGTTTAAACATCGAGTTTTGTACTAAAACGGGTAATTTTTACTTGCTAGATTTTCGTAAAAAAGGCTTTTAAGGTGAATTTAGGATTTTTGTGAATTTCAAGCTATTTTATATTATAATTAGTGTTTGTGAATGTGCAAATGAGAGTGTTTGTGTTTTTCTCGATGGTTTGGCATTTGTACGCCGACGTCGAGGGTTTTTGGGTTGATTTGTGAAAGCAACCATAGGTTTTGACCTATGTGGGTTTCGTGTGTCGTTTTGGTCATGAATCGGATTATAATGCGATACGGTGCATTATGATATGTAGGTACCCATGTGGACTTCGAGACGACAATCAAGCACATGGCGGTGTCGGCACCGGCGAGCGAGGACCAGGTGAGTAGATTTATATCTACGGGGAGAATTCGGGTGGATGGCGTATAGCACCCCCGCAGTTCGTGGTGATGTATACGAATACGTATACACACATTTATTGATTATATTTTGTTTGAGTTTATTGATGATAAATATGGATGGTTTAGTATCGCGAAACCCTAGAGTAGTGGTCGCACCATACATGCACACACCCACCCATACTTGCATACATTCTTTTTCCATTTGTGTTTACGGGAATATATATAGTTATGTGTTCACATGGGTATGGGACTATGTGTTCACATACGGATTTGAGGATGATACTTGGGATTGAGATGAGTCGATGAGATTTGTGTTAAGGTTGTGATATCGGTGATATGGCTGGATTCGTACTTGAGGTACGTCCTGGTGTTATAGCGGATCTTGGGGCGGCGATACGGGTGAATAGTGCTATAAATAAAATGGTCGACATGTGATCGTGATATGAGGCATGATATGCTAGGATGTTGATATTAGGCCGTATCGGGCGATGTATACCCCTTGATGATGATATGTGCTGACGATAATGGTTTGTACGAGATTGTCGATCAGTAGTCAGATCATGAGTATATTGAGGATATTAGTATTGTACTAGACATAGGTCAGTACCCTAGACTATGATCTTGGATAAAGAGGATACCAGAGGAATAGTGTGAGGAATATGATATTGACCCGTACCCAGATTTGGGGATGCCGTACGACGGATTTACGTACGACCTATATCTTGATGATTGATCCGCACTCTTGACTTGGGATGTCTGATTATAGATATGGTATCGGATATGATATTATTGAGGCGGGATCACCGACTAATATATATACAGGTATGTACATGTATCGATTCAGATGTTAGGCGGTTTCCTTATCTGTAGGCTAGCTTGTAGCTTAGCCCTTTAGTTTAGTTAGTTGTTAGATTAGATTCGGTTCCTACCTATTTCAAAGCTTACGAATCGTGCGTATTTTAAAAGACAAGTCAAGGGATTCTACGGATATTTCAAAAAACGTATCTTTTCTTAAAAAAAACACCGTAGCCCATATTTTCAAAACCCCACGATTCGTGTTATTTAAAAAGGCACCATTGTAGGACTTATATTAGGTTAATGCAGATTAGTTATCGTTGCGTCTAGTATTCAGCTCCCGCTCATTATTGTTGTTCGCTCCGCATCACATGCTTATATTATGCTTCATATTCTACTGTTGATATCTTGTGGTTAGGACACCAGCACCATTACCGATGATGCGTATGTACCACGTACACTTACTTGCCGGCTCACACACATCTTCATCGGTAATTGCCATGTCACGTACACCTTAGAAAATATTATTGCTTGACATAGCCTGTTAGCTAATAGTTTAGACATGATATTAGTGTACTTGCCTTATATGTTAGTTTAGACATTGTAGTTATTACCTGCTACTTCATGCATACTGCTATTCATTGTTATGCCGCATTCATGGATTCTCATGCATATATTCACTTTTTACGTGCTATTGAGGTTTTGGATTCAGATTCCATGAGATTTTTTGGATTTGGGGAAAACCGCAAAACATATACAAACTTCTTCTTTCTCTTTTTAAATGAAAAGCGCGGTTTTTCCCATGATGTATGAGTCGTCCACCATGAGTTTGCTGATGGATTTCGAGACCCGATTCGAGGAGTTGGATGAACCGTTTTGGGTACATGGTGGACCCGGTAAGGTACCCCGGGGCAAGAAGCTCATGGTGATGACGATGAGCCTGGCAGGGAGAGACTACCTGCCGGTGATTTTACCCGACTCGTCGGATATCCGGAGGATACCGTCGTGGTCTTGAGATGGACGGTAGGGGCCGGTCTGGACTGACGGCGCTCTAGATATTGAGATTGAGACATTGAGATTTCGAGATATTGAGGTACTGAGATTTGATGATACAGGCCAGTCCGGATAGCCGGAGCCTGAGGCTTTGAGACATTGAGATTTATGTTTTGTGTCGATGCTAGACACTGTTGATGCTGATTTCATTTATGATACCTCATTTTAAAAATACAAAGGAAATCTCACTAATTTATGAAAACAGTTTCTTCATTTACATGTATTCTGTTTTCATGCATTCATACCTCATTCATATGATATATTGCTACCTGAGGCACTGACACGGGCATATGAGATCACACTCGGGTTAGATATTACCCTAGCCATTGTTATAGGCTGCATGTTATTCATATATTTGAGGATATATTATGATCATTGACCTAGGTTGCGTTATTTATGCGATTTCTGTGCGTAGATGTTTTTCTATTCACAAGTTGGCAACTCACCCCCGTTGTGCCCCAGTTTCTTGCAGGTTTGCCGTACAGGTTTCATTACGGCTTGCGAGCATAGTTTTCTTCGGGTGATTTGCTAGTAGGTGGGTTTACTTGTATCGTACCCCCATTATATATCTTGTATATTATTATTCTGTTGTATCTAGAAGTTCTATCAACCAAATATGTATTTATTTTTGAGATAGAGACCAGTGATGTTATTCTTTCAACCTTAGAGTCGCGCGTTATATTTCTGCGGATTTCTTGTGGTTTTGAGTTTCCTTTTGAGTTTTTGATCCTCGCCGTTGGCGTTGTATATTATAATGCTTGTGTGGTTGTGACCGTCGATTGACGAAGAGCTAGCTCCCGCTTGGGGATGCCTTTTTTTTGATTTCGTATACTATTCATGTTGTATCCCGTTTGGGGGCCAGTATTTACAAAGGAGACTCTGCCGAAATTTTTGATGTTTTTTTTAAAACCGCATAATTCGGTTTATGCTATTAAAACTACTTGTTTTAAATTGGTTTTCCTTCACTCTACTACTTTTCTTGGTTTGGATTTCTGGGTTTTCGGTTTACTTAGATTATGTACGCCTCGAGACGTTCGTAGTTTAAGTGCCGGTCATGTTCCGTACTTTCGGGACGTGACAAAGTTGGTATCAGAGCGTTAGGTTTTACCTTCGGAGCGTAGGATGACCCTTGGTTGATGGAATAGGTGACTAAAGTAGAGTGACGTATCGTGGGTATGTTCCGCGGCATACTTACGATACGCTACTCCACTTAAGAAGCCTTAGGATGTACATTTCTTTGCTCAGTATTATATTCATTCCGATCTAGCCTCATCAGTACCAGTTATGGTTTTGCTGCCACGATTTCGGGCAGGGAGAGCTACGGCTAGAGTTGCAGTCAGCACGAACTCGTCACGAACGAGGACTGACCAGGGCGTAATTCCGGCGACACACGGTTGCGGAGATGTGTCTTTTCATTGTGTTTTCGCGCCACGAGCGTTGGGTGGATTGCTGTATGAGGTTACTCGGACGTGCCGATCAGTACCAGAAGATTGAGCCACTGACAGAGGCCAGCCAGATTTTGATGACCATTGAGGTATTGCTTACTCCTGATGATTGAGGCACTGTTCAGTGTGCAGACGAGTGAGCCAGTCATTGCTGCGAATGACGAGATATCGCCCCAGATGTTGGAACTATTACAGTACAGGTTGTACTAAGAGATGATAGAAGGTCGCTAGTCACCCGAGGATGAATGACTAGGACATGTGGTTTGTTCGCCTAATCCGATGCGAGGTCATCAGATAGATTGATTCCAGTTAGAGATGACTTCACGCAGAGACGTTGAGAGTCGACAGAGATGATCGAATGTCAGCAACCTATTATTCCAAGTTTAAAGTATTCGGAAAGACATGCAGGCAATTCTATGGACCCTCTAGAAGAATGAAACCCTAACTCGACTTAATGACCGTGTGAAAGCCTTTGAACCTTAGGGTTTGCGGCAGTTCCGCGGCGTCATTAGTGAGGCTTAGGTTTGCCCTTCTACGGCTGGACCATCGATGCTGTGGTACGTACTCGATACTGTTAAACTGTACCCAAGGTTTTGAGCTCTTGGGGGATTATGAGGTTTTGACAAATCGATCGGATGGATCGACTTCATTCGGATGCCAGGTGGTGAGATGCATTTCTTGGGAGACTCCAGATACGAGGATAGCCGTAGGAGCTCAGTCCATGCAGCCACGACGAGATGAGTCTGAAGCAGTCGACATTAGAGAAAGTGGAGTAAGAGGTTCGTACGAGATCTTGATGAGACGACGTTCCACTCCGCCGACATCAGAGATGCAATACGCATGCCGAGGCATTGTACTTGGATATACCTTCCAGAAGGAGTCACGATGAGTATGCAGCCGTTCCGGAACGAGCACAGATCTAGTAAGGGACGATGACTTTCGGACAGTTCGGCAGAGCCGAGATTTGGGAGAGATCTCGACGGGACCTTTCTGGAATAAATTACGAGAAGACCTGGACCCAGGAGTAGTCATGTTATGCACACCGGCAGGCCAGAGTTCAGGATCGTCGACGAGACATGCTATGAGTGACCACGGCAGTTGGCTAGAGATTCTTGGAGGATGTGCTTGAGCGGGACTATTCCGCCATACTTGATTTTGCGTATTTTGGGCGATCTATTCGCATGATTGATTTTGATGATTGAGTTTCATGATATTTGTTTTCATGGACCATGGTTGCACCTACTGAGTATTTACGATTTTTGCACAGTTGTTGCACTTGAGATAGTTTTCGTGCCTTGGTTTCTCATGTTGTGATTATGTGGATTTCATACAGTTGAGTTGATTTGTGCGTATATATGCATATGATTTGGTTTTTGCACTCGGTATGATTCACATATGCTTGCAGTGCAGTGATACGCCTTTTGTGCACTTAGATGCACTGGACTTCGATTTCGATTGTGATACTCGATATTTGTTTTGTGCACCTTGTGCACCTAATTTGATTTTGCGCATATTCGGCGCTTGATATTGGATTTCATGATTTCGTGCACGATGGATGCACCTGATTTGGATTTTCGCGCATGTTGGGCGTATGTTTTGAGGTGCGATTTTGGTGCACACCAGATGCACTAAATCGAGATTTTTCGTGCATGTCAGATGCACCTGATTTTGCTGTCAGGTACACACGTTGCCTACGACAGATGCTTTGTGCACACCCGATGCACTTAGATCTTGTTTCTGTGCACTTGTATGGCACGTATATGGATTTTGATTGTCGTGCGCACCAGACTCACGTAGTATTCATACGCGTATTTTGGGATTGATTTCTTATAGAGCAGTACGTTTTTTTTATGATAATTGCGATGTGTTTTCGTACTAAGCAGGACTAGTCAGAGGACAATACCTGAATGTAATTTGCATGCATTGATAGCTATTGAAGGGAATTCCAAAAAGCGAGCTATAGTCTCAGTATTTACCTACGTGTCTGATATGACGCGAAACGTTTAAAATAAGGAAAACCCTTCTAAATTGTTTCCCAAAACGGCGGAACGTACATTTCAAACAAAGGTATATATGTATATAGTTATTTTCTTATGATAGACGTCCGCCACTATGCAGTGTTATGTGCATTGCACAGCAACTTAAAGGATTTGGCATGCATTTCCTCCTGATATTTACATGTATAGTTCCGATTTATAGCATATCAGTCTTGCTTGAGATTTGGCAATCGTGTCTTCACCTTGACTCCGATGATTGCGGGATGCTTGACGGAGCTTTGATTTCGAGTTATCTACTCATTACTCATGCGCATGCATTGCGCTATGATGCGTTTTATATATTTATGATTTCGGAGCCCCGGCGATTTGATTGTTTTGGCTGAAATATTTTAGTATTTGGGGGGAGTTTTAATTTAAATTCAGGGACCGAATTTCTTTAAGGGGGGAAGATTGTAACGTTTTGAAAATCGTTTCGGTGAAATTTCGAAAAATCGGTAAAATAAGGGGGGTTTCTGTAAAAAAGTCAAAATATAAATATCTTTCTTATAAAATTAAATATACATATTCTAGCTATGTAATTACTAGTATTGGGTGTTTATTGAGCCACTGGTGAAATTTCAAATTTTCTGAAAAATTTTCTGAAATTAATTATTTTAATATTATTTTAAGCCGGTAAGAAAATACATTAAATTAGCGATAAATACAAATTTAAATGTGCTAAATTTTATCTTTAAAATCATGTTAATTAAAATCTAGTTGTAATATAATTTTTTAGTATTTTATTTCAAGATTTAATTGGTTTTTATTAGGGGAAACAAAAATATATTATTTTGAGCTAAAACTTGCAAATATGGTATTGTGGGGGATCTTTTTACATAGAATTTTTTTGTACACTCTCTCACAACCTCACCCCACTTATTTTGCCGGCCCCACCACTATTTCAGCAGCCCCAAAAAAAAAATTTCTCCCCCTCTTGTTGTCATGGTTCATGTGAATGAAAAGGGTTTTAATATAAGTTAAATGGGTGGGGGTATTATGGTAAATTGTGAGGGCTTTGACTTGGGTATTTCCATACAGCACTCCCTCACTTTTCCCCATCCTCCCCTTTGGCCGAAAATACCTCTTGCTGCAGCCCCAATTCTCCCCCATTTTCCCCATCTCATTTGCTTCAAAATCCATCTCAAAATCCATTAAAAATCGACAAATCCTTCACAAATTCAAAGCTAATCCCTATTTTACCTCTTCTAACACTCATATTGGTTTAAAGCATGATGAAAGGAGGTGTCTTTGGAGGTTAGAGAAACCTAGGGTTTCAACTTGAGAGGTATAATTCTAATTTAATGTTCAATTTGTAGTTTGATTATGCTAAAATAGGCTTTTAAAGTGTTAAATTGGTTGTTGTGGTTTGTGTGATGAAAATTCAAGAGAAGAACTTGAAAGAAAGTTAGGGTTTTGTGAAATTGGTGTATGGTTGTGTAATGTATTTAAGCTCTTATGACATGTTAAAACAAGTTAGTAGCTAGTTGTTATTTGTTAGTTTAAAAATTGTGATAATTACGTTAAATTGCTATCTAGGTTTTTGGAAATGGTTAAATAATTTGGTTTAAAATTGTAATTAGTTTTTTTCATGACTTTATTAACATTATTAAGTTTAGTTTAGTACTTTAGTTCATGAAAATCCAAGCTAAATTGTTGTTTGTGCATTTTGCTATAAAATTGTTAAAATTTGGGTATATTGTATACTAGAATTTTGGGGTTAATGGAATTTAATGAAATTAAATTGTGGAAATTGTTTTTATGACTTATTTAAGATGTTTAATAAGTATTATGGCCATTAGAATTGTTTAAATATCGAGTTTTGTACTAAAATGGTTAATTTTTACTTGCTAGATTTTCGGAAAAATGGTTTTTAAGGTGAATTTGGGGTTTCTGTGAATTTTAAGCTATTTTATATTATAATTAGTGTTTGTGAATGCGCAAATGAGAGTGTTTGGGTTTTTCTCGATGGTTCGGCGTTTGTACGCCGACGTCGAGGGTTTTTGGGTTGATTTGTGAAAGCAACCATAGGTTTTGACCTATGTGGGTTTCGTGTGTCGTTTTGGTCATGAATCGGATTATAATGCGATACGGTGCGTTATGATATGTAGGTACCCATGTGGACTTCGAGACGACAATCAAGCACGTGGCGGCATCGGCACCGGCGAGCGAGGACCAGGTGAGTAGATTTATATCTACGGGGAGAAGTCGGGTGGATGGCGTATAGCACCCCCGCAGTTCGTGGTGATGTATACGAATACGTATACACACATTTATTGATTATATTTTGTTTGAGTTTATTGATGATAAATATGGATGGTTTAGTATCGCGAAACCCTAGAGTAGTGGTCGCACCATACATGCACACACCCACCCATACTTGCATACATTCTTCTTCCATTTGTGTTTACGGGAATATATATAGTTATGTGTTCACATGGGTATGGGACTATGTGTTCACATACGGATTTGAGGATGATACTTGGGATTGAGATGAGTCGATGAGATTTGTGTTGAGGTTGTGATATCGGTGATATGGCAGGATTCGTACTTGAGGTACGTCCTGGTGTTATAGCGGATCTTGGGGCGGCGATACGGGCGAATAGTGTTATAAATAAAATGGTCGACATGTGATCGTGATATGAGGCATGATATGCTAGGATTTTGATATTAGGCCGTATCGGGCGATGTATACCCCTTGATGATGATATGTGCTGACGATATCGGTTTATACGAGATTGTCGATCAGTAGTCAGATCATGAGTATATTGAGGATATTAGTATTGTACTAGACATAGGTCAGTACCTTAGACTATGATCTTGGATAAAGAGGATACCAGAGGAATAGTGTGAGGAATATGATATTGACCCGTACCCAGATTTGGGGATGCCGTACGACGGATTTACGTACGATCTATATCTTGATGATTGATCCGCACTCTTGACATGGAATGTCTGATTATAAATATGGTATCGGATATGATATTATTGAGGCGGGATCACCGACTAATATATATACAGGTATGTACATGTATCGACTCAGATGTTAGGCGGTTTCCTTACCTGTAGCCTAGGTTGTAGCTTAGCCCTTTAGTTTAGTTAGTTGTTAGATTAGATTCGGTTCCTACCTATTTCAAAGCTTACGAATCGTGCGTATTTTAAAAGACAAGTCAAGGGATTCTACGGATATTTCAAAAAACGTATCTGTCACGGCCCGCAGGGTACGGAACGTGACTGGCACTTAAGTTTACGAAACGTCTCAAGGCGTCCGTAAAATAAGTAAGCCAAAGCCCAGAAACCAAAACCAAACAAGCAAAAGAGTGAAGAGAACCCAATCAATTGAAAACGAGTTTATCAATAAGTCACATAAAAACCTTTTTCAAAAACAATGCAAATTTTTCCGAAAATTTCGGCAGAGTCTCCTTTGTAAATATTGGCCCCCAAAATGGGTACAACAAGAATATATATGAATCCAACAAATAAGGTATCCCCAAGCGGGAGCTAGCTCTTCGCCACAAGGTGGTCACAAATCCCACGCAATTTAAAACAACAACATGCAAAATAATAATAAAGGAGCATGAGAAAACAGCACGTCGACTCAAGTGAGCTCGACCCCAAAATACAGCATAAAAAGTCCACAAATCTCACAGTCTCATCTCTAGGTCAATATACAACAATACTGATAGAAACAGTAGATGGAGTACACTAGATACAAAGAATATACAAGGTGGTACAAAAAAATGATATAACCCACCTAAGAGCAAAACCTCGAGTCCAGGCAAAAGAAGCAAGTGCGCCCGCCGCTACTGTACTGACGGAGCAGACCTGAAAAAGGTTGTGGCACAACGGGGGTGAGTTGCCAACTCGTGAGTAATAAATAACATCTACACAGGCTATCGAATGCATGCACACAAGCATCCTAGCATCTATAATACAGGTATGGCAGGACATAATGGCAGGTAGGTATGCAATATGAATTTACTAGCAGGTATGAATGCAATGCGAATCAACTCGTGATCTGAATGTGTAAGTATAAGAAATCATGTTTTTCCCTTTAAGAATCTCTTTTGAAATACCAGCACAATACCAATAGAATCAACAAGAACCTGTGTCCAGCAACGACACCTCAAAACTATCACAAATCTCATATATCCATGTCATAGTGTCTCTGGCCTCAGCCATCCGGCTGACCCAGCTCAATATCAAAATCTCATCATCTCGCGGCCACGGTCGGTATCCTCTGGATATCCGCCGTGCCAAACAGTCACCGGTAGGTAATCCGTCCGCTTCCAGGCTCAACGTCAACACCACATTCATCTTGCCCCGGGGTACCATACCGGGCCCACCATGTATCCGTGACGGTTCCTCCACTCCTCGACACAGATCTCGAAAACCACAGCAAACTCATGGTGGACGACACTTTACATCACTAGAAAACCGCAATTACATATTTTAAAAACATAATAAGTTTAGAAATTTTGCGGCTTTCCCCCGAAATCCAGAAATATCATAAAATCTCAAGAAATCCTCATAAGTGCATATGTCAATGATAATGAATGCATATGATATCAATAATCAAGTTGCGATGCGTGATTAATAGACTAAGCATGAACAAATAATATGATGAGGTACATGCACATGAATAGCAATCCTACGATTTCATTTTAAGGAATTAAAGAAATAGCGCGAGTTTAAGTATCAATTATAGTAAAAGGTTTCAATTTAAAGGTTATCTAGTGTGGTGGCATGGCAATTACCAGGGTGTGTGTGTAAGCATGAATAGTGCTCGTGCTGCATATAAAAACCCTGGCAATGGTGCAGGTGTCCTATAAAATGGTTTCGTATATGTATGTCAATATAGGGCATGAATGTGGCAAATAATCATACAAGTATTACACCCCTAATTACTAACATCACTAAGAATCTTTTAAGTTACTAAAACTATCGGGCGGCTTGTGCCATCCAACGATAGTCCCCCGTAGATGTTACATCTACTCACAGAAATCCCTAGCTAGTCACGTCCGATCACCGCTTTCCCCTTTCGAGCCGCGTCTGACGTCTCCGCGACCGAACCTGGAATTTACATCAATACCAAACATAAGGTTACATATCAAGAACGAAGCAAAACCCAAACGAAAACACTAACGTTCATAAGCTAGGTACAACGTGCACAAGGTGCGCGGAACACACGCGAAAATCGGAAAAACTGCAAAAATCGCCGATTTGGTCGCCCGGCAAAACTAAAACCCGATTACTCAAAAATCCGCACTCACGCATCCTAAATGTCATAGGATAAGCCAACAATATAATCTAGATATCGCAATTAATTCGCCACAATAATATAATAAAAACCTAGTAAGCTAGAAGTTTGCAAATTTGGTGCAAACATCGACAATTTGCGACAAAGTGCACATTATCACACAAATATCCAAATTAAACCATTAGAAAGCCACTACAATAAAATTAACCCCTTTACCATGCATCAAAACCCACATTCCATACACAAACCTTTTCTTGATTTTGATAATTAGCAACCTTAATGAAAATTTCACACAACTTTAACATAGATTAGCCTAATATGAAGCCACTTAAGCAAAGTAACCATATAAATTGGTTAAGTAAACAACTAGGTTAATTAAAAAGACTTAATTGACTAAAACATGGTTTCAAGAAACCCTAGTTTAATTTTCAATCATTAACTAAAAAAAACTAGATTAGGATTAACACTAAAATTAACACTAAGCAACTAGATTAAAGTATTCTAACCATAAGAAATTAAAAGAGTAGAAATTATACCTCAAACCTATGGATCTAGCAAGAAGAAATTTGCCTCAATGATGGCCTCCTAGCACCATGATTCCAAGCAAGAGAGGTGAAGGAAAAAGGGATGAAGAATGGGGTTTTAATTTGTGAGTTTTAGCTTGAATTTTGGAGCAACTTGATGAATTTTTGAACAAGATGAAAAGAAAAATGATGAAGAGGGAAGGGGCTGCAGATTTTGGCCAGAGGAGGGAGAGGGGAGTGGTGTGGGTGTATGGAAAAAGTCATGGTCAACCCCCCTCAAAGTCAAAGCACCATACCTTCAACATACAATATTTTGAACATACACATTCAACTCAATTCATCCTTAACAAAAGAATTTTAAAACAAAAGAGAGAGGGGGAATTTTCTGCAGTTTGGGACAGCCAAGGAGATGTGAGGATGTGTGTGTGAGAGTGCACAAAAAAAATTTTGCAAAAAGACCCCCTACAAGTCCAAAATTGCAAGTTTAAGCTTAATTTCAATAAATTTCGTTTTCCATCTTAAAAATTAGTTAAAACTTAAAATAAAATACTAAAAATTTATGTTACAACTAGATTTTAATTAACATGATTTTAAAGCTTAATTTTAGCCCATTTAAATTTGTATTTATCGCTAATTTAATGTATTTTCTTACCGGCTTAAAATAATATTAAAAAATTGAAAAAATAGGGAAAAATTTTTAAATGACCAAAATTTCATAAGTAACTCATTAGCTACTAAAAACAAGCAATTACCTATCCATTTTAGGTATAATTAGTCCTAAACTGCAAAATAACGAGAAAGACGGTTTTCGGAAAAATACCGAATTTTCACCGATTTTCAGGAAAACACCAAAACGAATTTTCAAGGCGCTACAATCTTCCCCCCTTAAAGAAATTCGGTCCCCGAATTTAAAAATATAACTACGCGTACCTTCAAAGAGATGGGGATATTTCTTCCTCATCTCGCCCTCGGTTTCCCAGGTAACCTCCTCGTTGCTCGGGCTACGCCAAAGGACCTTGACGGTTGGTATAATCTTCGATCTCAACTTCTTCATCTGCCGATCCAGGATGGCCACCGGCTGCTCTGCAAAAGAAAGGTCGCGCTCTAGCTGGACTGTCGGGTGCTAAATCGCATGCGAAGGGTCGTGAAGGTACTTGCGGAGCATCGAAACATGGAAGACGGGGTGAACATCGGGAAAGCTGGGTGGAAGAGCCAAACGATATGCAACAGCGCCGACACGCTCGAGGATCTCGAAAGGACCTACGAATCTAGGGCTAAGCTTCCCCCTTTTGCCCAAAACGCATCACACCCTTCATCGGAGAGACTTTCAGAAAAACATGGTCGCCAACTGCGAACTCCAATCTGCGACGGCGCCTGTCTGCATAGGATTTCTGTCTGCTCTGAGCTGCCCTCATCCGGTCTCGAATCAACTGAATCTTCGCTGTCGTCTCCTCAACAAGCTGCGGCCCCAAAATACTGCTCTCGCTGAGCTCTGTCCAACAGACGGGCGATCTGCATCTCCTCCCATACAATGCCTCGAAAGGTGCCATCTGAATAGTATCCTGGAAGCTGTTGTTGTAGGAGAACTCCACTAGAGGTAAATAACGATCCCAGCTACCGCCGAAGTCTAAAACGCACGCTCTGAGCATGTCCTCGAGAGTCTGAATGGTCCGCTCTGACTGTCCGTCGGTCTGCGGATGAAATGCTGTGCTGAAGCTCAAACGAGTGCCCAAAGCCTCCTGGAGTCTCTGCCATAGTCGGCTGGTAAACTGAGTGCCTCGATCTGACACGATACAAGTCGGTACGCCATGTAGTCGCACGATCTCGTCAATGTAGAGCTGAGCATACTGAGCGAAGCTGAAAGTGGTCTTCACTGGTAGGAAGTGAGCCGCTTTCGTCAATCTATCCACGATCACCCAGATGGAGTCGTACCCTCGACTGGTCCTGGGTAGACCCACAACGAAGTCCATCGAAATCTGCTCCCATTTCCACTCCGGAATGGGTAACGGCTGCAGCTCTCCTGCGGGCCTCTGGTGCTCGGCCTTGACTTGCTGACAAGTCAGGCATCTCGATACAAACTCTGCAATGTCCCTCTTCATCCCGTCCCACCAGTAGGTCTCTCTCATATCGTGGTACATCTTGGTTGAACCGGGGTGGACACTATACACTGATCGGTGTGCCTCCTCAAGAATGTCGCGCCGCAATCCATCAGTATCTGGTACGCACAGTCTAGATCCATAGCGTAAAATCCTCTGATCGTCAATCACGAACTCGGAAAATCTGCCCTGTCCCATCTGTGCCATGATCTCCGAACAACGGTCGTCACTGCGCTGTGCCTCATATATACGGTCAAGCAACTGTGGGCGTGCACGAACATGCGCGAGCTGTCCCCCTGTCTGAGTGAACTCGAACTCAATTCAGCTGTCGCATATAATCTGCCAATCTGCTGACGACTGCGTCTGCACTGCGCGCAAAAAGGATAGACTACCCCCGGGCCTCCTACTCAACGCATCTGCCACCACATTCGCCTTGCCTGGGTGATATAAGATCTCGCAGTCGTAGTCTTTCACCAACTCCATCCAACGACGCTGTCTGAGGTTCAGGTCTCGCTGCTGAAATATGTACTTTAAGCTCTTGTGATCAGTGAATATCTGACACGACTCACCGTATAGGTAATGTCGCCAAATCTTCAGTGCAAAGACCACTGCAGCCATCTCTAAATCATGAGTAGGGTAGTTCTGTTCGTGCTTCTTCAACTGCCGAGAAGCATAAGCGATCACCCGGCCCTGCTGCATCAGTACGCACCCTAATCCCACTCGCGAAGCATCACAGTAGACCACAAATCTGCCTGATCCCGAAGGCAAAGATAATACCGGCGCCGTAGTCAAATAAGTCCGTAACTGCTGAAAACTGCACTCGCACTCCTCTGTCCAAACGAAAGGAACTCCCTTCCAGGTCAAACCGGTCAAAGGTGTAGCTATACGGGAGAAGTCCTGAACAAAACGCCTGTAGTAGCCCGCCAGGCCTAGAAAACTACGGATCTCAGTAACCGATGTAGGTCGGGGCCACTGCTGAACAGCCTCAATCTTCTTCGGGTCCACACAAATGCCGTCTCTCGTAACCACGTGACCCAAGAATCCGACGCTGTCCAGCCAGAAAGCACACTTGGAGAACTCTGCAAACAGCTGGTGCTCCCTCAGAGTCTGTAACGTAATCTGCAAGTGCTGCTCGTGCTCCTCTCTGCTCCGGGAGTACACCAAGATATCGTCGATAAACACGATGATGAACAAGTCAAGATACAGCCTGAATGTACGGTTCATCAAATCCATGAATGCTGCTGGGGCGTTGGTGAGTCCGAACGACATCACCAAAAACTCGTAGTGGCCGTAGCGCGTGCGGAAAGCTGTCCTCGGTATATCCTCCTGTCGAACTCGCAGCTGATGGTATCCTGATCGCAAGTCGATCCTCGAAAAATACCCCGCACCCTGAAGCTGGTCGAACAGATCATCAATGCGCGGCAACGGATATCTGTTCCGCACGGTAACCTTGTTCAGCTGGCGGTAGTCGATACATAAGCGCAAACTTCCATCCTTCTTCTTGACAAACAGGACCGGAGCACCCCACGGAGAAACACTAGGTCGAATAAGCCCCTTATCTAACAAATCCTGCAACTGATCCTTCAGCTCTCGAAGCTCTGCCGGGGCCATCCGATAAGGCGGTATAGAAATAGGCCCCGAGCCGGAAATCAAATCAATGCAGAACTCAACGTCGCGCTCAGGTGGTAGCCCAGGTAGCTCATCAGGGAAAACATTAGGGAACTCACAAACAACCGGGACTCGGTCCAACGGAACCTCTGCAGCTCGAGTATCACAAATATACGCTAAGAATCCCTGACATCCCTTCCGCAAGAGCTGACCAGCGTGAAGAGACGAAATCAAGCTGGGAAGGGTGACGCTGCGGTCTCCCTGAATAACAAGGACTGGCTTTCCCGGAAAGCTAAATCTGACTGCCTTCTCACGGAAGTCCACCGAAGCATAACAAGTGGCTAGACAATCCATGCCCAGAAGCACGTCAAAGTCCAACATATCGAGGAGAATCAAATCAACCAATGAATCCCTCTCCCCGATACGAACGGAACACAATCGAAAAACAAAACGAGCGACAAACGACTCGCCTACCGGAGTACTAACAACAAGCGGATGATCTAACGATGACGACTTACGACCCAACATCGGTGCAAAGTGTGTAGAGACGTACGAATGTGTGGAACCTGGGTCAAATAATACCCGCGCGTCGAAAGAACAAACTGGCAAGGTACCTGTCACAATGGCATTGGATGCCTGCGCATCCTGCGGTGTCAAAGCAAATACTCGGGCCTGTCCTCCACCGATAGCGGGCTGACCTCGACCTCGGCCTCTGCCTCCTCGTCCTCTCTGAACAGGACCGCCGCGTCCACGGCCTCTGGGTGCACCTAACTGGCGTGGAGCATCGCCAGTGATAGGAAGTAGGGCTCTCTGAGGAGAGGGTGGTGATGGTGGTAGGGTCACATGCGGAACTGTCGCTGCTCCCTGTCGTCTCGCCGGACAATCTCTGACAAGATGGTGTGGACTCCCGCACCCAAAACACCCTGGCGACGGCTGCTGTCCCTGGGGATAAGAACCATATAACTGTCCCCGTCCAAATCCTCTGCCAGTCCTATCTCTCGGAAAGAATCTGGCGCGCTGCCTCTGAGACGGTACATCGGTGCGAATCCTCTTCGGCCCAGAAACGGCCGAAGTCTGTGATATGCGTGCTTCCATCCGCAATGCCGTATCCATAGCAGCTGAATAAGTGTCGTAGTGCTGGGCGCCAATGGCAAGATATAGCTGGGCATCAAGTCCCTGTACGAACCTCTTCACCATCTTCTCTTCGGTATCCACCAAATACGGAGCATATCGGGATAACTGCGTAAACTGGATGTCATACTCAGACACCGTCATCCCAGGTGGCTTGACTAAGGCCTCGAAGCTACGAGCTCTGGCGTCACGAACGCTCTCTGGGAGGAAACGAGCTAGAAAGACCGCTGTAAACTCGACCCAAGTCATAGGCGGTAGACCTGCAGCTCGACCTCTCAAGACTGACTCCCACCATGTCTGTGCGAGACCCTCTAGTCGGAAACTCGCAAGCTCTACCCATCGATCATCCGAACATCTCAGCAAACGGCAGATCCTGGCTAAACTGTCAAGGAACGTCTGTGGGTCCTCCGCTGCCTCGGTGCCGGTGAATACTGGAGGTCTCAGCCTCATGAAATCCTGTAGCGAAACCGGAATGGCCATGGTGGTAGTAGTAGAAGCAGGTATCATGGTCGTCTGTGATGTAGTAGGTGCATCATCCGGCCTCGGTGTACGACTGGCTGCAACTAGGGATCCTACCATCTGACGTAGCTCCTGCATACTCCCCATCATCTGTCGCAACTCCTCCATACCAGTCTCGAGCCTATCCATATGACCTGGGGAAGGTGGATCGGTCTGTCCCTGCGGCGTAGGCATACCACCCTGCTCAGTCCTAGTCTCGGACGAGCCAGCTCGAATCTCGTCTCGGGCGGCAGCCCTCTGTGCCCTCGTAGCCTTCGGTGGCATAGTGGCTGTTACAGGAAAATGGATAGTAAGAACAGTGCAATAGGATCATAGGATACACGGAATTGAAGAAGGAATTTTCAAGCAAGTATATCCTAAAGTCACTTAGGCGGAGTACCGTATCGCAAGTATGCCGCGGACATACACACGCTACGTTACCCTACTTAAGTCACTTACTCCATCTACCAAGGGCCATCCTACACTCAAAAAGGTAAAACCTATCGCTCTGATACCAACTTTGTCACGACCCGCAGGGTACGGAACGTGACTGGCACTTAAGTTTACGAAACGTCTCAAGGGGTCCGTAAAATAAGTAAGCCAAAGCCCAGAAACCAAAACCAAATAAGCAAAAGAGTGAAGAGAACCCAATCAATTGAAAACGAGTTTATCAATAAGTCACATAAAAACCTTTTTTAAAAACAATGCAAATTTTTCCGAAAATTTCGGCAGAGTCTCCTTTGTAAATACTGGCCCCCAAAATGGGTACAACAAGAATATATATGAATCCAACAAATAAGGCATCCCAAGCGGGAGCTAGCTCTTCGCCACAAGGCGGTCACAAATCCCACGCAATTTAAAACAACAACATGCAAAATAATAATAAAGGAGCATGAGAAAACAGCACGTCGACTCAAGTGAGCTCGACCCCAAAATACAGCATAAAAAGTCCACAAATCTCACAGTCTCATCTCTAGGTCAATATACAACAATACTGATAGAAACAGTAGATGGAGTACACTAGATACAAAGAATATACAAGGTGGTACAAAAATAATGATATAACCCACCTAAGAGCAAAACCTCGAGTCCAGGCAAAAGAAGCAAGTGCGCCCGCCGCTACTGTACTGACGGAGCGGACCTGAAAAAGGCTGTGGCACAACGGGGGTGAGTTGCCAACTCGTGAGTAATAAATAACATCTACACAGGCTATCAAATGCATGCACAAAAGCATCCTAGCATCTATAATACAGGTATGGCAGGACATAATGGCAGGTAGGTATGCAATATGAATATACTAGCAGGTATGAATGCAATGCGAATCAACTCGTGATCTGAATGTGTAAGTATAAGAAATCATGTTTTTCCCTTTAAGAATCTCTTTTGAAATACCAGCACAATACCAATAGAATCAACAAGAACCTGTGTCCAGCAACGACACCTCAAAACTATCACAAATCTCATATATCCATGTCATAGTGTCTCTGGCCTCAGCCATCCGGCTGACCCAGCTCAATATCAAAATCTCATCATCTCGCGGCCACGGTCGGTATCCTCTGAATATCCGCCGTGCCAAATAGTCACCGGTAGGTAATCCGTCCGCTGCCAGGCTCAACGTCAACACCACATTCATCTTGCCCCGGGGTACCATACCGGGCCCACCATGTATCCGTGACGGTTCCTCCACTCCTCGACACGGATCTCGAAAACCACAGCAAACTCATGGTGGACGACACTTTACATCACTAGAAAACCGCAATTACATATTTTAAAAACATAATAAGTTTAGAAATTTTGCGGCTTTCCCCCGAAATCCAGAAATATCATAAAATCTCAAGAAATCCTCATAAGTGCATATGTCAATGATAATGAATGCATATGATATCAATAATCAAGTTGCGATGCGTGATTAATAGACTAAGCATGAACAAATAATATGATGAGGTACATGCACATGAATAGCAATCCTACGATTTCATTTTAAGGAATTAAAGAAATAGCGCGAGTTTAAGTATCAATTATAGTAAAAGGTTTCAATTTAAAGGTTATCTAGTGTGGTGGCATGGCAATTACCAGGGTGTGTGTGTAAGCATGAATAGTGCTCGTGCTGCATATAAAAACCCTGGCAATGGTGCAGGTGTCCTATAAAATGGTTTCGTATATGTATGTCAATATAGGGCATGAATGTGGCAAATAATCATACAAGTATTACACCCCTAATTACTAACATCACTAAGAATCTTTTAAGTTACTAAAACTATCGGGCGGCTTGCGCCATCCAACGATAGTCCCCCGTAGATGTTACGTCTACTCACAGAAATCCCTAGCTAGTCACGTCCGATCATCGCTTTCCCCTTTCGAGCCGCGTCTGACGTCTCCGCGACCGAACCTGGAATTTACATCAATACCAAACATAAGGTTACATATCAAGAACGAAGCAAAACCCAAACGAAAACACTAACATTCACAAGCTAGGTACAACGTGCACAAAGTGCGCGGAACACACGCGAAAATCGGAAAAACTGCAAAAATCGCCGATTTGGTCGCCCGGCAAAACTAAAACCCGATTACTCAAAAATCCGCACTCACGCATCCTAAATGTCATAGGATAAGCCAACAATATAATCTAGATATCTCAATTAATTCGCCACAATAATATAATAAAAACCTAGTAAGCTAGAAGTTTGCAAATTTGGTGCAAACATCGACAATTTGCGACAAAGTGCACATTATCACACAAATATCCAAATTAAACCATTAGAAAGCCACTACAATAAAATTAACCCCTTTACCATGCATCAAAACCCACATTCCATACACAAACCTTTTCTTGATTTTGATAATTAGCAACCTTAATGAAAATTTCACACAACTATAACATAGATTAGCCTAATATGAAGCCACTTAAGCAAAGTAACCATATAAATTGGTTAAGTAAACAACTAGGTTAATTAAAAAGACTTAATTGACTAAAACATGGTTTCAAGAAACCCTAGTTTAATTTTCAATCATTAACTAAAAAAAACTAGATTAGGATTAACACTAAAATTAACACTAAGCAACTAGATTAAAGTATTCTAACCATAAGAAATTAAAAGAGTAGAAATTATACCTCAAACCTATGGATCTAGCAAGAAGAAATTTGCCTCAATGATGGCCTCCTAGCACCATGATTCCAAGCAAGAGAGGTGAAGGAAAAAGGGATGAAGAATGGGGTTTTAATTTGTGAGTTTTAGCTTGAATTTTGGAGCAACTTGATGAATTTTTGAACAAGATGAAAAGAAAAATGATGAAGAGGGGAGGGGCTACAGATTTCGGCCAGAGGAGGGAGAGGGGAGTGGTGTGGGTGTATGGAAAAAGTCATGGTCAACCACCCTCAAAGTCAAAGCACCATACCTTCAACATACAATATTTTAAACATACACATTCAACTCAATTCATCCTTAACAAAAGAATTTTAAAACAAAAGAGAGAGGGGGAATTTTCTGCAGTTTGGGACAGCCAAGGAGATGTGAGGATGTGTGTGTGAGAGTGCACAAAAAAAATTTTGCAAAAAGACCCCCTACAAGTCCAAAATTGCAAGTTTAAGCTTAATTTCAATAAATTTCGTTTTCCATCTTAAAAATTAGTTAAAACTTAAAATAAAATACTAAAAATTTATATTACAACTAGATTTTAATTAACATGATTTTAAAGCTTAATTTTAGCCCATTTAAATTTGTATTTATCGCTAATTTAATGTATTTTCTTACCGGCTTAAAATAATATTAAAAAATTGAAAAAATAGGGAAAAAATTTTAAATGACCAAAATTTCATAAGTAACTCATTAGCTACTAAAAACAAGCAATTACCTATCCATTTTAGGTATAATTAGTCCTAAACTGCTAAATAACGAGAAAGACGGTTTTCGGAAAAATACCGAATTTTCACCGATTTTCAGGAAAACACCAAAACGAATTTTCAAGGCGCTACAGTATCTTTTCTTAAAAAAAACACCGTAGCCCCTATTTTCAAAACCCCACGATTCGTGTTATTTAAAAAGGCACCATTGTGGGACTTATATTAGGTTAATGTAGATTAGTTATCGTTGCGTCTAGTATTCAGCTCCCGCTCATTATTGTTGTTCGCTCCGCATCACATGCTTATATTATGCTTCATATTCTACTGTTGATATCTTGTGGTTAGGACACCAGCACCATTACCGATGATGCGTATGTACCACGTACACTTACTTGCCGGCTCACACACATCTTCATCGGTAATTGCCATGTCACATACACCTTAGAAAATATTATTGCTTGACATAGCCTGTTAGCTAATAATTTAGACATGATATTAGTGTACTTGCCTTATATGTTAGTTTAGACATTGTAGTTATTACCTGCTACTTCATGCATACTGCTATTCATTGTTATGCCGCATTCATGAATTCTCATGCATATATTCACTTTTTATGTGCTATTGAGGTTTTGGATTCGGATTCCATGAGATTTTTTGGATTTGGGGAAAACCGCAAAACATATACAAACTTCTTCTTTCTCTTTTTAAATGAAAAGCGTGGTTTTTCCCATGATGTATGAGTCGTCCACCATGAGTTTGCTGATGGATTTCGAGACTCGATTCGAGGAGTTGGATGAACCGTTTCGGGTACATGGTGGACCCGGTAAGGTACCCCGGGGCAAGAAGCTCGTGGTGATGACGATGAGCCTGGCAGGGGGAGACTACCTACCGGTGATTTTACCCGACGCGTCGGATATCCGGAGGATACCGTCGTGGTCTTGAGATGGATGGTAGAGGCCGGTCTGGACTGACGGCGCTCTAGATATTGAGATTGAGACATTGAGATTTCGAGATATTGAGGTACTGAGATTTGATGATACATGCCAGTCCGGATAGCCGGAGCCTGAGGCTTTGAGACATTGAGATTTATGTTTTGTGTCGATGCTAGACACTGTTGATGCTGATTTCATTTATGATACCTCATTTTAAAAATACAAAAGAAATCTCACTAATTTATGAAAACAGTTTCTGTTAGTTATATGTATGCCCTAGAGGCCATTACTGTACATTGGATGTATATTGTAGTGGATGCTGGAACATATATAGGGAGGACTTTCTTGCTCGACATGATAATATGATATCTGGTTGATCTTTACCTTAACGTGTACACTGATTGTCTCTCTGTTACATGTTGGTAAAGCCCTTAGGATGTGTACTTGACTACCTGGACTATGATGCGGATCATACTAGTGGGGACATGGTAGTCCATAAGTACATCCTTCACAGTCCCTAGTCGTGGGTATATCGAGACGGGGCATCGATATACCAGAGTAGACTAGCGTATACCTTCTCGACCCATACAGATGGGCGATGGATGATCCCATATCCATCGGTGTTTGACATCAGAGATGATATACGGGTACTCGGTAGAGACTGGGTACACTGGACGGACTCGCCGAGAACTCCCAGATGGTATTATACCTCACGTCAGATGGCAGTTCTCTGGTGACACTGGTACAGAGTAGTCTGTTGACCCGAGATCGTCATAGAGTCTTGTGTGGTTCCCACTGTGCTTTGATTTCCATCTTACCACGTCCAAGAGGGCATGCAAAACGGTGGTTTTTGGGTACAGTCCCGAGTCACATGGAGGCAATGAGCGATAGGAGGGGATTCGTCTCTCCCGGTATAGGGAGTTGATGTTGCGCTGTGTTCGATTGGCTATAACAGGAAATCCCTGGCCAGGGTTGCTGAGATTTACTGGTAAGTGTTACCAGTAGTTTCTCAAATTGTTATAGACCTCATATCGACACGACTTATCGAGCTATTGGGGTCTGACGTTTACCACCCCTAGGCGAGATATGCGACATATCAGACGATCAGACCGGACTGTACGGTAGTGTTACTGGTTGGATTCACTGGAGTGTGAGCGGGCTTGCTCGTCGATCTTCAGATCGCTCAATACCCTGGTGGCCGTTACGTTTAGCAGACCGCTTGCGGCTTGTGGGTGTTTGATATGATCATCATCTGCTGCCGGCGTATTGACGAGTCTTTAGAGTCCTACACAGAGGTTTCCTGGCTCAAGCGAAACGAAATAGGAGCGCATATGAGATATGTGCGGGACCGAGAATAATGCGTGTATGTGATACCGTATTTCATTCTCGCGATGAATGTGTCGTATGGTTATATGCGATATAACCTAGTTATCGAATCGAGGGTTGATTCGATAAGCCGATACATTGGATACTAGTCGGTTATATGCGATATGACCGGATCGTTAAATCAAGTGTTGATTTAATGATTTAATGCATAATTATATATTTGATATATTACTTTGCGTTAACTAGTATTGGTTCACTTTAAATGGATTTTCTCACTCGGGTGTGCGCATTGCATATGCGATATGATTTTGTGCACATGATTGTATCATGTTTGATGATACATGCTTTTTGGTTAAGTGTAAAGTATTAAACTATGGTTAAGTGGATGATTAGGGTTTTTACTTATTCATTTATTTATTTATATATTCATTTTGGAAATTATTTAAGGATGGTGGCTTATTTTGTTTTATGTTGAAGCTTCTTGAAGCTTTGATCAAGTCAACCATTCTTATCTCATCCTTAACCCTAACCATTCCAACTAACCTTGGTTTAATCTCTACACTTCACCATGGTTTGCATTATGATAAGTTTTCATTTTCTTTTCATTTTAAAAATAACTTATCATAACCTTTTAGCTTCTTCTTCATCATCTTCTTCAAGGAAGAAAGCAAGCTCCATCAATGGTGATTGATGGAAATGAGTGAGAAATCCAATTCTAAAGTCTACCCACTTCCTATTTCTTCATCCTCTACCTCTTGCCAAGTAGTAGAGTGTGTTTCCTTCACAAGTTTTCATGACTTGGTGAAGGTGGAGCTTGATTTAGCGATGCCTCGACGTAGATCATCTTCGGCATGGACATCGACGACCTAGCTCGCCTATTCTCCGACGAAGCCGACGCTAGAGCCCGGGATTGATATGGACAGCGGAGAAGACTTCATTGCGGAGCTATGGAGGTGGAGAACCGGATCTACAAAGGTTGTATTTCCGTATTCTTGTAGTTAAGTGTTAACTAGTTACCTTTTCGCCTAGATTTCTAGCCAACGATCCGTTCTAGGGTTTCTCGGCACCGTATAAATTTGAAATTGGCATGGTTGATGCCTTGTGAGACTTCATTAGGATGCCTAGGAACCCTACAGTGGTATCAGAGCCTAGCTAGAGCCTTAGGCGAAGTCTAGACGGAATTTGAAACCCGAACGAACCCGAAACCCAACTCCAAAATAGCTCTCTGTCCTTTTTTCAAAAACTGGGATTTTTCCAAATTAAAAATTGCTAAAAAATTCAGCAGGGAAAAATAAGAATTACGATGCAAAAATTTTTCGATGAACAGTAATTATTGCGGCGGAACCGCGGCTATCTGGTGACGTCAGCCCTCATTATTTGCACAGTAATTCCTGATAAATTATACTGAGTTTTCTGGGAATTTTTAGAATTTATTCAAGAGTTGAATTTTCTGGGTTGTTTTGGGGATTCGGGTGTTTCGATCGGAGTATCAAATTTTGTCTGTGTGGCTTTCCGGATAAATTTTTAGAATATGTTAAAAAGTTCGACCAGATATAAATACCCAATCTTTCCCCTGCCGGAAAATTTCCAAGTGTTGGATTTTTCCGTAGTTTAACGACGTTCTAAGTAGTGCAAGTAACGCGATGGTCCCTCTAGAAGACAACAAACCTTAACTCGATTATGTGACCGTCTTGAACTGCCCTTTGAACCTTCGGGTTTGGGGCAGTACGGCGTGCCACATGTGAGGCGTTGGCTTGACCCTTCTACGGCTGGACCGTTGGTACTGAGGTACGAACTGAATGTTTTTAGAGTTGCTTCATGTGTTGATCTGTATTGGGAAACCTTGGGTGTTCGATTGTTCGATCGGAAAGTTTGACATTTTCTATTTATCCGGAATGGGATACAATAATTGGAATTCACAAAAAGTTATGAGATAACTGAATGAATGTTATAAACGTAGCAGTTTAGTCTCACTTGATCGGTTACCACGGAATTTTGATGTGATCAAAAGTCCGTCGCGATCACGTAGCGTACGCGGATACTCGCCGGGTAAACTTAATAGACAGCCTCGCTCCATTGCCCTGACCAAGTGACTGTAGGAGAACCCCGTCGCCGAAAGCATCCGTTCGGGAGCTCGCGGCAGCGGTGTTCCGCCTTGGTGCACTTCGTCGACGGCATCGGGGGTGCGGCCGCCTACTAAAGTTTACGACGAGCATTCGATCAGGTTGTCGGGAATCTTGTTGAATTGCCCGACTTGATATTGAAAAGAGTTTTCGATAATGAGACTAAAATGCGGGGTTTATAATTGTTAGGCATGCGATGTCTAAGTAATTCATTTGATTAGGCATGCGATGTCTATGCTGGTTGCGGATTCCAACTGTTATAGTTTTACACTTTTTTTCCTGTGACCGTAAGTGTAATATGTGATATCGCCGGTTTCGTTGCTATATGTCAACGACAATTGGGATGCGCATATTTACTTACGTTGATGACATGTGATGTTATGTGTTACTGGATATGTTATATTGGATCGTCGTGTTTGAATAGCCGGGGGTTTTTATGTGAGATGAGTGTTTTTCATTTTCATTCATGTAAAAACTTGTATGTAATATTCTTTTATGGGGCACTTCCAGGTTGCGGAAGTTGTCACCCTTTGTATATTATTTACTTTTCCGCACTAGGATAGACCCAAGGAGGGGAGCACAAGTAACCGGGTTCTGGAGTCCAGTGGGAGACCAACTCGAGGAGTCGAGTCCGGGTCTCCTAACTCTAGAATTGGTAGGGTTGCTTGCCGCTCTCGTAGGGGTCTAGGGGTGTGGGTTTGGCTATTCATCACGACCGTGGAATCCGTGTTTTATACTGGCTCGTATTGAAAACACGGACGTCCTAGTATATCCAATATTTCATATGAATCTTCTGCTGCGATATCTGTGATGTGATCATGTGATGTTCTGTGATAGATACAGTATATAGTATATATGATATATTATATAGATGTTACTTATGTTTTACACCCGCGCTAGCCCTGCCCCGCTCTGCCGTTAGTTACCTAACCTAACGGTGCATGAGGGGACATCAAGGCGAATGCAGATGGCATAAGTGTACGTCGTATTTATCTGTGATGTTTAGGTACTTAAATGATGGGACTTCATTAATGTGATTAATGAAATAAAAGAAACCTAAGATGTTGTAGAATCGAATTTCAAAATTAAAACAGGTAGCTACAGTTCTTGCTTTGCACAGCGGTATATATGATATATCCTGTACCTTATTCGATAAGGAAAGGACCGAGATCCCTTCACCGGGAGTGACTCCTTTAGCAATAACTGGCAGATGCTACACACTCGGTTTGTCTTTTGATTGCTTTTAAGAGTTTTTGCTTTGCACAGTGATATATATGATATATCCCGCACCTCATTCGACGAGGAAAGGACCAACGATCCCTTCACCGGGAGTGACTCCTTTAGCAAAACTAGAAAAGCCTAAAAAACACTCCATTTCAAAATTCATTTGATTCTACAACGATATCAAGTTCATTACGCAAAAGGTTTTCAGAAAAACCTGTCGTAGCCCTCCGTCATTTCAGATAAGTACTGGTTAGTATTCGTGCTACGTTTGTTGACTATGTTAAGGCGTAGTGTGCGGTAGCTAATTAGTGCTTATCTGCATAAGCATATGATGTGATTGGATTAGGGTAGTCGTGCGACTTTGTTGACTATGTTAAGGGTCGTGCGGGTGGGTTTAATTCAATCGGGAAATGACGGGTTGAACTTGACTAGCACTTATGATTTGTTGACTATGTTAAGGTCATATAGTTGCTAGGGGCAAAATATTATCGGGAATTTCAAGTGTTGAAATTTGCAATGAGATTGCATACCTTCTATGAGATAGTTGGATCCCGATACCCGCTGCGAGTAAGAGTTACTCCTGGGAGAGTTTTATACATTACAATTAGCCGATCAAGTAGGTGTCTAGAAAGGTGTTAACGAGGTTACGCCTCTGGGAAAACGAGGTTTACATTAATTAGGTTCGTGCGAAAGCACGGGGGACCTCCCTCAAAGTACCGACACTGGCCTGGCTGAAAGATTGGCGAACTTGTAGTGTGTAATTAATCCCGGCTAGTCTTTCCTTTTAGGGTTTGAAGGAAGATTTGATAAAAAGCAGTGGGAGACATCCTGATTAGATAAAATAATAACCAATCTATTCTTGTAAGAGCGCACGCTGAGTGTTTTCTTCTCTCTCTCTCCAGGTAGCGACCATATCACGCCTTAATCAAGATAATAATACGGAATATTAACCGAACCCGCTTGTTATACTGAGCTGGGGAACGTTGGTCCCGCTCCAACTTATAATTGTTATAAGACAGAGCAGGAAATTGGGGATTACCAGAATTCCCGTGCCGCCCAAACGAAGAGAGTGCATGCTGATGCATCATCTTCGGGTGTGTTCATTATACAGAACTGTTTCTCAGTATTCTTTACGTCCTAGGTATGTGATACCAGATCAGGATCCCGCATATGTAATTTGTTACATGGGCTTCAGATAGGTAAAGAACTGAGAACGGGTGATAAGTTTCATGAGGCAGAAAACGGGGCAAGTGTTGCAGCCAAGTCTGTTGGTCACTGTCACCCTGTATTACCAATACATTGATTCTGAACGAATGTTATTAGATACCGAACCTGATATACAAAATCATGTCAGTCTCTTTATTAGTAAAGAAATGATAAAATTTTGTATAGTTGGATAATGTTTTGAACATTTCCTATATCAAAAGTTGATCGGTTCAGGCACGTTATCTAAAAGCATTAATGTTCTAAATCAAACTACAGTTCTTAGTATACAGAACACACACAAGAGGAAGAGTTCAGAAATGAACGGATCCTTCTTGAGGTATTGTAGACTAGGTCAGATCAATGTGACCCGACTAGCTGAGTTACATTTAGATGCATATTTAAAGCAGTTTGAATTTACATCTTGTGAAACTCGCCAGTCATGTCACAAAGATAAAATGACCATAGCTCTGTTTATTGGAAACAGAGAAAGAGTAAGTAAACTCCTGGGATGATACATGTTGATGTATGTAGGTCCCCTGTCTACACATGCCAAGACTGGTTCTTTATACTTCATTATGTTCTCTGATGATCTCTTTAGATTCAGACATATGTTCTTGTTGAAACACAAGTCCGAACCTTTTGAGATATTCACAGAATATAAGTTAGAAATAGAGAACCAAAACACGGGTATAAGTATTATGTCCATTGATGAGATCAAGGAGGAGAATACTTGAGCACGGAATTCCTGGACTTTTCTAAAGGAGAATGAGATTCTCTCTCAGCATTTACTCCTCCGTATACACCATAGCACGATGGTATATCGGGGTGGAGCAGTTTCACCCTATTCGATATGGTGCGCTCTATGATGAGTACTACTGAGTTACCTGTTTCCTTTTTGGGAGTTATGCGCTTGAGAAGCTGCATACCTATTGAATAAGGTTCCAATCAAATCAGTTGCCTACCATTTCATATGTGATATGGAAACGGATGAGCCCATATCTTAAGTTTCTTAAGATTTGGGGTTGTCCGGCCTATGTTTAAAAGCAAAATCCGGACAAGCTCGAGGCAATGTCAGTTATGTAGAACTGGAAAGGTTCCAGCTATACAAACTACATCAGATGATTTGGTAGAACCAGAGGATTCAGTAGATACCAACGAACCTCAGCCTCTCCGCCGATCTAGTAGGGTTCCTCACCCACCTGAGAGTTACTTCGGTTTCTCTATGACAGTGGGAGCGAGGATTGCATCATGAGATGATGACCCAACTAGTTTCGAGCAGGCCATCGAGAGTAGTGACTCTGTAGGAATGGCTGGATGCTTAGCGATCTGAGATGGAATCCTTATACACCAACAAAGTATGGACTTTGGTTGCTATATTTGAAGGGTTAAATCCCCATCAGGAGCAAGTATATCTTGAGAAGATTACTTGGTGTACATGGAAAAGTTGAGACTTTCAAAGCTAGACTTGTTAAGGGTTTTCGTCATCGACCAGGCGTGGATAATGATGAAACCTTTTCAAGCAGCTATGCTTAAGTCCATCCAGATCCTACTTGCCACGGCTACATACCATGACTACGATATCTGGTGGTTGGGTGTCATGACAGCTTTTTTAAATGATGTTTAGAAGAGAGTGTCTATAAGTACACAGCCAGAGGGCTTCGTAGACAGTGGGAGCAGCGGAAACGTGTGCAAGATGCTTTATAGGATAAAGCAGGCGTCGCGGAGTTGGAACATCTGTTTTGATGTGTTAGTCAAACAGTTTGACATCATCAAAATGGTAGATGAACCTTGTATAAACAAAAGGGTAGTAGGGAGTATGGTGACGTTCCTCGTAGAGTACGTGGATGACATACTCTTGATATGAAAGGAGTTTCCTATGCTACGCTCAGTCAATCTCCGCTTATCACAATGATTCTCCATATAGGATCAAAGTGATACCTCCTAAATCCTGGGTTTTGGATCTATGGGATAGATCTAATTGGATGTTAGGATACTCACTAGCTGTAGTGAGATGGTATCAATTGATCCTGGGGAGAATCACTGGAAAGGTTCCAGGGTGATAAAGGCGACTGAATGTCAGTCACAGGCATTGTCTTTACCTTCAGTACAGGGACGGTATGTTGGAAGAGTTCCAAGCTAGATACCGTGACATACTAGACGATAAAGGCAGGATACATCGCTACTTAAGATGCTACCAAAGAGGCAGTCTGGGTGTATATTAGTTCATAAGATGAACTTTGTTCCTCCCATTGTGTGACAATGGAGTTGTGGCTTATGCCAAGGAACGCCGGTCCCATCAGTGATCCAGACATAATCTAAGGCAGTGTCACCTGATCATGGAGATGGTTGATCTCCAGGGGACCGAGGTTTGGAGAGTAGACTCAGAGGACAACACAGCGGATCCACTCACAAAGGCATGTTCCCAGAGAAAGACTCTTATGGGATGGTTGAGTATGAGATACTACAACCACTGCTATCAGATGGCCCTAGTGCAAGTGGGAGATTGTTAGTTATATGTATGCCCTAGAGGCCATTACTGTACATTGGATGTATATTGTAGTGGATGCTGGGACATATATAGGGAGGACTTTCTTGCTCGACATGATAGTATGATATCTGGTTGATCTTTACCTTAACGTGTACACTGATTGTCTCTCTGTTACATGTTGGTAAAGCCCTTAGGATGTGTACTTGACTACCTGGACTATGATGCGGATCATACTAGTGGGGACATGGTAGTCCATAAGTACATCCTTCATAGTCCCTAGTCGTGGGTATATCGAGACGGGGCATCGATATACCAGAGTAGACTAGCGTATACCTTCTCGACCCATACAGATGGACGATGGATGATCCCATATCCATCGGTGTTTGACATCAGAGATGATATACGGGTACTCAGTAGAGACTGGGTACACTGGACGGACTCGCCGAGAACTCCCAGATGGTATTATACCTCACGTCAGATGGCAGTTCTCTGGTGACACTGGTACAGAGTAGTCTGTTGACCCGAGATCGTCATAGAGTCTTGTGTGGTTCCCACTGTGCTTTGATTTCCATCTTACCACATCCAAGAGGGCGTGCAAAACGGTGGTTTTTGGGTACAGTCCCGAGTCACATGGAGGCAATGAGCGATAGGAGGGGATTCGTCTCTCCCGGTATAGGGAGTTGATGTTGCGCTGTGTTCGATTGGCTATAACAGGAAATCCCTGGCCAGGGTTGCTGAGATTTACTGGTAAGTGTTACCAGTAGTTTCTCAAATTGTTATAGACCTCATATCGACACGACTTATCGAGCTATTGGGGTCTGACGTTTACCACCCCTAGGCGAGATATGCGATATATCAGACGATCAGACCGGACTGTACGGTAGTGTTACTGGTTGGATTCACTAGAGTGTGAGCGGGCTTGCTCGTCGATCTTCAGATCGCTCAATACCCGGGTGGCCGTTACGTTTAGCAGACCGCTTGCGGCTTGTGGGTGTTTGATATGATCATCATCTGCTGCCGGCGTATTGACGAGTCTTTAGAGTCCTACACAGAGGTTTCCTGGCTCAAGCGAAACGAAATAGGAGCGCATATGAGATATGTGCGGGACCGAGAATAATGCGTGTATGTGATACCGTATTTCATTCTCGCGATGAATGTGTCGTATGGTTATATGCGATATAACCTAGTTATCGAATCGAGGGTTGATTCGATAAGCCGATACATTGGATACTAGTCGGTTATATGCGATATGACCGGATCGTTAAATCAAGTGTTGATTTAATGATTTAATGCATAATTATATATTTGATATATTACTTTGCGTTAACTAGTATTGGTTCACTTTAAATGGATTTTCTCACTCGGGTGTGTTGGAGATAGTGCCCTCAGAGTCAATTATTAGGTCACAGGTACGTGATTGTAATGATTGAGGGAGGACCTATCCCGGTGGGACAGTCTTACTCGAGATGATAGTATGCTATCTGGTTTACCTTTATCATCGTGTACTGTTTTGGGTGACCTGACACGTCGCTATTACACGTTGATAGAGCCCCTAGGATTCTTGCTTGACCACCAGCAGTATGAGGGCGATCATATAAGTGGGAGCTGGGGGTCTATAAGCTTATCCTTAAAAGGTCCCTAGTCGTGGGAGTTTCGAGACCGGGCATCGATACTCCATTAGTAGACTAGTGTATACAGTCGAGACCCCGACGAGGGGCGGTGGCCGGTCTCACAAGCCACTGGTGTCAGTTGGATCACCTAAGATGTATACAGGTGCTCATTGGGTTATGAGTACACCGGACAGGACTCGCCGGGAACATGCTAGTTGGTCATATACCAGACGTCAGATGGCAGTTCCCTGGTGACATGTGTGCAGGTTAGTTCATCGACCTGGGGATCGTCATTTGTCTCGTGTGAGTTCCCACTGTACTTTGATTACTACCCTACCACGGCTCAAAGGAGTCGTGCAAACAGGTTTTAGTTGGGTACAGTCCCGAGCCACATGGAGGCAGTGAGCGTATCTTCAGGGGTTCGTCTCTCCCGGTATTGGGGGTGAGGTCGTGCTGTGTCTAGGAGAGCCATTACACAAAGTCCTTGGCCAAGGCAAGGAGATTTACTGGTAGGTATTCCAGTAGTATCTCAGGGTGTTCTGGGCTACACTCCGACACGACTTGTACCGCTTTTGGGGGTCTGACTTTTACCAACCCCCTAGGCCCGCCATGCGATGCTCATAGACGAACGGACCGGACTGCACGGATATTGTCACTGACAGGCTCAGTAGGGTGTCAGGATGAGTTCGCTCATCGACGTCCCTTTTGGTCAATAGCTGGTGGCCCGTTACGTATTGGCTTATACCTCTGACGGGCTAGTGGTTAAATCCACAGCCATTGTATTGACGAGTCTTTAGAGTCCGCCACACTTTCAGTTACTCAGCTTTCGGGCGAAACGCTGTAGAGGCCGTATGGAGATATGGCAGGGTCCGATCAGATACGTGCGGTATTGCACGGATCAGGATCGGACGGTTTGTACTAGTAGCCGTATGGTTATATGGCAGGGTTCGATCAGATACGTGCGGTATTGCACGGATCAGGATCGAACGGATTTAACTAGCCGGCTTTGGCTTAAGCTGGTCTTAGTTTAGTACAGTGTAGATTTTGTCTCATTGCATTTGTATCCGGACGGAATACAGATGCGGGTGTGTATGCACAGTATTGGGGTTTTCCTGTAATTTATTACGGGACCAGTTTTCTGGAGTTGCCAGTTTGCATTCCGTTCCGGCCGGTTTTCCTTTGTTCTTTCCCGGCCGGACTTTTTCGATGGAGGGGGTTATTTGCAGTTTTGCAAATAACACTTTGTGGGGGGGTTTCTTGCAATTGTATTGATTATGATGGCTTTCATATCTTGCACCATTGACTTGCTTTTTATTGTGATTGAAAGGGTATGGGTTGAATAGTAGAACAAGCATGGTTCATGTTTGTTTGTGGTCACCTCTTCACTTCTCCTACACTCACCTCCCTTCTAGCTTCATATGGTTTTTTTTTTCTCCACCCTTTATTCTCACTTGATGATAAGTCTTTCATGGTTGTGAGAAGAAGAAGAGAGAGCTTCATTCATGAGAGTTTTCTTTCTTGATCTAGTTTTCATGCTAGAAAAATGCAAGCACCATTTTTCTAATCCTTGTTTCCTCCATCATCCTCATTGGCAACAACATAACCCCAAAGAGACAAGCATCTTCTACACTACATTCTACAGCATATCTTGAGCATGTCGAGTTGCCGGCTTCATGCTCGAGTTGCCTCGGTATTGAGGCGGGAGCCCGTAAAAGACGAAGGCGATGTGGTGCCCTTTCCGGCGAGGAGGCGACGAGGAGGAGAAGGACGGAGATCCCGCGAGGAGATCGGAGTGGAGATGAAGACCGGAGGACTTGGATCGTCGGTATACATCTCTTCCCTTTCTTTTTAGTAGCGTAGACTAGTTAATGGTTCGATCCGGAGTTTAGTGCGCGGTGGTGCCGGTTTGCAAAGTCCGCAAAATTTAAGTTTATCACCGTTTCCGCATTCCGGCGTCGGATTGACGGCCGGGGCGCCGCCGTGCACTTACAGTGGTATCAGAGACTCGCCATTAACTTAGTCTAGCTTTGTGTAATGTGTTTGCATTTCCGATCGATCAAAAAGTTCCAAAACTGCATTTTAGTTCGCATCAGTTTCTGTTGAAAATTTTTGGTCTCGAAAAATTTTTCAGGTTGTAAAATATTGATGTACTGGATAATCTAAGAGTTCTGTAAAAATTTGATGAAGTAACTCCACAGTTGGAGCGCGGAACCGCCGCGAAAACCCCATTAGTGCGGCCCTTCCGCCGCGCACTATTCACATCACTTCACCATTTTTTTACAGAGGCCTTCTGGGCTTAAAATATGGGCTTTGGAATATTAAAGTTGGGCCAATTGTTTCTGTGAGTGCTACAGTTTTCTTTGGGGCCCACTTGTTAATTGTTTGATCAATCGGAAATTTTTTAAACACATTTTTCACAGTATTTACATTATATCTGCGACCGTGAATGTCACTCGATCGGTAAATCCGGTCTAACTGCTATAGCCCGGTTAGACGGATTTGCGAACGTGACTTTCATGTTGATGTTCTATGTATTTGCTGTGATGTTGCGGATTGGTCGTGGGGGATAGCCTGGATGCAATGCTAGTACAGTTTTGTTGTATTATGTACATTTGATATTGCGGGGCGAGCGTCCGACATGTGGACTGCCGTCACTGCCTGCTTGTATTATTCTTTTGGGGCACGACCTGGTTGCGGTCGATGTACCCGGTGTATGTATATTTTACTTTCTGTACTAGGGTTACCCCGCGGAGGGGTGCAGGGATAGCCGGGTTCTGGAGGGCAACAAGCCCGCATCTCATGGCATTGAGACGGAGGGGGCTTCACTCTAGGATTGGCGGGCTATTCGCCGCACTCGTAGGGGGTATAGGATTTCATTGCACAGGCTATCCACACGACCAGGGGAACGTCGGGTTTCAGTAGTGGCTCTGTGAAACCCGGGGATCCCAGATATCTGTATTGTTTCTGTGATGTTGTTCATTCTCTGTGATGTTGTTCATTCTCTGTGATGTTGCATTTTATTCACGCCTTGAGCGAATATAATATATTGGTATATATATTAGTAGATGTTGTATATGTTTTGCATCCGCGCTAGTCTAGTCCCCGCTCTGTCGTTAGTTAGCTAACCTAACGGGTAATGACGGGACCCAGTGGCGAATGCGGATGGCATATACGTACATCAGTATATTTTCGTTCTTTTTGGTGTGATCAATTGATGGGACTGCATTGATTCGGATCAATGCAAAGTTAAAAACAAACCTATTCTGATGTTGTTGGAACACTTTTCAAAAAGCTGTTATTGCAAGGACGTTCACTTTTGTTTTGCATCGTGGTATTCAGTTGGAATATCCTGCTCCTCAGTCGATGAGGCAAGGGCCGAGATCCCTTCACCGGGAGTGACCCCTTGGACAGAAGTTTGCGTCAGGGCATTAACTTCACTATAGCCGATTACTTTTGCTTTGCACCGTGGTATTCATTTGGAATATCCTGCACCCCATTCTACGGGGAAAGAGCCGAGATCCCTTCACCGGGAGTGACCTCTTTAGCAACGGTTTTCGTCACTATATTTTCAAAAAGCTATCCGTTCCTTCAACGATATCAAGTTCATTACGTTAAAGGTTTTCGCCAGAAACCATTCGTAGCCCTCCGTCGTTTCAGACGGGTAGCACGTAGTATTCATGCTATGTTTGTTGACCTTCGTCAAGGCATAGTGTATGGTAGCTGCTTGTTACCTTTCTGTTGCATAGATAGATGCGTTGGTTTGGGACAGTCGTACAGCCTTGTTGACCTTCGTCAAGGGCTTGTACGGGTGGGTTCAAATTAACCTGGACAATGACGGGTGGAACTTGACATGTGACTTATGATTTGTTGACCTTCGTCAAGGTCATAAGAGCATGGGGCAGAAATCACATCGGGAGTTTCAAAAGAACTGAAACTTGCCAGATATGCGCATACCTTCTGGAGTGTGATACCGTGAGCGGATTCCGTCACGTTATCATGCGATGAGAGTTGGATCCCGATTCCCACTGATGAGTTAGTTTACTCCTCGGGTGACCCCGACTAATTCTTCTTTCAGGTTTGGAGGAGAATTTGAGGTACAGTGGGAGGATTCCAGATTAGATAAATTGGTAACCATTCTGATCTAGGTTAGAGTGCACGCTGAGTGTTTCTTTTCTCTCTCTCTTTGGCAGCGACCATTGACCCGACCCTAAGACTATGACTCAGTGACCAAATTAACCGAACCTTCTTAACACTGGCTTTTTAGATTGTCAGAGTTGCAAACCTCATTGCCACTCCTACTTTTACCCTTTTCTCCAGGACACCCCGTTTTACTACGAACGTCCACTTCCATTGGACAAAACCATCGTATGGTTAGATACGAACTCGAAAGAATTTATTCGAGGATGGTTTCCGGTTCTGGAGAAAACGGATAGGACTATTCAGTTGTCTTTTCCTTTTACCCTCTCTCAGGTTACGAGTACTCCTTGGTTTAGGGGTAGTACACCTATTACGCAAATTGGATTGTCTTCTTCCAAACCTTAGGCTGGTGCCGACCGGTAGGGAATGAAGAAAACCAATTAGCATAACGATGGTGTGCAGAAGGTATTAAGTTCAGACAAAGCAAGGGATTAGTAAGAGGGCAAAGTAAATTGCAACAGATATTCACGACAAAACCAAATATTTCGTTACCACTCCCACATCACCTTTGTATTTCTCCAGGACACTCCGTATCACTACGAAGATCCACAGTTTATTTGGATACTCCATCGTATGGTTATATACGAACTCGAATGGAACTTGTTCCAGTTCGGGGATGGATTCTGGTTCAGGAGAAATAGGAATAAGGTTTATTCGGTTGTCTTTTATCTTCACCCTCTCTCATTGCGAGTGTTCCTAGGATTGGGACAGTACACCCATTATGCTTATTGGATAGTCTTCTTCCAAACCATAGGCTGGTGCCGAACGGTAGGGAAGGAAGAAAACCATTTGGCCTAAAAGGGTGTGCAGAAGGTAAAGACTAAAGACATATGAAGGGATTTGGAGAGGTGGCAAAGAACTATACGGTTACAGTCGTGAATCTGGAAGAGGCATTACTAGGAATACCAGAATACCCCATCGGAACATTTCAATGTTTCAGTTTCACTGTGTAATGTTAAAGGAAAACTGATTTCCCGATTAGATACTTACTCCAGGGTATGTATTTACCAGGTACGATTCTCACATCTGTATGGTTTTACAGATGATGAGTGGGAGTAAGTTATTGGGAATTGGGTGATCATCCTCATTATATCGGGATTCGTTGTAATCGGTGATATTTGAGGAAATCACCTGGGCTGTTTGCCGGTCGGCAAATATTTGGTTTTGAATATCCACTGTTATGCACCAATTTCAAATTGATATATCTATACGTCTATTTTTATAGAGTGAGATATACCTTTCTGAAATTATGTCTACGACATTTACCTATATCAGTGGATGGTTAGGTAAGGAGCATTAAACAGCGGTGTAATTCTTCTTAACCATAAGTACAGTTTTCAACCTACGACACACAGTGAATGAGTTATCAGACTCAAGGGACTTGTACAGAGTATTGTATGTTGTCCAGGGTCCATCAGGACAGAGGGGTTGGTCCTCGTACTATATTCGGTTTACTTATGACTTCTCTAGTTTTTAGACAGGTGTTTCGTGGAAACACAGGGTCCGAATTTGGAGAAGTTATTGGTATTTGAATAGAGTAGAGAACCAGGTATAGCAAGTATCGGGATTCTTCAAAGAGATCGAAGATGTAGATACTTGTGTATGGTATTCAGTTGATAGTAATGATAAAGAGATCTTGCTTCTCTTTCAGGTTACTCATAATTGGAAGTATTCCTAAGTTGAGTAACGCTGATCGGCCTCCTTCCATTTAGTTGACATGCGCTGGGGACAGCTGCATGATTTGAATCTGGTTCAATTAAATCAGTGCCTCTGGTTCTATATTGGATATAGAACAGTTCATATCTTAACGATGTTAAGGTACGGGGAGTTGTCCGGTTTATGATTAAAACCAGACACTGGACAACTCAAGGCACGTTTCTGTAATGGCTGTTTGTGGGTTGACCCAGGCTATGACGAGGGTTGACTTTCTACCATCTGGATGAACAATAGAGATATTGTTCTAAACTCGCCACAGTTTTATTAAAAATGGATTTTTTCAGAAAACAGTAGTGGGAGTATGGTAGAACTGGAAGTGATTCCAGAACCACAAACGATTACTGAAGATTTGATAAGGAACTTAAAGATTCAATCTGGATTGACATTCCATTGGCCACTCCGCAGATAAGGTGGGTAACTTCAGGCACCCGAGAGGCACTGCGGTAGCCTCAAGGACGGCGACAGGGAAGTTCTTGTTTACCCACAATTGCCATTGCTGTTGTTCCAGGTTACGAGACCCGGCGGGAGGATGAGTATAGCGTCGTTCTAAACCAGTTTTAGAAGTGTACGTCTATATGACTCTGCCAGAGGGTTGTCGTAGTCAGTGGGAGCAGCGGAAGCATTGGTGGACAGGTTGCTTATGTCTATTTATAGACTAGAGCAGATGTAGCGGAGATAGATCATCTGTTTCTGATGTGACAGTCATGGGTTTGACTTCATCAGAATATGAGATGGATCTGTTGAGAAGGTAGTAGGGTGTGATATCCTGGTATTTGGATGATATACACAGAGTAGGAAAAGAAACTCCTACACTACGATCGGTTATACTTTGGTCGTCACACAGTTGTTTCTCCACAAAGGAAATGGATTTTATATCAGACATACTGGTTACTAGATCTATGGTTTTAGATCTAGATTTGGGTGGTTTCCCAATCAGGGTACTTGATAGCATTCTAAGAGTATTTAGGATGGACGACTCCTGGCACGGTAGTGTACCTGCAGAAGATGGAGTCACCCTCTCCAAAGGTGTCTTACAGACTAAAGGGGAGAGGGACGTGCATGATTGGCAGATCACTTGCTCAGGCAATTGAGTCAATCGTGAGATGTCAAGTACCACACCAGATGTTGTTCTTGCACTAGATGCAATAAGTTGACATTAATCCAATCCTGGAGAAACGGTCGGAAGCAGTTTTAGAACATAAGTGGATGTTCTAGGGATATGATAACGACAGCCTCATTCAGGAGACAGTTATCATTCCAGGCTTCTAAGGTGACATGGACGACAAGAAGGTTGTCAGAGTTATAGTTTTTCCTTCTGATGAGGGGCAGTATTATGGACAGGTGGTCCAAGCCAATACTGAGGGAGGCATGGCGCGCAGGATACTGATTAAGTTCAGTTGTCGATACAGTCTAAGAAGTTTGGATTTGGAGTTCATTTATGAGCTAGGTCCCATCAGACATCCAGACACGTTCTAAGACATGTATTGCTCATTTCGGGAGATGGCTTTCTCCGCGAACTTGAGATATAGAGAGACATAGAAAGATACAACTAAGCGGATCCACTCACTGAGGCTATTCCTCGAACGCAATAGTTCCGCAAACGAGCTTTGTGAGACTGACTAGTAGAGGAGTTGGATGTTCGGTATCACACAGGCTGTGAGTATGCGACATCGCAATAATTAGCCTTGAGTGCAAGTGGGAGATTGTTGGAGATAGTGCCCTCAGAGTCAATTATTAGGTCACAGGTACGTGATTGTAATGATTGAGGGAGGACCTATCCCGGTGGGACAGTCTTACTCGAGATGATAGTATGCTATCTGGTTTACCTTTATCATCGTGTACTGTTTTGGGTGACCTGACACGTCGCTATTACACGTTGATAGAGCCCCTAGGATTCTTGCTTGACCACCAGCAGTATGAGGGCGATCATATAAGTGGGAGCTGGGGGTCTATAAGCTTATCCTTAAAAGGTCCCTAGTCGTGGGAGTTTCGAGACCGGGCATCGATACTCCATTAGTAGACTAGTGTATACAGTCGAGACCCCGACGAGGGGCGGTGGCCGGTCTCACAAGCCACTGGTGTCAGTTGGATCACCTAAGATGTATACAGGTGCTCATTGGGTTATGAGTACACCGGACAGGACTCGCCGGGAACATGCTAGTTGGTCATATACCAGACGTCAGATGGCAGTTCCCTGGTGACATGTGTGCAGGTTAGTTCATCGACCTGGGGATCGTCATTTGTCTCGTGTGAGTTCCCACTGTACTTTGATTACTACCCTACCACGGCTCAAAGGAGTCGTGCAAACAGGTTTTAGTTGGGTACAGTCCCGAGCCACATGGAGGCAGTGAGCGTATCTTCAGGGGTTCGTCTCTCCCGATATTGGGGGTGAGGTCGTGCTGTGTCTAGGAGAGCCATTACACAAAGTCCTTGGCCAAGGCAAGGAGATTTACTGGTAGGTATTCCAGTAGTATCTCAGGGTGTTCTGGGCTACACTCCGACACGACTTGTACCGCTTTTGGGGGTCTGACTTTTACCAACCCCCTAGGCCCGCCATGCGATGCTCATAGACGAACGGACCGGACTGCACGGATATTGTCACTGACAGGCTCAGTAGGGTGTCAGGATGAGTTCGCTCATCGACGTCCCTTTTGGTCAATAGCTGGTGGCCCGTTACGTATTGGCTTATACCTCTGACGGGCTAGTGGTTAAATCCACAGCCATTGTATTGACGAGTCTTTAGAGTCCGCCACACTTTCAGTTACTCAGCTTTCGGGCGAAACGCTGTAGAGGCCGTATGGAGATATGGCAGGGTCCGATCAGATACGTGCGGTATTGCACGGATCAGGATCGGACGGTTTGTACTAGTAGCCGTATGGTTATATGGCAGGGTTCGATCAGATACGTGCGGTATTGCACGGATCAGGATCGAACGGATTTAACTAGCCGGCTTTGGCTTAAGCTGGTCTTAGTTTAGTACAGTGTAGATTTTGTCTCATTGCATTTGTATCCGGACGGAATACAGATGCGGGTGTGTATGCACAGTATTGGGGTTTTCCTGTAATTTATTACGGGACCAGTTTTCTGGAGTTGCCAGTTTGCATTCCGTTCCGGCCGGTTTTCCTTTGTTCTTTCCCGGCCGGACTTTTTCGATGGAGGGGGTTATTTGCAGTTTTGCAAATAACACTTTGTGGGGGGGTTTCTTGCAATTGTATTGATTATGATGGCTTTCATATCTTGCACCATTGACTTGCTTTTTATTGTGATTGAAAGGGTATGGGTTGAATAGTAGAACAAGCATGGTTCATGTTTGTTTGTGGTCACCTCTTCACTTCTCCTACACTCACCTCCCTTCTAGCTTCATATGGTTTTTTTTTTCTCCACCCTTTATTCTCACTTGATGATAAGTCTTTCATGGTTGTGAGAAGAAGAAGAGAGAGCTTCATTCATGAGAGTTTTCTTTCTTGATCTAGTTTTCATGCTAGAAAAATGCAAGCACCATTTTTCTAATCCTTGTTTCCTCCATCATCCTCATTGGCAACAACATAACCCCAAAGAGACAAGCATCTTCTACACTACATTCTACAGCATATCTTGAGCATGTCGAGTTGCCGGCTTCATGCTCGAGTTGCCTCGGTATTGAGGCGGGAGCCCGTAAAAGACGAAGGCGATGTGGTGCCCTTTCCGGCGAGGAGGCGACGAGGAGGAGAAGGACGGAGATCCCGCGAGGAGATCGGAGTGGAGATGAAGACCGGAGGACTTGGATCGTCGGTATACATCTCTTCCCTTTCTTTTTAGTAGCGTAGACTAGTTAATGGTTCGATCCGGAGTTTAGTGCGCGGTGGTGCCGGTTTGCAAAGTCCGCAAAATTTAAGTTTATCACCGTTTCCGCATTCCGGCGTCGGATTGACGGCCGGGGCGCCGCCGTGCACTTACAGGGTGTGCGCATTGCATATGCGATATGATTTTGTGCACATGATTGTATCATGTTTGATGATACATGGTTTTTGGTTAAGTGTAAAGTATTAAACTATGGTTAAGTGGATGATTAGGGTTTTTACTTATTCATTTATTTATTTATATATTCATTTTGGAAATTATTTAAGGATGGTGGCTTATTTTGTTTTATGTTGAAGCTTCTTGAAGCTTTGATCAAGTCAACCATTCTTATCTCATCCTTAACCCTAACCATTCCAACTAACCTTGGTTTAATCTCTACACTTCACCATGGTTTGCATTATGATAAGTTTTCATTTTATTTTCATTTTAAAAATAACTTATCATAACCTTTTAGCTTCTTCTTCATCATCTTCTTCAAGGAAGAAAGCAAGCTCCATCAATGGTGATTGATGGAAATGAGTGAGAAATCCAATTCTAAAGTCTACCCACTTCCTATTTCTTCATCCTCTACCTCTTGCCAAGTAGTAGAGTGTGTTTCCTTCACAAGTTTTCATGACTTGGTGAAGGTGGAGCTTGATTTAGCGATGCCATGACGTAGATCATCTTCGGCATGGACATCGACGACCTAGCTCGCCTATTCTCCGACGAAGCCGACGCTAGAGCCCGGGATTGATATGGACAGCGGAGAAGACTTCATTGCGGAGCTATGGAGGTGGAGAACTGGATCTACATAGGTTGTATTTCCGTATTCTTGTAGTTAAGTGTTAACTAGTTACCTTTTCGCCTAGATTTCTAGCCAACGATCCGTTCTAGGGTTTCTCGGCACCGTATAAATTTGAAATTGGCATGGTTGATGCCTTGTGAGACCTCATTAGGATGCCTAGGAACCCTACAGTTTCTTCATTTACATGTATTCTATTTTCATGCATTCATACCTCATTCATATGATATATTGCTACCTGAGGCACTGACACGGGCACATGAGATCACACTCGGGTTAGATATTACCCTAACCATTGTTATAGGCTGCATGTTATTCATATATTTGAGGATATATTATGATCATTGACCTAGGTTGCGTTATTTATGCGATTTCTGTGCGTAGATGTTTTTCTATTCACGAGTTGGCAACTCACCCCCGTTGTGCCCCAGTTTCTTGCAGGTTTGTCGTACAGGTTTCATTACGGCTTGCGGGCATAGTTTCCTTCGGGTGATTTGCTAGTAGGTGGGTTTACTTGTATCGTACCCCCATTATATATCTTGTATATTATTATTCTGTTGTATCTAGAAGTTCTATCAACCAAATATGTATTTATTTTTGAGATAGAGACCAGTGATGTTATTCTTTCGACCTTAGAGTCGCGCGTTATATTTCTGCGGATTTCTTGTGGTTTTGAGTTTCCTTTTGAGTTTTTGATCCTCGCCGTTGGCGTTGTATATTATATTGCTTGTGTGGTTGTGACCGTCAATTGACGAAGAGCTAGCTCCCGCTTGGGGATGCCTTTTTTTTGATTTCGTATACTATTCATGTTGTATCCCGTTTGGGGGCCAGTATTTACAAAGGAGACTCTGCTGAAATTTTCAGGAAATTTTTGATGTTTTTTTTAAAACCGCATAATTCGGCTTATGCTATTAAAACTACTTGTTTTAAATTGGTTTTCCTTCACTCTACTACTTTTCTTGGTTTGGATTTCTGGGTTTTCGGTTTACTTAGATTACGTACGCCTCGAGACGTTCGTAGTTTAAGTGTCGGTCATGTTCCGTACTTTCGGGACGTGACAATGATCTACGTCGAGGAAACTCAAACTCAAGCTCCACCTTCACTAAGTCATGAAACTTGTGAAGAAAACACCCAATACAACATGGCAAGTGGTAGAGGATGAAGAAATAGGAAGTGGGTTCACTTTGGATTTGGATTTCTCACTTGATTTCATCACTTAATAATTTTCAAGAATGGTTTTCTTTTTCTCCATGAAGAAGAAGAAGAAGAGAATGAAAAATCAATTATTTTCCAAAAAATAATTCAAGTGAATACTTATCATAATGCAACCATGGGTGAAGTTTACTCATGTAGAGAATAAACTAGGGTTTAGTTAAAGGGTTAGGGTTAAGGACAAAACAAAAATGGTAGACTTTTCAAGGATGCTAGAAAAGCTTCATGAAGCTTCAAGCATAGCAACAAAGAAAGCCACCATTTCTATTTTTGCCAAAAATAAATGAATAAATAAATAAGTCAAAAGAAACCCTAACCATTTACTAAACACGGTTTAAGTCAAACATACACCCAAGTTTGCATGTATCATCAAACATGATACAAACAAGTGCACAAAAATATATCACATATACAATGTGCACATTCAAGTGAGAAAATAATCTTAAGTGAACCATTACTAGTTAATATAAAGTAATATATCAAATATATAATTATACATTAAATCATTAAATCAACACTTGATTTAACGATCCGGTCATATCGCATATGACCGACTAATATCCATTGTATCGACTTATCGAATCAATCCTCGATTCGATAACTAGGTTATATCGCATACAACCAATCGATACATTCATCACGAGAATAGAATACGGTATCACATACACGCATTATTCTCAGTCCCGTACATATCTCATATGCGCTCCTATTTCATTTCGCTTGAGCCAGGAAACCTCTGTGTAGGACTCTAAAGACTCGTCAATACGCCGGCAGTAGGTGATGATCATATCAAACACCCACAAGCCGCAAGCGGTCTGCTAAACGTAACGGCCACCCGGGTATTGAGCGATCAGAAGATCAACGAGCAAGCCCGCTCACACTCCTGTGAATCCAACCAGTAACACTTACTGTACAGTCCGGTCTGATCGTATGATATATCGCATATCTTGCCTAGGGGTGGTAAACGTCAAACCCCAATAGCCCTATAAGTCGTGTCGATATGAGGTCTATAACAGTTCGAGAAACTACTGGTAACACTTACCAGTAAATCTCAGCAAGCCTGGCCAGGGATTTCCGGTTATAGCCAATCGAATTCAGTGCAACATCAACTCCCTATACCGGGAGAGACGAATCCCCTCCTATCGCTCATTGCCTCCATGTGATTCGGGACTGTACCCAAAAACCACCGTTTTGCACGCCCTCTTGGACGTGGTAAGGTGGAAATCAAAGCACAGTGGGAATCACACAAGACTCTATGACGATCTCGGGTCTACAGACTAACCTGTACCAGTATCACCAGAGAACTGCCATCTGACGTAAGGTATAATACCATCTGGGAGTTCTCGGCGAGTCCGTCCAGTGTACCCAGTCTCCACTGAGCACCTGTATATCATCTCTGATGTCAAATACCAATGGATATGGGATCATCCATCGCCCATCTGTATGGGTCGAGAAGGTATACGCTAGTCTACTCTGGTATATCGATGCCCCGTCTCGATACACCCACGACTTGGGACCTTGAAGGATGTACTTATGGACTACCATGTCCCCACTAGTATGATCCGCATCATAGTCCAGGTAGTCAAGTACACATCCTAAGGTCTTTACCAACATGTAACAGAGAGACAATCGATGTACATGTTAAGGTAAAGGGCAACCAGATAGCATGCTATCATGTCGAGCAAGAAAGTCCTCCCTATATATGTTCAAGCATCCACTACAATATACATCTTATGTATAGTAATGGCCTCTAGGGGATACATATAACTAACACAAACAACCGGGTAGTTTGAAGTGCTTAGTGGCCTACTCACGTCGTTGAGGGAGACCACTTCACTTCGGATACTTGGCGGGTAGTTTGACGTACCCGTATGGGTCTAGGGTGTGGTTTGGCTATTCATCACGACCGTGTAATCTGTCTTTTGTTGCAGGCTCAAACGAAACGCGAATTCCTATTATATCCAATATGTTCATCTGTGATCTGGAATGCCTATTATTGCGTCTGACGAATGTACAGTATCTATATATGATATCTAGTAGGCGTTGCTTATGTTTTGCATCCGCGCTAGCCCAACCCCCGCTCTGTCGTTAGTTAAGTAACCTAACGGGTGAATGATGGGACCCAGTGGCGAATGCGGATGGCATAAGAGGACGTTGTATTTTCATTGTTTTCTGCAATGATAGGATAAATGATGGGACGCATTATATTAATGCAAAGAAAATAAACCAAAGTTGAATCGTTGGAACAAATTTAAAAGAAACCACTCGGTTATTTTAAAAAAGAGCAGAATTTTTAATTGCGGAGCTTTAACCACTCCTTTTAAAAAAGCTATCGGGTTCCTTCGATTATATCAAGTTCACTACGTTCACGGTTTCGCCAAAACCAGTCGTAGCCCTCCGTCATTTCATATGGATGGTCAGTAGTATTCAAGCTATGTTTGTTGGCCTTTGTCAAGGCATAGTGTTTGGTAGCTGCTGGGGTATTCATATGTAGCATAGATAGATGAGTTGGTTTGGGACAGTCGTACTACCATTTGGCCAACGTCAGGGGTATGTACGGGTGGGTTCAAATTAACAAGATAATAATGGGTAGAACTTGACATGTGACTTATGATTTGTTGGCCTTCGTCAAGGTCATAAGGGCATGGGGCAAAAATCCACATCGGGAGTTTCTAAAGAAACTAAAACTTGCTAGTACCATTTGGAGTTTGATAATGTTGGTAGGATTCCTTCAGCATTATCACACGATGATATCTGGATCCCGATCCTACTATGAGTATATGCAACTCATCAGGAGATTCGTCACTTAACGATCAATGCTATAAACCAAGTAGGTGTCTAGAACAATGTCAGCAGGGCTACGCCTCCAGAGAAAAGAGGTTATTTAATTAAGGAACTTCGCGAAAGCGTCGCAAAACCTCCCTTGAAGTACCGACACTAGCCTGGCTGAACGGTAAAGCAAGTATTGTACGGTGAGATCAGTCCTGACTAATTCTTCTTTTATGGTTTGAGGAAGGATTCAAGAAACAGTGGGAGCCATCCAGTTTAGATAAACTAAAAACCAATCTAAACTTGCAAGAGCATCATGCTAAAGTGTTTTCTTCTCTCTCTCAACTGCAGCGACCATGTGACCATGACTAGGTTACATCTAGATAACAAGTTGACTGAATCTGACTTTTATTACTGGCAAAGGTCTGTCCGGATGTCCATTGCCTATGACAAGATGGACCACCCTATTACTACTCAAGCCCCCGCCGTCCCAGGTCCAATTTCCACCGTCGCGGATATGGACATCCGTCAGACAAGGGAAAAGGACAGTGCGAATGCCAAGTGCCTCGTGTTGGATTCAGTAGATGGTGTATACCAGAAGCAGCATGAGAAGATGGACTCGGTTTCCATCTTCCTCCATAACAAAGATTTATATGGAGAGCAATCTCGTATCGCAAGATATGAGACCTCGAACGAATTGCTTCAAGCGAGGTTGGCTGTCGGTTCATCTGTAAGGGACGACGTCCTTACGATGACTAGCTATATTGATGAGCTCACGGACCTGGAGACCACGTTGGGAAACAGGTCATATGCTGACTTATTTCCACAGTCCCTACCCTCTACTTACACCCTGAAAGAAACCAGGGAGACACCCGCTCTGCTTAATGGGGGACCTTCTTCTTCTGCATCCAGGGCGAAAGCAAAAGGTGAAAAGAGGAAAACCTCCACAAAGCAGATATACGGTGTCGGTGAAGTAGAAGGAAAGGGAAGAGCAAAAGTTTCAGGACTTGGTGTAGGTAAGGAGGGATGTTCCTATTGTTATGGGAACGGGCATTGGCAGAAAGATTGCAGGGCTTTGGAAGCCAGTAGCCAGGATTCGAAGCTTGTTATGGCTTCGGCCTCGAGTGTGTTTGTAATTGAGAACTGTTTGTCAATTAACTCTACTTCCTGGATACTAGATACCGGAGCAGGATCTCATATCTGTAATTCATTACATGCATTGAGAAACCGTAAAGTTATTAGGGTAGGCGATTTGTCTCTCAGAGTTGCGAATGGAATGAGCGTGGACGCTGAATCCGTGGGAGAATATCGCCTAGGTTTGACAAGTGGGCAGATATTGATTCTACGTAACTGTTTGTATGTACCTGGTTTGACTTATAATATCATATCAGTGTCCTCACTTTCAAGAGAGGGATATGATTTTACATTCGTAAGCAATGTGGTTCACATCCACCTAAATCAAGTTCTGATTGGGTCCGGTACATTAGATGACGGTATATACGTATTGAATCAAGCTCAGGTTTTCAATGTCCAGAACACACTTAAAAGAAAGTCTCCGGAAGTAAATCAGGCTTTCTTATGGCATTGTAGACTATGTCACATCAATGAAACACGGTTGACTAAGTTACATAGAGAAGGATATTTGAATCCGTTCGAATATCAATCTTATGCTACTTGTGAATCTTGTTTCATGGGAAAGATGACAAAGACTCCGTTTACTGGACATGGAGTAAGAGCGAGCGAGCTCTTTGGACTCATACACAACGATGTGTGTCGTCCAATGTCTACACATGCGCGAGTTGGTTATTCCTATTTCATTACTTTTACGGATGATTTCTCTAGATATGGACATATCTTCTTGATGAAGCATAAATCCGAGGCCTTCGAGAAATTCCGGGAATACAAGAATGAAGTGGAAAACCAAACAGGCAAAAATATCAAGACACTGAGATCTGATCGAGGTGGTGAATACTTAAGTGCCGAGTTCCTGGGTTACTTAAAAGAGAATGGAATTCTCTCTCAGCTTACTCTTCCATACACACCACAACACAACGGTGTATCAGAAAGGCGGAATCGAACCCTATTGGATATGGTTCGTTCCATGATGAGTATGGCTGAGTTACCGCGATCTTTCTGGGGTTATGCACTAGATTCAGCTGCATATCTTTTGAACAAGGTTCCAACCAAGACTGTGCCTACCACACCATATCAGATGTGAAGTGGGAAGAAACCCTATCTTCGGTACCTGAAGACATGGGGATGTCCAGCTTTTGTTGAAAAGAAGCATGCGGACAAGCTCGAGGCACGCTCAGTACAGTGTAAATTTGTGGGATATCCAAAAAACTCCAAGGGGTATTGTTTCTATTACGCAGAGGACTAAAAGGTTTTTGTTTCTCGTCATGCCCACTTCTTGGAAGCTGGATTTTTAGAAAATCAGAAGAGTGGGAGCGCAATAGAACTGGAAGATATTCCAGAACCACAAGTTGTTACTGAAAGTATGATAGAACCAGAAGTTTCAGAAGAAAGGGACATCCCAGTGCCTATCCGTAGAAGTAGTAGGCAGTCTCATCCGCCCGAGAGATACTGCGGTTTTCTCATAGACGGGGATAGAGAGGATTGTATCATTGACAATGATGACCCTACTAGCTTCCAGCAAGCCATTCAGAGCGGTGACTCGGTAAAATGAGTGGATGCAATGCAGACCGAAATGGAGTCCATGTACACTAACAAAGTATGGACTTTGGACATTGCTCCAGATGAGGTAAAACCTGTAGGATGTAAATGGATCTTCAGAAAGAAGATTGGTGTAGATAGATAGGTTGAAACCTATAAGGCTAGACTTGTTGCAAAGGGTTTTCGTCAAAGGCCCGGTTTGGACCATGACGAAACCTTTTCTCCAGTGGCTATGCTCAAATCCATTCGGGTCTTTCTTGCTATTGCTGCCTTCCACGATTATGAGATCTGGCAGATGAACATAAAGACGGCTTTTCTAAATGGTAATTTAGAAGAATGCGTCGATATGGATCAGCCAGAGGGATTCATTCAGAGTGGGAGCAGCGGTAAAGTTTGCAAGTTACTTAAGTCCATTTATAGACTAAAGTAGGCATCGCGCAGTTGGAACATCTATTTTGATGATACTGTCAAAGAATTCGACTTTATCAAGAATCCAGATGAAACACGCATATACAGTAAGATTATAGGGAGAGCTGTAGTATTCCTCGTCTTGTACGTGGATGACGTTCTCCTAATAGGAAATGATATTCCTATGCTACAGTCAGTCAAAGGATTCTTGGCACAAAAGTTCTCCATGAAGGACCTGGGTGATGCCACCTATATTCTGGGGATCCAGATCTATCGTGATAGATCAAAGAGGATGTTGGGACTTTCGCAGTCCAGGTACATAGACACCATATTGAAAAGATTCAGTATGGAACATTCTAAACGCGGTGACCTACCGGCTTGTCACGGTATCACCCTCTCTAAAGAGATGTCTCCAAAGACTGATTTGGAAAGGGCTCGCATGTCGATTATACCCTACGCTTCTGCGGTAGGCTCTATAATGTATGCGATGTTATGCACGAAACCAGATGTAGAATACGCATTGAGCATTGTAAGCCGGTATCAGGCAAACCCAGGGGAGAAGCACCGGATAGCAGTAAAGAACATTCTCAAGTACCTGAGAAGGACTAAGAAGATGTTCTTGGTGTATGGCGGAAAGGACCTCCCGATCGAGGCCTTTGCTGACTCCAGCTTCTAGAGTGATAAGGATGACTCCAAGTCCATGTCTGGTTATATCTTTACCCTCAATAAAGGGACGGTCTGTTGGAAGAGTTCCAAGCAGGACACCGTTGCAGACTCAACGATGGAAGCGGAGTACATAGCTGCTTGCGATGCCGCAAAAGAAGCTGTCTGGATGAAGAAGTTCCTCACAGAACTTCAGGTGGTTCCTACCAATGTTGATCCAATACCTCTGTATTGTGACAACAACGACTCTATAACTTTAGTGAAGGAACCCAGGTCCCATCAGAAGTCCAGACACATCTTAAGGCGGTATCACCTGATCAGGGAGATTGTAGATCGCCGGGAGATCGAGGTGAAGAGAGTAGATACGGAGAATAACACTGCTGATCCATTCACTAAGGCCATTCCTCAGATGCAGTTCGAGAGGCTATTTGAGATGATAGGTCTGCGATATGCCAGTATATGGCCCTAGTGCAAGTAGGAGATTGTTAGAGTTTATGCCCTAGAGGCCATTACTGTATCATACTAGTTTGTATATTACTTAATGGAAGCTTGGGATATTCACAGTTGTATTAACAGTCTTGCTAAAAATGGTAGTATGCTACTTGGTTTGTTTCTACTTTAATATGTGCATGTGTTTCTTTTAACATATCGCTTATACATATTAGTAGAGCCCTTAGGATTTTTGCTTGACTACCAGCGTTGTGATGGCAGTCACACTAATGGGGGCTGGGTAGTCTATAAGCAACATCTTATACAGGTCCCTGGTCATAGGATTATCGAGACGAGGCATCGATACTCCGGAGTAGACCGGTGTATACGCTTCTCATCCCAGCATGGGGAGATGGTCTGTCCCACAGCCATCAGTACGTTGTACTGGAGATAGTATGCAGGTGCTCGTTAGGTTACGGGTACACTGCACAGGACTCGCCAGGAACTGCAGGTTGGTACTATACCCATCGTCAGATAGCAGTTCCCAGGTGACATGAGTACAGCTTAGTCCGTCGACTTGACACTGCTACTTCGCCTCGGGTGTGTTCCCACCGTACTTAGATTACTACCCTACTATGGCTCAAAAGAGTCGTGCAAACAGGTAGTAGTTAGGTGCAGTCCCGAAGCATTTGGAGGCAGTGGCGGTTAGACAGGATTCGTCTCTCCCGGTATTGGGGGTTGATATCGCACTGTGTACGGAAAGCCATTACGCAAAGTCCCTGGCCAGGGCAAGCGAGATTTACTGGTAGATTCCAGTAGTTTCTCAAGGTGTAATGGGCTACACTCCGACACGACTTATACCGCTATTAGGGGTCTGACGTTTACCGTCCCCTAGGCCCGATATGCGATAGTCCTAGACGAACAGACCGGACTGTACGGAGATTGTCACATCAGGCTCAGTTGGAGTTCGGATGGGTTTTCTCATCGTCCTTCTTATCGACATCTACCTGGGGACCGTTACGTACAGCTAGTATCGCTTACGGCCTGTGGTTAAACCCACTGCTAGCGTAGTGTCGAGTCTTTAGAGTCCCACACAGAGAATTTCCCTGCACCGGGAAAAAGGTGTAGAGGCCGTATGGTTTTACGGCAGGGCCGCGATCACTTACGTACACTTATGCACGTACTGTGACCGGGCAGATAATACTAGCGGGCTTTGGTTTAAGCCAGATTCTAGTATTATACAGATGGATTTATTCAGTCAAAGATTATCCGTGTTTTTCGGAAATACGGATGGGAGGGGCAGTCTCGTAATTTCTCGGGAAGCTTCTAGAAGAAGGTGACTCATTTGTGTTTATTTACTTTTAGGATTTAAACTAAATGAGGTGGAGGATGAGGTGTATGTTTACATTAAATGCTTAATGACTCATGAGGTGATTCACACTTAGAATTAAATGAAGCAAGCTATATATTATCTTGATATTATCAAGGGAGATATTATTATGCTTCATATTATTCTTGCATGAGAATTATTCATTTCATTATCACAAAACACTTCTCTCTCCTCAATTCTTCATCTTCTTCCTCAAACCCTAAAAGCTTTTATGAGTTGAGAATCTTAGGGTTTAAGTGACTAATTAATCCATCTAAATACTCTACACCCTCTAGGACTTCTAGACTAGCAAGCTAGAAGCCGTAGTTATCTCAGATTTGAGATTGGAGCACGGACTATAGATTCTTGGGTGGATCATCTTTGACTCGAGAAGGCTGTTGAGGTGCCCATATTCCATGGAGCCTATGAAGTGTGGAGGACAGCAATGAAGACCCGAAGGACTTGTAACGTGAGTTATAACTTCGAATCTGAGTAGTTAAACCTCAAGTAGTTTGCTAGCTACGGTTTGTGTTCGATCCTTGGTTTGAGTTGATATTGCGAAGCTCGTAAAAATCATTTTTTGCTAATTCCGCCTCCCCGCGGACATGTGGGGTGCGTGACATCGATTTACAGACATTTCCCCGACAAGGAGTGTCTGGTTGACTTGATTCCAAGGCGGAGCATAATTCCGACGAGAAGGTCGTTGCTGCCCTTTTAGCGACGTGGACAGTCGGTTCTGCCATTTTAGCGACGTGGGCGGTCGGTTCTGCCATTTTAACGACATGGACGGTCGGTTCTGCCCTTTTTGCGACTTGGACGGTCGGTGCTGCCTTTTTCACGACTTGGACGGTTGGTGCTGCCTTTTTAGCGATGTGGACGGTCGGTTCTGCCATTTTAGCGACATGGGCGGTCAGTGCTGCCATTTTAGCGATGTGGACGGTCGGTTCTACCTTTTTGCGACTTAGACGGTCGGTGCTACCCTTATTGCGACTTGGACGGTCGGTGCTGCCCTTTTAGCGACGTGGACGGTCAGTTCTACCCTTTTATCAACATGGGCGGTTGGTTCTGCCGTTTTAGCGACATGGACAGTCGGTTCTGCTCTTTTTGCGACATGGACGGTCGGTGCTGCCCTTTTTGCTACTTGGACGATCGGTGCTGCCCTTTTAGCGACGTAGAAAGTCGGTGACTTTCTCTGCTTCTTACGATGTCGGGATTTGATTTTACTTGCTCCGTTTTCTGCGGTGTCGGGGTTTGATTTGACTTGCTCCGCTTTCCGTGGTGTCGGGGTTGAAGTTGACTTGCTCCGCTTCTTGCGGTGTCGGGGATTAAATTTGACTTGCTTCCGAGGTGGAGCTTGATTCCGCCAAGGAGGTCGTTGGTTGTCTTACTGACTTGATATGATTTGGGTTGACATCAGCATTACTGCACTGGAATAATGCCAGGAGCAACTCGTCATTTGCCCTGGGAGGACTCGGGATTTGGTTTTTAGGTCGGCATCAGCATTGCTGCACTGGAATAATGCCAGGAGCAACTCATCATTTGCCGTGAGGGGATTTCCTTCATTCCCAGTTTAACGACTTAGAGGTCATATGTTCCCAGTTTAAAGACTTAGGGGTCTATTGTGCCCAGTTTAACGACTTATAGGTCATTTGTTCCCAGTTTAACGACTTAGAGATCATCTGTTCCTAGTTTAAAGACTTAGGGGTCTATTGGATCGGAAGCTTGGAATTTTGGGATAAAGGCCGGCATCAGCGTTGCTAACACTGGAGCACAGGTGCCAGGAGCAATTCATCATTTTTCTTTACCTGCTGGGGGAACGATGTCTTAGGAGACAGGTTTAGGTCCCTATCACCTAAGGCTTTTTCAATTTTATGAGCCGTAAGGGTCCCATAAAAGTATTCTCCCTACGAGTCGAAAGGATCTCGTAGGTGTGTAGGGTTCCTAGGCACTCTCAAGAGGTCTCACAAGGCATCAACCATGCCAATTTCCAATTTTAGGGGTGCCGAGAAACCCTAGATTACGGATCGTTAACTAGATGTCTAGGCGAAACTAGAACTAGTAAACTATTTTACTAAGAGAACGGAAATACAACCTTTGTAGATCCGGTCCTCCACCTCCATAGCTCCGCAATGAAGTCTCCTCGCTGTCCAAATGGAAACCCGGGCTCTAGCGTCGGCTTCATCGGAGAAATGGGCGGGCAAGGTCGTCGGCTTCGTGCCGAAGATGATCTACGTCGAGGCATCACAAGATCAAGCTCCCACTTCACCAAGTCATGAAACTTGTGAAGAAAACACACTCTACTACTTGGCAAGAGGTAGAGGATGAAGAAATAGGAAGTGGGTTCACTTTAGAATTGGATTTCTCACTCATTTTCAAGAGTTGCCATTGATGGAGGAAGCTTTCTTCAAGTGAAGAAGAAGAAGAAGAAGAGAAAGAATATGATAAGTTTCTTATTTTAAAAAGAAACTAATATGAATACTTATCATATCCTAACCATAGTCAAGTGTAGAGAGTAAACTAGGGTTAGTTGGAATGGTTAGGGTTAAGGATGAGATAAGAATGGTGGACTAGGTCAAAGCTTCATGAAGCTTCAACAAAACTGCAAATAAAGCCACCATTCTTTTCTTATCATTTCCAAAATGAATAAACAAATAAATAAATGAATAAGAAAATGAAAAACAAAACCCTAACCATTTAAATAACCATGGTTTAATCTTTACACAAACTCAAGTAAGCATGTATCATCAAACATGATACAATCAAGTGCACAAAAGTATATCACATATACAACTTGTGAACTTCAAGTGAGAAAATCCATTTAAAGTGAACCAATACTAGTTAATGCAAAGTAATATATCAAATATATAATTATGCATTAAATCATTAAATCAACACTTGATTCAATGATCCGGTCATGTCGCACACAACCGACTAGTATACAATGTATCGATTTATCGAATCAATCCTTGATTCGATAACTAGGTTATATCGCATACAAACAATCGACACATTCATCGCGAGAATGAAATACGGTATCACATACACGCATTATTCTCGGTCCCGCACATATCTCATATGCGCTCCTATTTCGTTTCGCTTGAGCCAGGAAACCTCTGTGTAGGACTTTAAAGACTCGTCAATACGCCGGCAGCAGGTGATGATCATATCAAACACCCACAAGCCGCAAGCGGTCTGCTAAACGTAACGGCCACCCGGGTATTGAGCGATCAGAAGATCGACGAGCAAGCCCGCTCACACTCCTGTGAATCCTACCAGTAACACTTACCGTACAGTCCGGTCTGATCGTCTGATATGTCGCATATCTCGACTAGGGGTGGTAAACGTCAGACCCCAATAGCTCGATAAGTCGTGTCGATATGAGGCCTATAACAGTTCGAGAAGCTACTGGTAACACTTACCTATAAATCTCAGCAACCCTGGCCAGGGATTTCCGGATATAGCCAATCGAACACAGCGCAACATCAACTCCCTATACCGGGAGAGACGAATCCCCTCCTATCGCTCATTGCCTCCATGTGACTCGGGACTGCACCCAAAAACCGCCATTTTGCATGCCCTCTTGGACGTGGTAAGGTGGAAATCAAAGTACAGTGGGAACCACACAAGACTCTACGACGATCTCGGGTCAACAGACTACTCTGTACCAGTGTCACCAGAGAACTGCCATCTGACGTAAGGTATAATACCATCTGGGAGTTCTCGGCGAGTCCGTCCAGTGTACCCAGTCTCCACTGAGCACCCATATATCATCTCTGATGTCAAACACCAATGGATATGGGATCATCCATCGCCCATCTATATGGGTCGAGAAGGTATACGCTAGTCTACTCTGGTATATCGATGCCCCGTCTCGATATACCCACGACTAGGGACCTTGAAGGATGTACTTATGGACTACCATGTCCCCACTAGTATGATCCGCATCATAGTCCAGGTAGTCAAGTACACATCCTAAGGGCTTTACCAACATGTAACAGAGAGACAATCAGTGTACACGTTAAGGTAAAGAGCAACCAGATAGCATACTATCATGTCGAGCAAGAAAGTCCTCCCTATATATGTCCCAGCATCCACTACAATATACATCCTATGTATAGCAATGGCCTCTAGGGCATACATATAACTAACAATCTCCCACTTGCACTAGGGCCATCTGTAGCAGTGGTTGTAGTATATCATACTCAACCATCCCATAAAAGTCTCTCTCTGGGAAAAGGCCTTTGTGAGTGGATCCGCCGTGTTGTCCTCTGAGTCTTCTCTCCTAACCTCGATCACCCTGGAGATCAACCATCTCCATGATCAGGTGGTACTGCCTTAGAATATGTCTGGATCACTGATGGGACGGACGTTCCTTGGTATAAGCCACAACTCCATTGTCACACAATGGGAGGAACTAAGTTCATCTCATGAACTAATATACACCCAGACAGGTTCTTTGGTAGCATCTTAAGTAGCGATGTATCCAGCCTTAATCGTCTAGTATGCCATGGTATCTAGCTTGGAACTCTTCCAACATACCGTCCCTTTACTGAGGGTAAATACAATGCCTGCGACTGACATTCAGTCGTCTTTATCACCCTGGAACCCTTCCAGTGATTCTCCCCAGGATCGATTGATACCATCTCACTAAAACTAGTGAGAATCCTAACATCCAATTAGATCTATCTCATAGATCCAAACCCAAGATTTAAGAGGTATCATTTTGATCCTTTATGGAGAATCATTGTGATAAGCGGAGATTGACTGAGCGTAGCATAGGAAACTCCTTCCCTATCAAGAGTATATCATCCACGTACTCTACGAGGATCGTCACCATACTCCCTACTACCTTTTTGTTTATACAAGGTTCATCTACCATTTTGATGATGTCAAACTCTTTGACTAAATCATCAAAACAGATGTTCCAACTCCGCGATGCCTGCTTTATCTTATAAAGCATCTTGCACACGTTTCCACTGCTCCCACTGTCTACGAAGGCCTCTGGCTGTGTACTTATAGACGTTCTCTTCTGAAACATCATTTAGAGAAGCAGTCATGGCACCCAACCGCCAGATATCGTAGTCATGGTACGTAGCCGTGGCAAGTAGGATCTGGATGGACTTAAGCATAGATACTAGAAAAATGTTTCATCATTATCCATGCCTGGTCAATGACGAAAACCTTTAACAAGTCTAGCTTTGAAAGTCTCAACTTTTCCATCTACACCAAGTAATCTCTCAAGATATACTTGCTCCTGATGGGGATTTAACCCTTCAGTTATAGCAACCAAAGTCCATACTTTGTTGGTGTATAAGGATTCCATCTCAGATCGATAAACATCCAGCCATTCTTACAGAGTCTTACTCTCGATGGCCAGCTCGAAGCTAGTTGGGTCATCATCTCATGATGCAATCCTCGCTCCCACTGTCATAGAGAAACCGAAGTATCTCTCAGGTGGGTGAGGAACCCTACTAGATCGGCGGAGAGGCTGAGGTTCGTTGGAATCTGCTGAATCCTTTGGTTCTACCAAATCATCTGCTGTTGTTTGTATAGCTGGAACCTTTCCAGTTGTACATAACAGACCTTGCCTCGAGCTTGCCCGGATTATGCTTTTAGACATAGCCCGGACAACCCCAAATCTTAACTAACTTAAGAGATGGGCTCTTCCCTTATCATATCACATATGAAGCGGTAGGCAACTGATTTGATTTGAACCCTATTCAATAGGTATGCAGCTTCTCAAGTGCATAACTCCCAAAAAGGAAATAGGTAACTCAGTAGTACTCTTCATAGAGCACACCATATCACATAGGGTGCTATTGCTCCGCCTCGATATACCATCGTGCTATGGTGTATACGGAGGAGTAATGCTGAGAGAGAATCTCATTCTCCTTTAGAATAGTCCAGGAATTCCGTGCTCAAGTATTCTCCTCCTTGATCACATCAAAGGACATAATACTTATACCCTTATTGGTTCCCTACTTCTAACTTATATTCTGTGAATATCTCAAAAGGTTTGGACTTGTGTTTCAATAGGAACATATGTCTGAATCTTGAGAGATTTATCAGAGAATGTAACGAAGTACAAAGAACCAGTCCTGGAATATGTAGACAGGGGACCTGACATACATCAACATGTATCATCCCAAGAGTTTACTAACTCTTTTTCTGTTTCCAATAAACAGTGCTATGGTCATCTTATCTCTGTGACATGACTGGCAAGTTTCATAAGATGCAAATTCAAACAGATTTAAATATGCATCTAAATGTAACTTCAGCTAGTCGGGTCGCATTGATATGACCTAGTCTACAATACCTCAAGAAGAATTCGTTCATTTATGAACTCTTCCTCTTGTATGTGTTCTGTATACTAAGAACTGTAGTTTGATTTAGAACATCAATGCTTTTAGATAACGTGCCTGATCCGATCAACTTTTGATATAGGAAATGTTCAAAACATTATCCAACAATACAAAATTTTATCGTTTCTTTACAAATAAAGAGACTGATATGATTTTGTATATCAGGTTCGGTATCTAATAACATTCGTTCAGAATCAATGTATTGGTAATACAGGATGACAGTGACCAACAGACTTGGCTGCAACACTTGCCCCGTTTTCTGCCTCATGAAACTTATCACCCGTTCTCAGTTCTTTACCTATCTGTAGCCCATGTAACAAATTACATATTTGGGATCCTGATCTGGTATCACATACCCAGGACGTAAAGGATACTGAGAAACAGTTCTCTGTAATGAACACACCCGAAGATGATGCATCAGCATGCACTCTCTTCGTTTGGGCGGCACGGGAATTCTGGTAATCCCCAATTTCCTGCTCTGTCTTATAACAATTATAAGTTGGAGCGGGACCAACGTTCCCCAGCTCAGTATAACAAGCGGGTTCGGTCAATAATCCGTATTATTATCTTGATTAAGGCGTGATATGGTCGCTACCAGGAGAGAGAGAGAAGAAAACACTCAGCGTGTGCTCTTGCAAGAATAGATTGGTTATTATTTTATCTAATCAGGATGGCTCCCACTGCTTTTTATCAAATCTTCCTTCAAACCCTAAAAGGAAAGACTAGCCGAGATTAATTACGCACTACAAGTTCGCCAATCTTTCAGCCATACCAGTGTCGGTACTTTGAGGGAGGTCCCCCGTGCTTTCGCACGAACCTAATTAATGTAAACCTCGTTTTCCCAGAGGCATAACCTCGTTGACACCTTTCTAGACACCTACTTGATCGGCTAATTATAATGTGTAAAACTCTCCCAGGAGTAACTCTTACTCGCAGCGGGTATCAGGATCCAACTATCTCATAGAAGGTATGCAATCTCATTGCAAATTTCAACACTTGAAATTCCCGATAATTTTGCCCCTAGCGTCCTATGACCTTGACGCAGGCCAACAAACCATAGTGCGCTAGTCAAGTTCAACCCGTCATTTCCTGATTGAATTAAACCCACCCGCACGACACTTGACGCAGGCCAACAAAGTCGCACGACTACCCTAATCCAATCTGCATCATATGCATAAGCAGATAAATACTAGTTAGCTACCGCACACTACGCCTTGACGCAGGCCAACAAACGTAGCACGAATAGTAACTACCACTTATCTGAAATGACTGAGGGCTACGACAGGTTTTTCTGAAAACCTATTGCGTAATGAACTTGAAATCGTTGTAGAATCAAATGATTTTAGAAATGGAGTGATTTTGAGGCTTTTCTAGTTTTGCTAAAGGAGTCACTCCCGGTGAAAGGATCGTCGGTCCTTTCCTCGTCGAATGAGGTGCGGGATATATCATATATATCACTGTGCAAAGCAAAAACTCTTAAAAGCAATCAAAAGACAAACCGAGTGTGTAGCATCTTCCAGTTATTGCTAAAGGAGTCACTCCCGGTGAAGGGATCTCGGTCCTTTCCTCATCGAATAAGGTGCGGGATATATCACATATACCGCTGTGCAAAGCAAGAACTGTAGCTACCTGTTTTATTTTGAAATTCGATTCTACAACATCTTAGGTTTCTTTTTACTTTCATTAATCACATTAATAAAGTCCCATCATTTAAGTACCTAAACATCACAGATAAATACGACGTACACTTATGCCATCCGCATTCGCCTCGATGTCCCCTCGTGCACCGTTAGGTTAGGTAACTAACGGCAGAGTGGGGCAGGGCTAGCGCGGGTGTAAAACATAAGTAACGCCTATATAATACATCATATATACTATATACAGTATCTATCACAGAACATATCACATGATCACATCACAGATATCGCAGCAGAAGAATCATATGAAATATTGGATATACTAGGACGTCCGTGTTTTCAATACGAGCCAGTATAAAATACGGATTCCACGGTCGTGATGAATAGCCAAACCCACACCCCTAGACCCGTACGAGAGCGGCAAGCAACCCTACCAATTCTGGAGTTAGGAGACCCGGACTCGACTCCTCGAGTTGGTCTCCCACTGGACCCCAGAACCCGGTTACTTGTGCTCCCCTCCTTGGGTCTATCCTAGTGCGGAAAAGTAAATAATATACAAACGGTGACATCTTCCGCAACCTGGAAGTGCCCCAATAAAAGAATATTACATATAAGTTTTAACATGAATGAAAATGAAAAACACTCATCTCACATAAAAACCCCCGGCTATTCAAACACGACGATCCAATATAGCATATCCAGCAACACATAACATCACATGTCATCAACTTAAGTAAATATGCGCATCCCAATTGTCGTTGACATATAGCAACGAAACCGGCGATATCACATATTACACTTACGGTCACAAAAAGAAAGTGTAAAACTACAACAGTTGGAATCCGCAATATCTACATAGACATCGCATGCCTAATCAAATGAATTCCTTAGACATCGCATGCCTAACAATTATAAACCCCGCATTTCAGTCTCATTTATCGAAAACTCTTTTCAATATCATGTCAGGCAATTCAACAAGATTCCCGACATCCTGATCGAATGCTCGTCGCAAACTTCAATAGACGGCTGCACCCCCGATACCGTCGACGAAGTGCACCAAGGCGGAACACCGCTGCCGCGAGCACCCGAACGGATGCTTTCGGCGACGGGGTTCTCCTACAGTCACTTGGTCGGGGCTATGGAGTGAGGCTGTCTATTAAGTTTACCCGGCGAGTATCCGCGTACGCTACGTGATTGCGACGGACTTTTGATCACATCAAAATTCCGTGGCAACCGATCAAGTGAGACTAAACTGCTAGATTTATAACATTCATTCAGTTATCTCATAACTTCTTGTGAATTCCAATTATTGTATCACATTCCAGATAAACAGAAAATGTTAAACTTTCCGATCGAACATTCAAACACCCAAGTTTTCCGAAACAGATCAACACATGAAATAAGTTTAAAAACATCCAGTTCATGCCTCAGTACCAACGGTCCAGCCGTAGAAGGGTTAAGCCAACGCCTCACATGTGGCACGCCGTACCGCCCCAAACCCTAAGGTTCAAAGGGCAGTTCAAGACGGTCACATAATCGAGTTAAGGTTTGTTGTCTTCTAGAGGGTCCATCGCGTTACTTGCACTACTTAGAACGTCTTTAAACCTCGGAAAAATCCAACACTTGGAAATTTCCCGACAGGGGAAAAGTTGGGTATTTATATCCGGTCGAACTTTCTAACAAATTCTAAAATAACCGGAAAGACACATAGACAGAGTTTGACAATCCGATCGAATAAACGAATCCCCAAAACAACCCCAGAAAATTCAACTCTTGAATAAAATTTAAAAATACCCAGAGAACTCAGCACTGAATAAAGGAAGTTACTGTGCAAAATTGGGTGGGTGACGTCATCATACGGCCGCGGAACTGCCGCAGAAGCCAGGCTTCTGCCGCGGTTCCGCCGCACTTTGGAGGAATCATGCACACGTGTTGCACAGTAATTCTTAGGATTCCCTGCTGATTTTTCTGCATATTTTTAATTTGGAAAAATCCCAGTTTTTAGAAAAAGTCCAGAGAGCTATTTTGGGGTTAGGGTTTTGGTTCGATCGGGTTTCAAACGTCGTCTACTCATCGTCTAAGGCTCTAGCTAGGCTCTGATACCACTGTAGGGTTCCTAGGCACTCTCAAGAGGTCTCACAAGGCATCAACCATGCCAATTTCAAATTTTAGGGGTGCCGAGAAACCCTAGACTACTGATCGTTAACTAGATGTCTAGGCGAAACTAGAACTAGTAAACTACTTTACTAAGAGAACGGAAATACAACCTTTGTAGATCCGGTCCTCCACCTCCATAGCTCCGCAATGAAGTCTCCTCGCTGTCCAAATGGAAACTCGGGCTCTAGCGTCGGCTTCATCGGAGAAATGGACGGGCAAGGTCGTCGGCTTCGTGCCGAAGATGATCTACGTCGAGGCATCACAAGATCAAGCTCCCACTTCACCAAGTCATGAAACTTGTGAAGAAAACACACTCTACTACTTGGCAAGAGGTAGAGGATGAAGAAATAGGAAGTGGGTTCACTTTAGAATTGGATTTCTCACTCATTTTCAAGAGTTGCCATTGATGGAGGAAGCTTTCTTCAAGTGAAGAAGAAGAAGAAGAAGAGAAAGAATATGATAAGTTTCTTATTTTAAAAAGAAACTAATATGAATAATTATCATATCCTAACCATAGTCAAGTGTAGAGAGTAAACTAGGGTTAGTTGGAATGGTTAGGGTTAAGGATGAGATAAGAATGGTGGACTAGGTCAAAGCTTCATGAAGCTTCAACAAAACTGCAAATAAAGCCACCATTCTTTTCTTATCATTTCTAAAATGAATAAACAAATAAATAAATGAATAAGAAAATGAAAAACAAAACCCTAACCATTTAAATAACCATGATTTAATCTTTACACAAACTCAAGTAAGAATGTATCATCAAACATGATACAATCAAGTGCACAAAAGTATATCACATATACAACTTGTGAACTTCAAGTGAGAAAATCCATTTAAAGTGAACCAATACTAGTTAATGCAAAGTAATATATCAAATATATAATTATGCATTAAATCATTAAATCAACACTTGATTCAATGATCCGGTCATGTCGCACACAACCGACTAGTATACAATGTATCGATTTATCGAATCAATCCTTGATTCGATAACTAGGTTATATCGCATACAAACAATCGACACATTCATCGCGAGAATGAAATACGGTATCACATACACGCATTATTCTCGGTCCCGCACATATCTCATATGCGCTCCTATTTCGTTTCGCTTGAGCCAGGAAACCTCTGTGTAGGACTCTAAAGACTCGTCAATACGCCGGCAGCAGGTGATGATCATATCAAACACCCACAAGCCGCAAGCGGTCTGCTAAACATAACGGCCACCCAGGTATTGAGCGATCAGAAGATCGACGAGCAAGCCCGCTCACACTCCTGTGAATCCTACCAGTAACACTTACCGTACAGTCCGGTCTGATCGTCTGATATGTCGCATATCTCGCCTAGGGGTGGTAAACGTCAGACCCCAATAGCTCGATAAGTCATGTCGATATGAGGCCTATAACAGTTCGAGAAGCTACTGGTAACACTTACCTGTAAATCTCAGCAACCCTGGCCAAGGATTTCCGGTTATAGCCAATCGAACACAGCGCAACATCAACTCCCTATACCGGGAGAGACGAATCCCCTCCTATCGCTCATTGCCTCCATGTGACTCAAGACTGTACCCAAAAACCACCGTTTTGCACGCCCTCTTGGACGTGGTAAGGTGGAAATCAAAGCACAGTGGGAACCACACAAGACTCTATGACGATCTCGGGTCAACAGACTACTCTGTACCAGTGTCACCAGAGAACTGCCATCTGACGTAAGGTATAATACCATCTGGGAGTTCTCGGCGAGTCCGTCCAGTGTACCCAGTCTCCACTGAGCACCCGTATATCATCTCTGATGTCAAACACCAATGGATATGGGATCATCCATCGCCCATCTGTATGGGTCGAGAAGGTATACACTAGTCTACTCTGGTATATCGATGCCCCGTCTCGATATACCCACGACTAGGGACCTTGAAGGATGTACTTATGGACTACCATGTCCCCACTAGTATGATCCGCATCATAGTCCAGGTAGTCAAGTACACATCCTAAGGGCTTTACCAACATGTAACAGAGAGACAATCAGTGTACACGTTAAGGTAAAGAGCAACCAGATAGTTTACTATCATGTCGAGCAAGAAAGTCCTCCCTATATATATCCTAGCATCCACTACTATATACATCCTATGTATAGCAATGGCCTCTAGGGCATACATATAACTAACAAGGTGTACTTTCTCCTTGGGAGTCGTGGGGACTCCCAAGAGTGTTTTTCCTTTTTGAGTCGTAAGGATCCCACGAAGGTGTTTTCTTACGAGTCGTGAGGATCCCGTAAGTTTTGTTCTCCTCATGCATCGTGAGGACACATGAGTGGGCCTTCCCAAATGGAGCATAATTCCGAGGGCGGAGACCGGCCGCATGACTGGTGATTGCGGTGGGGTATGGGTATGATGAGAATTATTTGAGCCCGTAGATTGTATATGGTAGTCAACTTAGGGACCAACCATAGGGCTGGGGAAATTTTGGAAATTTGGATTTTGGTTGGCGTCTGCATCGCTGCACTGGAATATGGTACCAGGAGCGACTCCTCATTCGCCATTTGTGGATTTGGCGTCCGCATCGCTGCACTGGAATATGGTATCAGGAGCGACTCGTCATTCGCCGTTAGGGATATTCAGAGATTTGAAATTTTGGTTGGCGTCTTCATCGCTGCACTGGAATATGGTACCAGGAGCGACTCATCATTTGCCATTTGGGATTTTGGATTTTGGTCGGCGTCTGCATCACTGTACTGGAATAATGGTACCAGGAGTGACTCATCATTCGCCGTTGGGGACATTCAGAGATTTGAAATTTTGGTTGGCGCCTGCATCGCTGCACCGGAATATGGTACCAGGAGCGACTCATCATTCGCCATTTGGGAATTTGGATTTTGGTCGGCGTCTGCATCACTGCACTGGAATATGGTATCAGGAGCAACTCATTATTCGCCTTTTTTTTACCGCGATTGCTCTATCATTTCAGCTTTTCTTATCGCGAAGGTGGCGATTGCCCTATCATTTCGGCTGTTTATTCGCGGTTGCCCCATCAATTCGGCTTTATTTTCATCTTTATTTTTACTCGCTGATTTTTATTACGAGTTGCCCCATAATTTCAGCTTTTTATTTTTATTTTTTTTAATTTTTTTGTTTTATTTACATATTTTTACATCCCCAGTTTAACGACTTAGAGGTCGATCGTTCCCAGTTTAACGACGTGGTAGTCATTTTTTTTGCATGAAGTTGGCGGTCGCTGCTTGACTGTTTTACCAACACGCCTTTAGACAGTTCTATCTCTCCTGTCTTATATTGTTTTTCGACCCAATCTTTGAAGACGAAACAATTCTCAATAGCACGACTAATCACTTAGTGATAGGGGCAATATTTGGGATCGTCGGTCATATTCGTTTCCTGTGGTCTTTTGATTCCGGCAATTGTAGACCGTTTCTTAGGGCATCCTTGAATATTTTACAGACTTTGTCCCTTCTGAAAAAATAGACCTTATCCATCTTCTCTTTCAGTGGAAATTCTTCTCCCTCTCCGAACACTGGCTTCCGAGGCTGGTTGGCATTAGGTCCTCTCATCCCTCGCTTATTTCGGTTAGCCGATGTGTTAAAAGATTCAGCCTCGTCGGAATTTCCGCCTTTACGATTATCGTCCTTTGGGTTTCTCCAAGGCCTATTGTATTTTGGGAATCAGAGGAGGACTCCTGCTTTGAGCGCTCCAACATCTAAACTTTCCTGGTCCGCTCTTGGAATGTTTTAAGACCCGCGGTGCATAGAAACGGGGCCATCCAATTGTTGAGATTTCCGACGAGGAGACTGACAGATTGGTCCTGCTCTATCGGCGGTTCACATTTGAGGGAGAGATTGCGCCATCGGGTTATAAAATACGTGCTGCTTTCTTTGTTCTTTGGCTTGGTCCTTACGAGGTCGGCAATGGTGATCTTATCGCTGACAATTATGAACCTTTGTCGAAACAGAGATTCCATTTGGACGAAAGTAGTAACAGAGCCATCCGGTATGCTCGAGTACCAGTCGAAAGCGACATCGGTTAGGCTATTAACGAACTGGCGGAGGAGAAGCGCATCATTGCCCCCAGTATTCCCGCATGAGGATTTAAAATGGGCGATGTGCTAATTCGCATTTCCCGTCCCATCAAATCTTCTGAATTTGGGGATGACATAGCCGCTAGAAAATTCTACCAGATCATACTGAGCAGGATATGGCCTCCCATTACTGCTAACATATTTTTGCGCTTCGGCTTCGGTTACCAATGTTTTGACTTTGTTGGCAACCAAATCCATGATTTGATCTTGAGTTAGCGGGCTACTGTCATCGGTAGCCAAGATATTCCCCGAGATAGGATGCGACTGACTTTCATGCGGTCCGCCCACCTTTGGATTTGAGGGAATAGGCGTCGGCTGTCTTAGGACACCGTTTCCCGGTTCATGAGCGGAACCCTGCGCTTGATTGGACAGCTAAGAGGCAACTTGAGCCGTGAGCTGTATCACGACATTCGTCAAGTCGTCAATTTTGGTGTAAAGTTTGGCCATCTCCTTGTCTTTACTTCTGAGCTGTTTTCGGAGCTCTTAGAGAAGTTGCTGCTCTGCGGTCTTGGGATGAAAGATTGGCTCATCATTGCTTTCTAAGCCCAACTCCTTATGAACCGAGGGATCTCTGCTTATCAGCCTCACTGGAAGGATTTTCATTACCTCCCAGAGGATGCTGGTTGGGAAGTGGCAGCCACATTCATACCAGATTAGAACTGAGATGTGGTGGCCATGTCCTTGCTCTTGCTGCGCGTGTCCACCATGTAGACAGTGTGGACCACATATCCAGCCATCTCTTTATCTTTGGCGGGGTAACCCTGTTCTTGGAAACCCATGAAGTTCAGCCTAGCATGAGCCCTAGCCCTCTTGTTGGCTCTATATCTGAGCATCTTCTGTCTTAGCTTCTCGATTTTGAGGGCTTGACGGGCATCCGTCATCCAGGAAGCCATCGTGAGTCGATTGATGGGGAGCTTAGAGAAGATACCCGATTGAGCAGTCGTCAGGGGCGCCGCTGGAGCTTGCCCGAGATGCCTTGTTACTTTGTTGGTGTTGATGGCCTTGCCCCCAGCTGGAGCCAAGGAAAGCCATTCAAACACCGACTTGCGTTTGGGTAGTAGTGCCATCGAGATCAGCACATTTGGCCTTCTGCCTTTCGAGACCGGTTTGTTTGTTACTGGAGCTTGAGAAGCTGGGATGGCGCTAGCTGGCATGTGTTAGTTATATGTATGCCCTAGAGGCCATTACTGTACATTGGATGTATATTGTAGTGGATGCTGGGACATATATAGGTAGGACTTTCTTGCTCGACATGATAGTACGCTATCTGGTTGCTCTTTATCTTAACATGTATACTTTCTGTCTCTCTGTTACATGTTGATAAAGCCCTTAGGATGTGTACTTGACTTCCAGGACTATGATGCAGATCATACTAGTAGGGCCTGGGTAGTCCATGAGTACATCCTTCAATGTTCCTAGTCGTGGGAATATCGAGACGGGGCATCGATATTCCAGAGTAGATTAGCGTATATCTTCTCGACCCATATGATGGGCGATGGATGATCCCACATCCATTGGTGTTTGACATCAGAGATGGTATGCGGGTGCTCAGTGGAGACTGGGTACACTGAACGGACTCGCCGAGAACTCCCAGATGGTTTTATACCTCACGTCAGATGGCAGTTCTCTGGTGACACTGGTACAGCTTAGTCTGTTGACCCGATATCGTCATAGAGTCTTGTGTGTCTCCCACTGTGCTTTGATTTCCACCCTACCACGGCTCTACTGAGTCGTGCAAATAGGTGGTTTTTTGGTACAGTCCCGATTCACATGGAGGCAATGAGCGATAGGAGGGGATTCGTCTCTCCCGGTATTGGGGGTTGATGTTGCGCTATGCTCGACTGGCCATAGCAGGAAATCCCTGGCCAGGGTTGCAGTGATATACTGGTAAGAGTTATCAGTGGTTTCACGAATGTTATGGACCCTACGTCGGCATGACTTATTGAGCTATTGGGATCTGACGTTTACCACCCCTAGGCGAGATATGCGACATATCAGACGAACAAACCGGACTGTACGGTAAGTGTTACTGGTTGGATTCACAGGAGTGTGAGCGGGCTTGCTCGTCGATCTTCTGATCGCTCAATACCCGGGTGGCCGTTACGTTTAGCAGACCGCTTGCGGCTTGTGGGTGTTTGATATGATCATCACCTGCTGCCGGCGTATTGACGAGTCTTTAGAGTCCTACACAGAGGTTTCCTGGCTCAAGCGAAACGAAATAGGAGCGCATATGATATATGTGCGGGACCGAGAATAATGCGTGTATGTGATACCGTATTCTATTCTCACGATGAATGTATCGAATGGTTGTATGCGATATAACCTAGTTATCGAATCAAGGATTGATTCGATAAGCCGATACATTGGATATTAGTCGGTTATATGCGATATGACCGGATCGTTAAATCAAGTATTGATTTAATGATTTAATGCATAATTATATATTTGATATATTACTTTGCATTAACTAGTATTGGTTCATTTAAATGGATTTTCTCACTTGAAATGCACATTGGATATGTGATATACTTTTGTGCACTTGTTTGTATCATGTTTGATGATACAAGCTCACTTGGGTTTGTGTAAAGAATTAAACCATGGTTAAGTTAATGATTAGGGTTTACATTTTTCTTATTCATTTATTTTTTTTTTCATTTTGGAAAAGATAAATAAGGAATGGTGGCTTTCTTTGTTTGCTTGTTGAAGCTTCATGAAGCTTTGAACAAGTCAACAATTCTTGTCTCATCCTTAACCCTAACCATTCACTTTAACCTTAGTTTATTCTCTACATCTAACCATGGTTGAAATTATGATAAGGATGATCTATTTTCTATTTTTTCGCATAATTCTTATCATATATTCTTTCTTCTTCTTCTTCATCTTCAACAATGAAGAAAGCTTGCCTCCATCAATGGCAACTTGTGAAAATGAGTGAGAAATCCAATTCCAAAGTGAACCCACTTCCTATTTCTTCATCCTCTACCTCTTGCCAAGTAGTATAGGGTGTTTTCTTCACAAGTTTCATGACTTGGTGAAGTTGGAGTTTGATCTTGAGTTGCCTCGACGTAGATCATCTTCGGCATCGAAGTCGACGACCTAACCCGCCCATTTCTCCGATGAAGCCGATGCTAGAGTCATGGATTCGATTTGGACAGCGGAGGGACGTCATCACGGAGCCTAGGAGGTGGAGGACCGGATCTACAAAGGTTGTAGCTTCTTTCCTTTAGCAATAAAATTGTGTACTTGCTTGCATCGCCTATACATCTAGTTAACTATCCGTATTAGGGTTTGTAGGCACGTGGAAACTTTTGAATTAGCCATGTTTGATCACGTGTGAGACCTCATTTGTGTGCCTAGGATCCCTACAGTGGCATCAGAGCCTAGCTAGAGCCTTAGGCGATGCGTAGACGGAGTTAGACGTCCGATCGACCCGAAACCCTAACTCTAAAATGCTCTCTGGAAATTTTCTGAAAATTTGGATTTTTGTGAATTAAAAATTGCTAAAAAATTCAGCAGGGAATATTATGAATTACTGTAAAGCACGTGTCATTGATTCGACAGAAGAGCCGCGGAACCGCGGCGCCACCATGGCTTCCGCGGCGGTTCCGCGGCCAAAATGCTGAATCAATCCACATGGTTTGCACAGTAATTATTTTCTGTATGTGCTGTATTTTATGGGAATTTTTAATATTTACTCAACAGTTGAGTTTTCTGGGGTTGTATTGGGGACTCGGTGTTTCGATCGGATTGTCTAATTTTGTCTGTGTGCTTTTCCGGATAATTTTAGAATATGTTAAAAAGTTCGATCGGATATAAATACCCACTTTTTCCCCTGCCGAAAATTTCCAATTGTTGGACTTTTCCATAGTTTAATGGCGTTCTAAGTAGTGCAAGTAATGCGATGGTCCCTCTAGAAGACAAGAAACCTTAACTCGATTATGTGACCGTCTTGAACTGCCCTTTGAACCTTAGGGTTTGGGGCAGTACGGCGTGCCACATGTGAGGCGCTGGCTTAAACCTTCTACTGCTGGACCGTTGGTACTGAGGCATGAACTGAATGTTTTTAGACTTATTTCATGTGTTGAGCTGTATCGGGAAAACTTGGGTGTTCGATTGTTCGATCGGAAAGTTTAACATTTTCTATTTATCCGGAATGTGATACAATATTTGGAATTCACAAGTAGTTATGAGATAACTGAATGAATGTTATAAACATAGCAGTTTAGTCTCACTTGATCGGTTGCCACGGAATTTTGATGTGATCAAAAGTCCGTCGCAATCACGTAGCGTACGCGGATACTCGCCGGGTAAACTTAATAGACAGCCTCACCCCATAGCCCCGACCAAGTGACTGTAGGAGAACCCCGTCGCCGAAAGCATCCTTTCGGGTGCTCACGGCAGCGGTGTTCCGCCTCGGTGCACTTCGTCGACGGCGTCAGGGGTGCGGCCGCCTACTAAAATTTGCGACGAGCATTCGATCAAAATGTCGGGAATCTTGTTGACTTGCCCAACTTGATATTGAAAAGAGTTTTTGATAATGAGACTAAAATGCGGGGTTTATAATTGTTAGGCATGCGATGTCTAAGGAATTCATTTGATTAGGCATGCGATGTCTAAAGAGATTGCGGATTCCAACTGTTGTAGTTTTACACTTTCTTTTCTGTGACCGTAAGTGTAATATGTGATATCGCCGGTTTCGTTGCTATATGTCAACGACAATTGGGATGCGCATATTTACTTACGTTGATGACATGTGATGTTATGTGTTGCTGGATATGTTATATTGGATCGTCGTGTTCGAATAGCCGGGAGGTTTTTATGTGAGATGAGTGTTTTTCATTTTCATTCATGTAAAAACTTGTATGTAATATTCTTTTATTGGGGCACTTCCAGGTTACGGATGATGTCACCATTTGTATATTATTTACTTTTCTGCACTAGGATAGACCCAAGGAGGAGGGCACAAGTAACCGGGTTCTAGGGTCCAGTGGGAGACCAACTCGAGGAGTCGAGTCCGGGTCTCCTAACTCTAGAATTGGTAGGGTTACTTACCGCTCTCGTAGGGTTCTAGGGGTGTGGGTTTGGCTATTCATTATGACCGTGGAATCCGTGTTTTATACTGGCTCGTATTGAAAACACGGACGTCCTAGTATATCCAATATTTCATATGATATTTTCTGCTGCGTTATCTGTGATGTGATCATGAGATTTGTTCAGATAGATATTATATATAGTATATATGATATATTATATAGACGTTGCTTATGTTTTACACCCACGCTAGCCCTGCCTCGCTCTGGCGTTAGTTACCTAACCTAACGGTGCAGACGGGACATCGAGGCGAATGCGGATGGCATAAGCGTACGTTATATTTATCTGTGATGTTTAGGTGGACTTAAATGATGGGATATTCATTAATGAGATTAATGAAAGAAAATAAACCTAATTGATGTTGTGGAATCGAATTTCAAAATAAAAACAGGTAGCTACAGTTCTTGCTTTGCATCGCGGTGTTCCTTATAGAACATCCTGCACCTTATTCAATGAGGAAAGGACCAAGATCCCTTCACCGGGAGTGACTCCTTTAGCATTAACTGGCAGATGCTACAAACTCGGTTTGTCATTTGATCGCTTCTATAGTTTCCGCTTTGCACAGTGATATATATGATATATCCCGCACCTCATTCGACGGGGAAAGGGCCGACGATCCCTTATCCGGGAGTGACCCCTTTAGCAAAACTAGAAAAGCCTCAAAAACATTCCATTTAAAAACCATTTGATTCCGCAACGAGATCAAGTTCAAAGCGTTAAAGGTTTTCATAAAAACCATTCGCAACCCTCCGTCATTTTAGGAAGTAGAGTACTTAGTATTCGTGCTGTGTTTGTTGACCTTAGTTAAGGCACAGTGTACGGTAGCTAAGTGATGTCTTCCTACACCGCATATGATGCGATTAGTTAGGACAGTCGCGTGACTTTGTTGACCTTAGTTAAGGGTCATGTGGATGGGTCTAATTAATCACGAAATGACGGGTAGAACTTGACTAGTGCTTATGATTTGTTGACCATAGTTAAGGTCATAAGTGCTAGGGGTAAAAATCTTTATCGGGAGTTTCAAGTGTTGAAATTTGCAATGAGATTGCATACCTTCTATGTGATAGTTGGATCCCGATACCCACTGCGAGTAATTGTTACTTCTGGGAGAGTTTTGCACTTTACAATTAGCCGATCAAGTAGGTGTCTAGAAAGGTGTCAACGGGGTTACGCCTCTGGGAAAACGAGGTTTACTGTAATTAGGTCCGTGCGAAAGCACGGGGAACCTCCCTCAAAGTACCGACACTGGCCTGGCTGAAAGATTGGCGAACTTGTAAAGTGAAATTAATCCCGGCTAGTCTTTCCTTTTAAGGTTTGAAGGAAGATTTGATAAAAACAGTGGGAGCCATCCTGATTAGATAAAATATATAACCAATCTAATCTGCAAGAGCGCACGCAGAGTGTTTTCTTCTCTATCTCTCCAGGTAGCGACCATATCACGCCTTAATCAAGATAATAATATGGATGTATTGACCGAACCCGCTTGTTATACTGTGCTGGGGAACGTTGGTCCCACTCCAACTTATAATTGTTATAAGACAGAGCAGGAAATAGGGGAATACCAGAATTCCTATGCCGCCCAAACGAAGGAAGTGCATATGATGCATCTTCTTCGGGTGTGTTCGTTACGAAGAACTGTTTCTCAGTATCCTCTGCATCTTGGGTATTTGATACCGGATCAGGATCCCAGATATGTAATCTGTTACATTGGGCTACAGAAAGGTAGAAAACTGAGAACGGGTGATAAGTTTCATGAGACAGAAAACGGGGCAAGTGTTGCAGCCAAGTCTGTTGGTCACTGTCACCCTGTATTACCAATACATTGATTCTGAACGAATGTTATTAAATACCGAACCTGATATACAAAATCATATCAGTCTTTTTATTAGTAAAGAAAAAATATATTTTTGTATTGTTGGATAATGTTTTGAACATTTCCTATATTAAAAGTTGATCGGTTCAGGCACGTTATCTAAAAGCATTGATGTTCTAAATCAAACTACAGTTCCTAGTATACAGAACACACACAAGAGGAAGAGTTCAGAAATGAACGAATCCTTCTTGAGGTATTATAGACTAGGTCATATCAATGCGACCCGACTGGCTGAAGTTACTTTTTTGATGCATATTTAAATCAGTTTGAATTTACATCTTATGAAACTTGCCAGTCATGTCATAAAGATTAGATGACCATAGCTCTGCTTATTGGAAACAGAGAAAGAGTTAATGAACTCTTGGGACTGATACATGATGATGTATGTAAGGTCTCCTATCTACAAATGCCAGGACTGGTTCTTTATACTTCATTACATTCTCTGATAATCTCTCAAGATTCAGACATATGTTCCTGTTGAAACACAAGTCCGAACCTTTTGAGATATTCACAGAATATAAGCTAAAAGTAGGGAACCAATATAGGTATAAGTATTATGTCCTATGATAAGATCAGGGAGGAGAATACTTGTGCATGGAATTCTTGGATATTCTAAAAGAAAATGAGATTCTCTCTCAGTATTACTCCTCTAAATGCACCACAGCACAACGGTGTATTGGGGTGGAGCAATCGCACCATATTGGATATAGTGTGCTCTATGATGAGTACTACTGAGTTACTTATTTCCTTTTGGGGTTGTGCACTTGAGAAGCTGCATACCTATTGAATTAGGTTCGAATCAGATCGCTGCCTACCACTCCATATGAGATATGTTATGGGAAAAGCCTATTTCTTAAGTTAGTTAAGATTTGGAGTTGTCCGGCCTATGTCTAAAGCAAAATCAGGACAAGTTCGAGGCAAGGTCAGTTCTGTAGAACTGGAAAGGTTCCAGCTATACAAAACTGCAGCTGATGATTTGACAGAACCAAAGGATTCAATAGTTCCCGACGAACCTCAGCCTCTCCGCCGATCTAGTAGGGTTCCTCATCCGCCTGAGAGATACCTCGGTTTCTCGATGACAGTGGGAGCGAGGAATGCATCATGAGATGATGACCCAACTAGTTTCGAGCAGGCCATCGAGAGTAAGGACTCTGTAAGAATGGCTGGATGCTTAGCGATCTGAGATGGAATCCATGTACACCAACAAAGTATGGACTTTGATTGCTATATCTGAAGGGTTAAATCCCCATCAGGAGCAAGTATATCTAGAGAAGATTACTTGGTGTAGATGGAAAAGTTGAGACTTTCAAAGCTAGACTTGTTAAAGCTTTTCGTCATCGACCAGGCGTGGATAATGATGAAATCTTTTCCAGGGACTATGCTTAAGTCCATCCAGATCCTACTTGCCATTGCTACATACCATGACTACGATATCTGGTGGTTGGGTGCCATGACTATTTTTCTAAATAGTGATTTAGAAGAGAACGTCTATAAGAACACAGCCAGAGGGCTTCGTAAACAGTGGGAGCAGCGGAAACATGTGCAAGTTGCTTTATGCGATAAAGCGGGCATCGCGGAGTTGGAACGTCTGTTTTGATGTGTTAGTCAAAGAGTTTGACATCATCAAAATGGTAGATGAACCTTGTATAAACAAAAGGTGAGTAGGGAGTATGGTGGTGATCCTCGTAAAGTACGTGGATGACATACTCTTGATAGGGAAGGAGTTTCCTATGCTACGCTCGATCAATCTCCGCTTATCACAAGGATTCTCCAATAGGATCAAAGTGATACCTCCTAAATCCTGAGCTTTCATCTATGAGATAGATGAAATTGGATTCTCACTAGATGTAGTGAGATGGTATCAATCGATCTTGGGGAGAATCACTGGAAAGGTTCCAGGGTGATAAAGACGACTGAATGTCAGTCACAGGCATTGTCTTCACCCTCGGTAAAGGGACGGTATGTTGGAAGAGTTCCAAGCTAAATACCGTGACAAACTAGACGATAAAGGCTGGTAACATCGCTATTAAAGATACTACCAAAGAGGCAGTTTGGGTGTATATTGGTTCATGAGTTGAACTAGGTTCCTACCATTGTATGACAATGGAAGTGTGGCTTCGGCCCAGGAACCCTGGTCCCATCAGTGACCCAGGCATATTCTGAGGCAGCATCACCTGATCATGGAGATAGTTGATCTCCAGGGTAATCGAGGTTAGGAGAGTAGACTCAGAGGACAACACGGCGGATCCACTCACAAAGGCCTTTTCCCAAAGAGAGACTTATGGGGGATGGTTGAGTATTAGATACTACAACTACTGCTACAGATGGCCCTAGTGCAAGTGGGAGATTGTTAGTTATATGTATGCCCTAGAGGCCATTACTGTACATTGGATGTATATTGTAGTGGATGCTGGAACATATATAGGTAGGACTTTCTTGCTCGACATGATAGTACGCTATCTGGTTGCTCTTTATCTTAACATGTATACTTTCTGTCTCTCTGTTACATGTTGATAAAGCCCTTAGGATGTGTACTCGACTTTCAGGACTATGATGCAGATCATACTAGTGGGGCCTGGGTAGTCCATGAGTACATCCTTCAATGTTCCTGGTCGTGGGAATATCGAGACGGGGCATCGATATTCCAGAGTAGACTAGCGTATATCTTCTCGACCCATGTGATGGGCGATGGATGATCCCACATCCATTGGTGTTTGACATCAGAGATGGTATGCGGGTGCTCAGTGGAGACTGGGTACACTGAACGGACTCGCCGAGAACTCCCAGATGGTTTTATACCTCACGTCAGATGGCAGTTCTCTGGTGACACTGGTACAGCTTAGTCTGTTGACCCGAGATCGTCATAGAGTCTTGTGTGTCTCCCACTGTGCTTTGATTTCCACCCTACCACGGCTCTACTGAGTCGTGCAAACAGGTGGTTTTGGGGTACAGTCCCGATTCACATGGAGGCAATGAGCGATAGGAGGGGATTCGTCTCTCCCGGTATTGGGGGTTGATGTTGCGCTATGCTCGACTGGCCATAACAGGAAATCCCTGGCCAGGGTTGCAGTGATATACTGGTAAGAGTTATCAGTAGTTTCACGAATGTTATAGACCCTACGTCGGCATGACTTATCGAGCTATTGGGGTCTGACGTTTACCACCCCTAGGTGAGATATGCGACATATCAGACGAACAGACCGGACTGTACGGTAAGTGTTACTGGTTGGATTCACAGGAGTGTGAGCGGGCTTGCTCGTCGATCTTCTGATCGCTCAATACCCGGGTGGCCGTTACGTTTAGCAGACCGCTTGCGGCTTGTGGGTGTTTGATATGATCATCACCTGCTGCCGGCGTATTGATGAGTTTTTAGAGTCCTACACAGAGGTTTCCTGGCTCAAGCGAAACGAAATAGGAGCGCATATGAGATATGTGCGGGACCGAGAATAATGCGTGTATGTGATACCGTATTCTATTCTCACGATGAATGTATCGAATGGTTGTATGCGATATAACCTAGTTATCGAATCAAGGATTGATTCGATAAGCCGATACATTGGATATTAGTCGGTTATATGCGATATGACCGGATCGTTAAATCAAATATTGATTTAATGATTTAATGCATAATTATATATTTGATATATTACTTTGCATTAACTAGTATTGGTTCATTTAAATGGATTTTCTCATTTGAAATGCACATTGGATATGTGATATACTTTTGTGCACTTGTTTGTATCATGTTTGATGATACAAGCTCACTTGGGTTTGTGTAAAGAATTAAACCATGGTTAAGTTAATGATTAGGGTTTACATTTTTCTTATTCATTTATTTATTTTTTCATTTTGGAAAAGATAAATAAGGAATGGTGGCTTTCTTTGTTTACTTGTTGAAGCTTCATGAAGTTTTGAATAAGTCCACCATTCTTGTCTCATCCTTAACCCTAACCATTCACTTTAACCTTAGTTTATTCTCTACATCTAACCATGGTTGAAATTATGATAAGGATGATCTATTTTCTATTTTTTCACATAATTCTTATCATATATTTTTTCTTCTTCTTCTTCATCTTCAACAATGAAGAAAACTTGCCTCCATCAATGGCAACTTGTGAAAATGAGTGAGAAATCCAATTCCAAAGTGAACCCACTTCCTATTTCTTCATCCTCTACCTCTTGCCAAGTAGTATAAGATGTTTTCTTCACAAGTTTCATGACTTGGTGAATTTGGAGTTTGATCTTGAGTTGCCTCGACGTAGATCATCTTCAGCATCGAAGTCGACGACCTAGCCCGCCCATTTCTCCGATGAAGCCGATGCTAAAGTCATGGATTCGATTTGGACAGCGGAGGGACGTCATCACGGAGCCTAGGAGGTGGAGGACCGGATCTACAAAGGTTGTAGCTTCTTTCCTTTAGCAATAAAATTGTTTACTTGCTTGCATCGCCTATACATCTAGTTAACGATCCGTATTAGGGTTTGTAGGCACATGGAAATTTTTGAATTAGCCATGTTTGATCACTTGTGAGACCTCATTTGTGTGCCTAGGATCCCTACAGCATGAACAGAATAGAGCCAAATGGTAGCGGCAGCTCCTCCCACTGTCGCCCGAGACTGGCCGGGAGGACCGTCCTAGCGTCCATCTTCATCGTGTAGGAGATGAGAGTTGTGCTGAGAGCTGAGCTAATCCTTGGAGACATTTTGTTGCGTCCGAAAATTGCAATTTGAAATTTGTTAATCTGCACAAAGAAGCATGATTTCAGTACAGGCAATCGATATGTATATTGATTGAGTTCGCATGAACGTTTAACCCGAAATATGGGAGGAAAGATTGATCCCACCAGGCGTGCCAGAATCTGTAGGGTGTTTTTCGCCACCCCATTGAGATGGGAATACACGCGCGCTTGTCAGGTGCATTACAGATTCCCCCTACCTAGGGTAGGCTGAGATTTATTAATTATGGGGATCCGAATCTCCGGCAGCCGCAGACTAAGTTGCCGTTAATTACCCCTCGTATTTGGAGCAAGAGAACCTCTGATTGATGGGTCAAACGGGTCATGCGAACTCAATGTGCAGTGTTGTGTTTTGAAGGGGTTTTGGATATATCGGGGGCCCCGTAGAGTTTTTACAGGAGTCCTACTAGCCGGATAGCGGGATGGGGGTCAAGGCGGCTAGCAGCCCCCTTGTGGGGTGTGGGGCAGCACCCCGTTAGAAAAATTTTCCTAGCACGGGACGTGTTTTGAGTGTAGAGTGCATATGAAATGGGGGAAGGAGGAGCGTCTTAAAGACGCGTGCATGGCACGTGGGCGTTGGGCGCCCACGGGTCACGTGTCTGGCCCATGGGCGCCGGCACCCGCGGGTCACGTGCCTGGCCGTGAGCGCTTGGCGTCCACGTGTTACGTGCCTCGCACGTGTGCGCTGGGCGCCAGCGGGTCACGTGCGCAGCACGCAACCACTGGGCGCTAACCGCCCGCGGGTCGTGTGAGGTGCACGTGGGCGCTTAGCGCCCGAGGGTCACGTGCCCTGCACGCGACCGCAGAGCACCAACGGGTCACGTGCGCTGCACGCGACCGCTGGGCATCGAGTGTCCGCGGGTCACGTGAGACGCACGTGGGCGGTTAGCGCCTACGGGTCACATGCCCTGCACGTGACCGCTGGGCGCCCGCGGGTCACATGCGCGGCACGCGCCCGTTGAATGCCCGTGGGTCACGTATGCGGCACGCGACCGCTAGAAATACCAACGGAAAAGGGGTTTAGCCCCTGGGTTAGGAGTTAAACTCCCGAGGGCTTTGGAGTTGAACTCCTAATAGGGATTAGGTATAGAATTAGAGTTAAACTCCTAAAAAGGGGTTTGATCTATGGAGTTAAACTCCAACAGATCTTGAATGGAGTTAAACTCCTAGAGATCTGTGGATCTTGTTTTGAGCCTTGGATCCTCCTGGAATGGGATTTTTGGAAATGAGTCTCCTTCTTCCTTCTCTTCGTTGGTTGGATCTTGAAGGAAAAGGGGGGTGAGATTCAAAATCTCCCCTTTTAGAGATCTGATGGAAGATCCGACCTCCCCTTTATGGGTTTTATGGTGAAAAACTGTTTATTTTTGGAAAAAGGAAGAGTTAAACTCTTGATTTAATTCAAAAAGGGGAGAAGGTTTTAGAACCTTGAGGAAGGGGAAGGAGGCACAAACCCTAGAATTTTAAATTATGAATTGTTCTTTTTTATTTCATCATCATGTTGCCTTATATAGGATTACAAATTTACATATATCCCCTTGGGCTTTATAAAATGGCATTTTGCCCATCTCATGTCTCATGTGCTCATTTCTTTTGCACATGAGCCATGTGCTTTACAAAAATTTGGGTCTATACTCATTTTTCTTACATTCATGTATGAAAATTACATCAAAATTATTTATTATATAATTTTCATTTTAGCATGGGGGAGGCTGGCCTCGGGGCTTGACTTGGGCATGGGCCCACTCGGCCTGGGCTTGGGCCCACCTGGTTTAGGGTTGACTTTGACTTTGACTTGGTCAACCCGGGTGTAATTTTTAACCCCAACATGAGGTAGGCCATTACCCCGTGAAGTTTTCCTAAGGTATTGTTTTAACAAATACTAAAAGAGGTGTTTATAAAGTTCAAGATATTTTAATGAAAAAGTGCTCCCATTGTTGTTTCACATGCGATTCTAGGTTAAATTTTGATTCTAAATATTTGTATTAAAATTACAGGTGAAGAGATAAAGTTTGTTTGACCAAAATATAAAAGAAATTGGAGTCATGGTTTTTATAAAAGATAATATCGGTATAACTCAACTTTTACCGATTTTGATTAAAAAAAAATTCAAAGAAGAGAAGGGGAGTTTGGGAGGGACTTACTATTTGATTATATTAAGAAGAGATAGAAGAAGAGGAGAAAAGTTTTGAGGCGTCGCGAGAGCTCCGGATGTTGCTTCAATTTTCGCCGGAAGTTAATCGCTTGCTAACTCCTCTTTACTCCACTTGTACTTAGAATTTTCTTTAGAGTTTTGGCTCGAATTTTTAAAATGAGGTTGAGCCAAAGTGTGGGGTGATATTTATAGTGTAAAATTAGGCTTTTGGAATTAAAATGGTGGATTAAAAAGTATTAAAATTATGATAAATTGTGGGTTGAAGGGGCTCTGTTTGATTGTAGGGAAATCAAACAGTGCAGGAGGGTTAGGGATAGGTGAAGGGTTTTGTATGCAAAGCTCGGGACAAATTGGGCTTAATCCAACCGTCCCCACCGGCTATACTAAGCATTTGGCCGGTCGATTTGTGCCAATTGGTATCGAGTTTCGTGCCACCGGATAAAATTAGGGTTTACTCTATTTTCCACATGTTTGATTTTTCTGATTTTTCATTTTTATGTGTATTGCACGTGCAATATTTTGGGCTTCCAAAAAGTTAAAAAGAAAAATCAGAAAAAATATTGTGTCTGATGGGGTTCGAATACAGGGACTACGTCACAGCAGTGCAAAGGTTTTACCATAAGCTACAAGTTGTTTCTTATTGTTATTTAACAAAATTAACTTATAACGAAAACTCAAGCTTGTAAACTCATTTCTGTACATTAAACTGGAAAATTTTGTACAATAAATTTAGATTCGTTACGAGATTCTCAACGATCTACGCCGCACCAACATATATGCATGGATAAGAATGAAAATGAGAAGGAGGAGATTCTCAGGAAGATAATTGATTCAGGAAATCAATAGTTCAGGAAACCAGCTCAGGGAGCTACGAACGACACTCACTCGAATGTGCGAGTGAGAGTATGTTAGTTATTGGGTCCAAACCGGTCCAATACCCATCCATATGAGTGGATACTTTATATATTCATACATGGAGGCCAGGGTTAGATAGATGATGCAACACAGCGAGTTTTTCTAGAGAAAAAATAAGAGAGTCATCTTCTTTCCCCATCCTCTTCTACTTTAGGTTGGCTTGCAGGTCGCTTTCTACCAAAGTATGGTTTCCCTCCGGCCGTTGCTTGGAGGCGCTAAAGACAGATCTTCTACGTGACGTGGGCAAGATAATCGATCTAATCAATCAGATCAGGTATATCGTAAATTTTTAGGGTAGATACATAGTTTTCCCGCTGCATATGGTTGCATATTTTGTATCTACGTTATTTAAAGTGAACAGTTTTGGTCGGTTCCAACTTTTCAAGAATTGTTTTATCTTGTGCCCAAATGACCCCAAAGCCTCACCTACCACTTGTACTCCAATGGTCTAATTTTATTCTTTGAATGACCACTTGTACTCCAATGGTCTAATTTTATAGATAAAGCGACTTTAAATTGACTTGTGATCCATTTGCTCATCTCTCAAAGAAGCTAGAACCTTTCATGCTACTTCCATTTTTATTTATTTATTTTATTTTTCTCTCCAAATGTTTTAAAACATGGTCAGAAACACGATGAAAACGGTATGAATCGTTCGTCTAAATTTTTCTTCGTTAAAAGGGATAATATAATAAGAAACGGAATCACAAAAAGATGTTAGCTACAACTTCAGAGAAATTTGATTGAGATTAGCGAACGATTTACATGAGCAGCGATTTTTTTAATGGCTTGCATGTTCTACACATCCAGAAGCTTATATCATATTCAATCGATGGTTGGCAACAGCTGGGACCAACATTTAAATGTTCGTATGATTTTTCTGAGGAAAAAAATTGTGGCGGATCACATTTAAATGTTTGTAAAGGACATAAGGGTCAATTCATCAATCTTAGGTTTACAATTTACAACCTCATTCACCAAACCATTCACTACTCATTGTCTCAGACAAAGTTGTGGCCTACATGTCCTCCAACTTCATCGATCACTAAATGCTAAATTTCACCAAACTACCCTTAACAATAGCAGAACAAGAAAGTTGTGTATTCAGATACAAGAAAATCAAGAAGAAACGGATGAGCTTTAAGGCAAGAAGAAACGGAAACTTCATAACGAAAAATCATATTTACATTCGTGCGTACAGCACTAATCACATTCCTGCATATGTACATCATCTGAAACTTTTGTTCCTAGACTAAGAAATCCGCGGAATTGCCAATGGGAGTATCCTAGTTTCGTAACTGCATAAATTGTTTGATAACATACCTAGTGTTGCCGTATCTTATGTACACAAGTTGCGGATTCACGGTACAAATAAAGGGTCTTGGTTAAGGCCTGACCAAGCTGAAATTATAAAGGGACCTCGATCTGAAGAGACCGCCGAAGAGAAATCTGGTAGGAGATTCCTGAGGAGATTTGGAATCATGATATGAGTGTCCTTTGACCTCAAGGACGGTTTGACCGATGGATTGCCTTATGGAATCTAGGGTCTTGCTGTCGACGGAATTTCCAGAGGCATCACGGACGTAAAAGGTGTTGATGGCTTTGCCTCCTCTAGTAGAGACTTCGGCTCTGATGACTGAGAGGCTGTTTTCACGGAAAATGCGAGTAACGTCCGACAGTAGACCCACCCTATCACCCGTACACAACTCTAGCTTCAAACCCTGCATAAGTTTGGTAGGGTCCATGTTATTCTGTGAGCAAGCGCCATTGTATGGACTTGTCTACGGGACCAATGAAGAATATAGTGATTCAGAAAGACTAGGGTTAAAAATTAAACTGTAAAATTTCATTTGGTAGTAACTTTCTTAAAGAAAATCTGAGCTTCTATTTTTTTAAATATATTTTCAGAAAAACAAGGTTCATTATCGGATGCTTTCATATGTACAATAAGGCACATTTTGACAATAATCATACACATGATTTTCAACACTAACAAAGAGGGTTTGGGAGAGAAACCTTGATTAACTACCTGTTAAACATAATTAAAACCTCTAATAAAACATTACAAACAGAGATAAACTTGACAAATCACATGCATAAACACATGTAGCATCTAATGAACATAAATTTTCACACTAAATCTGCCACATTCAAGTTCATTAACAAATAAATAGATGAAAAAGGGGAATTACCTCGGACACTCTCCTCTCAATCGCCGCTTCAAGACACTGGATAACTCTTTGTCTCTCAGCTTCCGAGTTGACCGGGGACCCATCTACATGTCTAATGTAGTATTCCTTCAAAAGATAATAAAAGATAACACAAATAAGGACCAAAACATTTTAACCAATACAACAACACAATGTGAATTCATCCCAATACCTGATAAGCTTCAGGGCCCTCGGTATCTACATTCCCATGAAAAACCACATACTGCATATCCGTCAGCGTGCAAACTGTGTCAAACAAAAGCTTCGGCCGATCCCTGCACCGAATCGTGACCACCGAGTAATCCTTATCGTACCAATTCACGACTGTGACGTTCGGCCTCAGAGACTCATCCCCTGAAGTCTCATCACACCTCTCATAATCTCTATCATCAAACATCATTTGATGCAGCCTTCTTTCCGTGTGGGTCACACCCATAGAAACTATAGTCTTGGCTCCACGAGTTTTGTTATTTCCTTTGAGCACATTGCAGAGGAGCTCTTTGATTCGTGAGAGCCTATCAGGATCGGTTATTGCAGACCCGGTCTTTTCATCAGTCACTTGCATCACAGCCGCGGCTCGTGTGTTGTGGGTCCACACCTCAGCATTCACTACGTTGCATTTGAGATCAGTTAATACCGCGCAAACTTCAGAGAGGAGGCCGGGCCTGTCTGTGCCCGTGAGCTCGATCGATGTGTGATTTGACGAAGGGGCGGCGGTAAAGGATCTCCTCCTTGATGGTACGAATGAAGAATCGGCGCCTAGAGACTACAGATAACAACGTATAGCAAAAATCAACCAAAGGACTTGATACTTACAGCAAATGTTTTTTTAATACCTTTCGAATATAATCCACTATTCCATTGATTGTAGTTTCATCTTTCAGCTTGTTTCTGTCTTTATCGGTTACTTTGAAAACTGACAACAAGAATTATACTCACATCAGAGAAATGTTGGACTTATAAAATTCGAAAGAAACGAAAATTTAAAAGAGATTACCATCCATTAACCATCCACCATCAGAGCTTATATAAGCTTTGGTGATGATGAGATTGAGATCAGTCAGAACTTGAACAACCTCTAAAAGGATCCCATCCTTGTTTGCACTATCAACCTACATAGCATGTTAATATTCAAATTAACCCCACTAATTCAATGAAATTAAATTCATTGTCTTAAAAAAATTGTTGCAAAAATGAGAACTTACTCTAACAACTGTTGCATTAGCACATGATTCATTGTCAATTACAACCCTGAAAAGGGAGAAGAAGAAGAAGAAGAAGAATTAGAAAAAAAATTTAAAAATATTCAAACTGAAATTTTAAAAAAAAATTAATGAATTAAGATATAGAAACCTTGGTGGGTTCATCCTTTGGATGAATTTTTCATACTCATCGTCGCTGTCCCAATGAGAACTAAAATCTGCCCCCATATTAAAAAAATTTAAAATTAGTGATTAATTAACAAAGCATGAAAAATAGAGGAACCCTAATGCACATGATACCCAACATTGATTCTCACCTAGAAATCAAAAAATAAAAAAAAAAACTCAAAATACCCATGAAAACCCAGAAATGGTTTCCCCCAAATCATAACAAAAAAGCCAACAAGAAACGCTATTGAAAGGTAAGAAAACACAAAATACATAATGGGTTCAAACTAGAATCCTTCAAATTATAGGGGAAAATTTCACAGAATTGAAAGAAAGAAGGATTACCCATTTGAGAGAAATGAATCAAAAGTCTAAATTCCCTTCTTCATTTTTTTTTAATTCTCCCTGTGTTTAGCGATGGCTCGCACGCCCCAGACGCTTCGTTGCAGAGAACAAGGAACTATATGAAGTGTCACGCCCAATCTCTCTCTCAAACATTATTCATTAAGGCTAAGATATTTTATAAATAGAAATTATTTACCACAATATTATTCATTAAGAACCAAGATATTTTTCTCTGAAAAATTAACTTTTCCTTAGAAGGAAAAGAGTCTTGTACACTAGATTTTTGAGCATGTGAGATGCACCTAGGAGATAAAAATGAAATTATTCGAAGAAAATATAAATGAATTAATAAACGTTGATGGGGCTGTGTTGAATTGTTCGTTCTAATTATTTACCACAAAATATTATTCATTAAGAACCTAGATATTTTTCTCTGAAAAATAAACTTTTCCTTACCAGGAGAGTACACTAGATTTTCGAGCATGTGAGATGCACGTAGGAGATAAAGAAAATGAAATTATTAGAAGAAAATATGTATGAATTAATAAACGTTGATGGGGTTGTGTTGAATTGTTCCTTATAATTTGCTAAGTGTGTGCGTGTCTTATTTTATGGGAAGAGAGGCAATGAACGTAAGGTGATTTGAATGATTTAGGATTTAACATGAAATGCAAAAAACTTAGTGAATTTTTTGAATTTCTTATTGGAAAATGGACAAAATGCCACGAGGCTTCTTTTGAATTCTTGTTATCGGTTGGATTGTAAATAAATCAATTCAAATAACCAGTTACCAAAGAGCAATAGTTCAGATGGTATGACACTTCTCCTGTCGGGGAGAGTGCGGGATTTTGATCCCTTAGAAGGGAAGTGGTCATAATGTAACCCTTTTAACCATTTAGTAAATAGGTCAGGAGTGAATATGGAAAGATAGTCCTTGTCATACAATGGATATTCGATGAATTTTATCCATGAGAAAGTTTCCCGTTAGTGGCGTGATTCACTATGTAATTATAAACAGGCATAATTCCAAAAAAATTCTATAAATTACAAGAAACTACCATGTCTAACAATCAATGTCAAACAACCACGATGGTGTAAATTGTAGATGTAAAATGGACATTTTACTCTTTTGATTAATTATATTAATTAAATTTAATAATTGTTAATTATTTTTAGGGAAACTTGTCTCCCAACCCACTTTAGAGAGATAACTTATTTTTTAACCCATGAATTTTCAAAATTATAAGAAAACCTAAAAATATACTTTGACATTATTTTAAACCCAAATCCTGATTTGTATACGTATATATTCTTGCATTTCCTGTTATGCCCTATTAATATTTTTTTAAGATATTCGGACATGGGATTTTTTTTAATTTTCCAAAATATCAGAATATGAGATTTTTTTATTATAACTATAGTTTTCCATGGCTTTTTTTATTATTCTCTCTTTATCATTTCTTTATCATTGATTGTACTTAATTTTGTTTCTAAACCGATCTTCTTTATTGTTGGTTGCACTCTTTACTATAGTTTGCCATAGTTTTCGACTTCTTTATTATTCCTCATTTATTATTGATTGTTCTAGTTTCAACCATCATAGAAATGCTGATGTCTGAAACGGGAGAGAAGATTTGGAAACTCGGAGCGGAGATAGGTGAATTGAAGAAATTGAATCGGAGATTTGGGATTGGAAAAAGGGCGATGCAGAAATTAAAAACAAAGATGAGCGAATCAGAGGAATCGGATTGGAGACAAGAAATTTGAAAGCCGAGATGCAAATTTTAGAAGATGATATTAGGAAGAAAATGAGGGATTGGGAGAGAAACGCTAAGGAAAAAAGAGCAAAGCATAGTAATTGCCTGGAGAAAACGAATATTTTTTTAGAGAATAATCACATATGTATTTGATTAAAAAGAATGAGTGTAAACGTAGAATTTTTTTTAAAATGTCATAAGTATAATACATACAATCTATTTTGAGTTTGAAACATCTGTATTTTGTAAGTGTTGGAGTTTTTCACAGTTTTGAAAATATGCAGGTTTAAAAATAAATTATCTATTCAAACTAAGCCCCAAAACAATTTTCCCTTATTTTTATTAACAATTGTTATTAAATATGCATGTGGACTAATGGAGGAGGCGCTTGACCGCTGGGGTGAGAGAGGAGGTTGGCAAAGGCATTGGATTGGAGATGAGAGATTTGAAAACAAAGATGCAAAATTTAGGAGATGATATTGGGAAGAAAATAGAGAATCGGGAGAGAAACGCCGAGGAAGAAAGAGCGGACCATAGTAATTGTTGAAGATTTATCCCATGCACGCCTTGCGTTTGAAATAGCGGTTTGAGTTTAGAAATGTGGAGCATGCGAGCTCGGTCTCATTTTAAAATATTTATAACAGTTGGCATCTGGCACTCGCGGCCGAGACGGAAACGAAAACAAAATCATTTTGCGGTCTCCAAACGCGCAAACCTAAGAATTCGATCCATACACCTAAACGAGCAAACTAAAAATGCAAGGGTTGAGAAACTACAACCTTTGTCGCCTGTCCTCCCAATTGCGGAAGACCCCTCCAAGCTCATAAACACCGGGAATGAACTTGAAAATCGACAATTCTAGCCGAAGACGATCCATCCGAGGGAAACCGGAAAATGCTCTAACTGATGATCCAAACTTGCTAGGTGTTGATGGTCGGTGATGTAGGAATTTTTTCACTAAACTTTTTCTCTCATAACCATGCTCACTAGAGAGCAAGAAGAAGAAGACGAGAGAGGTGTAGATGACTAAACTCTCATGAAGTATGAAGTATAGAATGAGAATCAAGTGTTGAGTTATAGAAAATGAAAGAACCTTAGCCATGTGTAAAAAGAATGGCTACAATAAAATCAACCATGCATGAATAGTGCATCCAAATGATTTTATCAATATAAAATCTAAATCATACATCTCTACATGTTTGCACCCATGCTTCATGTCCACCTCATTACTTGATTTTCCAAAAATGGAAAAAAATAATGAGGCGTCCTCCTTCTAGAAATATTTCCGTATAAATACGAAATACTTCACCTGCTATATATATCGCTACATATTCGCGTATCCGTATAAAAATATGGATAGCCCCAAAGAGAGAAAATAAATAGTGAACAATAATACTAAAATATATGTATCAAATACATATATAAATTATTAAATTAAAACTTGATTTAATAATCCAGCTAATTCTAAGCCGGTTAGTATTATCAACCGTCCGATTGAAGTCCGTGTATTCCATACACGTATTTAATCGGACCCCTGCACGTACCTATGTACGGCTCTTACATCTATCGCCTGAACCGGGAAAACCCTCTGTATAGAATTTAAAGACTCGATAATACGCTAGCGGTGAGTTCAACCACAAGCATGTCAGTGGCACTAGCTGTACGTAACGGCTATCTAGGTACTTGCCGAAAGGAGGGTCAACAATCAGGTACACCATTACCCTACTGAGCCGGAATGTGACAATCTCCGTACAGTCCGGTCTTTTTATCAAAGAGTATCACATATCGGGTCTAAGGGGTGGATAACGTCAGACCCCTACTAACCTGATAAGTCGTGTTTGAGTCAAGCTCATCACCAACAGAGATACTACTGATCAACTATCAGAAAATCCCATCCACCGTGCCCACGGATTTCTAGTGATAGCCAATGAACACAGCGCGACATCGACTCCTAATACCAAGAGAGACAAATCCTTGACAATCGACCACTACCTCCATGTGGGTCGGGACTGCACCCAACTAAAACCTGTTTGCACGACTCTTTTGAGCCGTGGTAGGGTAGCAATCAAAGTATAGTGAGAACTCACACGAAACAAATGACGATTTCAGGTCAAAAGACTAACCTGTACCCATGCCACCTGAGAACATCCATCTGACGATAGATATAATACCATCTGACGATAGATAGAAGTCCTCGGCGAGTCCGTCCGGTGTACTCGCCTCCAGTAAGCACATGCATACTATCTTAGGTGACACAACACCAATAGCTTGTAAGACCGGCCACCGCTGTCACGCCCCGCTTCCCAGAGTACGCAAAATTGGACACGTGACATAGCCAACCATGCTACCTGTGGGTAGGACGCATCCGTCCACAGTCACATTACGGCTGTAGAGATATCAAGAACAGTAAAATAAACTAAACTAATACATGTCCAAATCCATAATAACAAGAATCAATAAACAATAAGTGCGGAAGCTAATGATCCAATACAATGAATAAACAGTACGTCCCATAATGCGGGCTCACATCTGGAAATGAACAGAAATAAATAAACTAAACCCTAAGGACTCACTGTTCAGCCTGCTGGCTGAAGTACTCCTGCTCGGTCGTCGACAAAGGTACGGAATCTGGGCCATGCAAAACCCAGACGTCAGCGCGTCATGATATCAAGTATACAGTATAAACATGGTAATAAGCAATGCAAGTATGAACATGAATAACGCAGTAATAAGAAATAACAAGCAGGGAAATGTGCAATGGTGACTAACTGTCCTATCAGGTTTTCTACTCTATAGTCTTTGAAACCAATTGATGAATCGTCGATGTAACTCAATAGTATCCCGTGCGTGCCCGGGACCACGGTCATGACCCTCGGGGCTGAATCCGAGACGTGCCGCTAAGCAGTAAAAGGTAGCAAGATGGACGAGTAGTGTCAGCATCACCACTCCGGAGCTGGCCAAGCCCGTAAGACTGATCAGAACAAGTATCGAACTGTTGAGTTACAAGTCGGTTTCACCTTTGATTTCCCCATACCCCCAAACTATGTATGTCAGGTCAGGTATTCAGTAGTCAAGGACTAATGCCAACACGAAATCAAGTAGAAGTAGGTCTGTCTGGATCGACAGCAGGAATGGTCAGGTTTGTCGGCATTAGGCATGAAATCGTGAGACAAGTAATGTCATGGTACAACAGGATGAGTCGGTATGTATGTATATGTCAGGTGTAGCAGGGTCAGGTCAATATGTCGTGCAATCGGGTAAGTGCTCACAACAGGTATACAATCAATAATGAACAGCAGCAGGAAACAGTAATTAACCACAATATTCCATATAACCACAGTGAGGTTTGTATTCTCTTATTAACAGGTTCAATCATCTTTAGGGTGCAATAGCCACAAGGTAAAGCAATATCCACAATTATAAATTAAGGAACTACATGAAATTATACTAAATATAATAATTGTCTCCTAAATGGTTTAACAGTTTAAGCGGATATGATTCAGTCGTTTTATTTAGTTGAAATATGGGTTGATGTGGGTTGATTAATTACGAGGAACTGTTGTAACGATTCCATTATAAAGATACTGCAATAATATGATATCTGTTGCGCCACGGCAGCGCCCCGGCCGTCTTACTCGAGGCCAAATAGCGGAATCAAAATTTTTCCTTGCTCGAAAACCGGCGCTACCGCGGACAAAGAAAAACCCGGATCGATAACCATTAACCTACGCTAGCTAACAAGAGATGGGAAAAGAAGTATACCAAGATATCCGAGTCCTCCGGTCTTCTCATCATCGCCCCGATCTCCCGCGGAAAGTGTAGTCTCCATATCGTCGCCTCCTCGCCGGAAAGGGCACCACGTCGCCTTCTTCTTTTACGGGCTCCCGCCTCAATACCGAGGCAACTCGAGCATGAAGCCGGCAACTCGACATGCTCAAGAATTGCTGTAGAATGTGGTGTGTAGAATCGTAGTCTCTTTTTGGGGTATTGGAGTTGCCATGATGGAGGAATAAGGTTAAAGGAAATTGGAGCTTTCAATTTTCCAAAAACAAGAAGAATGAGATGAAGAAATTTGTGTCATGCAAGAATGAAAAATTTCTCTCATCCTCACTCATAGTGGCCGGCCATTCTTCAATGAGAATGGTGGAGGGAACAAAACTAAATCATATGAGGGAGGTAAGTGTAGGAGAAGTATGTGGTGACCATATCCAAAGTCAATGAAAACTTCAACCATGCTTTCACTTTAAACCCATACCTATATCAAATCACTCAATTCAAAAGCATGGAGCAAAGATATGAAAACTATCATAATCAAACATTATGCAAAGAAACCCCTCACAAAGTGTTATTTGCAAAACTGCAAATAACCCCCTCCATCGGAAAAGTCCGGCCGGGAAAGAACAAAGGAAAACCGGCCGGAACGGAATGCAAACCGGCAACTCCAGAAAACTGGTCCCGTAATAAATTACAGGAAAACCCCTATACTGTGCATACACACCCGCATCTGTATTCCGTCCGGATACAAATGCAATGAGACAAAATCTACACTGTACTAAACTAGGACCGGCTTAAACCAAAGCCGGCTAGTAAAAACCGTTCGATCCTGATCCGTGCAATACCGCACGTATCTGATCGAACCCTGCCATATATCCATACGGCAACTAGTACAAACCGTCTGATCCTGATCCATGCAATACCGCACGTATCTGATCGGACCCTGCCATATCTCCATACGGCCTCTACAGCGTTTCGCCCGAAAGCTGAGTAACTGAAAGTGTGGTGGACTCTAAAGACTCGTCAATACTATGGTTGTGGATTTAACCACTAGCACGTCAGAGGTATAAGCCAATACATGACGGGCCACCAGCTATTGACCAAAATGGACGTCGATGAGGAAGCTCACCCCGACACCCAACTGAGCCTGTCAGTGACAATATCCGTACAGTCCGGTCCGTTCGTCTATGAGTATCGCATGGCGGGCCTAGGGGGTTGGTGAAAGTCAGACCCCCAAAAGCGGTACAAGTCGTGTCGGAGCGTAGCCCAGAACGCCCTGAGATACTACTGGAATACCTACCAGTAAATCTCCTGCCTCGGCCGAGGGCTTTGCGTAATGGCTCTCCTAGACACAGCGCGACCTCACCCCCAATACCGGGAGAGACGAACCCCTGCAGATCCGCTCACTGCCTCCATGTGGCTCGGGACTGTACCCAACTAAAACCTGTTTGCACGACTCCTTTGAGCCGTGGTAGGGTAGTAATCAAAGCACAGTGGGAACTCACACGAGACAAATGACGATCTCAGGTCGATGAACTAACCTGTACACATGTCACCAGGGAACTGCTATCTGACATCTGGTACAAGACCAACTAGCAGGTTCCCGGCGAGTCCTGTCCGGTGTACTCATAACCCAATGAGCACCTGTATACATCTTAGGTGAACCAACTGACACCAGTGGCTTGTGAGACCGGCCACCGCCCCTCGTCGGGGTCTCGACTGTATACACTAGTCTACTAATGGAGTATCGATGCCCTGTCTCGAAACTCCCACGACTAGGGACCTTTTAAGGATGTGCTTATAGACTACCAGCTCCCACGTATATGATCGCCATCATACTGCTGGTGGTCAAGCAAGAATCCTAGGGGCTCTATCAACGTGTAATAGCGACATGTCAGGTCACCTAAAGCAGTACACGATGATAAAGATAAACCAGATAGCATACTATCATCTCGAGTAAGACTGTCCTACCGGGATAGGTCCTCCCTCAATCATTGCAATCACGTGCCTGTGATCCAATAATTGACTCTGAGGGCACTATCTCCAACAATCTCCCACTTGCACTCAAGGCTAATTATTGCGATGTCGCATACTCACAGCCCGTGTGATACCGAACACCCAACTCCTCTACTAGTCAGTCTCACAAAGCTCTTTTGTGAAACTATTGCGTTCGAGGAATAGCCTCAGCGAGTGGATCCACTGTGAAGTTTCTTTCTATGTCTCTCTATATCTCAAGTTCGCGGAGAAAACCATCTCCCGAAATGAGCAATACCTGTCTTAGAATGTCTGGATGTCTGATGGGACCTAGTTCATAAATGAACTCCAAATCCAAACTTCTTAGACTGTATCATCAACTGAACTTAATCAGTATCCTGCGCCATGCCGCCCTCAGTATTGCCTTGGACCACCTGTCCAAAATACTGCCCCTCGACAGAGGGAGAACTATAACTCTGACAACCTCCTTGTCATCCATGTCACCTTGGAAGCCTGGAGTGATAACCGTCTCCTAAAGGAGACAGCCGTTATCATATCCCTAGAACATTCACTTATGTTCTAAAAACTGCTTCCGACTGTTTTTCCAGGATTGGATTAATATCAACTTATTGCACTTACTGCAAGAACAACATCTGGTGTGGTACTTGACATCTCATGATTGACTCAATTGCCTAAGCAAGTGATCTGTCAATCATGCGTATCCCTCTCCCCTTTAGTCTATAAAACACCTTTAGAGAGGGTGACTCCATTACCTGCAGGTACACTACCATGCCAGGAGTCGTCCATTCTAAATACTCTTAGAATGCTGTCAAAGTACCCTGATTGGGAAACCACCCAAATCTAGATCTAAAACCATAGATCTAGTAACCAATATGTCTGATATAATGTCCAAGTCCCATGTGGAGAAAACACTGTGTGACGACCAAAGTATAACCGATCGTAGTATAGGAATATCACTTCCTACTACCTTCTCAACAGATCCATCCCCTATTCTGATGACGTCAAACCCATGACTGTCACATCAGAAACAGATGATCTAACTCCGCTATATCTGCTCTAGTCTATAAATAGACATAAGCCTGATGTCCACCAATGCTTCCGCTGCTCCCACTGACTACGACAACCCTCTGCCAGAGTCATATAGACGTGCACTTCTAAAGCTAATTTAGAACGACGCTATACTCATCCTCCTGCCGGGTCTCGCAGCCTGGAACAACAACAATGGCAAGTGTGGGTAAACAAGAACTTCCCTGTCACCGTCCTTGAGGCTACCGGAGTACCTCTCGGGTGCCTGAAGTTACCCACCTTATCTGCGGAGTGGCCAATGGAATGTCAAATCAGATTGAATCTTTAGGTTCCTTATTAAATCTTCAGTAATCGTTTGCGGTTCTGGAATCACTTCCAGTTCTACCATACTCCCACTGCTGTTTTTTGAAAAAATCCATTTTTAATAAAACTGTGGCGAGTCTAGAACAATATTTCTATTGATCTGCCAGATGGTAGAAAGTCAACCCTCGTCATAGCCTGGGTCAACCCACAAACAGCCATTACAGAAACATGCCTTGAGTTATCCGGAGTCTGGTTTTAAGCATAAGCCGGACAACTCCCCGTACCTTAACATCGTTAAGATATGAACTGTTCTATATCCAATATAGAACCAGAGGCACTGATTTAATTGAACCAGATTCAAATCATGCAGCTGTCTCCAGTGCATGTCAACTAAATGGAAGGAGGCCGATCAGCGTTACTCAACTTAGGAATGCTTCCAATTATGAGTAACCTGAAAGAGAAGCAATCTGTTTTCATCATTACTATCAACTGAATACCATACACAAGTATCTACATCTTCGATCTCTTTGAAGAATCCCGATACTTGCTACACCTGGTTCTCTACTCTATTCAAATACCTATAACTCCTCAAAACTTAGACCCTGTGTTTCTACGAAACACATGTCTAAGAACTTGAGAAGTTAAAAGTAAACAGAATATAGTATGAGGACCAACCCCTCTGTCCTAATGGACACTGGACAACATACAATACTCTGTATAAGTCCGCTGAGTCTAACAACTCTTTCACTGTGCGTCGCAGGTTGAAAACTGTACTTATGGTTAAGAAGAATTACACCGCTGTTTAATGCTCCTTACCTAACCATCCACTGATATAGGTAAATGTCATCGACATAATATCAAAAGGTATATCTCACTCTATGAAAATAGACGTACAGATATATCGATTTGAAATTGGTGCACAACAGCGGATATTCAAAACCAAATATTTGCCGACCGGCAAACAACCCAGGTGACTTCTTCAAATATCACCGATTACAACGAATCCCGATATAATGAGGATGATCACCCAATTCCCAATAACTTACTCCCACTCATCATCTGTAAAACCATACAGATGTGAGAATTATTCCTGGCAAATACATACCCTGGAGTAAGTGTCTAATCGGGAAATCAGTTTTCTTTTAACAGTACACAGTTGAAACTGAAACATTGTAATGTTTCGATGGGGTATCCTGGTATTCCTAGTAATGCCTCTACCATTATCCAGATTCACAACTATAACCGTATAATTCTTTGCCACCTCTCCAAATCCCTTTATTTGTCTTTAGTCATTACCTTCTGTACACCCCTTTAAGCCAAATGGTTTTCTTCCTTCCCTACCGTTCGGCACCAGCCTATGGTTTGGAAGAAGACTATCCAAAAAGCATAAAGGGTGTACTGTCCTAATCCTAGGAACACTCGCAATGCGAGAGAAGGTGAAGATAAAAGACACCTGAATGTACTTTATTCCTATTTCTCCTGAACCAGAATCCATCCCCGAACTGGAACAAGTTCCTTTCGAGTTCGTATATAACCATACGATGGAGTATCCAATAATCTGTGGATCTTCATAGTGACACGGAGTGTCCTGGAGAAATACAAAGTTGATTTAGGATTAGCGAAGAAATACTTGGTTTGGTCGTGAATATCAGTCGCAACTTACTTTGCCCTCCTACTAATCCCTTGCTTTGTCTTAACTTAATACCTTCTGCACACCATCGTTATGCTAATTGGTTTTCTTCATTCCCTACCGGTCGGCACCAGCCTAAGGTTTGGAAGAAGACTATCCAATTTGCATAATAGGTGTACTACTCCTAAACCAAGGAGTACTCGCAACCTGAGAGAAGGTGAAAAGAAAAGACAACTGAATAATCCTATCCGTTTTCTCCAGAACCAGAAACCATCCTCGAAGTCCTTCGAGTTCGTATATAACCATACGATGGTTTTGTCCAATGGAAGTGGACGTTCGTAGTAATACGGGGTGTCCTGGAGAAAAGGGTAAAAGTAGGAGTGGCAATGAGGTCTGCAACTCTGACAATCCAAAAGCCAGTGTTAAGAAGGTTCGGTCAACTTGGTCACTGAGTCATAGTCCAGGGTCGGGTCAATGGTCGCTGCCAGAGAGAGAGAAAAGAAACACTCAGCGTGCACTCTAACCTAGATCAGAATGGTTATCACTTTGTCTAATCTGGAAACCTCCCACTGTACCTCAAATTCTCCTCCAAACCTGAAAGAAGAATTAGTCGGGGATCACCCGAGGAGTAAACCAACTCATCAGTGGAAATCGGGATCCAACTCTCATCGCATGATAACGTGACGGAATCCACTCACGCCACCACACTCCAGAAGGTATGCGCATGCCTGGCAAGTTTCAGTTCTTTTGAAACTCCCGATGTGATTTTTACCCCTAGGACCCAAGTGACCTTGACTGAGCCAACATATCAAAGGATCCTAGTCAAGTTCAACCCGTCATTATCTTGATTGCATTAGACCCACCCGCACGAGTCCTTGACTGAGCCAAAATGACCGTACGACTGTCCTAACCAATCATATATCCATGCAACAGAAAAGCACTACATAGCTACCGAACACTACGCCTCGGCTGAGCACGACATACGCAGCACGAATACTAAGTAATACTAATCTGAAATGACGGAGGGCTACGACTGGTTTTTGGCGAAAAACCTTTAACGTAATGAACTTGATATCGTTGAAGGAACTGCATAACTTTTTATAAAATATAGTGACGAAAACCTTTACTAAAGAGGTCACTCCCGGTGAAGGGATCTCGGCTCTTTTCCCGTAGAATGAGGTGCAGGATATTCCAACTGAATACCACGATGCAAAGCAAAAGTAATCGGCTATAGTGAAGTTAATGCCCTGACGCAAACTTCTGTCCAAGGGGTCACTCCCGGTGAAGGGATCTCCGCCCTTGCCTCGTCGACTGAGGAGCAGGATATTCCAAATGAATACCACGATGCAAAACAAAAGTGAACGTCCTTGCAATAACAGCTTTTTGAAAAATGTTCCAACAACATCAGATTAGGTTTGTTTAACTTGCATTGATCCGAATCAATGCAGTCCCATCAAATGATCACACCACAAAGAACGAAAAAATATACTAACGTACGTATATGCCATCCACATTCGCCACTGGGTCCCGTCATCACCCGTTAGGTTAGCTAACTAACGGCAGAGCGGGGACTGGACTAGCGCGGATGTAAAACATATACAACATCTACTAATATATATACCAATATATAGTATTTCGCTCAAGGCGTGAATAAAATGCAACATCACAGAAATGTACAGCATCACAGAACAATACAGATATCTGGAAGCCCCGGGTTTCACAGAGCCGCTGCTGAAACCCGACGTTCCCCTGGTCGTGTGGATAGCCTGTGCAATGAAATCCTAGACCCCTACGGGCGCGGCAAGTCACCCGCCAAAACCTGAAGCGAGGCAGCCCCCTTCAGTACCGTGAATGGACCACCCAGCACTTCACGGAATCCGGTAACTTGGGCACCCCTCCTGGGTCAACCTGTACCCCCTACGAGTGCGGCGAATAGCCCGCCAATCCTGGACTGAAGCCCCCTCCGTCCCAATGCCATGAGATGCGGGCTTGCTGCCCTCCAGAACCCGGCTATCCGCGCACCCCACCGCGGGGCAATCCTAGTACAGAAAGTAAAATATACATACACCGGGTACATCGACCGCAACCAGGTCGTGCCCCAAAAGAATAATACAAACTGGCAGTGACGGCAGTCCACATGTCGGACGCTCGCCCCGCAATATCAAATGTACATAATACCACAAAACAGTACTAGCATTGCATCCAGGCTATCCCCACGACCGATCCGCAACATCACAGCATAAACATAGAACATCAACGTGAAAGTCACGTTCGCAAATCCGTCTAACCGGGCTATAGCAGTTAGACCGGATTTACCGATCGAGTGACATTCACGGTCGCAGATATAATGTAAATACTGTGAAAAATGTGTTTTAAAAATTTTCGATTGACCAAAAATTAATAAATGGGCCCCAATCAAAACTGTAGCACTCACAGAAAACCTGGGCCAAATTTTAATATTCCAAATACCCCATTTTCATGTAAAAACCTCACTGGAAAAATTTGGTCCAGAGAGCAAACTGAACCGCCGCGGAAGAGCGGCGCCAAGGAGGGTTACACCGCGCTTCCGCGGCGGATCTACAGTAACGCATGCCCAAAATTTCCCAGATGTCTTAAAATTTCCTGTACATCATTCTGCAATCACCTGAAAAATTTTTCGAGCCCGGAAAAAATCGACAGAAAACTGATGTACACAAAACGCGGTTTTTGGAATTTCGGTCGATCGGAAACGCAAACACATTACACAAAAGCTAGGTAAGGTTAATGGCGTGGCTCTGATACCATGTTGCGCCACGGCAGCGCCCCGGCCGTCTTACTCGAGGCCAAATAGCGGAATCAAAATTTTTCCTTGCTCGGAAACCGGCGCTACCGCGGACAAAGAAAAACCCGGATCGATAACCATTAACCTACGCTAGCTAACAAGAGATGGGAAAAGAAGTATACCAAGATATCCGAGTCCTCCGGTCTTCTCATCATCGCCCCGATCTCCCGCGGAAAGTGTAGTCTCCATATCGTCGCCTCCTCGCCGGAAAGGGCACCACGTCGCCTTCTTCTTTTACGGGCTCCCGCCTCAATACCGAGGCAACTCGAGCATGAAGCCGGCAACTCGACATGCTCAAGAATTGCTGTAGAATGTGGTGTGTAGAATCGTAGTCTCTTTTTGGGGTATTGGAGTTGCCATGATGGAGGAATAAGGTTAAAGGAAATTGGAGCTTTCAATTTTCCAAAAACAAGAAGAATGAGATGAAGAAATTTGTGTCATGCAAGAATGAAAAATTTCTCTCATCCTCACTCATAGTGGCCGGCCATTCTTCAATGAGAATGGTGGAGGGAACAAAACTAAATCATATGAGGGAGGTAAGTGTAGGAGAAGTATGTGGTGACCATATCCAAAGTCAATGAAAACTTCAACCATGCTTTCACTTTAAACCCATACCTATATCAAATCACTCAATTCAAAAGCATGGAGCAAAGATATGAAAACTATCATAATCAAACATTATGCAAAGAAACCCCTCACAAAGTGTTATTTGCAAAACTGCAAATAACCCCCTCCATCGGAAAAGTCCGGCCGGGAAAGAACAAAGGAAAACCGGCCGGAACGGAATGCAAACCGGCAACTCCAGAAAACTGGTCCCGTAATAAATTACAGGAAAACCCCTATACTGTGCATACACACCCGCATCTGTATTCCGTCCGGATACAAATGCAATGAGACAAAATCTACACTGTACTAAACTAGGACCGGCTTAAACCAAAGCCGGCTAGTAAAAACCGTTCGATCCTGATCCGTGCAATACCGCACGTATCTGATCGAACCCTGCCATATATCCATACGGCAACTAGTACAAACCGTCTGATCCTGATCCATGCAATACCGCACGTATCTGATCGGACCCTGCCATATCTCCATACGGCCTCTACAGCGTTTCGCCCGAAAGCTGAGTAACTGAAAGTGTGGTGGACTCTAAAGACTCGTCAATACTATGGTTGTGGATTTAACCACTAGCACGTCAGAGGTATAAGCCAATACATGACGGGCCACCAGCTATTGACCAAAATGGACGTCGATGAGGAAGCTCACCCCGACACCCAACTGAGCCTGTCAGTGACAATATCCGTACAGTCCGGTCCGTTCGTCTATGAGTATCGCATGGCGGGCCTAGGGGGTTGGTGAAAGTCAGACCCCCAAAAGCGGTACAAGTCGTGTCGGAGCGTAGCCCAGAACGCCCTGAGATACTACTGGAATACCTACCAGTAAATCTCCTGCCTCGGCCGAGGGCTTTGCGTAATGGCTCTCCTAGACACAGCGCGACCTCACCCCCAATACCGGGAGAGACGAACCCCTGCAGATCCGCTCACTGCCTCCATGTGGCTCGGGACTGTACCCAACTAAAACCTGTTTGCACGACTCCTTTGAGCCGTGGTAGGGTAGTAATCAAAGCACAGTGGGAACTCACACGAGACAAATGACGATCTCAGGTCGATGAACTAACCTGTACACATGTCACCAGGGAACTGCTATCTGACATCTGGTACAAGACCAACTAGCAGGTTCCCGGCGAGTCCTGTCCGGTGTACTCATAACCCAATGAGCACCTGTATACATCTTAGGTGAACCAACTGACACCAGTGGCTTGTGAGACCGGCCACCGCCCCTCGTCGGGGTCTCGACTGTATACACTAGTCTACTAATAGAGTATCGATGCCCTGTCTCGAAACTCCCACGACTAGGGACCTTTTAAGGATGTGCTTATAGACTACCAGCTCCCACGTATATGATCGCCATCATACTGCTGGTGGTCAAGCAAGAATCCTAGGGGCTCTATCAACGTGTAATAGCGACATGTCAGGTCACCTAAAGCAGTACACGATGATAAAGATAAACCAGATAGCATACTATCATCTCGAGTAAGACTGTCCTACCGGGATAGGTCCTCCCTCAATCATTGCAATCACGTGCCTGTGATCCAATAATTGACTCTGAGGGCACTATCTCCAACAATATCAATTTCCATTAGTAAGTTGTGGTATTAAATAGTATGAGTTCAATTGCGTGGCAAGACTAGATCTCGCACGCTAGCATGTTCAAGCAAGTATTCAGATACTTGCCTCGACGGTTTCGCAAACCGGAACGCACGGATGCAATGTCGGCAGAAAACGCGATAAGATAGCACGGGCCACGGATCGAGTCCCAACAGAGATCAACGGGATCACACGGACCAGGGGACTTCGCTGGAGCGTCGGGTTCGCCAAGACGGCACGGTCGGATTCCGGCAACGACAAAAGTAGCGAAGTTAGTAACACAAGAAAACTTAAAACGCTCAGCGAGGGTTCACTGCACACAGGAAAGGAAGAGGGAACATACAGAGGGATATACCAGGTGACCCCGGCGAGCTCGACGGCGCTGGAACGCCGGCGAAGCAACGGCAGCGGCTGCAGCAAGGGTTGAAGGCTTCGGGGTGCGCGGGAGAGGGTGCTGCGGCGAGCTGGAGGAGAGGGGGGTCGGCTCTGGTGGTCGAGGGGGAGAAGTAGGTGGCCCTGGTGACGACGGCGAGGTCGCCGGCGCGTTCTCCGGTGAACAGCGGGGTAGGCGATGGGTGAAGGCTCGGGTTGGTGGTCCGGCGAGGAGAGGAAGGGAGGTGATGACGAGGTCGCGACGAGGAGGGTGAGAGGGAGTCGTGGGAGGCGTCGGCGGCGAGAGGCGGCGTCGACGTCGGCGGTGCAGGGTTGGAGGCGAGGTCGGGGTTGGGTGCAAGCGCGGGAGTCGTCGGGAGAACGGGAGGAGGAAGGCGCGGCTAGGTTGAGGGTGCTGACGGCGAGGTCGCGGTGGCGATGGTGGGCTGCGCGAGTACGAGGCTAGGGTTAGGGTTTGTGGGTGTTCCTCATGGTCGCGATGGAGAAGAGGAGGCGGCTGCTGCATGGTTAAATATAGAGGAAGAGAGAGAGAGGGATTAGAGAGAGAAAGGGAGATTGGAGAGAGAAGGAGAGAGATTGAGGGAAGAGAGAGAGAGAGATGGGGAAAACGAGGCGGGGCCCACGAGCTCAATGGGAGCTCGTGATTGGCTGGGGGAAAAAATATTGTGAAGGATTTACGTAGGATTTAAAGTTAAGGAAATCTTAGATTCGAATAAATATAGTTTAGATATTAAATTGAAACGGGCCCTTTTTGGCGCGAAATGAAACATTTCCAAATCGCGCCCGGGTTGCGCCCAAATGTTCCAAATTCAAATTATAGGATTTTAAGCGGGTTCCAAATTTTGAAAAGAGGTGTTTAATGATTAAAATGTATGCCCCCAAGTCGGACACTTGCACGCGCGCGTAGTCGCCCAAACTGGCCCGTTTAGCCAAACGGAACGGAATCTCGACACGCGGACGCTACCACGCGACTAGTGGCGACGAGTAGGCCAACATGGACATTTTAAATTTCATTTTAGGAGTTAAAATTTGTTATGTGCCAAAATGACTTAACCGGTTAAAATTTAGCAATAAACACCAGAAAATCAGGAAAATTGGAATGAGCAAAAGACAACCCTCAACTAGTAATATAAATAGTATTATTGGGCTCGGGTGTTACATCATACCCAACTACAAAAAGAATTTCGTCCTCGAAATTCCAAGAATATAAGATAGCTAACTACTGGAAAAGGTGAGGGAATTTCTGCCGGATCTCGTCTTCTCGCTGCCACGTAGATTCTCCATGCGATCGGTTACCCCAAGAAACTAGCACAAGAGGGATAACCTTGTTCTTAAGAACCTTTTCTCTTCGATCCTTGATTTCAACTGGTCGCTCCTCAAAAGTCAGGTCCTCTCGTACAGTCAACTCCGAATGATCCAAGACATGAGTCTCATCGCGAACATACCTCCTTAGTTGAGACACATGAAACACGTCGTGAACTCCTGCTAATGACGGTGGTAACGCCAACCTGTACGATACCTCTCCAACACGCTCCAATATCTCGAAGGGTCCAACGAATCGGGGGCTAAGCTTTCCCCGACTTCCAAAGCGAATCACTCCTCTAGTCGGTGATATCTTCAGGAATACCAAATCACCCACGGCGAACTCTAGAGGTCTTCTTGACGTGTCGGCCCAACTCTTCTGTCTGTCTTGAGCTGCCTTCATATGCTTCCTGATGGTATTCACCTTCTCGACTGTCTGTACCACCAAATCTGGTCCTACTAACCTTCGTTCACCAACATCATCCTAACAAACAGGTGAACGGCACTTACGACCATACAGTGCTTCAAACGGAGCTATCTGAATTGTCGCTTGGAAGCTATTGTTGTACGAAAACTCCACCAGGTGTAGATGATCCTCCCAAGAACCTCTGAAGTCTAACATGCAAGCCCTCAACATATCTTCAAGGGTCTGGATCGTTCTTTCTGATTGTCCATCAGTCTGAGAATGATAAGCTGTGCTAAACTTCAATCGAGTCCCCAAACTTTCTTGTAAGCTCCTCCAAAAGTGCGACAAGAACCGAGTGTCCCGATCGGACACGATGCTTACCGGTACTCCATGCAATCTGACAATCTCCTGCATGTACCGCTCTGCCAAAGTCTCTGTCGATTGACCAACCCGAAAAGGAATAAAGTGAGCTGCCTTGGTCAACCGATCGACAATCACCCATACAGCATTGTTGCCCTTTGGACTCCGCGGTAAAGCCGTCACGAAATCCATGGTTATATGTTCCCACTTCCACTGAGGAATCGGAAGTGGTTGCAACAAACCAGCAACCCTTTGATGTTCAGCCTTGACTTGCTGACACACCAAGCACTTAGCCACGAAGCGAGCAATTTCCCGTTTCATACCTTCCCACCAGAAGTGCTGTCGAATATCTCGGTACATCTTTGTCCCTCCTGGATGTACAGAGTAAGCTGAACTGTGTGCCTCCTTCATAAGCTCTTCACGCACATCTCCTTTTGGCACACACACACGGCTACCATATCTCAACGAACCATCTTCATGGATCAGTAAATCGGTTCGTAGTCCGGCTCCAACCTGCTCTCGAAACTTTTGCAGTCTAGGATCCTGCGATTGTGTCGCTTTAATCTTCTCAACTAAGGACGACTGTACTTGCAACTGCATAAACTGTCCTGTAGCATGTGGTAGCACAACCTCCAAGTCAAATCTCCGAAAATCCTCAATGATCTCTCTCTGTGCAGTCAAAAACTGAATTGCTGGTAACCGACTTAGCGCATCTGGCACGACGTTAACCTTTCCCGGATGGTACTTAAGATCAAGGTCATAGTCGGCCATCAGCTCCAACCATCTGCGTTGCCTCATGTTCAACTCCTTCTGAGTGAACACATATTTCAAACTCTTGTGATCCGTAAAGACTTCAACTCTCTCGCCCAAAAGGTAGTGCCTCCAAATCTTCAGGGCGAAGATCACGGCTGCAAGCTCTAAGTCATGAGTCGGATAGTTCTTCTCATGAGTCTTCAGTTGTCTCGATGCGTAAGCGACGACTTTCCCGTTCTGCATTAAAACACATCCCAATCCCTTTCCAGATGCGTCGCTATGAATCACCAGTCCTCCTGAATTATCCGGTACGGTCAGGATCGGGGCGGTTATCAACTTCTGCTTCAACGTCTCGAAGGCCAATGCACATCCATCCGTCCAAACAAACGGTACCTCCTTACGCGTAAGCTTGGTTAACGGCTCAGCTAAACGAGCGAAGTTCTCCACAAATCTTCTGTAGTAACCGGCGAGTCCAAGAAAACTTCTTATCTCTGCAACATTCTTTGGAACAGGCCAATCTCGAACTGCTGCAATCTTCTCGGGATCAACGGCGATTCCATCGCCCGACACGACATGCCCCAGAAACTTCACTTCTTCCAGCCAGAATTCGCACTTACTCATCTTCGCGAATAATTTCTCCTATCTCAGCGTTTGCAGTGCGATCCTTAAGTGCTCAGCGTGCTCCTCCGGACTCCTAGAGTACACCAGAATATCGTCAATGAATACTACAATAAACTGGTCCAAGAACGGTGAAAAGATCCTGTTCATCAAATCCATAAATATTGCCGGCGCATTAGTCACTCCGAAGGGCATCACTAAGTACTCGAAATGCCCATACCGAGTCCGAAACGTCGTCTTGCAAATGTCTTCCGCCTTCACTCGGACCTGATGATATCCTGATCGCAAGTCCAGTTTCGAGAATACCCTCGCGCCACTAAGCTGCTCAAAGAGTTCTCCAATGCGAGGGATCGGGTACTTGTTCTTAATAGTCACCCGGTTCAATTCTCGGTAATCAATGCACATCCTTCTCGTGCCATCCTTCTTCTTTACTAAAAGAACTGGAGCTCCCCACGGCGAGTTGCTGCTTCGAATCCATCCCTTCTCGAGTAATTCACCCACTTGTTTCTTAACTTCTTCCAATTCCACCGGTGCCATCGGATAATAAGATTTTGATACTGGCGCCGCACCAGGAATGAGGTCAATCGCAAACTCCACATCTCGCTTCGGCGGTAAGCCCGAAATATCTTCAAACACATCCATAAAGTCGCGAACAACTGCCGGCTCTTCATTACTATCCACAACCATAGCCGCAAGAACATTGTTCGTCGGCCTAGCCCTAAACTCGACTGGCCCGACAGAACTGCTTCCTCCGATGAAAGTAAACTCAGGGTGTCCGGGAATCTGGAAAATTACTTTCCTTGCCCTACAATCAATGTGTGCGTGGAAGGTGCCAAGAAAATCCATCCCCAAGACTACTTCATAACTGCCCGTATCAATCACCAAGAAATCTGCAAAAAGCTCCCGTCCGCAAACAACAACTGTACAATCTCTACATTCCTTACTAGCTATGATTTTCCCATTCCCAGTGTGTATGTCCCAGAAACTAGACAGGGTCGTGCAGGTGATCGAGTGTGTAGTTACAAACTTGGATGACATAAAACAGTGGGATGCTCCGGAATCAAATAATGCCAATGCGGGAAAACCACGAACGAGTACAGTACCTGAAACCACTTCTCTTGATGCCTTGGCTTCCTCAGCTGTCAAGGTGAAAGCTCGACCCTGGTTGGGTCCTTGTGTCAGCTGCTTCTGCCCTTGGAACGGTCTCTGCGGAGTCTTCCGTATATCATCTCTCGTGCGAAGCTTCGACGGATGATCGCACGCTTTTGGCGTGTCGGATGTTCAAAGAATTTAAGTGTAACCGCGATCAGGACGGTGTCGCTTTGCAGCTAGCCGGTGAGCACGGGTCGGTCCACAGGGAGATGGTGTTATCTTACCTTCTTGTCTTAGACGAGTTAATAAAGAATCTTGTATGTGTTTGTTTGATCTAACCTATGTGTTTATCTGCAAGTATAAAGTTGTTAAGAAAATACGATATTGTAAGCTAAGAAATCCGTACTCAAAAACCTTTGAGCCGAGTCTTGACCAATTGAAGCTAAGCAATCGGCAACAACGTGGATTAGGGGATTTAAGCGCGGTATTCGTGGAATCCGGCTTATTTACCCTTGTCCTTCCGTTCTTGTCTCTTGCCTTCGCCTTCGGCCAAACCGAACGCAACCGGTCGTGGCTAGGAATCACCGTTACCTTGTCAGGGTACGGTGCCTAACGGAGCGCTTGCGTATGGTTTGGGCGAAGTTCAAATGGAAAATAACGGGAAAAGGAATTGGCAAAGAAATGTTAACTTATAAAACCGTATTAATTCTTAACAACGACGATAATTACAACATTCACAATATAAACAAAAGAGAACAAAAAGAAAAGAACAAAGAAAAGAAAAGATACAAGTAATAAAGAGCATGAATAAAATTGCATGAAATAGAATGCAAGTAATAAAAAGACAAGTAATAAAAAGCGAGTAATAAAAGAATACGGAACTAGGACCCAAGCCAAGCATGTGCTCAATAGCCAACCCTTAAACTTGCAAGCTCAATGAAGAGGTTGCAAGATCAAGGGAAGGGTAGAGAACGCATGTGAAATGAAGTGCTAGTCCCGGAAGAAAATACGACCCTTGAGATCAATAACTAACTCTTAACCATTCAACCTCAATGAAGAGATTGAATGAGCAAGAGAAAGCAGAAATCTCAAGGGGGAGCAAACTAACAAGAAAGATAAAGAACCCTCATCTTCATTAATCTTCCACTCAAAAGCTCTCACTACAATTTAATGGAGAAAGAATGAAGAAGAGGAAGAAGAAGAACAAAATAACAAAAATCAAGAACAAAGAAAAGCTCCCTTGGTTAAGCTCTGGTCTGCTGTATTTATAGGCTGGAGAATGGAATTCTAGGGCATCCACCAGACCAGGAATGAGATTACCAAAAAGCCCCTGAAAAACGCTGCAGAGAGGGCCCCATACTGCCGCGCATGCGCAGCCAAAACCCTACTTTGGCCCCGCATGCGCGGCCATAATGATGAATTGGGCAGTGGGATTTTTGGTGGGTTCCTGGTTTTCTGTGCCCTCGTGTTTGTAATCTTCAAAATGCACAAAAGTCTTCAGAATCTTTGCAGATTTCCAAGTCCAAGATTGCATATCTTTTTACTTTTGACTTTGTCTCTCCCTCGAGCTCCGCGCACCCATTGATTCTTGTGCAGCCCACCTCGTGCTCTGTGCTTGTCCCAGACATGAATGACCACTGTCATATGTCTTGTATCGGGAACCGGTACTCGGCACTGGACGGATATGGATGACCGGAACCCGGCTTTTATCTGCTGTGGACAGATGTTCTGCATTTGGCGTAACTGTGGAGAATTAATCCTGATTTGCAATATTTGGACTGGAAACCTGTATTCTGCAAACATGTAACAAACACGGATTAAAAGTACCTACCTATAAACACACGAGCGTAAGAATGGGCGGTATAAAATGCAATATTCTGATATGAACAAATACCCCCAAACTTAACTTTTGCTCGTCCCGAGCAAAACCAATTATTCAAAAAAATAAAATGATAACCGCACTTTCGCAGGGAACGCGATTGCACTGAGCACGTGCAACAAGCCGTTAAACCTCTAGGTGTCCCTAGTAGGAGGAGTGTTGTCTCCTGAGGGTTTTCAGCGGATACTACCCACAAAATCCCGTCAAGCTAGTTTATAAAAATAACTAAGATTCAAGCCCCTAGATTTTTGTTTTAGAAAATAACAATTCTATAATCCTAAGTCTAGACCATCGAACCTTTATTTTTCACACCTCGCTTCTTATTCAACTACAGATTTTATATGTCTTTACGTGCAGTGCAAATAGTGTCGTTAAGTTCCCGAAAGGTCGAATAAAGTCATTATGTCACACAATAAAGCCCAGATAACAATTTTAAAAGGATCACATAAGTTTTATAGAGAGTTAAGCATTTTTCAAGTTTCGTTTTCCAGTAAGGTTTCAACTTCAGAATTTCTATCTTCCTTAACAGGAAACTAAGTCGTATTTTTCACTCCACCTTATTCTTGTTTTCATTTCATACACACCTCTGTGAACGTGCAATAGTCTTTATCATAAAGTAAAACCTTCATATCTCCGTTAAAATTTTTTTTTATAAAAGCTTGTCTTTTATCAAGATTATTCTCACACAAAGAACCGTTAGGAATTTTAACTCGGAGAGAACACTTGCTTGACTTTGTTTTAAAATTGGACTTTCTAGGCTTCTTAGCGAGCTTTGGGCCAATGCACCCAAACCAGTTGGTTTTAGGGCATTAGGTGTAGAAACACCCCAGCGGACTTAATTACTCAAGTTACCTAGGTCCAAAAACAAAAGACAGTTTGTCGTGAAAATCAGATGATTTAATACGAACGGAGATATAACCGGCAGTTCAATTATTTTTCAGATAAAAGACGTGTTTAGTGGGTTTGGTGTGTAATCATTCCAATCAAGTTTCAGATGGGTTATTTTTCAGACTTAGTTCCAATTAAGGCATCAATAACATTCCTTCATATTCACTCACTTCATAAACAATTCTTGATATATTACTTATTTCAGAACAAACCTATTTGATCCTCAGAAAATCATTTATCTGTTTAAAAGTTTTTTAAACATAACAAACTTGTCATCTAATTTCCAAAACACACGACACGTGTGGTGTGATGTAAAGACGTATATCAGCAATAGTTAACTTCAAAGGAGAGTTATCTTTCAGGTTTTCAAAATCTAAAAATAAGATTTAGTTATTCTTATCTTATCAAACAAAAACCGTCGAATGTTGAATCAGAGTTCTTCCACAATCTAACTTGACAAAAAAGTTTTTATATTTTTAGAAAATTTTCAGATTTTTATGGATTTTATGGATTTAATATGCAGATGCAAAATATACATATGAATGCGAAGGAAGAAAGCTTACCGAGCACACCCCCAAACTTAAACTTGACAGTGCCCTCACTGTCAGGCTATACCAAGAGGGTTAAAATTGCCGGCGCTTCCTAGAAACAAATTATATACAAAACAAAAAAGAAAACAAAAATATATACAAAAAAAAATGTCCCCCCCAAACTTAAGTAAAACAGTGTTTCCACTGTTAAGCGATAAAGTTCAGGATTAGGGGGGAAAGAACAGTATAAAACTATACAAGGCCTTACACAGGCCAAAAGTTAGTACCAACCATTCAAAGATTTTATCGTGAAAAAGCAGAGGTTGGTCAAAGAAGGCGTAGAGAAAAGAAATGGAGAATACGCGAGACCATATGGAGATAGAAGTGGTATACGGTCTCGGTATATGAGAGGAAGAAGAATGGCGGAAGGGAAAAAGAAGTGGAGTACGAACTTGAGGGTGCAAATGGAGTAAATAGATTAGCACAATTTGTGATGAGCGACGTGTGAAAAGTGATTGTGCTAATATATTTACTCGCCGAGAAATTGGGTCGAATCCCTCAAGATTCGTAAGAAACCATGGGTACGCCGAACTTGGTAAACCAGACAATGGAAATGGAAGTGATACGGGTTCTTGCAAGGTCGGAACGACGGACATGATGGAGGGAAGTGGTTGAGGAAGGGTATCGGTTAAGGTTTCGGGAGGGTGTACACAGTCAATGAAAGGAACAGGATGAATTGGAAAATCCGACTCATCAATTATAACTGGTTCATCCTCAAAACTATCCTCAGAATTCTCCTCTAAGTTAAGCTCATCCATGCATATTTCATCAAATTCCAGACGCATATGAAGTTCGGGAAAAACAATTAAAGACTCGGGATGATGATTTGAAGAGACAACCTCAGACAAATCTATGGGTTCATCATCCAAAATATTCCCAGCGTCAATATCCTCGATCAAGTGAAAATCTATATTCTCAGACACCTCATCAAAAGCATGGATTTCAATCGATTCTGGTTCTAAGATGGAGGTGTAGAGGTCAAAAGGGTTAGGATTGGTTTCACTTGGCAAGGTCCCTTCACAATCGGGCAAATCAAACACTACGAAGTCGCACAACTCATTCATCATTCTATCTTCAATGGATAAATCATGTGGGATACTCGATAGACTTTCAAAACTGGAGGTGTGGGATTCAATTTGGGATGGGTAGGTTTGATTTGGAAGGGGGTACATCTCACTCTCTCCACTCAAATTCACAGCCTGTCCTGCCGCCTCATCATACATTGAAAAATTTGGAGCTAGTTGGAAACTAGCTACCGGGTCAGTAGGTTGTATGAGAGCGGCCATGGACGCATTCAAATCCATCATCTGTTGGCTTGACGCTACCCTAAAGTCTTCCAACGACTGTTCCAGACTAGACATGGGTTGTGAAGGGGTTTCAGTAAAGGATTCAAAGTTGTTTGGATACTGAAAACTCCCAAACGGCGGTTCTGAAGCAATGTCTAGGGAAGGTGCAAAAGTAGGGTAGGATTGGTAGGAATTGAATGGCTGGACAGGAGTGGGATCAACATTGGGATAAGAAGGTGAATGGAATTGTTGATCCCAAGAATTTGTAGTGGTGAAAGGAGTGAAAGATCGGCTACGAGATTGTTCAATACGTTCAGCAATAGACATAGGTCTCGGGGTTACAACTGGATTTTCAAAAGGGGTATCAACGCAAGAAGGTGTGAATGTTTGAAACGCTTGATACGAAGTAGAATGCGGGGTCCAGTTGTTCGTCCTAGACGCGTCTATCCGATCTTTCAAAGAAATTTTTGACATGGATGGATCGTTCGAAGTTCGACCAAAACAAGAACCGTAGGAAGTAATGTCTGGCTGTGGGTACCAAAGTTCGGCAAGAGTTTTGCGAGGAGGGGTACCCATGATATGAAGAGAGAAGAAGAAAGGTAGAGAAAAAGGAGGGGGAAAGAATGTGATTTTTTTTTATTTTTTAAATTCTTTTTTTTAGTTAGTTGTTAGCAAAAGAATGAAATATACACAAAAAAATATGGACAAAAATAATCACGACACAAAAAATACCACACACCTAATCGTTCTAGGGTTCACCTAGGTCAACTAGACCTGCTCGAGAACTTGATTGTCGAAGTAAAACTGTGTCGAGAAACAGACTCACGATATACTGATCACGAGGCCAGGTAAGTGCAGAGATAAGGGGAGGTTTTCCAACGCTTTCGCGAAGTTCCTTAATTAAATAACCCTTTCTCTTTTGGCGGTTTCGCCGTTAACACTTTCCTAGACACCCCGTAAACAATATACCGTTAAGCAAGCTTCTAAATACAGTTAACTTCTCCTAGTGAGCGCGAAGTCCTTAAGGCTTAAAGTCTAGTTTCTTTTAAAATTTGTGCGGGTTATCGTTATGCGCAAGTTCGTGATTTGTGGGCCACGGAAAAGGTGATGAAATCCTTTACCGTATGTTGTGGGGTTCGCTTGCCCTTAAGTCCGTATTAATTGATGTAATGCGCAATTCAAAAAATTCTTATAAAGAATCAAAACAATCGTTTTTTAGTTTAAGCGCGGCGCTGCAACAAATACGGGTTAGTCAAGTTTTAGCGTTTGCTAGCGAACTTGCAAAGAATCCTGCAAAGAATAGTATATTGGAAGCGTCGGATTTGAGAAGAAGGTGTTAGTAAAATACGTACCGTTAAGTTTTGGGTTAGGAAACCCCCGTTGAATCAAATCCGGTAAGCTTGAAAAGTTCGCTTGCGCGGGTCAAACTACCCGGATCTTTGGCACTGTACTTCGTAAACACCTTAGCCTTGAATGTACACTTTGCTCCCCACAATTGCAGTTTGCAAATCTGCAAAAACCTGCACTCTTGCCCACAAAAATGATCAAAAAAAACAAAAAGATTTTTTTTTTTATATACAAAAAGAATATTAACCCGAATAACAAGAAAGAAAATACGCTACCGTCTCCCCGGCAACGGCGCCATTTGATCGCACGCTTTTGGCGTGTCGGATGTTCAAAGAATTTAAGTGTAACCGCGATCAGGACGGTGTCGCTTTGCAGCTAGCCGGTGAGCACGGGTCGGTCCACAGGGAGATGGTGTTATCTTACCTTCTTGTCTTAGAAGAGTTAATAAAGAATCTTGTATGTGTTTGTTTGATCTAACCTATGTGTTTATCTGCAAGTATAAAGTTGTTAAGAAAATACGAGATTGTAAGCTAAGAAATCCGTACTCAAAAACCTTTGAGCCGAGTCTTGACCAATTGAAGCTAAGCAATCGGCAACAACGTGGATTAGGGGATTTAAGCGCGGTATTTGTGGAATCCGGCTTATTTACCCTTGTCCTTCCGTTCTTGTCTCTTGCCTTCGCCTTCGGCCAAACCGAACGCAACCGGTCGTGGTTAGGAATCACCGTTACCTTGTCAGGGTACGGTGCCTAACGGAGCGCTTGCGTATGGTTTGGGCGAAGTTCAAATGGAAAATAACGGGAAAAGGAATTGGCAAAGAAATGTTAACTTATAAAACCGTATTAATTCTTAACAACGACGATAATTACAACATTCACAATATAAACAAAAGAGAACAAAAAGAAAAGAACAAAGAAAAGAAAAGATACAAGTAATAAAGAGCATGAATAAAATTGCATGAAATAGAATGCAAGTAATAAAAAGACAAGTAATAAAAAGCGAGTAATAAAAGAATACGGAACTAGGACCCAAGCCAAGCATGTGCTCAATAGCCAACCCTTAAACTTGCAAGCTCAATGAAGAGGTTGCAAGATCAAGGGAAGGGTAGAGAACGCATATGAAATGAAGTGCTAGTCCCGGAAGAAAATACGACCTTTGAGATCAATAACTAACTCTTAACCATTCAACCTCAATGAAGAGATTGAATGAGCAAGAGAAAGCAGAAATCTCAAGGGGGAGCAAACTAACAAGAAAGATAAAGAACCCTCATCTTCATTAATCTTCCACTCAAAAGCTCTCACTACAATTTAATGGAGAAAGAATGAAGAAGAGGAAGAAGAAGAACAAAATAACAAAAATCAAGAACAAAGAAAAGCTCCCTTGGTTAAGCTCTGGTCTGCTGTATTTATAGGCTGGAGAATGGAATTCTAGGGCATCCACCAGACCAGGAATGAGATTACCAAAAAGCCCCTGAAAAACGCTGCAGAGAGGGCCCCATACTGCCGCGCATGCGCGGCCAAAACTCTACTTTGGCCGCGCATGCGCGGCCATAATTATGAATTGGGCAGTGGGATTTCTGGTGGGTTCCTGGTTTTCTGTGCCCTCGTGTTTGTAATCTTCAAAATGCACAAAAGTCTTCAGAATCTTTGCAGATTTCCAAGTCCAAGATTGCATATCTTTTTACTTTTGACTTTGTCTCTCCCTCGAGCTCCGCGCACCCATTGATTCTTGTGCAGCCCACCTCGTGCTCTGTGCTTGTCCCAGACATGAATGACCACTGTCATATGTCTTGTATCGGGAACCGGTACTCGGCACTGGACGGATATGGATGACCGGAACCCGGCTTTTATCTGCTGTGGACAGATGTTCTGCATTTGGCGTAACTGTGGAGAATTAATCCTGATTTGCAATATTTGGACTGGAAACCTGTATTCTGCAAACATGTAACAAACACGGATTAAAAGTACCTACCTATAAACACACGAGCGTAAGAATGGGCGGTATAAAATGCAATATTCTGATATGAACAACGGACAAGCACCAACTGCGTGATCGGCTGCTCCAAAAACCAGACAAAGTCCCAGTCTCCTTCGACACTCCTTCTGCACGTGCCCAGGTATATGGCAGTAATCACAAGTCACGCTCTTCCTTCGATCAACGATCACAGGCTTCTTCATTGGCGCTACACCTCGACGGTCCACTGGAATACCTCTGCGCCCCTGATCTCGGTTAGGTACAAATGCAGGCTTCCTGGCTGCAACTGCTGTCTGGTGAAGGTTCCCTTTCGATCCTGATAAACTCTGTTGCTCTCTGGCTGCCGTAAGAACCTGTGAGAAAGTGGTCAAACCCAGGGAGACAATCTGCCTCTGGATGTCCACATCCAAACTGCGCAAGAACCTTCGCGCCCTGTCTGCCTCCTTGGCGACTAAGGGTCCAGCGAAACGGCTAAGTCTCGTCCACTCCGCTGCATGTACATCCACAGCTGCTCCATTTTGTTTCAGCCCAATAAATCTCTCCTCCATTTCCTCCCGTGCGGTCCGCGGGAAGAACTTTTCCAAGAAACTTTTGGAGAAATCCGCCCAACTGATTGGCTTGGACAAGCGGGTCTCCTCCACAAGCCACCACTCTCGGGCGTAATCCACCAGCTGAATGCGCACCACATCAACTCTCTTGTCTTCTGGGATCTGTGCCGCAATCAATAAATTCTCTGTGTCTACTAGCCACTGCTCGGCTGGCAACGGCTCCTCCAAGCCAGTGAAAGTAGTAGGACCCAACCGTCTGAAATCTGCCACGGTCCCTACTCGGTCGACTGGCTTCGCTACAGCGGTGTTTACAGACTGCTGCATAGCCTGCAAACCCTCCTGAAATGAATCTGCTTGCTGCTGGATCAGCTCAGTTTGCCTCTTCTGATTTTCCAACATACCACGTATCACTCCTAACATGGCGGCTTCGTCCACACGCCTCTGATACGTCTTGAAATTCTTATCTGCCATGGTCCTGAAATCAAAACAAACAACATTAGCATGATGATAGATCCAATATATAAACCAAAGCTAGAACTCCAAGATACTTAAATAGAGTACTGCATTGTAGCTATGCCGCGGTATCATAGCCGCAATTACTTAACTCCACCCAAGTCGCCTAAGTCCTAGAGATAACAAGAAGTTAGGTTTTCGAGTTGACAATGCAAAGTAAGTTTGCATGTCGACATGATCTGGAAGAATGATTCAAGGACGGTAAAACGGTCAAAGTGGCAGGACATGTTTCCTAATCACGGGGATTATGATTCGTGTATCGGGTGCGATACCCAACTACAAGGAATCAACCCAATTAACCTATGGCTCTGATACCATAAAACCATGTCACGCCCCGCTTCCCAGAGTACGCAAAATTGGGCACGTGACATAGCCAACCATGCTACCTGTGGGTAGGACGCATCCGTCCACAGTCACATTACGGCTGTAGAGATATCAAGAACAGTAAAATAAACTAAACTAATACATGTCCAAATCCATAATAACAAGAATCAATAAACAATAAGTGCGGAAGCTAATGATCCAATACAATGAATAAACAGTACGTCCCATAATGCGGGCTCACATCTGGAAATGAACAGAAATAAATAAACTAAACCCTAAGGACTCACTGTTCAGCCTGCTGGCTGAAGTACTCCTGCTCGGTCGTCGACAAAGGTACGGAATCTGGGCCATGCAAAACCCAGACGTCAGCGCGTCATGATATCAAGTATACAGTATAAACATGGTAATAAGCAATGCAAGTATGAACATGAATAACGCAGTAATAAGAAATAACAAGCAGGGAAATGTGCAATGGTGACTAACTGTCCTATCAGGTTTTCTACTCTATAGTCTTTGAAACCAATTGATGAATCGTCGATGTAACTCAATAGTATCCCGTGCGTGCCCGGGACCACGGTCATGACCCTCGGGGCTGAATCCGAGACGTGCCGCTAAGCAGTAAAAGGTAGCAAGATGGACGAGTAGTGTCAGCATCACCACTCCGGAGCTGGCCAAGCCCGTAAGACTGATCAGAACAAGTATCGAACTGTTGAGTTACAAGTCGGTTTCACCTTTGATTTCCCCATACCCCCAAACTATGTATGTCAGGTCAGGTATTCAGTAGTCAAGGACTAATGCCAACACGAAATCAAGTAGAAGTAGGTCTGTCTGGATCGACAGCAGGAATGGTCAGGTTTGTCGGCATTAGGCATGAAATCGTGAGACAAGTAATGTCATGGTACAACAGGATGAGTCGGTATGTATGTATATGTCAGGTGTAGCAGGGTCAGGTCAATATGTCGTGCAATCGGGTAAGTGCTCACAACAGGTATACAATCAATAATGAACAGCAGCAGGAAACAGTAATTAACCATAATATTCCATATAACCACAGTGAGGTTTGTATTCTCTTATTAACAGGTTCAATCATCTTTAGGGTGCAATAGCCACAAGGTAAAGCAATATCCACAATTATAAATTAAGGAACTACATGAAATTATACTAAATATAATAATTGTCTCCTAAATGGTTTAACAGTTTAAGCGGATATGATTCAGTCGTTTTATTTAGTTGAAATATGGGTTGATGTGGGTTGATTAATTACGAGGAACTGTTGTAACGATTCCATTATAAAGATACTGCAATAATATGATATCAATTGCCATTAGTAAGTTGTGGTATTAAATAGTATGAGTTCAATTGCGTGGCAAGACTAGATCTCGCACGCTAGCATGTTCAAGCAAGTATTCAGATACTTGCCTCGACGGTTTCGCAAACCGGAATGCACGGATGCAATGTCGGCAGAAAACGCGATAAGATAGCACGGGCCACGGATCGAGTCCCAACAGAGATCAACGGGATCACACGGACCAGGGGACTTCGCTGGAGCGTCGGGTTCGCCAAGACGGCACGGTCGGATTCCAGCAACGACAAAAGTAGCGAAGTTAGTAACACAAGAAAACTTAAAACGCTCAGCGAGGGTTCACTGCACACAGGAAAGGAAGAGGGAACATACAGAGGGATATACCAGGTGACCCCGGCGAGCTCGACGGCGCTGGAACGCCGGCGAAGCAACGGCAGCGGCTGCAGCAAGGGTTGAAGGCTTCGGGGTGCGCGGGAGAGGGTGCTGCGGTGAGCTGGAGGAGAGGGGGGTCGGCTCTGGTGGTCGAGAGGGAGAAGTAGGTGGCCCTGGTGACGACGGTGAGGTCGCCGGCGCGTTCTCCGGTGAACAGCGGGGTAGGCGATGGGTGAAGGCTCGGGTTGGTGGTCCGGCGAGGAGAGGAAGGGAGGTGATGACGAGGTCGCGACGAGGAGGGTGAGAGGAAGTCGTGGGAGGCGTCGGCGGCGAGAGGCGGCGTCGACGTCGGCGGTGCAGGGTTGGAGGCGAGGTCGGGGTTGGGTGCAGGCGCGGGAGTCGTCGGGAGAACGGGAGGAGAAAGGCGCGGCTAGGTTGAGGGTGCTGACGGCGACGGTGAGGTCGCGGTGGCGATGGTGGGCTGCGCGAGTATGAGGCTAGGGTTAGGGTTTGTGGGTGTTCCTCGTGGTCGCGATGGAGAAGAGGAGGCGGCTGCTGCATCGTTAAATATAGAGGAAGAGAGAGAGAGGGGTTAGAGAGAGAAAGGGAGATTGGAGAGAGAAGGAGAGAGATTGAGAGAAGAGAGAGAGAGAGATGGGGAAAACGAGGCGGGGCCCACGAGCTCAATGGGAGCTCGTGATTGGCTGGGGGAAAAAATATTGTGAAGGATTTACGTAGGATTTAAAGTTAAGGAAATCTTAGATTCGAATAAATATAGTTTAGATATTAAATTGAAACGGGCCCTTTTTGGCGCGAAATGAAACATTTCCAAATCGCGCCCGGGTTGCGCCCAAATGTTCCAAATTCAAATTATAGGATTTTAAGCGGGTTCCAAATTTTGAAAAGAGGTGTTTAATGATTAAAATGCATGCCCCCAAGTCGGACACTTGCACGCGCGCGTAGTCGCCCAAACTGGCCCGTTTAGCCAAACGGAACGGAATCTCGACACGCGGACGCTACCACGCGACTAGTGGCGACGAGTAGGCCAACATGGACATTTTAAATTTCATTTTAGGAGTTAAAATTTGTTATGTGCCAAAATGACTTAACCGGTTAAAATTTAGCAATAAACACCAGAAAATCAGGAAAATTGGAATGAGCAAAAGACAACCCTCAACTAGTAATATAAATAGTATTATTGGGCTCGGGTGTTACAACCGCTCCTTATCGGGGTCTAGAAATGTATACACTTGTCTACTCCGGATTATCGATGCCCAATCTTGTTCGTTTTAAGCACTCACGTGGGAAACACGTGAGGATTCAAAATAGTGCTAAGCGCTAACGATTCTGGTTTTGAAGATCTTGGATTATCATCACTGTTTTTTTATGGAAGAACTAAATTCTTTATATATAGGGTTAAACCCTAATTTTTGGAGGAATTAAATTCCTATATGTTCTCTTTCTTCTTCTATCTTTTTTTATAACTTAATTCTTTTCCCCTAGGTTTTGAATCTGCAGAGCAAAATCATCCCGATGAGAATTAAATTCTCAAGTTGTAGGGAGATTTGCTTCTGCAAATCTCAATTAGGGAGAGAACTGAGTTTTTAAATGAAGGGTTAAACCCTTAGATAGGTAAAGGAGAGACCATATTATCTCTGTTTTTTTACCTCTGGTTTCAATGAGGAAAGTCTTCTTCTTTGAGAATTAAATTCTCTTGTTCTCTCAAGATCTCACTGTACTATTTTTTGCAGAAGCTTGTGTCCAGTTCCCCCTCTTTTTTTTTGTTTTTCCCTTCCATTTATAGGTTAAAAGAAAAGATCAATTTGTTAGGAAAATCTCTGATTGAGAGGTCATGATCAATCCAAAATGATCTCTCAGATAACTTGGTGAATTTTATTCACCATTGGATTTTTAATCCAAAGGCTCACTGTTTAACAAAGAAGTTTTCTTGTTTACTTAACATGATATCATTTCCTAAGATAGAATTTTATTCTATCAGATAATCGGTGGGTGATTTTTAATCACCGTTGGATCTTTGATCCAAGGGTCCTCTGTTTAACAGAGAAAATCTTTCTAGTTTGAGAAAGATCAAGGAAATATTTCCCACATAGAATTTTATTCTATCAGAAGGTTCATTTGGTGATATTTTATCACAATTGAATTTTAAATCCAAGATTCTCTGTTATAGAAAAATCTTTCCATATTAGAAAGACCATGGAAAATATTTCCCAAATAGAATTTAATTCTATCATATAGAATCAGATGTGAGTATTTTAAAATTGGAGCACTCACATGCTTTGCATGTGAGCGCTGCCAATTTATGTGGCAGGAGAACTCACGTGTTTAACACGTGATCATTAGCGTGAGTTTTGGCTTGTTTATTTTCAGCACTCATATGGTTTGCATATGAGCGCTCACGCGTTTAACACATGGGGCATGTTTGGCCTATCAATTGTTTGATTGCAGCGCCTATATGCTTTGCATATAGGTGCTCATGTGTTTAACACGTGAGGCTTATTTAGCCTATAAGTTGTTTTAACTGCAACGCCTATATGCAAAGCATATAGGCGCTCACGTGTATAACACGTGAAGATTATTTAGCTTATGAGTTGTTTTAACTGCAGCGCCTATATGTTTTTGCATATAGGTGCTCACGTGTTTAACACGTGAGGCTTTCATAGTAGGGAATTTTCCCCCTTTTCCCTTTTTTTATGAGGGAACACCCACAAATCATAAAACGAGCATACTTTCATCCTACATTAATTAAAAAATATCTAGACCAAGTCTCTAAGGACCATCGCACTCAATTAGGACAGAGAAGGGTCGTGGGTAATCTATCGCTTATCCACATTTCTCTTGTGGTGTCTGGGCAAGTGTGACTAAGGAAAAGTAGTTACTTAATTAGGCCCGCTATTTCAGTGATTCGTATAGCGGATACCTTCCACTTATCTGGCACTTACCTGGCCATAAGAGCGATAAAGAGGTGATAGAGGATTGATCCCGCGACTTGTCCTTTAGAAGTCTAGGTGTGGTCCAGTGACTTGACCTAGATGACCCTAGTTATAGGGTTTGATTGTGCATTTTGTGATTTGTTGAGTCAAGCCTTAAGTCCGACTATTTTTCAAAATAAACCTTCTTAAAAAGAGTTCTCACACATGCTGCTACGTGCGCTAAACCCGTTCAGTGCATGATCGGCTGGACATGGGATTCTAGTGCCCGTCTTGTCCGCGTTTTTTCTATCGACTCCGAAGTCGGTATTTATTCATCTTCTATTTCCCCTCCACCCACCACATCTTCCAAAATGGAAGGATCTCCATCAGGATTTCACGATACCACCTTGCCACCACTCGTAGGTTCGCAGAATCCACCGCGCATCTCTCCCCAAGAAAGATACTACCCCATACGTGGACCCCTTCCTACTTGTCTGTCTCTTCCACCAGCCAATAGGGTAATTTTGAAATTAAACCCCACTTCATCAACTTGTTGCCCAAATTCCACGGGCTTGAATCCGAAGACGCATATGTTTTCATAACCAAATTCGAAAACGTATGTGCAATGATGAGCACAACACAAATTTCTGTGGATGCTATACGATTATATCTTCTCCCTTTTACCTTGTGCGATATAGCAGAAATATGGCTTTATAGCACTAACATACATTCTATCGCAAAATGGGATGAATTCGTTATAGCATTCCTTAAGAAGTTTTATCCTAATCATAAAACCGCCCATGTTCGAAGCGAGATTAACCAGTTTACCCAATTTTCCAACGAACCATTCTGGAAATGCTTTGAACATTTTAAAGATCTTCTTATACAATACCCCCATCACGGAATTGATAGATGGCAACTTTGCCGAATTATATACGAGGGTGTTAATCCTGCCACAAAACAAATGCTTGAAACTATTTGTCAATGCTATTTCATGTCAAAAAACGATAGGAAAGCTTGGCAATTTCTGGAGGATCTCGCCAAACAAACCTCACAATGGGATAGCGTTAGACCAACATCATCTTCATCTGGGACAGGTATCCATCAGCTCGGCGTTTCCATCGCAGTGAAAGCCGAAATGGCCGCGATGCAAAAGATACTCGAAGCTATCGAAAACAATGTCTCGCCAACCTCCCTAAACCAAGTTATGCTCCCCAAAACCGTGTGTGGTTGCTGTTTTGACCCATCACATTTAACGGAAGAATGTCCTTTTAATCCCCCGTTTTATGGTCAAGAACAAACTAATGCTGCTTTTCTGCAATGACCTAGAAACGATCTTTATTCTTCCACATACAACCAGGGATGGAGGAATCACCCTAATTTTTCTTGGAACCAAAACCAAACTCAAACTCAAAATTCGTTCCTAAGAAAAAATAACTATCAAAGGCCTCTCCCACAGCAACAGCAACCACCACAACAAATTCAGCACCCCTATCAACCACAATCTCTTCAAAATCCGGCCAACAACTTTGCTCCTTATAATAATATTTCAAGGCCGGTACCGATAAAACCTCTGCACTCGAACGGAACTTAGAAACGTTTATTAAACAATCTACACAAACGACGACTAATTTAACATCTTCTATCCAAACCTTAGTGCAACACACTGCTTCCCACAGTGAAAACATAAAATCGATATAAGCACAACTTACACGGTTAAATGCCGCAATGAGTGAGAGAGAGAAAGGGAGACTTCCATCTCAACCTCTACCAAATCCCGGCCACTCACAAAGCGCGAGTATCATACTTTGAAATCATAATGTGAGTGCCGTAACCATGTTGAGATCAGGAAGAGTGCTGAATAACAATTTGAAGTTGATGACATTAATGAAATCCCGGCTACTACTTCTACTCCTACTTCGTCTAATCCAACATCTTCTTCCGAGCCTATTCTCCGTTTTCCACTAGGCTCGAACGCTCAGTTCACTTCCTTGGAGGAATTACCATCTACGACTAACCCAAATCCAATTTTGGGATCCATTCTATCCCCACAAACTCCTCCTCAAAAGTTGGACCCAACCCTTATTGATAAAGCTCATTTTCCACACAGGTTGAGGGCCAACAGACTAAGTCCCCAAATAGAGAAGATTGTGGATATTTTTAAATAAGTTAACATAAATATTCCTCTCCTAAATGCTATCAAACAAGTTCCTTCCTATGAGAAAAGTTTAAAGAACTTGTGCACTAGGAAGAGGAAAATTCAAGTGCCTAAAAAAGTTTTCTTAACGAGTAATATGAGCAATGCACTTACCCAATTGGTGCCCACAAAACATAAAGACCCCGGTTGTCCTACAATATCCATAACTATTGGGAGTAAAAATATCAATCGTGCTCTACTCGATTTAGGTGCTAGTGTTAACTTGCTTCCATATTCGGTTTATGAGCAATTAGGCATAGGAGAGTTGAAACCTATGCATTGCACTCTCCAGATGGCCGATCGATCTATCACCCAACCTCGGGATGAGCTAGAGAACGTGTTAATCAAATTCGGAGAATTTATATTCCCTGTGGACTTTATAGTTATAAATATACAGCCTGTAGTAAACCCACGGAACAAAATTCCGGTGATTCTAGGTCGACCTTTCCTTGCAACTTCAAACGCGATAATCAATTGTCGTAGCGGTTCTATGAACATGTCCTTTGGGAAGATGGCAATTGAGCTTAATATCTACAATCTAGGAAGTCAACCCTCCAAACCTATGCTCAGATAAGTGATGGATGTTTCGTTGACATGATAGCTACCGACAGTTGTGAATTTGAGGAGCTTCACGATTCTGATCTCGACGCCACTAATGCATTATTGTTTGATCCTACTATTTATTGTACACATGAAGACCCTTCTGCCGACAAGTCCACACCTAAGTCCGAACACTTTGACTTGTCGAATGATTTAGTCGAGCTATTCGAGTTTCATAACTTCCATTCCGATGAGATTATCATTCGGAATATCGATGAAATTTTTGAAGACATTTTTGCCGAAGAACTCGCATTCCTAGAAGACATGGGTGTTGTGATGAATCAACCCCCACCCAAAAAAGTTGAACCGCCACCCCTTCTTCTTTCAAGAACAAGAATGCGAGTATTGCACCATCACTGTTTCGTTTTTACCAACCGATACGTAAACCCAATCAATTACGCTTCTCATCTTCCCACTTCTTCACATCTATGATCTTCCACCAACTATGTTGTTACATTGATAAAATATTCGAATGGTTGGTGTTGACTTTTGGTCTTTGTAAAACTTTGCATAGACCAATAACTTTACCCCCTCTTATAATTTTAAGTGCTTAATACGGTTTTTACTCAAGTTTAGCGGAGAAGAAAAATATTTTGGCTCTTGAAAGAAAAACAAAATTCTATAAATTGTGAGCCAAAAATAAGTTTGGGGAAGGATTTCACTTTCATTAATTCTTTCCCCGTTACTAATTTTTCCTCCAAAGTCTACAGGTTTTAAGCTTAAGAGATGACATCAGTGAGGACACTGCTGCAAATAGGTTTGGGGGAGGTTTGTGCTTATTCAAGCATCATTTTTTTGCATTATACTAATAAGAGCACAAATTTTTTTTTGATAATAAAAGTTAGGAAGTGAAAAATACATATGAAAGATAGGAAAAAATTTAAGAAAAGCAAGAAAATTAGATGTTTTATAACGAAGCTAGTAATAGATAGTCATGAGCTATTGTCCCAAGAGTTGGTAAGATGAAGGAAATCACTAATATGAGAATATAAATAAGTCTGAAAAACAGTCAATATTCTTGAGTCCAAACATCCGAACGTTGATACCCTGCTATATGCACTTGCACACATCTTGAAACTTGGGATAGTAGAGGATACCATGAAATGCTCTTGTCTAAAAGCCTTAGTATGAAGGAAAAAAAGTTTATAAATCAACAAAATATTAAAAAAAAGGTGAAGAAAAATGAACACTGGTTTTGTAATTACTTAAGGCAGCATAAAAAATATAACGAGGATGCTTTAACACCTAGTGCCTTAGACCAACTGATTTGGGAACCGCTGTTAAGCTTTAGGTGTTGTAAGACTAGGATATTGCTAATTACGCCTTAATGAGTGAGCACATTTGGTAATCGGTTGGTTAGTACCTCAAAAAGTATTAACGGTCGTATGAAGAATGTGTGAGCAATTCCATCTGAAATATTCACCGACTAAAAAGTACTAAGGAAGATGGTCAAGAGTATGATAGCTTGAATTGAATTCTCTAAGTGTAGGGATGTCTTTTACACACACGTAGGGGTATATGATCTATGTTTGGAAGAAAGGTAGGGAGGAAGACTAAAGGCGACGCTTTATTGAAGGATGATGTGATTTCTATCATCTTTTCAGGACCATTAAGATAGGGCACATGGCTCTAAAAAGTTAGTGTAGTTTGAAACTATTATTTTCAAGTTCTTTCTTTTATATGTTATTTATCTTTGTATGTAACTTTCATCATCTTTCTTTTATTATTGGATTTTATGGGTGTAATCCGCTGAAAACCCTCAGGAGACAACACTACTCCTATTAGGGACACTTAGAGGTTTAAAGGCTTGCTGCACGTGCTCAGTGCAATCGTGTTGCCTACGAAAGTGTGCTAGATTTTTCTTTTTCTTTTTCTTCTTCTCTTTAATAACGAGTTTTGGTCTAGACGATCAAAATTAAGTTTGCGGGTATTTGATTAGTATAAAATATTGCATATTTGAATGAACATTTTCCCTATTATTGTTAAGTACTAAAATGTGTTTATTGTAATTATAGAACATATGATGGTTTATGTGTAAAAAGTTTATTATCATATGTTTCTTTATTATAATTAACATAATGAGGGAAAATATATGCATATAATATTTATATGAAATAGTGTAATTAAAATATGCATATCATATCAAATATTCTTAACATATAATATCATATAAAATGGTTAGGATAATATTTAAAAAATACCAAATACTACTAACACTTTGATTTGAGATATTGTGCAGATTAGCTCAGGTCTGGAATCCATGAGATCCGAATTAAATCATGATGTCGGAATCAAATCTGCCAAAATATTGAAGCAAATCATGAAATCTAGCAACGACAGAGATTCAGTTCATTATTATCAGAATATAGACATCTAAAGGATCTCCACATGACGATACAAAACACTAGAAAGACTCCCAAACATTGAAGCCGCCAAGATGCGGCGGATCCGTGGCAAATATAGGCAATATGTGGCGGAAGCGCGGCGGTTTAAAGGCCGTAGGATTTGAGATTTTGGTGATTTGGTCGTATTTGCATATATTATCTTATGGCATCTAGGATTTCTAGTTTCGGTGAATATATATAGGACCGAGAGTTTCACATCAAAAATCATCCTCAAAGAGATCAAAAGGTCCAAAGCGATCCACGCATTCGAGTGATCATCAGCTAGTCATCTACTTCCAATCAGATAGAGATCTAAAGCAACTAGGGTTCTTGTACTCTACTTTCAAAAGTTGTATGCAATAGTTGATTAATAAAGGTATTATTTTTATTATTCTTTTTGCAGTTAATTTCCGCACTTACTTTCTGCATCTTAATCATGCTTTCATTCTTCTTCATCCTTTCTTCTAAATCTCAAACTATGAGTGAGTAATTCCTGGCTTACTAGGGTTCGTAGGATAGGGTAGATCAATGGATGATAAAATCGTTTAACATCTTTTATACATTTTAAAGTCTAAACTTTAGCAAAATAAATGTTAACATCCTTATCGGATATGCTACTAATTTATTTCTTGTCACGACCACGATTTGAGATTAGTTTAACACTTGTCTTATTAGAAGCTAGATATAAATAGAGATCAATGTAAGGACAAGGGTTATGAGTAGGGAAACCCTAGTTTCTTCCAAAAGAACCCTAATCTACATTTATCACTATCTATCTAGTTTTAAATTATTAAAAGATAAATGGAGTCATTTTTAATTATTCATCCATTACTACTAAGTCCTATGAACCCTACAAGCCTCTTCTTTATAAATTCAACACCCATATTAAAATAGATCTACAACCAATCACCCTTCTTTCATCAACTCGTCTAAAGTAAGAAAAAAGTTCATGTTTCCCTCTGGACAACCCGTACTCATCGTGGCTAGCTACTAGCGACACCATCTTGATTGCGGTTACTTTACAACATACTTTTTTAAAACACACCAATCACCTGGAAAGTTTCCTGTATGTTTGAAACACCCGATATGGTTTTTGCCTCTGGGACCCAAGGACCTTGACGTTAGCCAACAAATCAAGGGTCCCAGTCAAGTTCAACCCGTCATTATCTTTATTGCATCGAACCCACCCGCACTTACCCTTGACGCTTGCCAACAAAGCTGTGTGACTGTCCCGATCAATCACATATCCATGCAACAAATAAGTAGCACTCCGCTACTATACACTATGCCATGATGCTTGTCAACAAACATAGCACGAATACTAGGTGTTACCTATCTGAAATGACAGAGGGCTACGGCTGGTTTTTGGCGAAGAACCTTTAACGTAATGAATTTGATATCATTGAAGGAACTCGAGTGGCTTTAAAATGGAGTGGTTTAAGCTCCGCATTTTAAAACTAGTAACCTAAACTTTTGCTTAAGGGCGAATTCCCAATGAAAGGATCAAGGCACTTCCCTTATAGAATGAGGTGTACGATATTCCTAACCGAATACCTCTATGCAAAACAAAAGAATACGATTATGAGTTTTGAAGAAAACCGAGTAGTTTTAAAATTGGTTCCGACAACATCATTTAGGTTTATTTTTCCTTGCATTATGTCAATAATGCATTCCCATCATTTTATATTTCCAAGCCACAAAGAAACAACCAAAATATAACATGCTTTTTATATGCCATCCACATTCGCCACGGGGCCCGTCATGCACCGTTAGGTTAGTTAACTGACGGTAGAGCGGGGGTTGGACTAGCGCGGATTCAAAACATATGAAAGCATCTACTAAATATTATATATATATATATATATATATATATATATATATATATATATATCAACATCGCAGGCAGATAATAGTCATCGCAAGCACGTGAACAACAATATGGAATAGCGGATAATCTAGGAGCCCCGTGTTTCATTTGAGCTATAAATGAGACACGACGTTCCCTGGTCGTGTGGATAGCCATTGCAATGAAGATCCTAGACCCCTACGAGTGCGGCAAGTTACCCGCCAATCCCTGAAGTGAGGAAACCCCAATCAACAAAGTGATTGGGTCACCCAGCACTTTATGGAATCCGGTAACTTGAGCACCCCTCCGTGGGTCAACTTTACCCCCTACGAGTGCGGCGAATAGCTCGCCAATTCTAGAGTAAGGCCCCCCGGTCTCAGCGCCATGAGATGTGGGCCCGTTGCCCTCTAAAACCCGGCTATTCGATCACTCCTTGTCATGACCCGAAGGTACGGAACGTGACTGTTACTTAAATTACAAAACGTCTCAAGGCGTAACGTAATCTAAGAAAGCCAAAGCCCAGAAATCTAAACCAATTACAGAAATAGAGTGAAGGAAAACCTTAATTTAAAAGATAATTTTTTGTAAAGTAAGAGTCACCTTAAAACATTTAAATACATCAAATTTCCAGAAAATTTTGGCAGAGTCTCCTTTGTAAATACTGGCCCCCAAACGGGTACAACACAAGAAAATACATATAATCAAGAATAAAGGCATCCCCATGCGGGAGCTAGCTCTTCACCAATGGCGGAATCACAACCACATGCAATATATATCATCGAGTGCGGAATAAGCAAATAAAAGAACGAAAGTAAGAAGACATCCCATCGGCTCAAGTGAGGATCGACACCAAAAACCATAAATACAAGTCTCACAAGTCTCACCGTCTAGTCCAATATACAAGGGTAGATGGAGTATACTAGATAGAAAATAAAATACACGGTGGGAACAAAATAAAATCCTCCAATACCAACTTGTGAGCAAAGCTGCCAATCGATGCAACGAAGAAAAAGAGGAAGTACGCCCGCCGCTGCTGTGCTGACTGGTCAGTCCTGCAAGATACTGTGGCACAACGGGGTGAGTTGCTAACTCGTGAGTAGTAAGTAACATCTAATTAGGATATCGTAAGCATGCACGCAATGCGTCACAGCCTACATATACCGATATGATGCAATGCACTAGTATGTGCGCAACATGAATGCATAATCACATGAAACCTGAATATGTTTGGTACCAGAAAATCTGTATTCTTATTTTAGTTAAACTTTTGTGAAATAACTGAAGTATTATCAATGAAATCAACTGAAATCCGTGTCAAGCATCGACACTAAATATGTATATCTCAATGTCTCAATATCTCAATATCTCAACTTCTCAATGTCACAATATCTCAATATCTCACTATCTCAATATCTCGGGCTCTGTCAGTCCCGATTGGCCTAAATCATCGAATCTCACGACTACGGTCGATATCCCCCGGATATCCGCCGCGACAGACATCACCGGTAAATAGTCTGCCCTTACCAGGCTCATCGTCTACAACTCGAGCTTCTTGCCCTGGGGTACCATACTAGGATCACCATGTGTCCGAGATGGTTCATCCACTCCTCGAATCGGGTCTCGAATACCAATAGCAATCAGGAAAACTCATGGTGGACGACACATAAATCATGAGAAAACCGCAATTTTCATTTTAAAAAGGATAATAAGTTTATAAATTCCTGCGGTTTTCCCCAAAATCCAGAAACCTCATAAATACTGAAATCCTCAAGAAGAATCGCAATATGAAAACATGTCGATGATGATGGAAATCTATGATATAGTATTATATACCATGCGAAGTACGGCCAGAAGCTATGCATGAATCATGATGCAATGAGGTATGTATAAATGACTAACGATCCTACGTATCCATTTAATGAGATAAATATACATGTATAAATCTCCGAACCATATAAGATGTAATTGCACAATTACCTATTTTAAACAAGTTCTATAGTGTTTGTGACATAGCAATTACCAATGGCGTGTGTGTTCGCATAAGTAGTGCACGTGCAACATGAACCAATGGTAACGGTCCAAGTGTCCTATGAAATGATATCACGAGTATATAATATAATGCAATGCAATGAAATAAATTACTAGGAAAACTAAGCATATAAATGCAATTACTACGAGTAATCCAACTGTCGGGTGCCTCGCGCCATCCAGACGATCCCCCCATAGATGTGTACATCTACTTACCGAGACGCCTCGGCTAAACAGATCAGTTCTTAGTCTTATCTTTCCGCGCCACGTCCGACGTCTCAGCACTCGATCCTAGAATCACACACTGGTAAATCAGAAGATAAATATAAATAATCGCGGACACGAACGTTACAATACAACCAACGCGCATTAACTAGATGCACATACGCTTGGTGCAAAAAACGCGTCCGCGACAACGCCATAACCCAAGTTAGGGTCGCTATACGTGACCACACAACCATGCCTAAAACCTAATCGTACCAATCGCGCATCCACAACACACTAAATACTATATGAAATATGTTATAAATCACCAAAACCTCAAACTCATTTTAAAATCTATTATTCCGAAAACCTAGTAAGCAACAATTACTACTTTAGTTCAAATCTAGATATTTTAACAATTCTATTGGCCACAATACTCACTAAATATCATAATTAGGCCACCCAAACCCTAACTAAATTTTAATTTCATCTAATTACACATTAATTAAAAACCTAGTTTGCAAAATAACTTAATTAGAACAATTTACAAGTAACAATTAGTAATTTAACAACTAGATTACATTTTGCATTCCTTAAGATATTAAATTACCCATTTTAATCATGATTAAGCGATAAAAACCCTAACCTTAATTTAAATCCTTCTCTTGAAAATTAAATCTTGTAATTAAAACCATAATTAAACACTTAACTAGCTTAGAATGAAGTAATTATCCAACAATTAAACCATAGATTAAGATTTATACCGCACAATAAAGAGATCAAACTTGAAATCTTAGCCTCCCAAATTGCCACCTTGCCTCAAGATTCATGCTTGAATGAACAAAGAATAATGGGTAAGGGTTAAATGGAGAATTAGTGAGATTTTGCATTGATTTTTGATGGATTTTTGGAGATTTTTGAAGTCAAAATGAAGTGGGGAAATGGGAGATGGGGCAGCCTTAGGTTTCGGCCAGCACAAAAAGAGAGGGGAGAGAGAAAAAGAAGTGTGTGGGTGAGTGTAGAAACTTCTTTAATTAATACCTCTTTTAACTCCTTTCTCTAATTATTTAATTTTCTTTTTCTATTAATTTTTAGAAATGGGAATTGAGATGGAAAATTGGTGAAGAGAGAGGGGGCTGCACTACTAGGCTTGGCCAATACAAAGGGTGTGGGTGTGTATGTGTGTGTCTTTGGTCAAGTCTAGAAAAGCCCCATTTTCACTTCATTTAATTAATATCTTAATTATTTCTACTTAACCCTAGAATAGACTAGAACTATGGAGACAAGTGGAGAAAAAGAAAACATATTATAAATTTGTATTTAAGTTGACATGGTTCACATTTGTATATTTAACCCATTCCAATTTGTAATTACCACTAATTAAATGTATAAGTAAAAGCTTATAATAATATTTGAAATAATTTGTCACGACCCGAAAGTACGGAACATGACCGGCACTTAAACTACGAACGTCTCGAGGCGTACGTAATCTAAGTAAACCGAAAACCCAGAAATCCAAACCAAGAAAAGAAGTAGAGTGCAGGAAAAACCAAATTAAAGCAAGTAGTTTCAATAGCATAAGCCGAATTATGCGGTTTTTAAAAAACATCAAAAATTTACTGAAAATTTCGGCAGAGTCTCCTTTGTAAAAACTGGCCCCCAAACGGGATACAACATGAATAGTATACGAAATTAAGAAAAAGGCATCCCCAAGCGGGAGCTAGCTCTTCGTCAATCGACGGTCACAACCACACAAGCAATATAATATACAACGCCAACGGAGAGGATCAAAACTCAAAAGGAAACTCAAAACCACCAGAAATATAACGAGCGACTCTAAGGTCGAAAGAATAAACAACACTGGTCTCTATCTCAAAAATACATGTTTGGTTGATGGAGATTCTAGATACAACAGAATAATGATATACAAGATATATAATGGGGGTATGATACAAGTAAACCCACCTACTAGCAAATCACCCGAATGAAACTATGCCCGCAAAGCCGTAATGAAACCTGTACGGCAAACCTGCAAGAAACTGGGGCACAACGGGGGTGAGTTGCCAACTCGTGAATAGAAAAACATCTACGCACAGAAATCGCATAAATAACGCAATCCTAGGCCAATGATCATAATATATCCTCAAAAATATGTATAACATGCAGCCTATAACAATGGCTAGGGTAATATCTAACCGAGTGTAATCTCATGTGCCCGTGTCAGTGCCTCAGGTAGCAATATATCATATGAATGAGGTATGAATGCATGAAAACAGAATACATGTAAATGAAGAAACTGTTTTCATAAATTAGTGAGATTTCCTTCTGGTTTTTAAACTGAGGTATCATAATGAAATCAGTATCAACAGTGTCTAGCATCGACACAAAACATAAATCTCACTGTCTCGAAATATCAATGTCTCAATCTCAATATCTAGGACGCCGTCAGTCCAGACCGGCCCCTACCATCCATCTCAAGACCACGACGGTATCCTCCGGATATCCGACTCGTCGGGTAATATCACCGGTAGGTAGTGCTCCCCAGCCAGGCTCAACGTCAACACCACATTCCTCTTGCCCCGGGGTACCATACCGGGCCCACCATGTACCCGTGACGGTTCCTCCACTCCTCGACACGGATCTCGAAAACCACAGCAAACTCATGGTGGACGACACTTACATCACTAGAAAACCGCAATTTACCTATTTTAAAAATATAATAAGTTTAGAAATTTTGCGGCTTTCCCCCGAAATCCAGAAATATCATAAATCTCAAGAAATCACCACAAGTGCATATGTCAATGATAATGAATGTATATGGTATCAATAACCAAGTTGCAATGTGTGATTAATAACTAGGCATGAACAATGGAATAACAGTATGCATGAAGTGACAAGTAATAACTACAATGTCTAAACTGGCATATAAGGCAGGTACACTAATATCGTATCAACTACTAACTAACAACCTAAGTCAAGCAATAGTATTTTCTAAGTGTTCGTGACATGGCAATTACCGATGAAGATGTGTGTGAGCCGGCAAGTAAGTGTATGTGGTACATACGCATCATCGGTAATGGTGCTGGTGTCCTAACAGCATGATATCAATAATGGAGTATGCAGCAAAATAAGTATGCGGGGCAGAGCGAACAGCAATAATGTGCGGGAGCAGAATACTAGACACAACGATAACTAATCAGTATTAATCTAATATAAGTCCTACAAATGGTGCCTTTTGAAATAACACGAATCATGGGGTTTTTGAAAATAGGGGCTACGGTGTTTTTATGAAAAGATACGTCTTTTGAAATATCCGTAGGATCCCTTGGGCTGTCTTTTAAAATACCCACGATTCGTTAGTTTTTGAAATAGGTAAGAAGTCTAATCTAATCTAACAACTACACTAAACTATACGGCTGAACTAACAAGCTGAACTACAGGTAAGGAAACCACCTAACATCTGAGTCGATACATATACCTACCTGTATATGTATAGTCGGTGATCCCGCCTCAATAATATCATAGCTGATACCATATCTATAATCAGGCATCCCAAGTCAAGAGTGCGGATCAATCATCAATATAGCTCGTACGTAAATCCGTCGTACGGCCTCCCAAATCTGGGTACGGGTCAATATCATATTCATCATACTATTCACCTGGTATCCTCTTTATCAAATATCAAGATCGGGGTACTGATCTACGTCTAGTACCATATTGATACCGCCTACGTATGCATGGACGTGTGTGAAACACTACGTCAAGGACCCGCTACAACGTCATGTCGTATCTCAAATACGAACCCTGCTATATCACCGATCTCACGGCCTCAAATCAAATCTCATCGACTCAGCTCAATCCCAAGTATCATCCTCAATCCGTATGTGAACACATAGTCCCATACCCATATGAACACATAACTATAAAGAATCCCATGAGCACATATCAATAGGAATGTATGCAAGTATGTATGTGTGTATGTGTGTGTGTATGTGTAGTGCAACACTACCCTAGGGTTCACAACGCTAAAATAATCCAACACACCAATATCCATCCTAAGCATCGTTATTAATCCCAAATAATATATAATAATTGTTGGTGTGTATACGCATCCGTATACACCACCACGGACTGCGGGGGTGCTATACGCCATCCACCCGACTTCTCCCCGTAGATATAAATCTACTCACCTGGTCCTCGCTAGCCGGTGCCGACGTCGCCACGCGCCTGCTTGTCGTCTCGAAGTCCACATGGGGGTACCTACATATCATAACGCACCATATCGTATTAAAACTAAATTCGAGATCGAAACGGCATACGAAAATCAAATCGGCACGCGTATCACGCATAGGTCCAAACCTATCGCCTACGCATGCAAGAATAGTCAAACCAACCCTCGATGTCGATGTACAAACGTCAAACCATCGAGAAAAATCCAATCACACTCATTTGCACATTCACGAACACTAATTTTAATATAAACTAGGTTAAAACTCACAAAAACGCCAATTTCACTTAAAAAGTCATTTTTCCGAAAATCTAGCAAGCACAATTCGCCGTTTTTGTACAAAACACGATGTTTAAATGAATGTAGCGGCCAATATATTTATTAAATATCTTAAATAAGTCGTATAAACAATTTCCGGAATTTAATCTCATTAAATTCCAAAAATCCTAATATTCTAGTTTACAAAAATACCCTTTTTAACAATTTCAAAGCAAAAATGTACAAACTACAATCTAGCTTAGATTTGCATGATCTAAATCATTAAACCACACTTAATAAAGTTAATGAAGTCATGAAAACCCTAAACACATTTTTAATCCCAAGAATTTAACAAATTTCAAAAACCTAGTAAGCAATTTAGCAAATTAACACAATTTTAAAACTAACCATTCACACTAGCTACTAACCTTGTATTATCATGACAACAAAGCCTAAATATAACACACAACCATACACCAATTTTATAAAACCCTAACTTGCAAATCAAATTCACAACTTGAATTCCAAAACTTGCAATTAAACTCACATAACCAAATTAACACTTAAGTAAATTAGCTTAAGAAATTAGTAACAAATTAAGCAACAAAAAGTTTAGAATTATACCCAAAAACATATGAAGATCCACAAGCATCCATGGCCCTCCAAAATGCTCTCTTTTCACAAGGATACATGCTATACGGGCTAAGCTAAAATGGGTAGGAGTCGGATTTGGATTTAGATTTAAATTTGCATGGATTTTGAAGTGATTTGTGGATTTTTTTGATGAAGAAAGAGTGGGATTTGAGGGGGGGGGGGCTGCTGCTGTTGGGAGGCCAGAAATGGGAGTGAGGAGAGAGAAGGAGGTAGAGAAAATGCAAGGGAGGAAAGTCAAGGTCAAGGTAAGGTCAAAAGTCCACCTAATTCACCCATTTTCTTTTCTTTTCTTTCATTTCTTTTCCTTTGAAATCAAGTGGGGAAAAATTATGGTGGGTGCTGAATTCAGCCATGGGGAGGAGTAAGTGGGGGTGTGTGGGTGTGGGTACGGGTGTGGGGTGATGAAAAATGATAAATACAATACCCCAAACATCCATTTACGCTAAAAAAAGCCTTTTTTCTTCAATAATTTCTAAACCGTTTTGGCAAATGATTTCGTTCCAAAAACCACATGATAAAATTTTATTTAATGTTTTATGATGCACAAAATTTGTTTCAACTCATTCCGATTTGTAATTTTCCCTAATTAAATGTATTAGTGACGGCTTAAAATAATAATAAAATAATATTTTTTTCAGAAAATTTGAAATTTCACCAGCGGCTCAATAAACACCAAATAATAGCAATTACATAGCTAGAATATGTATATTTAATTTTTATAATAAGATATTTGTATTTTGACTTTTTACAGAAAACCCCCCTTATTTTACCGATTTTTCGAAATTTCACCGAAACGATTTTCAAAACGTTACAATCTTCACCCCTTAAAGAAATTCGGTCCCCGAATTTAAATTCAAACTCCCTCAAATACTAAAACATTTAAGAAAAACCATCAAGTCATCGGGGCTCCGAAATTGTAAATACATAAGACAAATCGTAGCGCAGCGCATGCGCTTGAAAAATGAGTATATAACTCAAATCAAAACTCCGTCAAGCATCCCGCAATCATCAGAGTCATGGAGAAGACATCAATGCCAAATCCAAATCAAAACCAATATGATATAACTCGAAACTATACATGTAAATATCGAATCTATATCTGTAAGTATCTGAAGGAAATGCATGCCAAATCTCTTTAAGTCGTTGTGCAACGCGTATAACACTGCACAGTGGCGGACGTCTATCATAAGAAAATAATTATATACATATATACCTTTGTTTGAAATGTACGTTCCGCCGTTTTTGAAACAATTTAGAAGGGTCTCCTTGTTTTATACATTTCGTGTCATATCAGACACGTAGGTAAATACTGAGGCTATAGCTCGCTTTTTGGAAATCCCTTCAATAACTATCAATGCATGCAAAATATATTCAGGTACTGTCCTCTGACTAGTCCTGCTCAGTACGAAAACACATAGCAATATCATAAAAACGTACTACTCTATAAGAAATCAATCCCAAAATATGCACATGAATACTACGTGCGTCTGGTGCGCACGGAAATCAAAATCCATGAATGTGCCATACATGCGCACAGAAACAACATCTAAGTGCATCGGGTGTGCATGAAACATCTGTCGTAGGCAACATGTGTGCCTGACAGCAAAATCAGGTGCATCTGACATGCACGAAAAATTTCGATTTAGTGCCTCTGGTGTGCACCAAAATCACCCTTCAAAACATGCGCCCAACATGCGCGAAAATCCAAATCAGGTGCATCCATCGTGTACGAAATCATGAAATCCAATATCAAGCGCCGAACGTGCGCAAAATCAATCAGGTGCACAAGGTGCACAAAACAAATATCGAGTATCATAATTGAAATCGAAGTCCAGTGCATCTAAGTGCACAAAAGGCGTATCACTGCACTGCAAACATATATAAACTATACCGAGTGCAGGAACGAAATCGTGTGCATGCATACGCACAAAACCAACTCAACTGTTTAAAACCGTAATATCACAAACATGTGAAACTAAAGCACGAAAACGATCTCAAGTGCAACACTGTGCAAAGGTCGTAAATCCTCAATCATCAAAATCAAATCATACGAATAAATCACCCAAAACATCATAATCAATAATGGCGGAATAGTACCGCTCAAGTGCATCCTCTAAGAATCTCGGCCAACTGTCACGGTCACTAGTGGGACGTCTCGTCGATGATCATGAACTCTGTCCTGCTGGTGTGCGTAACCATGACCACTCCTGGGTCAAGGTCTTCACTGTGAATTGCCAATCTTTCGGTCCATCGGCTCATCGGCCCTGTCAGGTGTGCTAACGGGGACGATTCCGTTCTGGCACTTCTCAGGTCATCTCTTGGTCAATCATCGCGACCACTCGTAAGACAGCATATCACTGGCGTCGGCCTCTGGCTCTCTGAATGTACGTGACACATCTGATCCTGGGTGCAAGTATCATTGCAGCAGTGTCCTGGAAGGAATCCTGCTTACGGTCTATTCCATGTCTCGTCTCTGCCAACTGTCCGGAAGTCATCGTCCTTTCCTATATCTGCATCTTGCTCTGGAACGACTGCATACTCATCGCGACTCCTTCTGGAAGGTATATCCAGTACTCTGCCTCGGCATGCGCATCGCATCTCTGATGTCGGCGGAGGGGAACGTCATCATCTCTGGATCTTATACGAACCTCTTACTCCATTTTCTCTAATGTCGACCGCTTCGGACTCGTCTCATCGTGGCTGCATGGACTGAGCTCCAACGGCTATCCTCGTATCTGGAGTCTCCCAAGAATGCATCTCACCACCTAGCATCCGATTGAAGTCGAACCATTCGATCGATTCGTCGAAACCTCATAATCCCCCAAGAGCTCAACATCTTGGGCACAGTTTAATAGTATCGAATATATATACCACAGCATCGGTGGTCCAGCCGTAGAAGGGCAAACCCAAGCCTCACTAATGGCGCCGTGGAACTGCCGCAAACCCGAAGGTTCAAAGGCTTTCACACGGTCATTATGTCGAGTTAGGATTTCATTCTTCTAGAGGGACCATAGAATTGCCTGCATGTCTTTCTGAATACTTTAAACTTGGAATAATAGGTTTTCCGACATTCGATCGTCTCTGTCGACCCTCACGTCTGCGTGAAGTCGTCTCTAGCTGGAATCAATCTATCTGATGACCTCGCATCGGGGTAGGCGAACGAACCACCTGTCCTAGTCATTCATCATCGGGTGACTAGCGACCTTCTATCATCTATTCGTACAACTCGCCCCGCAATAGCTCCAAAATATGGGGCGATATCTCGTCGCTCGCAGCAACCACTGGCTTGCTCGTCTGCATGCTGAACAGTGCCTCAATCCTCAGGAGTAAGCAACACACCAACGGTCATCAAAATCTGGCTGGACTCTATCATTGGCTCAATTCCCTAGTGTCGATCAGCGCCTCCGAGTAACCTCATAAAGGCGATCCGCCAAACACTCGTAGCACGGAAACACAGTAAAAAGATACATCTCTGCAATCGTGTGTCGCCGGAATTTCGCCCTGGTCAGTCCTCGTTCGTGACGAGCTTGTGCTGACCGCAACTCTAGCCGTAGCTCTCCCTGCCCGTAACCGTAGTAGCAAAACCAAACTGGTACCGATGAGGCTAGATCAGGAAGGAATATAATACTGAACAAGGAAATGTACATCCTAAGGCTCCTTAAGTGGAGTGGCGTGTCGTAAATATGCCGCGGAACATACCAACGGTACGTCACTCTACTTTAGTCACCTATTCCATCAACCAAGGGTCATCCTACGCTCCGAAGGTAAAACCTAACGCTCTGATACCAACTTTGTCACGACCCGAAAGTACGGAACATGACCGGCACTTAAACTACGAACGTCTCGAGGTGTACGTAATCTAAGTAAACCGAAAACCCAGAAATCCAAACCAAGAAAAGAAGTAGAGTGCAGGAAAAACCAAATTAAAGCAAGTAGTTTCAATAGCATAAGCCGAATTATGCGGTTTTTAAAAAACATCAAAAATTTACTGAAAATTTCGGCAGAGTCTCCTTTGTAAAAACTGGCCCCCAAACGGGATACAACATGAATAGTATACGAAATTAAGAAAAAGGCATCCCCAAGCGGGAGCTAGCTCTTCGTCAATCGACGGTCACAACCACACAAGCAATATAATATACAACGCCAACGGCGAGGATCAAAACTCAAAAGGAAACTCAAAACCACCAGAAATATAACGAGCGACTCTAAGGTCGAAAGAATAAACAACACTGGTCTCTATCTCAAAAATACATGTTTGGCTGATGGAGATTCTAGATACAACAGAATAATGATATACAAGATATATAATGGGGGTATGATACAAGTAAACCCACCTACTAGCAAATCACCCGAATGAAACTATGCCCGCAAAGCCGTAATGAAACCTGTACGGCAAACCTGCAAGAAACTGGGGCACAACGGGGGTGAGTTGCCAACTCGTGAATAGAAAAACATCTACGCACAGAAATCGTATAAATAACGCAATCCTAGGCCAATGATCATAATATATCCTCAAAAATATGTATAACATTCAGCCTATAACAATGGCTAGGGTAATATCTAACCGAGTGTAATCTCATGTGTCCGTGTCAGTGCCTCAGGTAGCAATATATCATATGAATGAGGTATGAATGCATGAAAACAGAATACATGTAAATGAAGAAACTGTTTTCATAAATTAGTGAGATTTCCTTCTGGTTTTTAAACTGAGGTATCATAATGAAATCAGTATCAACAGTGTCTAGCATCGACACAAAACATAAATCTCACTGTCTCGAAATATCAATGTCTCAATCTCAATATCTAGGGCGCCGTCAGTCCAGACCGGCCCCTACCATCCATCTCAAGACCACGACGGTATCCTCCGGATATCCGACGCGTCGGGTAATATCACCGGTAGGTAGTGCTCTCCAGCCAGGCTCAACGTCAACACCACATTCCTCTTGCCCCGGGGTACCATACCGGGCCCACCATGTACCTGTGACGGTTCCTCCACTCCTCGACACGGATCTCGAAAACCACAGCAAACTCATGGTGGACGACACTTACATCACTAGAAAACCGCAATTTACCTATTTTAAAAATATAATAAGTTTAGAAATTTTGCGGCTTTCCCCCGAAATCCAGAAATATCATAAATCTCAAGAAATCATCACAAGTGCATATGTCAATGATAATGAATGTATATGGTATCAATAACCAAGTTGCAATGTGTGATTAATAACTAGGCATGAACAATGGAATAACAGTATGCATGAAGTGACAAGTAATAACTACAATGTCTAAACTGGCATATAAGGCAGGTACACTAATATCATATCAACTACTAACTAACAACCTAAGTCAAGCAATAGTATTTTCTAAGTGTACGTGACATGGCAATTACCGATGAAGATGTGTGTGAGCCGGCAAGTAAGTGTATGTGGTACATACGCATCATCGGTAATGGTGCTGGTGTCCTAACAGCATGATATCAATAATGGAGTATGCAGCAAAATAAGTATGCGGGGCAGAGCGAACAACAATAATGTGCGGGAGCAGAATACTAGACACAACGATAACTAATCAGTATTAATCTAATATAAGTCCTACAAATGGTGCCTTTTGAAATAATACGAATCATGGGGTTTTTGAAAATAGGGGCTACGGTGTTTTTATGAAAAGATACGTCTTTTGAAATATCCGTAGGATCCCTTGGGCTGTCTTTTAAAATACCCATGATTCGTTAGTTTTTGAAATAGGTAAGAAGTCTAATCTAATCTAACAACTACACTAAACTATACGGCTGAACTAACAAGCTGAACTACAGGTAAGGAAACCGCCTAACATCTGAGTCGATACATATACCTACCTGTATATGTATAGTCGGTGATCCCGCCTCAATAATATCATAGCTGATACCATATCTATAATCAGGCATCCCAAGTCAAGAGTGCGGATCAATCATCAATATAGCTCGTACGTAAATCCGTCGTACGGCCTCCCAAATCTGGGTACGGGTCAATATCACATTCATCATACTATTCACCTGGTATCCTCTTTATCAAATATCAAGATCGGGGTACTGATCTACGTCTAGTACCATATTGATACCGCCTACGTATGCATGGACGTGTGTGAAACACTACGTCAAGGACCCGCTACAACGTCATGTCGTATCTCAAATACGAACCCTGCTATATCACCGATCTCACGGCCTCAAATCAAATCTCATCGACTCAGCTCAATCCCAAGTATCATCCTCAATCCGTATGTGAACACATAGTCCCATACCCATGTGAACACATAACTATAAAGAATCCAATGAGCACATATCAATAGGAATGTATGCAAGTATGTATGTGTGTATGTGTGTGTGTATGTGTGTGTGTATGTGTAGTGCAACACTACCCTAGGGTTCGCAACGCTAAAAAAATCCAACACACCAATATCCATCCTAAGCATCGTTATTAATCCCAAATAACATATAACAATTGTTGGTGTGTATACGCATCCGTATACACCACCACGGACTGCGGGGGTGCTATACGCCATCCACCCGACTTCTCCCCGTAGATATAAATCTACTCACCTGGTCCTCGCTAGCCGGTGCCGACGTCGCCACGCGCCTGCTTGTCGTCTCGAAGTCCACATGGGGGTACCTACATATCATAACGCACCATATCGTATTAAAACTAAATTCGAGATCGAAACGGCATACGAAAATCAAATCGGCACGCGTATCACGCATAGGTCCAAACCTATCGCCTACGCATGCAAGAATAGTCAAACCAACCCTCGATGTCGATGTACAAACGTCAAACCATCGAGAAAAATCCAATCACACTCATTTGCACATTCACGAACACTAATTTTAATATAAACTAGGTTAAAACTCACAAAAACGCCAATTTCACTTAAAAAGTCATTTTTCCGAAAATCTAGCAAGCACAATTCGCCGTTTTTGTACAAAACACGATGTTTAAATGAATGTAGCGGCCAATATATTTATTAAATATCTTAAATAAGTCGTATAAACAATTTCCGGAATTTAATCTCATTAAATTCCAAAAATCCTAATATTCTAGTTTACAAAAATACCCTTTTTAACAATTTCAAAGCAAAAATGTACAAACTACAATCTAGCTTAGATTTGCATGATCTAAAGCATTAAACCACACTTAATAAAGTTAATGAAGTCATGAAAACCCTAAACACATTTTTAATCCCAAGAATTTAACAAATTTCAAAAACCTAGTAAGCAATTTAGCAAATTAACACAATTTTAAAACTAACCATTCACACTAGCTACTAACCTTGTATTATCATGACAACAAAGCCTAAATATAACACACAACCATACACCAATTTTATAAAATCCTAACTTGCAAATCAAATTCACAACTTGAATTCCAAAACTTGCAATTAAACTCACATAACCAAATTAACACTTAAGTAAATTAGCTTAAGAAATTAGTAACAAATTAAGCAACAAAAAGTTTAGAATTATACCCAAAAATATATGAAGATCCACAAGAATCCATGGCCCTCCAAAATGCTCTCTTTTCACAAGGATACATGCTATACGGGCTAAGCTAAAATGGGTAGGAGTCGGATTTGGATTTAGATTTAAATTTGCATGGATTTTGAAGTGATTTGTGGATTTTTTTGATGAAGAAAGAGTGGGATTTGAGGGGGGGGGGGGCTGCTGCTGTTGGGAGGCCAGAAATGGGAGTGAGGAGAGAGAAGGTGGTAGAGAAAATGCAAGGGAGGAAAGTCAAGGTCAAGGTAAGGTCAAAAGTCCACCTAATTCACCCATTTTCTTTTCTTTTCTTTCATTTCTTTTCCTTTGAAATCAAGTGGGGAAAAATTATGGTGGGTGCTGAATTCAGCCATGGGGAGGAGTAAGTGGGGGTGTGTGGGTGTGGGTACGGGTGTGGGGTGATGAAAAATGATAAATACAATACCCCAAACATCCATTTACGCTAAAAAAAGCCTTTTTTCTTCAATAATTTCTAAACCGTTTTGGCAAATGATTTCGTTCCAAAAACCACATGATAAAATTTTATTTAATGTTTTATGATGCACAAAATTTGTTTCAACTCATTCCGATTTGTAATTTTCCCTAATTAAATGTATTAGTGACGGCTTAAAATAATAATAAAATAATATTTTTTTCAGAAAATATGAAATTTCACCAGCGGCTCAATAAACACCAAATAATAGCAATTACATAGCTAGAATATGTATATTTAATTTTTATAATAAGATATTTGTATTTTTACTTTTTACAGAAAACCCCCCTTATTTTACCGATTTTTCGAAATTTCACCGAAACGATTTTCAAAATGTTACATAATTAATTAAGGAAAAATATGTAAGTAAACTAATAATTTATAAGTGACTAATTAAATACCAATACTAGCAATTATATAGTTAAAATAGGTGTATTTAATTCTATGTTGAAAATTAATTATATCTTGGTTTTTTTGGAAAACCCCAGTTATTTTACCGGTTTTCGGAGAATTCACCTAAACGATTTTTAAAACGTTACAATCTTCCCCCTTTAAAGAAATTCGGTCCCCAATTTAAAATCTAACTTTGCACACAAGAATAGCTCTCTCTCTCACCCCGTCCTCAGCTTCCCACGTGTCCTTTTCGCCGCTCAGACCACGCCAAAGAACAATTACGGACGGTATGTCCTCGGACCTCGGTTTCTTCACCTGCCGATCTGCAATGACTATCGGCTGCTCTTGCGAAAGAAAGATTGCGCTCCAGCTGGATCGTCTGATGCTGTATCGTGTGAGAAGGATCAAGAAGGTACCTGCGGAGTATCGATACATGAAACATAGGGTGAACATCTAGAACGCCAGATGGAAGAGCCTAACGATAAACAACTGTGCCGATACGCTCGAGAATCTCGAAATAACCCACACATCTGGAACTAAGCTTTCCTTCCTTTCCGACTCTCAACACGTCCTTTATTGGAGGAACCCTCAAGAAAACATGATTTATAACGACGAACACAAGTCTGCTCTAGAGTCAGTCTGCATAAGATTTCTGCCTGCTCTGGGCCGCTCTCATCCTATCCCAATTTAACTGGATCCTTTCGGTCGACCCTGCACAAACCGTGGCCCCAAAATACTGCTCTCACTGAGCTCTATCCAACAAACGGGGGATCGACATCTCTTCCCATAAAACACTTCAAAGGGTGCCATCGGAATCGTCTCCCGGAAGCTGTTATTGTAGGAAAACCTTATCAAGGGAAAGTGGCTATCCCAACTACCACCGAATCTAGAACGCAAACTCAGAGCATGTCCTCAATAATCTAAATAGTCTTCTCTGATTGACCGTCGGTTTGCGGATAGAAAACTATACTGAAACTCAATTGGTGTCCAAAGCCTCCTGAAGTTTCCTCCATCGTCGGCTGGTAAACGGGGTGCCTCTATCGGACACAAAACACGTCGGAACGCCATGTAGTCGCACAATCTCATCAATATATATCTGAGCATACTGAATGAACCCGAAAATGGTCCTAACTGGCAGAAGTGAGCTGATTCCATCAATCGACCTATGATCACCCAAATAGTGTCATACCTTCGACTTGTCTTAAGTAAACCCATGATAAATTCCATAGAAATCTGCTCCTATTTCTACCCAGGAGTGGGTAAAGGTTGTAATTCTCCTACTAGCCTCTGATGCTCGGCCTTGACTTGCTGACAAGTCAGCATCCCGAAACAAAATCTGTGATTTCTCTCTTCATCCCAACACATCTGTAGACATCTCTTACGTCATGATACATCTTGGTGGAAACCGGATCAACACTATTTGTCGAATGATATGCTTCCTCTAAAATCTCGCATCTCAGTCACTCGGAATCTGGCACACATAGTCGAGTCCCAATCATAGTACTCCCTAATCATCAATCATGAACTGTAAATCTTTATCCTGTTGAACCTTCTCCATGATCTCTAGCAAACGAACGTCATCGAATCATGCCTCTCTGATACAGTCAAATACTGTGGACGTGCACGGACACAGGCAAGTTGTCCCCCAGTCAACGTAAACTCGAACTGTACTCGGCTGTCACAAGGAATCTGCAAATCTGCCGTCAACGGTCTCTGAACCGTGCTTAAACAAGAAAAGCTACATCCGGGCCTCTGACTCAAAACATCTGCCACAAAATTTGCCTTGCCCCGACGATAAAGAATCTCGCAGTCATAATCTTTCACTAGCTCCATTCAACTGTACTATCTCATAATTCAGATCTCGCTGCTGAAGAAAATGTACCTTAAACTCTTATGGTCCATGAATATCTGGCACGACTCACCGTATAAGTAGTGTCTCCATATCTTGAGTGCAAAATCCACCGCAACCATCTCTAAGTCATGAGTTGGATAATTCTACTCGTACTTCTTCAATTGCCGAGAAGCATCTCAATAAACAACAAAACTTCCTGATCCTTAAGGCAAAGATAATACTGGCGCCGACATAAAATGAGTCTTCAACTGCTGAAAGCTCTGCTCGCATATCTCAGTCCAAAGAAAAGAAACTCCTTAACGGGTCAAACCCAAAAATGCTGTGAACCCCCGTCACTGATACAGGTTTGGGCCAGTGCTGAATGGCCTCGATCTTCTTCGGTTCTATCCTTACCATCTCTCGTAACTATGTGACCCAAGAATTCAACACTATCCATCCAGAAAACAAACTTGCATAATTTAGAAAATAGCAGGCGCTCCCTCAAAATCTGCAACGAAATCCTCAATTACTGCCCAGGCTCCACTCGGCTCCAAAAGTACACTAAGACGTCCTCTATAGACACGATGATAGACTGATCAAGAAACGGCCCGAATATTTGGTTCATCCAATCCATAAACACTGCTGGGGCATTGGTGAGCTCGAACGACATCACAAAAACTCATCACGCCCGTAACTTGTGTGAAAAAAAATAATCTTCGGAATATCATCCTCTCGAACCCACAACTGGTAGTAGCCTGACCACAAGTCAATCTTCGAGAAATGTTCCGCACAGTAACCCGATTCAACTGACGATAATCAACATATAGACGCCAACGGCCGTCCTTCTGACGAACAGGACAGGAGCTCTCCAAGGTGACGCACTCGGTCGAACAAGCCCCTTATCCAACAAATCTTTCAACTGATCCTTCTGTTCTTTCAGCTCCACCGGGTCCATCCGATATGACAGTATAGAAGAAGGCTCCGTGCCAGGAATCAAGTCAAAGCAAAACTCAATATCGCACTCTGGAGACAAACCAAGTAACTTGTCAGGAAAACATCTTGAAATTTCCTCACAAACGGGACCTGGTCCAACGGGACCTCTACGGCTCCAACATCGCAAACATATGCCAAGAATCCCTAACATCCTTTCCTCATGAGTTGACTAACGCGAAGAGGAGAAGTCAAATCGGGAAAGGTGGCGCTAAGGCTCCTTGAACAACGAGAACTGGCTCACCCGGAAAACTAAATATGACTGCCTCCTCACGGCAGTCCACAGACGCATAATACATAGCTAACCAATCCATGCCCAGAAAAACTTTGAAATCAAACATATTGAGAAGAATCAAATTGACAGAAGAATCCCTATCTCTGATACGAACAAAACAAACACGAACGAAAAACATATCAAGCAACAAAAGATTAGCTTACGAAATAAATCACAACAAGCGGTTGATTTAGCAAGGACTACTATCGGCTAGACTTCGATACAAATCATGTGGATACCATTTCAAAAGACACCAGAAAGAATACCCGTCACAACGGCGTCTGTCTAACCGCCTTTGAGCTGACATACTGGTACAATTCCACCTCGGTCCAGAAACGACTAAAGTCTCAGAAATGCGCTCCTCCAACAGTAAGGTTGCATTCATAGTAGCGGCATAAGTGTCAAAATGCTGGGCACCAAAAGACAGAAATAATTGCATGTCCAATCTCCACACGAACCTTTTAATCTGTTTCTCTTCAGTGTCCACCAGATAAGGAGCATATCGAACCACTTAGTAAACTGAATGTCATACTCGGACACTGTCATCCCTGAAGTCTTGCGCAAAGACTAAAAACTACATGCTCGGACATCTTGAACGCTCTTCGGAAGGAAACGAGCAAGAAATACAGCTGTGAACTCATCCCAAATGATAGGAGGTAGATCTGCAGCACGACCTCTCTCAATTGACTTGCACTACGTCTGAGAAAGATCTCTCTAGACGAAAACTCGCAAGCTCAACCCATATCTCGTCAGAACATCTCCATGAATGAAAAATTCTAGCCATCCTATCGAGGATTGTCTACGGATCCTCCGCCGCATCTGTGTTGCTAAAAACCGGAGGCTTCAGCCTTAAAAACTCTTGTAAGGATACTGAGATGATTTCGGTAACAACAGAAGCAGCTGCCTTAGCAGCAGGTATAATCACAGTACCTGAAATAGGAAGGACATCTTCGTCTCTCAGAGCTCGGCTAACAACCATTAACAATTTAATCATTTGTCGCACGTCCTGAATACTTGACTCCAGCCTAGCCATCCGTCCTGGAAAAGGCGAACCACTCTGTCCCTGAGGGGTGGGCGTACCGCCCTGATCGGACCTCGTCTCAAACAAGCCTACTCTACTCTCATCCTTGGCGGCAGCCCTCTGGCCCTCGTAGTCTTCGGCGGCATAGTAGCTGGAGCAAGAACAAGATGATAGGAACATTGTGATCAAGTCAAAGGATTTCCGGAATCAAGGAAGGAAATACAAACATATATATATCCTAAGGTCACTAAGGTGGAGTACCGTATCATAAATATGCCGCAGAATATACACACGCTACGTCACTCTGGTTAAGTCACCTACTCCATCTACCAAGGGTCATCCTACACTCATAAAAGTAAAACCTTTGGCTCTGATACCAACTTTGTCATAATTCGAAGGTACGGAACGTGTCTGGCACTTAAATTAAGAAACAACCCAAGGCGTAACGTAATCTAAGTAAGCCAAAGCTCAGAAATCTAAACCAATTACAGAAATAGAGTGAAGGAAAACCATAATTTAAAAGATGATTTTTTGTAAAGTAAGAGTCACCTTAAAACATTTAAATACATCAAATTTCCCGAAAATTTCGGCAGAGTCTCCTTTGTAAATACCGGCCCCCAAACGGGTATAACACAAGAAAATACATATAATCAAGAATAAAGGCATCCCCAAGCGGGAGCTAGCTCTTCGCCAATGGCGGAATCATAACCACATGCAATATATATCATCGAGTGCGAAATAAGCAAATAAAAGCACAAAAGTAAGAAGACATCCCGTCGACTCAAGTGAGCATCGACACCAAAAACCACAAATACAAGTCTTACAAGTCTCACTGTCTAGTCCAATATACAAGGGTAGATGGAGTATACTAGATACAAAATAAAATACAAGGTGGGAACAAAAGAAAATCCTCCAAAACCCACCTGTGAGCAAAGCTGCCAATCGATGCAACGAAGCAAAAGAGAAAGTACGCTCTCCACTGCTGTGCTGACGGGTCAGACCTGTAAGATACTGTGGTACAACGGGGGTGAGTTGCCAACTCGTGAGTAGGAAGTAACATCTAATAAGGCTATCGCAAGCATGTACACAATACGTCACAGCCTGTATATACTGATATGATGCAATGCACTAGTATGTGTGCAACAAGAATGCATAATCACATGAAACCTGAATATGTTTGGTACCAGAAAATCTGTATTCTTATTTTAGTTAAACTTTTGTGAAATAACTGAAGTATCATCAATGAAATCAACTGAAATCCATGTCAAGCATCGATACTAAATATGTATATCTCAATGCCTCAATATCTCAATGTCTCGACATCTCAATGTCACAATATCTTAATGTCTCACTATCTTAATATCTCAATATCTCGGGCTCCGTCAATCCGGATCGGCCCAAATCATCAAATCTCACAACTACGGTCGGTATCCTCCGGATATCCGCAATGCCAGACATCACCGGTAGGTAGTCTGCCCCTGCCAGTCTCATCGTCTACAACTCGAGCTTCTTGCCCCAAGGTACCATACCAGGCCCACCATGTACCCGAAACTGTTCATCCACTCCTTGAATCGGGTCTCAAAAACCAACAGCAATCAGGAAAACTCATAGTGGACGACACATACATCACGAGAAAACCGCAACTTTTATTTTAAAAAGGATAATAAGTTTATAAATTCTTGCGGTTTTCCTAAAAATCCAGAAACCTCATAAATACTGAAATCCTCAAGAAAAATCGCAATATGAAAACATGTCGATGATGATGGAAATCTATGATACGGTATTATATACCATGCGAAGTACAGCCAGAAGCTATGCATGAATCATGATGCAATGAGGTATGTATAAATGACTAACGATCCTACGTATCCATTTAATGAGATGAATATACAAGTATAAATCTCCGGACCATATAAGATGCAATTGCACAGTTACTTATTTTAAACAAGTTCTATAGTGTTCGTGACATAGCAATTACCAATGGCGTGTGTGTTCGCATAAATAGTGCACATGCAACATGAACCAATGGTAACGGTGCAAGTGTCCTATAAAATGATATCACAAGTATATAAGATAATGCAATGCAATGAAATAAATAACTAGGAAAACTACGCATATAAATGCAATTAATACGAGTAATCCTACTGTTGGGCGCCTCGCGCCATCCATACGATCCCCCCATAGATGTGTACATCTACTCACCGGAACGCCTCGGCTAAACAGATCCGTTGACGGGCTTATCTTTCCACGCCACGTCCGACGTCTCTGCACCCGATCCTAGAATCGCACACAGATAAATCAGAATATAAATATAAATAATCGTGGACACGAACGTTACAATACAACCAACGCGCATTAACTAGACTCACAGACACTTGGTCCACCAAACGCGCCCGCGACAACGCCATAATCCACGACTAGGGTCGCTATACATGACCACAACCATGTCTAAAACCTAATCGTACCAATCGCGCATCCAAAACACACTAAATACTATATGAAATATGTTATAAATCACCCAAACCTCAAACTCACTTTAAAAGCTATTATTCCGAAAACCTAGTAAGCAACAATTACCACTTTAGTTCAAATCTACATGTTTTAACAATTCTAGTAGCCACATTGCTCACTAAATATCATAATTAAGACACCTAAACCCTAACTAAATTTTAATTTCATCTAATTACACATTAATTAAAAACCTAGTTTGCAAAATAGCTTAATTAGAACAATTTACAAGTAACAATTAGTAATTTAACAACTAGATTACATTTTGCATTCCTTAAGATATTAAATTACCCATTGTAATAATAATTAAGTGATAAAAACCCTAATCTTAATTTAAATCCTTCTCTTGAAAATTAAATCTTGAAATTAAAACCATAATTAAACACTTAATTAGCTTAGATTGAAGTAATTATCCAACAATTAAAGCATAGGTTAAGATTTATACCTCACAATCAAGAGAAGAAACTTGAAATCTTAGCCTCCCAAATTGCCACCTTGCCTCAAGATTCATGCTTGAATGAACAAAGAATAATGGGTAAGGGTTAAATGGAGAATTAGTGAGGTTTTGCATTGATTTTTGATGGATTTTTGGAGATTTTTGAAGTCAAAATGAAGTGGGGAAAATGGGAGAGGGGGCAGCCTTAGGTTTCGGCCAGCATATAAAGAGAGGGGAGAGAGAAAAAGAAGTGTGTGGGTGAGTGTAAAAACTTCTTTAATTAATACCTCTTTTAACTCCTTTCTCTAATTATTTAATTTTCCCTTTCTATTAATTTTTTGAAATGGGAATTGAGATGGAAAATTGGTGAAGAGAGAGGGGTTTGCACTACTTGGCTCGGTCAGTATAAGGGGTGTGTGTGTGTGTGTCTTTGGTCAAGTCTAGAAAAGCCCCATTTTCACTTCATTTAATTAATATATTAATTAAATTATTTATACTTAACCCTAGAATAGTCTATAACCATGGAGACAAGTGGAGAAAAAGAAAACATATTGTAAACTTGTATTTAAGTTGACATGGTCCACATTTGTATATTTAACCCATTCCGATTTGTAATTACCACTAATTAAATATATAAGTAAAAGTTTATAACAATATTTGAAATAATTAATTAAGAAAAAATATTTAACTAAACTAATAATTTATAAGTGACTAATTAAATACCAATACTAGCAATTACATAGTTAAAATAGGTTTATTTAATTCTTTGTTGAAAATTAATTATATCTTGGGATTTTTTTCCGGAAAACCTCAGTTATTTTACCGGTTATCGGAGAATTCACCTAACGATTTTTAAAACATTACACTCCTCCATGGGGTAATCCTTGTACATATATACAACGGAGACATCGACTTCAACCCAGTCGTGCCGCAATAAAAGAATATACAAACCCGCAGTGATGGCAGTCCACATGTCGGATGCTCGCCACGCAAAAATGAATATACAAATGAATGTGAACTATACATCTAACATTGCACACAAGGCTATCCATCATGACAACCCGCACAAACCATAACCATATATATATATATATATATCCGCAGAAGCAAGCAACTCCAGAATGTGTACAACCCCATCTAAATGAACATATAGCAATTAGACGACGTTCAGCAACACATATACAACATAACAGATACCGACGATACAAAAGTTTCGAGTTTTTAAAACTACCGAATTGTCCTAAAGCTAAGATGACGCAAATAGAAATCTGGGACAAATCAAACAACACCAAAAATACCAATTTACAAAACCCAGCACACAGCATGAAAACGAGCTCCAAATGTGAACAGTAAAAAGGTGAGGCCAGCCAAATCACCATTCTTGCCGGCCCAATCATGATGAAATCCGTTCATTTTCATTGTGTGTCGCTATCTAGTCTAGAGTAAGCTTCTGCACATTTTAAAAAAAATTTTAGAGACCAAAAATATTTCGAACAGAAACTGGGTTTTTAAAATGGAGTTATCAGTTTTGAAACTTGAAGCATCGTCAAACACTAGTTTATGGTGTTTAGGCGGCTCTGATACGATGTTGGAATCCGGCGCCTGCGGTGCAGAGGCCGCGGGCGAGTGGAATCGAAAACAAAAACATTTTGCGGGCATCGGACGCGCAAACCCAAGAATTCGATCCAAACACTCTAAAATAGAAATCTAAAACATACAAGGTTTGAAAAATACAACCTTTGTCGCGTGTCCACCTAATTGTGAAAGTCCCCTCTAAGTTTGTAGCCGCCGAGATCGCGCTTGAGAATCGATCACCTTTTGCCGAAGATGATCCACCTGAGGGAACGCGGAGGAGGCTCTAACCGACGATCTAAGCTCTCTAGGTTTGGATGGTCGGTGATGTAGGAATACTCCACCAAATATTTCTCTCTTGAATCATGCTCAAATGGAGAGCAAGAAGAAGAAGAAGGTGAAGGAGGTTGAAGCATGAAGGAACCATGGAGCGTAAGCTCTCAAGAAAAGAAAATTAATCATCAAGTTATGAAGTAAAAAGAAATGGCTATATAAATATCAACCATGGTGCAATAGTGCATCCAAATGAATATAACATTTTAAAAACAAAGCCATGCCTTTCTATAATGTTTGCACCATGCTTCATAACTCCACTTTCCACCTCATTTCCCTTTTTATTTTTCTAAATAGAAAAATAAATATAGGTCTTCTTCTTCTAGAAGTATTCCCGTATAAATACGGAATACTTCACCTGGTATATATATCGCTATATATACGTGTATCCGTATAAAAATATAGATAGCACAAAAGAAAAAAAATGAACAGTGAACAATAATACTAAAATATATGTATTAAAATACATATATAAATTATTAAATCAAAACCTGATTTAATAATCCGGCTTAATCCTAAGCCGGCTAGTATTATCAACCATCCGATTAAAGTCCATGTATAGCGTACAGGTATTTAATCGGACCCCTGCACATACTACCGTATGGCTCTTACATCTATCGCCTGAATAGGGAAAACCCTCTGTGTGGGACTCTAAAGACTCGATAGTACGCTGGCAGTAGGTTTAACCACAAGCACGTCAGCGACACTAGCTGTACGTAACGGCTACCCATGTACTTGTCGAAAAGGGGGGTCGAAAATCAAGTGCGTCAATACCCTACTGAGCCGAAATGTGACAATCTCCGTACAGTCCGATCTCTTCATCAAAGAGTATCGCATATCGGGTCTAGGGGGTGGATAAAGTCAGACCCCTACTAACCCGATAAGTCGTGTCTGAGTCAAGCTCATCACCAACTGAGATACTACTGATCAACTATTAGTAAATCTCCCCTACCGTGGTCATAAATTTCTGGTGATAGCCAACCGAACACAGCGCGACATTGACTCCTAATACCAGGAGAGACGAATCCCTGACAGTCGACCACTGCCTCCATGTGGCTCGGGAATGTACCCAACTAAAACCTGTTTGCACGACTCCTTTGAGCCATGGTAAGATAGTAATCAAAGTACAGTGGGAACTCACACGAGACAAATAACAACTTCAGGTCAAAGGACTAATCTGTACTCATGCCACCCGAGAACTTCCATCCGACGATAGGTATAATACCATCTAGAAGTTCTCGACGAGTCTGTCTAGTGTACTCACCTCCAGTGAGCACCTGTATACTATCTTAGGTGTCACAACACCAATGGCTTGTGAGACCGATCACTGCCCCTCGTCGGGGTCTCAAAGCGTACACACTAGTTTACTTTGGAATATCGATGCCCTGTCTCGATACTCCTATGACTAGGGACATTTAAGGATGTGCTTATGGATAACCCAGCTCCTACATATATGATCACCATCACAATGCTGGTCGTCAAGAAACAATCCTACAGGCTTCAACAATGATGAAGACAAACCAGATAGCATACTATCATCTCGAGTAAGACTGTTATACCTATATAGGTCCTACCTCAATTATCATAATTGCCTACTTGCAATCACAATAATCGCTTTGAGGGCACTATATCCAACAATAAGGACATCAGCGGAACTAACTGTACGTAATGGCTACCCATGTATATGTAAAAGAAAGGTCGATAAGAAAACTCATCCGTACCCAACATAGTGAAAGAATTCCTAGAGGGGAGTGAATAGTAATATGCAACTATGTCCAAATTAAAAATTCTAACCTATACTTGCAAATATAAACCACAATTGAATAGCTAAGCAAAGGATAAATCAATTGATATAAGTGGCTAAACTAATCACAATTGTGCACAATAAGCAATTAAGTAAGAACAATAGCAACAATGATCAATTAGAGCATATAGGGAACGAGCATGCAAATTCTATCTATGAATATAAAGCAAGTAGAGAGAGAGAGAGAGAGAGAGAGAGAGAGAGAAATTTCAAATGCAAACACGCAAGATTTTAGAGAGGTTCGGAAGATCTCGTAGTCCTCTTTCTTTAGGCGCATGAGCCGGTTCCACTAAACACGTCTTTTTTGGAGCCCCACACGTTGTGCACACGCAACCTACAACATGTCTCCACCGAGTCAACACGTCATGCACCCGCGACCTTACAACACGTCAACTCTAAAGACTACACGTTCACCACTACGAACTACACTTCTTACAAGCTCTTACGCTTCTCTCCTCAATACAAGCTCACGTGCTCCACACTCGAGCACTTCTTCTCTTTACAAGCTCCTCTCTTTACAAAGATTCTCACCACTCTTACAATAGCAATCTTGCACTGAATATCCCAAACACAAAGAAAGATTAGATTACAATCGAAGCACAATACTCTTGATAAAGTTTCTCTAAATCTCACTTATAATACTCTACAAAGTATGGATAATCAATTTGAGCTCTTGATTGTGCGCAAGAGTGAAAACAAGATAAGTATATGAAAACTCAAAACATCTCTTACAAGAGATGAGATTTTTCTTTTCAATATCACTCAAGAATATGTAAGTGAAAATCTGTGAGTGAATGTCTGCCGAAAATCTAAAGCAAAAGAATATTTATAGCCCCATTTGAAAAACCAACTCAAAACAAGTGGGGACAGCCGTTTTAAAGCACGACAGACGTCTTGTTAAGAACTTAAGCACACTAGCAAGCTAATTTTAGAAGATGGAAACATGGATTTAAATTTTTTTCTAGTTTGCTAAAGCTCCAAAACTATGAATCAAAACTAAAGTGCTAGAACTTGAAAACAAAAACAAGTGTGCTATGCTAACTACTTTGTTAGCAATACTCACATCCTCAAGCTTTCTTCAAGAGCTCCAGATCGCGTTTACAAGCCGATCTTCCATCGCCGAAGATGATCCACCCGACAGAACCGATCCAAGCTCCAGCTTCCCCAAGTGAAGCAATCGACGCTTCAAGCTCGCTAGGAATAGAGAGTGCGGATGTAGTATTATTCCACTATAATTTTCTCTCAAATCTAAATCTCAAGAGAGAAAGAAAAGGAGGAGGAGGAGGTGAGGAAACTTAGCCATGAGCAAGTATAGAAAGCATGAGAGAATAATGATGAAGAAGAATAAAATGGCTTCATATTTTTGACAACCATGCAAATAAAAAATCTCACAACATTTTGTTATAAACTAATGAAGCTCATTCCTTTCTACATGTCTTCAACCATGCTCAATGTCACATCACTCTCCACATCATTTTATGAATATTCAAAAATGAATATTCACAACTGAGGTGACCATCTTCTAGAACAAATTCCATATAAATATGGAATACAAGCCGGTATACGTATCAAAATACATATAGGCGTATCCATATAAAAATACGAATAGCCAAGAGAGAAAAGGAATAGTGAACAATAATACTAGAATACATATATAAATATATATATATATATATAAATATATATATATATATAAATATATATATATATATAAATATATATATATATATATATAAATATATATATATGTATATATAAATATATATATATATATATAAATATATATATAAATTATTAAATCAAAACTTGATTTAATAATCCAGCTTAATCATAAGCCGCTAGTATTATCAACCGTCTGATTAAAGTCCTTGTAGCTTGTACACATATTTAACCAGACACCTGTATGTACCAACATACATCATCTACATCATATCATCTGAACTGGAAAAACCCTTTGTATAGGACTTTAAAGACTCATCAATACGTTGGCAGTGGGTTTAACCATATGCACGTCAGCGGCACTAGCTGTACGTAATGGCTACCCAGGTATTAAACAAAAGGAAGGCTGACGAGCAAACTCATCCGTACCCTTACTGAGCCTATCTGTGACAATCTCCATACAATCTAGTGTGTTCATCTAAGAGTATCGTACATCAGGTTTAGGTTGTGGATAAAGTCAGACACCTAATAACATGATAAGTTGTGTCAGTGTGAAGCCCATCGCCCTTGAGAAACTATTGATCCAAATCAGTAAATCTTGTCCACCTTGGCCAAAGATTTCTAGTGATGGCCACCTATGCATAGAGTGACATCTACCCCCAATACCGGGGGAGACGAATCCCTGATGATCCTCTCACTACCTCCGTGTGGCTCGGGACTATACCCAACTTAAACCTGTTTGCACGACTCCTTTGAGCCGTGGTAGGGTAGTGATCAAAGCATAGTGGAAACATACACGAGACAAATGACAATCTTAGGTCGACAGACTAACCTGTACTCATGTCCTGAGAACTTCTATCTAACAAAAGGTATAGTACCATATAACATATTCCCGGCGAGTTTGTCCAGTGTACTTACCTCCAATGAGCACCTATATACTATCTTAGGTGACCGACTGACACCAATGGATTGTGACACCCGCCACTGCCCCTTGTCGGGGTATTAAAAAAGTATACACTAGTCTACTCCGGAGTATCGATACCCAGTCTTGATACTCTCTCGACTAGGATGTGCTTATAGACCATCCAGCTCCTATCTATATGATCGCCATCATAATACAGGTAGTCAAGCAAAAATCCTTTGGGCTCTATCAACATGTAATAGTGATCTGTAATACCACATAATGCATATACATGATGATAAAGTCAAACCAGAAAGCATACTATCATCTCAAGTAATATTGTTCTGCCCGTATAGGTGATCAGTCATTTTTATTACACATTTGTACTGTCATTTTCCCTACTATTATTAGTTACTAAAATGTGTTATTTGTAATTCAAGAACATATTTGGGTTTATTTGTAAAAATATTTTTGTCATATATTTTGATATAATTGGGGGAACATATGCATGTCATATTTAAATAAAACATCCATAAGATTCTTAATTATTAAAATATGCATATCATGTCATATCAAATATTCTTAACCATATTATTAAGATATTATATCCGTAATTTAATTAAAAGTGGTCGCAATATTATCTCAAATAAACAAAATGCTTCTAATAATTTGATTTGAGATATTGTGCAAGTATTGGAATAACAAATCAGTCCAGGGCAACAAACAAAAGTAGGAGATCCACATCAAATCGAGTTAGCAAACTAAATCTTCCAAACTTTAAGAGCAAATTGAAGATTCTCGCAACTGCAGAGAGAAATATATATTTTCAAAATATACTGATCAGAAAAATCTCCTAAAATCAAGAGAAGAAAGCACAAAAATCTGAAGAAGAGATTCCACCAAACGGCGGCGGTTCAGCGACCAAAGAATGCTAAAGGCGGCGATTCCGTGGTTCTATAGTGGCTGTTCGATGTGAAATTTCAGGGACATGATCGTATTTTGACATGCATCAAGATGGCGTCTAGGGTTTCAAGTTCCAGAACCAATATAAAGACCAAGCAACGATCTATCAATCGATCTATCTGTTGGATATAATGCCCTCAAAGTCAATTATTGGATCGCAGGCACGTGATTGCAATAATTAAGGGAGGACCTATGCCGGTAGAACAGTCTTACTGAAGATGATAGTATGCTATCTAGTTTATCTTTATCATCGTGTACATGCTTTAGGTGACCATACAGATCACTATTACACGTTGATAGAGCCTTTAGAATTCTTTCTTGACTACCAGCAGTATGATGGCGATCATATACGTGAGAGTTGGGTAGTCTATAAGCATATTCTTAAAGTGTCCCTAGTCGTGGGAGTTTCGAGACTGGGTATCGACACTCCATGAGTAGACTAGTATGTACGATCGTGACCCCGACGAGGGGTGATGTTCGGTCTCATAAGCCATTGGTGTCAGTTGGTTCACCTAAGACGTATACAGGTGCTCATTGGGTTATGAGTACACCGGACAGGACTCGCTGGGAACCTGCTAGTTGGTATTATACCTGACGTCAGATAGCAGTTCTCTGGTGACATGTGTACAGGTTAGTCTATCAACCTGAGATCGTCTTTTGTCTCGTGTGAGTTCCCACTGTGCTTTGATTACTACCCTACCACGGCTCAAAGGAGTCATGCAAATAGGTTTCAATTGGGTACAGTCCCGAGCCACATGGAGGCAGTGAGCAGATCGGCAGGGGTTTCGCCTCTCCCGGTATTGGGGGTGAGATCGTGCTGTGTCTAGGAGAGCCATTACACGAAGTCCTTGGCCAAGGCAGGAGATTTACTGGTAGGTATTCCAGTAGTATCTCAGGGCGTTCTGGGCTACACTCCGACATGACTTATACCGCTTTTGGGGTCTGACGTTTACCAGCCCCCTAGGCCCGACATGCGATACTCATAGACGAACGGACCGGACTGTACGGATATTGTCACTGACAGGCTCTGTAGGATTTCTGGATGAGTTCGCTCATTAGCTTCCCTTTTGGTCAATACCTCGGCAGCCGTTACGCACAGCTAGTGCTACTGACGTGCTAGTGGTTAAATCCACATCCAGTGTATTGACGAGTCTTTAGAGACCCCCACAGATAGTTTTCCCAAGTTTCGAGCGAAACGTTGTAGAGGCCATATGGTTTTATGGCAGGGTTCGATCATATACGTGCACTTGTGCACGGATCATGATCGGACAGATCATACTAGTGGGCTTTGGTTTAAGCCGGATCCTAGTATTAGATTTGTTGGATTACTTTAGTCTCATCGCATTTGCATTCAGTCGGAATGCGGATGCATGTATGTATATACAGGTGAGCGGTATCCTTGTGATCCATCACGAGTTTACTTTAGATGTTGCCATATCTTTTTGTTGGACTAAACATTTGGATTAATGTTTGGATGGTGGAAATTGTGAGTGGAAGTGATGATTTTGTGCATTAAATGAGACATGCGCTTCATTGGTGACTCATGGTCTTTTTATTTGTGCAAATGTCACATTAGTGATTGATTATTGTGTTGAAATGATGGTTAGAGAGAGAGGGCAGCCATAGGCTTGGGGTTTGCTCTTGGATTATTATTCTAGTGCTCTCACTTTTATCTCAACACAATAGAAAAGAATAGAAAAGAAAAGGCCTCTTCTTTTTCTTTCTTCCTCTAGCTCACAAGTTCCTCCCATGGCTTTATCTTCAATCTCCATCCATACAATCTCATGAGTTGAGAATCAATGGATGCTTGAGACAAAATTATCACACACATTCTCTACATCACCTTGGACATGTCGGCTAGCAAACTTCATGTCCGAGTTGCTTCGGTTTAAAGCGGGAGCCCGTAAAAAGACTTCTTGACGTGGTGCCCTTTCGACGAGGAGACTGGAGATCGAGAGAGATCGGAGATGCCGCGAGGAGATAGAGATGGTAGCTAAAGACCGAAGGACACGGATCGATCGGTATAGCCATTCTAACTTCTTGTAGATAGCTCGTTTAATGTTAATGTTACGATCCGGGTAAAAGTCTGTGTTAGCGCCAGTTTCTTAAAAAGTTTTTGTTTCCGTGTTTGGCCTCGGATTGACGGCCGGGGCACTACCGTAGACTTACATGGTATCAGAGCCACGCCATTAACCTTTACTAGCTTCTTTAGACAATGTTAAAGTATCAAAACCGTAACAAAACCCAAACACTGCCACTGAATTTGCAGTTTCTGTTGTTTTTGAAATGTTCTCAAAAAATTATTTAAATATGTGCAGAAGACTACTCAGGAGACCACAAGACCACACTCCAAAGACGACCCCCACCCCTCGGATTTTGGCCGAGCCCACGCCCCCAAAATCCGAGGTGGCCGGCCAATTGGAGGCTTTTAGGGTTGATATTTTGGGTGTGATATGCTCTCTGGGAAGTTGGTTCAGTGGTGTTGTTTGTGTAGCCCAGTTTGGATAAAGTTTTATCAGGCTGTTTAGGCTATTCGGGGGGTTATTTCAAATTGGATATTTTCTAACAATTGTTTAAAGTTTACAGTGCATTACATTATATATGCGACCGAGAATGTCATTTGATCGGTAAATCTTGTTTAATCTCTATAGCCATTTTAGACGGATTTGCGAACGTGACATTCACGTTGATGTTCTATGTTGTGCTGTGATATTGCGGATTTGTCATGGTGGATAGCTTCGATGCAATGGTAGTACAGTTTAGTTTTATTTCTACATTTGATATCGCGGGGCGAGCGTCCGACACGTGGTGTCACGTCCCGAAAGTACGGAATATGATCGGCACTTAAACTACGAACGTCTCGAGGCGTACGTAACCTAAGTAAGCCGAAAACCCAGAAACCCAAACCAAGAAAAGTAGTAGAGTGGAGGAAAACCAATTTAAAACAAGTAGTTTTAATAGTATAAGCCGAATTATGCGGTTCCTTTTAAAAAAAATATCAAATATTTCCCGAAAATTTCGGCAGAGTCTCCTTTGTAAATACTGGCCCCTAAACGGGATACAACATGAATAGTATACGAAATCAATAAAAAGGCATCCCCAAGCGGGAGCTAGCTCTTCGTCAATCGACGGTCACAACCACACAAGCAATATAATATACAACGCCAACGGCGAGGATCAAAATTCAAAAGGAAACTCAAAACCACAAAAAAACCACAGAAATATAACTCGCGACTCTAAGGTCGAAGGAATAACATCACTGGTCTCTATCTCAAATAAATACATGTTTGGTTGATGGAACTTCTAGATACAATAGAATAATGATATACAAGATATAATAATGGGTGCGATACAAATAAACCCACCTACTAGCAAGTCACCCGGAAATGGAAAGAGTGCCAGCAAGCCGTAATGAAACCTGTACGGCGAAACCTGCAAGAACTGTGGCACAACGAGGGTGAGTTGCCAACTCGTGAGTAGAAAAACATCTACGCACAGAAATCACATAAATAACGCAATCCTAGGTCAATGATCATAATATATCCTCAAATATGTATATAACATGCAGCCTATAACAATGGCTAGGGTAAATATCTAACCTGAGTGTAATCTCATGTGCCTGTGTCAGTGCCTCAGGTAGCAATATATCATATGAATGAGGTATGAATGCATGAAAACAGAATACATGTAAATGGAGAAACTGTTTTCATAATTTTGTGAGATTTCCTTGTATTTTTAAAATGAGGTATCATAATGAAATCAACATAAAACAGTGCCTAGCATCGGCACAAAACGTAATCCCAAAATCTCGATATCTCTGTATCACAGTCTCTGTACCTCAATATCTCGAAATCTCAATGTCTCAATCACAATATCTAGGGCGCCGTCAGTCCAGACCGGCCTCTACCATCCATCTCAAGACCACGACGGTATCCTCCGGATATCCGATGCGTCGGGTAAAATCACCGGTAGGTAGTGCTCCCCTGCCAGGCTCACATCGTCATCATCACGCGCTTCTTTCCCCGGGGTACCTTACCGGGTCCACCATGTATCCGAAACGGTTCTTCCGCCTCCTCGAATCGGGTCTCGAAATCCATCAGCAAACTCATGGTGGACGACTCATACATCATGGGAAAAAACCGCACTTTTTATTTAAAAAGAGCGAAATCAGTTTATATAAGTTTTGCGGTTTTCCCCCCAAATCCAGAAAATTTCATGGAAATCCGAATCCAAAACATCAATAGCATGTAAAACCATGAATATAGGCATAACAATGAATAACAGTATGCATGAAGTGACAAGTAATAACTACAATGTTAAGCTGGCATATAAGGCAGGTACACTAATATCATGTCAAATTACTAACTAACAAGCTAAGTCAAGAAATAATATTTTCTAAGGTGTACGTGACATGGCAATTACCGATGAAGATGTGTGTGAGCCGGCAAGTAAGTGTACGTGGTACATACGCATCATCGGTAATGGTGCTGGTGTCCTGACAATATGATATCAACATTGCAATAAGAAATTATAACATAAGTATGCGATGCGAAGCGAACCACAATAATAAGCGGCAGCTGAATACTAGATGCAACTGTAACTAACCTGCATTAATCTAATATAAGTCCTACAAATGGCGCCTTTTGAAATAACACGAATCATGGGGTTTTGAAAATAGGGGCTACGGTGTTTTTATGAAAAGATACGTCTTTTGAAATATCCGTAGGATCCCTTGGGTTGTCTTTTAAAATACCCACGATTCGTTAGTTTTTGAAATAGGTAAGAAGTCTAATCTAATCTAACAACTACACTAAACTATACGGCTGAACTAACAAGCTGAACTACAGGTAAGGAAACCGCCTAATATCTGAGTCGATACATATATATACCTGTATATGTATAGTCGGTGATCCCGCCTCAATAATATCATATCCGATACCACATCTATAATCAGACATCCCAAGTCAAGAGTGCGGATCAATCATCAATATATAGCTCGTACGTAAATCCGTCGTACGACATCCCAAATCTGGGTACGGGTCAATATCACATTCATCATACTATTCATCTGGTATCCTCTTTATCAAATATCATGATCGGGGTACTGATCTACGTCTAGTACAATACTGATACCGCCTAAGTATGCATGCAGGTGTAAGAATCACTACGCCAAAAGACCCACGAAAACATCATGGCGTATCTCAATACGAACCAAAACACATCACCGATCTCCTGGCCTCAAGCCCAATCTCATCGACTCATCTCAAATCCCAAATACCATCCTCAAATCCAGTATATGAACACATAGTCCCATACCCATATGAACTCATAAATATATATTCCCATATACGCACATATGAAAGAAGGAATGTATGCAAGTATGTGCGTGTGTGCGTGTGTGAGTGCGACCACTACTCTAGGGTTTCGCAACTACACTAAACCAATCCAAAAATACCAAAAATCCATCTTTATCATCAATAATCTCAACAACATACAATCAATATATGTATGTATACGTATTCGTATACATTACCACGAACTGCGGGGGTGCTATACGCCATCCACCCGACTTCTCCCCGTAGATATAAATCTACTCACATGTATCCTGCGTGTCGGTGTCGATAACGCCATGCTCCGTCGTCTCGGAATCTACGTGAAGGTACCTACAATGGTCAACCATAGCAATGCGTATGAAAATCAAGGCAGAAAACCGATACAGCGCACAGTGTGCTCATAGGTTGGAACCTATGGCCCAAACATGCAAATCCAACAAACAACCCCTATTGTCGATGTACGAACACCCGACAACCAAATACAAATCCAAATATCAAGAAAGTGCATTTAAAAATACGGAAAACATCACCTAAAACACACCAAAATGCTCCCAGATTTTCCCCAGATGACAATTAGCCAAAACTGCATATAGGAGGGGTCTAATTTAGTGCAAAATGAGCCCTGGAACAAAAATGGACCGATTCTCTTCTACTCTGGCCGCAATTTGCGGCCAGAATGATTAAATCTACGGCCGTGGGTTTGAGTTAGGGGCTCGGGTATTGGTGGTAGCTTCCTAGGTGCCTGCACGACTCACTGTCAGCTCAATTTTATTTTTGGTGCCCCCGGGTTGCTCTAGATTCCAGAACACCTTCACAGATCATACAAACCGACATGTAAAGTTCCGTAATTCCGTATTTTTGGGATTCAGGTTGTGCTAGGCCAGTGTTTTGGTCAATATAGGGTCTAAGGTCACCATTTAAGTCCAATTGCAAAGCAACATCTCAACTTTACCCTAATCCTCTCTAAGTTGGTCCAAAATACACCAATTTACACGATATCGATATGAAACTTGAATTAAAGCTTAAGCACAAGCAATAACACTCTAATTGTGAATAAATTACCTCATAAGTCCCTCATGAATCCTCAACAGCGCCAAAATGAAGACTTTCTTGGTCCAATGTGTAGCTAGTGAGCTTGGAAACAATTTTTGTGAAGTGGGGATAGGGTGTGAGGTGTTTTTGGATGTGTTTTGAGGAGTTGAAGAGGGGAAGGAGGTGAAGAGCAGGAGCAGCAGCAGCAATGAAGGAAGAGGGAGAGAAATGAGTAAAGGAATAAAGGGAAATGGCCAAGTCAACACCCTCACCTACTCTTTCTCACCCATACCTCAATATAATATCCTTTTTCCCTTTCTTTTCTCTTCTTTTCCAATTTCATTAACCCAAATCCTTCTCACACCAATAGTAAACCCAAAGTAACATGGTAGAAATGCACAAGTGTAAAACAAAAAAATGATATGTGCATGTTTTGCACAAAAATGCTAAAAAACCGATTAGCGATTTTTAATCGCGATTAGCACTAAATTAGCATATAATTAATCATAAAAACTTTAAAATGGCATAATTCCATAAAATACCATATTTTAGAATTTTCCATAATTTTTTCCCATTTATCTGTATTTAATTATACCGAAATATTAAAATATTCATTAAATTAAAATTAAATTATAAAAATTCCCAAAAATAATATTTTATGTTTTTTTTGAAATGTTACACGTGGACTGCCGTCACTGCCTGTTTGTATATTATTCTTTTGGGGCGCGACCGGGTTGAGGTCGATGTACCTATTGTACATATTTTTCTTTTCTGTACTAGGATTACCCTGAGGTGGAGTGCACGGATAGCCGGGTTCTAGAGGGCAACGGCTCGCATCTCATGGCTTTGAGATGGAGGGGGCTTCACTCTAGAACTGGCGGGATATTCGCCGCACTCGTAGGGGGTATAGGTTGACCTAAGGAGGGGTGCTCTGTTGGATCTAGTACCCTCAAAGTCAATTATTGGATCGCAGGCACGTGATTGCAATGATTGAGGGAGGACCCATGCCAGTACGATAGTCTTACTCGTGATGATAGTATGCTAACTGGTTTATCTTTATCATCCCGTCCATGCTTTAGGTGATATTACAGATCACTATAGCGAGTTGATAGTGTTGGAGATAGTGCCCTCAGAGTCAATTATTGGATCACAGGCACGTGATTGCAATGATTGAGGGAAGACCTATCCCGGTACGACAGTCTTACTCGAGATGATAGTATGCTATCTGGTTTACCTTTATCATCGTGTACTGCTTCAGGTGACCTGACAGGTCGCTATTGCACGTTGATAGAGCCCCTAGGATTCTTGCTTGACTGCCGGCAGTATGAGGGCGATCATATAAGTGAGAGCTGGAGTCTATAAGCACATCCTTAAAAGGTCCCTAGTCGTGGGAGTTTCGAGACTGGGCATCGATTCTCCAGAGTAGACTAGTGTATACAGTCGAGACCCCGACGAGGGGCGGTGGCCGGTCTCACAAGCCACTGGTGTCAGTTGGATCACCTAAAATGTATACAGGTGCTCATTGGGTTATGAGTACACCGGACAGGACTCGCCGGGAATATGCTAGTTGGTCTTATACCTGACGTCAGATAGCAGTTCCCAGGTGACATGTGTACAGGTTAGTTCATCGACCTGGGGATCGTCATTTGTCTCGTGTGAGTTCCCACTGTGCTTTGATTACTACCCTACCATGGCTCAAAGGAGTCGTGCAAACAGGTTTTAGTTGGGTACAGTCCCGAGCCACATGGAGGCAGTGAGCGGATCTTCGGGGGTTCGTCTCTCCCGGTATTGGGGGTGAGGTCGCGCTGTGTCTAGGAGAGCCATTACACGAAGTCCTTGGCCAAGGCAGGAGATTTACTGGTAGGTATTCCAGTAGTATCTCAGGGTGTTCTGGGCTACACTCCGACACGACTTGTACCGCTTCTGGGGGTCTGACTTTTACCCACCCCCTAGGCCCGACATGCGATGCTCATAGACGAACGGACCGGACTGTACGGATATTGTCACTGACAGGCTCAGTAGGGTGTCAGGATGAGTTCGCTCATCGACGTCCCTTTTAGTCAATAGCTGGTGGCCCGTTACGTATTGGCTTATACCTCTGACGTGCTAGTGGTTAAATCCACAGCCATAGTATTGACGAGTCTTTAGAGTCCACCACACTTTCAGTTACTCAGCTTTCGGGCGAAACGCTGTAGAGGCCGTATGGAGATATGGCAGGGTCCGATCAGATACGTGCGGTATTGCGCGGGTCAGGATCGGACGGTTTGTACTAGAGGCCGTATAGATATATGGCAAGGTTCGATCGGATACGTGCGGTATTGCACGGATCGGGATCGAACGGATATTACTAGCCGGCTTTGGTTTAAGCCGGATCCTAGTTTAGTACAGTGTAGATTTTGTCTTTCTGCATTTGTATCCGGACGGAATACAGATGCGGGTGTGTATGCACAGTATCGGGGTTTTCCTGTAATTTATTACGGGACCAGTTTTCTGGAGTTGCCAGTTTGCATTCCGTTCCGGCCGGTTTTCGTTTGTTCTTTCCCGGCCGGACTTTTCCGATGGAGGGGGTTATTTGCAAGTTTGCAAATAACATTTTGTGGAGGGGTTTATTGCAAAAGGATTTATTATGAGAGCATCTTTTCTTTTGCACCATTCTTGCATTTATTGTGAAGTGAATGGATTTGATTTGGGTATGGGTTTTGTTATGATGATGTTTGTATGTGGTCACCACTTGTGCTCCTACCATCACCTCCCTTCATGCTTCATATTCTTTCCTCCACCATTTTCTAAGAAGATAAGTTTTTCTTCATACTTGAGAGAAGAAGAAGAGAGGATCATTTTCAAGAGGGAAAATTTGTTCATCTCATTTCATGCTAGAAAAATGCAAGCACCATTTTTCTTATCTTGATTCCTCCATCATCTTCAAAGGCAACAAACCCCAAATGAGACATAAGCTCTACACTACACTTTCTACAGCAAATCTTGGACGCGTCGACTCGCCAGCTTTGCGCCCGAGTTGCCTCGGTATTGAGGTGGGAGCCCGTAAAAGATGCAGGCGATGTGGTGCCCTTCCGGCAAGGAGGCGACGACCGGAGCATCCGCGGGAGATCGGAGTGGAGACGAAGACCGAAGGACTCGGATCATTCGGTATATCTCTTCCCTATCTTGTTAGTTAGCTAGGACAAGTTTAATGGCCCGATCCGGGGTTTAGTGCGCGGTGGTGCCGGTTTGCAAAGTTCGCAAAATTAAAGTTTATCACCGTTTCCGCATTTGGCCGTCGGATTGACGGCCGGGGCGCCGCCGTGCACTTACATTGGTATCAGAGCCTCGCCATTAACTTCGTCTAGCTTCGTTTGATGTATTTTTCAGTTCCGATCGACCAAAATTCCAAAAACCCAATTTTAGTTCACGACAGTTTTCTGTTGAAATTTTTTGGTCTCCAAAAATTTTTCAGGTTGTATAAAATTGATGTACTGGAGACTATAAGACTACTGGAAAAATTCGATACATTCAGTCGACGATTGGAGCGCGGAACCGCGGCCAAACCCCCCTTGGGCCGCGGTTCCGCCGCACATTGGAGTCGTCAATGCATCATTTTTTTCCAGTGGGCTTCTGGGCTATTTTTAGGGGCTTTGGAATATTAAATTTGGGCCCAGGTTTTCTGTGAGTGCTACAGTTTTGATTGGGGGGCCCACTTGTTAATTTTTTGATCGATCGGATATTTTAAACACATCTTTCACAGTATTTACATTATATCTGCGACCGTGAATGTCACTCGATCGGTAAATCCAGTCTAACTGCTATAGCCCGGTTAGACGGATTTGCGAACGTGACTTTCACGTTGATGTTCTGTGTTTTGCTGTGATGTTGCGGATCGGTCGTGGGGGATAGCCTGGATGCAATGCTAGTACAGTGTTGTTGTATTATGTACATTTGATATTGCGGGGCGAGCGTCCAACATGTGGACTGCCGTCACTGCCTGTTTGTATTATTCTTTTGGGGCACGACCAGGTTGCGGTCGATGTACCCGGTGTATGTATATTTTACTTTCTGTACTAGGATTGCCCCGCGGTGGGGTGCACGGATAGCCGGGTTCTGGAAGGAAACAAGCCCGCATCTCAGGGCATTGAGACGGAAGGGGCTTCAGTCTGGAATTGGCGGGCTATTCGCCGCACTCGTAGGGGGTACAGGTTGACCCAGGAGGGGTGCCCAAGTTACCGGATTCCGTGAAGTGCTGGGTGGTCCATTCACGGCGCTGAAGGGGGCTGCCTCGCTTCAGGTTTTGGCGGGTGACTTGCCGCGCCCGTAGGGGTCTAGGTTTTCATTGCACAGGCTATCCACACGACCAGGGGAACGTCGGGTTTCAGTAGTGGCTCTGTGAAACCCGGGGATCCCAGATATCTGTATTGTTCTGTGATGCTGTACATTTCTGTGATGTTGCATTTTATTCACACCTTGAGCGAAATATAATATATTGGTATATATATTAGTAGATGTTGTATACGTTTTTCATCCGCGCTAGTCCAGTCCCCGCTCTGCCGTTAGTTAGCTAACCTAACGGGTGATGACGGGACCCAGTGGCGAATGCAGATGGCATATACGTACGTCAGTATATTTTCATTCTTTGTGGTGTGATCAATTGATAGGACTGCATTGATTCGGATCAATGCAAGTTAAACAAACCTAATCTGATGTTGTTGGAACACTTTTCAAAAAGCTGTTATTGCAAGGACGTTCACTTTTGTTTTGCATCGTGGTATTCATTTGGAATATCCTGCTCCTCAGTCGACGAGGCAAGGGCCGAGATCCCTTCACCGGGAGTGACCCCTTGGACAGAAGTTTGCGTCAGGGCATTAACTTCACTATAGCCGATTACTTTTGCTTTGCACAGTGATATTCGGTTATGAATATCCAGCACCCCATTCTACGGGGAAAGAGCCGAGATCCCTTCACCGGGAGTGACCTCTTTAGTAAAGGTTTTCGTCACTATATTTTCTAAAAAGCTATTCGTTCCTTCAAGGATATCAAGTTCATTACGTTAAAGGTTTTCGCCAGAAACCATTCGTAGCCCTCCGTCGTTTCATATGGATAGTCAATAGTATTCAAGCTGTATTTGTTGGCCATAGTCAAGGCACAGTGTTTGGTAGCTGTTGGTTATTCATATGCAGCATAGATAGATGCGTTGGTTTGGGACAGTCGTATAGCCTTGTTGGCCCTAGTCAAGGGCTTGTACGGGTGGGTTCAAATCAACCTGGATAATGACGGGTAGAACTTGACATGTGACTTATGATTTGTTGGCCATAGTCAAGGTCATAAGAGCATGGGGTAGAAATCACATCGGGAGTTTCAAAAGAACTGAAACTTGCCAGATATGCGCATACCTTCTGGAGTGTGATAACGTGAGCGGATTCCGTCATTTTATCATGCGATGAGAGTTGGATCCCGATTCCCATTGATGAGTTGGTTTACTCCTCGGGTGACCCCGACTAATTCTTCTTTCAGGTTTGGAGGATGAGGTACAGTGGGAGGTTTCCAGATTAGATAAATTGGTAACCATTCTGATCTAGGTTAGAGTGCACGCTGAGTGTTTCTCTTCTCTCTCTCTTTGGCAGCGACCATTGACCCGACCCAAGACTATGACTCAGAGACCAAGTTGACCGAACCTTCTTAACACAGGCTTTTGGATTGTCAGAGTTGCAGACCTCATTGCCACTCCTACTTTTACCCTTTTCTCCAGGACACCCCGTATTACTGCGAACGTCCACTTCCATTGGATAAAACCATCGTATGGTTAGATACGAACTCGAAGGAATTCGAGGATGGTTTCCGGTTCAGGAGAAAACGGATAGGATTATCCAGTTGTCTTTTCCCTTTTACCTTCTCTCAAGTTACGAGTACTCCTTAGCTTAGGAGATAGTACACCTATTACGCAAATTGGATAGTCTTCTTCCAAACCTTAGGCTGGTGCCGACCGGTAGGGAATGAAGAAAACCAATTAGCCTAAACGGTGTGCAGAAGGTATTAAGATTAAGACAAAGCAAGGGATTAGTAAGAGGGCAAAGTAAATTGCGACTGATATTCACGACCAAACCAAGTATTTCTTCGCCAATCCTAAATCACCTTTGTATTTATCCAGGACACTCCGTATCACTACGAAGATCCACAGTTTATTGGATACTCCATCGTATGGTTATATACGAACTCGAAAGGAACTTGTTCCAGTTCGGGGATGGATTCTGGTTCAGGAGAAATAGGAATAAGGTTTATTCGGTTGTCTTTTATCTTCACCTTCTCTCGCATTGCGAGTGCTCCTAGGACTAGGACAGTACACCCATTATGCTTATTGGATAGTCTTCTTCCAAACCATAGGCTGGTGCCGAACGGTAGGGAAGGAAGAAAACCATTTGGCCTAAAGGTGGTGTAAAGAAGGTAATGACTAAAGACATATAAAGGGATTTGGAGAGATGGCAAAGAAATATACGATTACAGTCATAAATCTGGATAATGGAAGAGGCATTACTAGGAATACCCAGATACCTCTTCGAAACATTTATATGTTTCAGTTTCACAGGGTATTGTTAAAAGAAAACTGATTTCCCAATTAGCATTTACTCCAGGGTATGTATTTACCAGGTTTGATTCTCACATCTGTATGGTTTTACAGATGATGAGTGGGAGTAAGTTATTGGGAATTGGGTGATCATCCTCATTATATCGGGATTCGTTGTAATCGGTGATATTTGAGGAGATCACCTGGGCTGTTTGCCGGTCGGCAAATATATGGTTTTGAATATCCGCTGTTGTGCACCAATTTCAAATTGATATATCTGTACGTCTATTTTCATAGAGTGAGATATACCTTTTGATATTATGTCGATGACATTTACCTATATCAGTGGATGGTTAGGTAGGGAGCATTAAACAGCGGTGTAATTCTTCTTAACCAAAAGTGCAGTTTTCAACCTACGACACACAGTGAAAGAGTTGTTAGACTCAGCGGACTTATACAGAGTATTGTATGTTGTCCAGTGTCCATTGGGACAGAGGGGTTGGTCCTCATACTATATTCTGTTTACTTTTAACTTCTCTAGTTCTTAGACATGTGTTTCGTAGAAACACAGGGTCTAAGTTTTGAGGAGTTATAGGTATTTGAATAGAGTAGAGAACCAGGTGTAGCAAGTATCGGGATTCTTCAAAGTGATCGAAGATGTAGATACTTGTGTATGGTATTCAGTTGATAGTAATGATAAAGAGAAATTGCTTCTCTTTCAGGTTACTCATAATTGGAAGCATTCCTAAGTTGAGTAACGTTGATCAGCCTCCTTCCATTTAGTTGACTTGCACTGGAGATAGCTGCATGATTTGAATCCGGTTCAATTAAATCAGTGCCTCTAGTTCTATATTGGATATAGTACAGTTCATATCTTAACATTGTTAAGGTACGGGGAGTTGTCCGGCTTATGATTAAAACCAGACTCTGGATAACTCAAGGCATGTTTCTGTAATGTCTGTTTGTGGGTTGACCCAGGCTATGACGAGGGTTGACTTTCTACCATCTGGCAGATCAATAGAAATATTGTTCTAGACTCGCCACAGTTTTATTCAAAATGGATTTTTTCAAAAACAGTAGTGGGAGTATGGTAGAACTGGAAGTGATTCCAGAACCGCAAACGATTACTGAAGATTTGATAAGGAACCTAAAGATTCAATCTGTTTTGACATTCCATTGGCCACTCCGCAGATACGGTGGGTAACTTCAGGCACCCGAGAGGTACTCCGGTAGCCTCAAGGACGGTGACAGGGAAGTTCTTGTTTACCCACACTTGCCATTGTTGTTGTTCCAGGCTGCGAGACCCGGCAGGAGGATGAGTATAGCGTCGTTCTAAACTAGATTTAGAAGTGCACGTCTATATGACTCTGCCAGAGGGTTGTCGTAGTCAGTGGGAGCAGCGGAAGCATTGGTGGACATCTGGCTTATGTCTATTTATAGACTAAAGCAGATATAGCGGAGATAGATCATCTATTTCTGATGTGACAGTCATAGGTTTGACGTCATCAGAATATGGGGTGGATCTGTTGAGAAGGTAGTAGGGTGTGATATCCTGGTTTTTGGATGACATACACAAAGTAGGAAGTGATATTCCTATACTACGATCGGTTATACTTTGGTCGTCACACAGTGGTTTCTCTACAAGGGACTTGGACATTATATCAGACATACTGGTTACTAGATCTATGGTTTTAGATCTAGATTTGGGTGGTTTCCCAATCAGGGTACTTTGACAGCATTCTAAGAGTATTTAGAATGGACGACTCCTGGCACGGTAGTATACCTGCAGATGATGGAGTCACCCTCTCTAAAGGTGTCTTATAGAGAGGGATGTGCATGATTGGCAGATCACTTGCTTAGGCAATTGAGTCAATCATGAGATGTCAAATACCACACCAGATGTTGATCTTGCACTAGGTGCAATAAGTTGACATCGATCCAATCCTGGAGAAACAGTCGGAAGCAGTTTTAGAACATAAGTGGATGTTCTAGGGATATGATAATGATAGCCTCATTTGGGAGACAGTTATCATTCCAGTCTTCCAAGGTGACATGGACGACAAGGAGGTTGTCAGAGCTATAGTTTTCCTTCTGATGAGGGGCAGTATTTTGGACAGGTGGTCCAAGGTAATACTGAGGGTGGCATGGCGCAGGATACTGATTAAGTTCAGTTGACGATACAGTCTAAGAAGTTTGGATTTGGAGTTCTTTTTTGAGCTCGGTCCCATCAGATATCCAGACACTCTAAGACAGGTATTGCTCATTTCGGGAGATGGCTTTCTCCGCGAACTTGAGATATAGAGAGACATAGAAAGAAACTTCAGAGCGGATCCACTCGCTGAGGCTATTCCTCGAACGCAATAGTCTCGCAAACGAGCTTTGTGAGACTGACTTGTAGAGGAGTTGGGTGTTCAGTATCACACGGGCTGTGAGTATGCGACATCGCAATAATTAGCCTTGAGTGCAAGTGGGAGATTGTTGGAGATAGTGCCCTCAGAGTCAATTATTGGATCACAGGCACGTGATTGCAATGATTGAGGGAGGACCTATCCCGGTACGACAGTCTTACTCGAGATGATAGTATGCTATCTGGTTTACCTTTATCATCGTGTACTGCTTCAGGTGACCTGACAGGTCGCTATTGCACGTTGATAGAGCCCCTAGAATTCTTGCTTGACTGCCGGCAGTATGAGGGCGATCATATAAGTGAGAGCTGGAGTCTATAAGCACATCCTTAAAAGGTCCCTAGTCGTGGGAGTTTCGAGACTGGGCATCGATTCTCCAGAGTAGACTAGTGTATACAGTCGAGACCCCGACGAGGGGTGGTGGCCGGTCTCACAAGCCACTGGTGTCAGTGGGATCACCTAAAATGTATACAGGTGCTCATTGGGTTATGAGTACACCGGACAGGACTCGCCGGGAATATGCTAGTTGGTGTTATACCTGACGTCAGATAGCAGTTCCCAGGTGACATGTGTACAGGTTAGTTCATCGACCTGGGGATCGTCATTTGTCTCGTGTGAGTTCCCACTGTGCTTTGATTACTACCCTACCATGGCTCAAAGGAGTCGTGCAAACAGGTTTTAGTTGGGTACAGTCCCGAGCCACATGGAGGCAGTGAGCGGATCTTCGGGGGTTCGTCTCTCCCGGTATTGGGGGTGAGGTCGCGCTGTGTCTAGGAGAGCCATTACACGAAGTCCTTGGCCAAGGCAGGAGATTTACTGGTAGGTATTCCAGTAGTATCTCAGGGTGTTCTGGGCTACACTCCGACACGACTTGTACCGCTTTTGGGGGTCTGACTTTTACCCACCCCCTAGGCCCGACATGCGATGCTCATAGACGAACGGACCGGACTGTACGGATATTGTCACTGACAGGCTCAGTAGGGTGTCAGGATGAGTTCGCTCATCGACGTCCCTTTTAGTCAATAGCTGGTGGCCCGTTACGTATTGGCTTATACCTCTGACGTGCTAGTGGTTAAATCCACAGCCATAGTATTGACGAGTCTTTAGAGTCCACCACACTTTCAGTTACTCAGCTTTCGGGCGAAACGCTGTAGAGGCCGTATGGAGATATGGCAGGGTCCGATCAAATACGTGCGGTATTGCGCGGGTCAGGATCGGACGGTTTGTACTAGAGGCCATATAGATATATGGCAAGGTTCGATCGGATACGTGCGGTATTGCACGGATCGGGATCGAACGGATATTACTAGCCGGCTTTGGTTTAAGCCGGATCCTAGTTTAGTACAGTGTAGATTTTGTCTTTCTGCATTTGTATCCGGACGGAATACAGATGCGGGTGTGTATGCACAGTATCGGGGTTTTCCTGTAATTTATTACGGGACCAGTTTTCTGGAGTTGCCAGTTTACATTCCGTTCCGGCCGGTTTTCGTTTGTTCTTTCCCGGCCGGACTTTTCCGATGGAGGGGGTTATTTGCAAGTTTGCAAATAACATTTTGTGGAGGGGTTTATTGCAAAAGGATTTATTATAAGAGCATCTTTTCTTTTGCACCATTCTTGCATTTATTGTGAAGTGAATGGATTTGATTTGGGTATGGGTTTTGTTATGATGATGTTTGTATGTGGTCACCACTTGTGCTCCTACCATCACCTCCCTTCATGCTTCATATTCTTTCCTCCACCATTTTCTAAGAAGATAAGTTTTTCTTCATACTTGAGAGAAGAAGAAGAGAGGATCATTTTCAAGAGGGAAAATTTGTTCATCTCATTTCATGCTAGAAAAATGCAAGCACCATTTTTCTTATCTTGATTCCTCCATCATCTTCAAAGGCAACAAACCCTAAATGAGACATAAGCTCTACACTACACTTTCTACAGCAAATCTTGGACGCGTCGACTCGCCAGCTTCGCGCCCGAGTTGCCTTGGTATTGAGGTGGGAGCCCGTAAAAGATGCAGGCGATGTGGTGCCCTTCCGGCAATGAGGCGACGACCGGAGCATCCGCGGGAGATCGGAGTGGAGACGAAGACCGAAGGACTCGGATCATTCGGTATATCTCTTCCCTATCTTGTTAGTTAGCTAGGACAAGTTTAATGGCCCGATCCGGGGTTTAGTGCGCGGTGGTGCCGGTTTGCAAAGTTCGCAAAATTAAAGTTTATCACCGTTTCCGCATTTGGCCGTCGGATTGACGGCCGGGGCGCCGCCGTGCACTTACAGATAGAGCCCTTAGAATTCTTGCTTGACTGCCAGCAGTATGATGGAGATCATATACGTGGGAGCTGGGGTCTATAAGCACATCCTTAAAAGGTCCCTAGTCGAGGGAGATTCGAGACAGGGCATCGATACTCCAGAGTAGACTAGTGTATACAGTCGAGACCCCGACGAGGGGCGGTGGCCGGTCTCACAAGCCATTGGTGTCAGTTGGTTCACCTAAGATGTATACAGGTGCTCATTGGGTTATGAGTACACCGGACAGGACTCGCCGGGAACATGCTAGTTGGTATTATACCTGATATCAGATAGCAGTCCCCTGGTGACATGTGTACAGGTTAGTCTATCAACCTGAGATCGTCATTTATCTCATGTGAGTTCCCACTGTTCTTTGATTACTACCCTACCACGGCTCAAAGGATTCGTGCAAATAGGTTTTAGTTGGGTACAGTCCCGAGCCACATGGAGGCAGTGAGCGGATCGGCAGGGGTTTCGTCTCTCCCGGTATTGGGGGTGAGATCGCGCTGTGTCTAGAAGAGCCATTACACGAAGTCCTTGGCCAAGGAAGAAGATTTACTGGTAGGTATTCCAGTAGTATCTCAGGGTGTTCTGGGCTATACTCCGGCATGACTTGTACCGCTTTTGGGGGTCTGACTTTTACCAACCCCCTAGGCCCGACATGCGATGCTCATAGACGAACGGACCGGACTGTACGGATATTGTCACTGACAGGCTCAGTAGGGTGTCAGGATGAGTCCGCTCATCGACCTCCTTTTTGGTCAATACCTGGTAGCCCGTTACGTACGGCTAGTACCACTGACGTGTTAGTGGTTAAATCCACAGCCAAAGTATTGACGATTCTTTAGAGTCCCCCTCAGACAGTTTCTCAAGTTTCGGGCGAAACGTTGTAGAGGCCGTATGGTATTATGGCAGGGTTCGATCATATACGTGCTGTCGTGCACGCATCATGATCGGACGGATCATACTAGTGGGCTTTGGTTTAAGCCGAATCCTAGTATTAGATTTGTTGGATTACTTTAGTCTCATCACATTCGCAATCAGTCGGAATGCGGATGCAGGTATGTATATACAGGTGAGGGGTATCCTTGTGATCCGTCATGAGTTTACTTTAGATGTTGCCATATCTTTTTTATTGTTGTAAACATTTGGATAAATGTTTACAAATGGAAATAATGAGCTCAAAGTCATGATTAGGAGCATTAATTATGACACATGCACAAGTGATGACTCATGGTCTCTTTCTTTGTGCATATGTCACATTATTGATTGATTTAAGTGTTGAAATGATAAGAAGAGAGAGAGAGGGCAGCCATATGGTTGTGGGTTTGCTCTTGTATTATGATACTCACTTTCATTTTATCATACAACACAAAAGAGAAAGCTCTTCTTCCTCTTTCTTCCTGAGCTCACTATCTCCATTAATGGTATCATCTTCAACCTCCATCCATACACTCTCATATGTTGAGAATCAATGGATGCTTGATACAAAGTGATCACACACATTCTCTACATTGCCTTGGACACGTAGGCTAGCAAACTTCGTGTCTGAGTTGTTTCGTATGAAGCGGGAGCCCGTAAAAGGACTCATTGATGTGGTGCCCTTTCCGACGAGGAGATCGGAGATCGGAGATGCCGCGAGGAGCTTAGGAAGGTGGCCAAAGACCGAAGGACACGGATCGATCTGTATAGCCTTTCTAACATTTCTCTAGTTTGCTAGTTTCTGTTAATGGTTCGATCCGGGTTTAAAGTATATGATAGCGCCAGTTTCAAATTTATGAAAAGTTTTTGTTTCCGCATTTTGGCCTCGGATCGACGGCTGCGGCGCTACCGTAGACTTACATGGTATCATAGCCACGCCATTAACCTTTACTAGCTTGTTCTAACATGTTTAAAACATCGATCGAACGAAATTTCCAAAACCGCGATTCCAATTTATGCAGTTTCTGTCGAAATTTTTTTGTCGTCGAAAAATTATTTTGAGTGTTTCAGAAAATCAGGCAGGCTTTTTTAAGATATCTGTGAAAATTTGGTAGCATGATGCTACAGTGCCACTGCGGAACCGCGACCATACCCATGTTTTGGCCGCGGTTCCGCCGCCATTATATGTCATCTCTGCACCATTTTTTCTACAGTGGTCTTTAACTTGGAATTGGGGTTTCTGGAATATTTTGGTTTTGGCCCAGATTATTTTGAGTGCAGCAGTTGTGCTTGGGACCCACTTCGGGAAATTTTGTCGATCGAAAATTTTAAACAAGTTAGTTCACAGTGCTTACTTTATATCTGCGACCGTGAATGTCATTTGATCGGTAAATCTTGTCTAATTGCTATAGCCCTTTTAGACGGATTTGCGAACGTGACATTCACGTTGATGTTCAGTGTTGTGCTGTGATGTTGCGGATTGTCGTGGTGGATAGATTGGTGCAATATTAATACAGTTTTGTTATATTTATACATTTGATATTACGGGGCGAGCGTCCGACATGTGGACTGCCGTCACTGCCTATTTGTATATTATTCTTTTGGGGCACGACCGGGCTGAGGTAGATGTACCCGTTGTATATATTTTACTTTCTGTACTAGGATTGCCCCGCGGTGGGGTGCACGGATAGCCGGGTTCTAGAGGGCAATAGGCCCGCATCTCATAGCTTTGAGACGGAGGGGGCTTCACTCTAGAATTGGCGGGCTATTCGCCGCACTCGTAGGGGGTACAGGTTGACCCAAGAAGGGGTGCTCAAGTTACCGGATTCCGTGAAGTGCTGGGTGGTCCATTCACTTTGTTGAAGGGGGCTGCCTCGCTTCAGGTTTTAGCGGGTAACTTTCCGCGCCCTTAGGGGTCTAGGATTTCATTGCATAGGCTATCCACACGACCAGGGGAACGTCGGGTTTCACTTGCGGCTCAAAGGAATCCCGGGGATCCCAGATTATCTGTATTGTTCTGTGATGCTTATTACTCTCTGTGATGTTGCATTTATCACGCCTGGAGCGATTATTATATATTGCTATATATATACTAGTAGATGTTGTATATGTTTTACACCCGCGCTAGTCCAGTCCCCGCTCTGTCATTAGTTAAGTAACCTAACGGGTGATGACGGGACCTAGTGGTGAATGCGGATGGCATATACGTACATCATATTTTCGTTCTTTTGTGGTGTGATTAATTGATGGGACTGCATTGATTCGGATCAATGCAAGCTAAACAAACCTATTCTGATGTTGTTGGAACATTTTTCAAAAAGCTGTTATTGCAAGGACGTTTTCTTTTGTTTTGCACAGTGGTATTCGGTTATGAATATCCAACACCTTAGTCGACGAGGCAAGGGCCGAGATCCCTTCATCGGGAGTGACCCCTTGGACAGAAGTTTGCGTCAGGGTAATAACTTCACTATAGCCGATTTCCTTTTTGCTTTGCATCGTGGTATTCAGCTGGAATATCCTGCACCTCATTCTACGGGGAAAGAGTTGAGATCCCTTCACCGTGAGTGACCTCTTTAGCAAAGGTTTTCGCCACTATATTTTTATAAAAAGCTATCCGGTTCCTTCAATGATATCAAGTTCATTACGTTAAAGTTTTTTCGCCAAAAACCATTCGTAGCCCTCCGTCATTTCAGACGGGTAGCACTTAGTATTCATGCTATGTTTGTTGGCCTTTGTCATGGCATAATGTATGGTAGCTATTTGTTACTTTTCTGCTGCATAGATAGATGCGTTGGTTTGGGACAGTCGTACTACTATTTTATCCTTCATCAAGGGTATGTACGGGTGGGTTCAAATTAACCTGGATAATGACAGGTAGAACTTGACATGTGACTTATGATATGTTGGCCTTCGTCAAGGTCATAAGAGCATGGGGTAAAAATCACATCGGGAGTTTCTAAAGAAACTGAAACTTTCCAGATATGCGCATACCTTCGGGAGTGTGATAACGTGAGTGGATTCCAGCACATTATCATGTGATGATAGTTGGATCCTGATTCCCACTGATGAGTTGGTTTACTCTTCGGGTGATCCCGACTAATTCTTTTTTCAGGTTTGGAAGAGAATTTGAGGTTACAGTGGGAGGTTTCCTGATTAGATAAATTGATAACCATTCTGATCTAGGTTAGAGTGCATGCAGAGTGTTTCTTTTCTCTCTCTCTTTGGCAGCGACCATGGTCCGACCCTAGACTATGACTCAGTGACCAAGTTAACTGAACCTTCTTAAAACACTGGATTTTGGATTGTCTGAGTTGCATACCTCATTGCCACTCCTACTTTTACCCTTTTCTCCAGAACACCCCGTATTACTACGAGCATCCACTTCCATTGGATAAAGCCATCGTATGGTTATATACGAACTCGAAGGAACTTGTTTCAGATTCGAGGATGGTTTCCGGCTCTGGAGAAAATGAATAGGACTATTCAGTTGTCTTTTCCTTTTACCTTCTCTCAGGTGGCGAGTGCTCCTATGATTAGGACGGTACACCTATTATGCTAATTGGATAGTCTTCATCCAAACCATAGGCAGGTGCCAAAAGGTAGGTCATGAAGAAAACCATTTAGCCTAAAAGGTGTACAGAAGGTATTAAGTAAAGACAAATAAAGGGATTAGTAAGAGGGCAAAGTAAATTGCGACTGCTATTCACGACCAAACTAAGTATTTCATCGCCAATCCTACTTCACCTTTGTATTTCTCCAGAACACTCCGTATCACTACGAAGATCCACAGTTATTTGGATACTGTTAGTGTATATGCCCTAGAGGCCATTACTGTATCATACTAGTTTGTATATTACTTAATGGAAGCTTGGGATATTCACAGTTGTATAGACAATCTTGCTCAAAATAGTAGTATGCTACTTGGTTTGTTTCTACTTTAATGTGTGCATGTGTTTCTTATAGCATATCGCCTTTACACATTAGTGGAGCCCTTAGGATCTTTGCTTGATTACCAGCGTTGTGATGGCAATCACACTCGTGGGGGCTGGGTAATCCACAAGCACATCTTTATGCAGGTCCCTAGTCGTAGGACTATCGAGACAGGGCATCGATACTCCGGAGTAGACTAGAGTATGCGCTTCTCATCCCAGCATGGGAGACGGTCTGTCCCACAGCCGTCAGTACGTTGTACTTGAGATAGTATACGGATGCTCGTTAGGTTACGAGTATACTGGACATGACTCGTTGGGAACTGTTGGTTGGTATTATACCTATGTTAGTTATCAGTTCCCAGGTGACATGAGTACAGCTTAGTCCGTTGACTTGATACTGTCACTTCGCTTCGAGTGTGTTCCCACTGTTCTTAGATTGCTACCCTACCACGGATCAAAGGAGTCGTGCAAACATGTAGCAGTTGGGTGCAGTCCCGAAGCACTTGGAGGCAGTGACGGTTAGACAGGATTCGTCTCTCCCGGTATTGGGGGTTGATATCGCGCTGTATCTAGGAGAGCCATTACGCAAAGTCCCTGGCCAGGGCAAGCGAGATATACTGGTAGGTTTCCAGTGTTATCTCACGGTGTTCTGGGCTACACTCCGACATGACTTGTACCGCTATTAGGGGACTGACGTTTACCGCCCCCTAGGCCCGCCATGCGATATTCTTAGACGAACAGACCGGATTGTACGGAGACTGTTACATTAAGGCTCAGTAGGAGTTCAGATGGGTTCACCTTGTCAGTCTTCTTATCGGCATCTACCTGGGGACCGTTACGTACAGCTAGTACCGCTTGCGGCCTGTGGTTAAACCCACTGCCAGCGTAATGTCGAGTCTTTAGAGTCCCAAACAGAGGGTTATTCGCCTTTGGAAAAAACAGAGTAGAGGTCGCATGGTTTTGCGACGGGGTTCGTTCACATCCGCGCACTTGTGCACATTTGGTGTCCGGACAGTTGATACTAGAGAGCTTTGGTTTAAGCCAGATCCTAGTATATGTTTTGGGATTGGTTTTATCTCATTGTATTCGTGTTCCTCGGAACATGGATACGGGTGTGTATGCACAGTTGATTGTGGCAGAGGCAGAGGACTTTCATTAGGGTTGATGACCGTTGTCTTTTTCTTAACCCTAAGGAATATGTGAAATATGATTATTGATATTAATTAATTATAATTGTGTTATGGTTAAGGTTGTTGACCATTTGACTATGGTTGACTTGTTGACCTATGTTGACAAATTGACCATCATCATTTCACATGAAAGATGCTCTTTGATTCTTGCAAAATTCATTAATGTGAAATGATAATGGTCATTTCAAGTTAACCATCAATATTATCTTTGATTAATTATTTAATTATCATAATTCACATATATGTGAGAATGGTTGATATTATCCTCATATTCTCTCATGCTCATTCTCTCTCATCCTCTTCCTCTCTCTCTCAAAGCTCTCCCCTCTCATGAGTTGAGAACCATTTTTTCTTTTGAGATAAAACACCAAAATTACTCTCTACTCATCCTAAGATTCTAGGTTTAGCACACCAAGCACTTTAGTTATCTCTAGGTTGAGGTAGGAGCCAAAGGTAGAGGCCCTCGGGTGGATCTTTCTTCGGCAAGAGTTGGCGACGAGGACGACCCGTTCATCCCACTCCAAGGAGCAAGAAGAGAAGGAGTTCAAGACTTAGGTATAACCCTTTAACCGAGTAGCTAAATCTCTTAGCATGGTTGTTAGTTTTTGTTTAGCAAAGATCCTCCTTTTAATCCATGTTGCCTTGAGTTCTAAAAATCGATTTTTTATACCGTTTCTGTCTCCCCGTAAGCACCGGGGTGAGCAATGTGGACTTACAGTGGTATCAGAGCCTAGCTAAACACAAACTAGCAAGTTAGCGAAGTATCTAGAATTTCGATCGGAGAAAAAACCGCAAAACACATGAAAAATGTGAACTTTCTGCCGATTTTTATTTCTGCTCAAAAAATAATTAATCATACACTAAAAATCGGCTCAGGGTTTTTAAATAACACCCAAGAAAAACGATCCAGTGATTCGGGCAACGCGCCGCGGATTTGCGGCAAGAGCATGCTCTTGCTGCGGATTCGCGGCCGAGTTGACTCGTCCGTGGGTCATTTTTCTTGCAGTATTCTTATAATAGTGTTTTAGGATTTTTAGGATGGTTTGTTTCTGCCCAGAATTTCCAGAGAACAAATTTCTATTTAGGGTGGTTACAAATCCGTATTTTGATCGAACTTCTCTAGAATTTGGCTAATGGGTTATATCGGTGATGTGATATATGTATTGAACGTCTGCTAATCGCTATACGTCGATTAGTGGGGGTTATACATATCTGTGATCTGTAATGTTGATAGTTTGTGTATATGAATTCGTTGGATTGTCGCGGATGAATAGCCGGGGGGTTGTGAGATGAGAGTTTTCTTTTTCTTTCAATTCATGTAATATGTAAATTGATGTAATATTATTTATATGGCCGCACAACCGGGATGGGGTTGTAGCCGTCATTGTATAATTTCTTTTACTGTTTTTGCTCCTAGGATAGACCCAATGTGGGGTGCACAAACTACCGGGTACCTCGAAGTGCCGAGTGGCCTACTCACGGTGTTGAGGGAGGTTGCTTCGCTTTGGGTACTTGGCGGGTAGTTTGCCGCACCCATAGGGGTCTAGGTTGGGGTCTTGGCTATTCATCGCGACCGTGTAATCCGCTCTTCGTTACAGGCTCGTACGGAATGCAAATTCCTAGTATATCCAATGTGTTCATCTGTGATCTGGAATGGCTATCATTGCATGCGACGAATGTATATATCTATATATGATATCTATTTAGTCGTTGCTTATGTTTTGCATCCGCACTAGTCCAGCCCCCGCTCTGTCGTTAGTTAAGTAACCTAACGGGTGATGACGGGACCCCATGGCGAATGCGGATGGCATAAGCGTACGTCATATTTTCGTTGTTTTCTGCAATGGTAGGATTAAATGATGGACACATTAAAATTAATGCAAGAAAATAAACCAAAGTTAAAGTCGTTGGAACACTTTAAAAACCTCTTGGTTCTTTTCAAAAACTAACTTTTAAATGCGGAGCTTGAACCACTCCTTTTAAAAGCTATCTCATTCCATCGATTATATCAAGTTTACTACGTTCACGGTTTCGCCAAAACCATTCGTAGCCCTCCATCATTTCAGTTAAATATTCGGTAGTATTCAAGCTATGCATTTTGACCTCACGCCAAGGCATAATGATTGGTAGCTGCCGGATATTTATCTGTTGCATATATAGAATGCGTTGGTTTGAGATAGTCGTACTGCCATTTTGGCCTACGTCAAGGGTAGGTACGGGTGGGTTCAAATTAACCTGGATAATGATGGGTAGAACTTGACATGTGACTTATGACATTTTGACCTCACGCCAAGGTCATAAGAGCATGGGGCAAAAATCCACATCGGGAGTTTCAAAAGAAACTGAAACTTGCTAGCGCTGCATACGATTTGGAGTGTGATGATTCTGGTAGGATTCCTTCAGTTTTGTCACGCGATGATATTTGGATCCCGATCCTACTGTGAGTATATGCTACTCCTCCGGAACTTTCTCACTTAACGATCAATGCTATAAACCAAGTAGGTGTCTAGAAAGGTGTTAGCGGGGCTACGCCCATAGGGAAAAGAGGTTATTTAATTAAGGAACCTTACGAAAGCGTTGGAAATACTCCCTCGAAGTACCAACACTGGCCTGGCTGAACGGTTAAGCAAGTATTGTACGGTGAGATTGATCCCGACTAATTCTTCCTTTTTGGTTTGAGGAGGGATTCGAGAGACAGTGGGAGCCATCCTGTTTAGACAAATTAAAAACCACTATAAACTTGCAAGAGAATCACGATAAAGTGTTTCTTCTCTCTCTCCTAATTGCAGCGACCAAACATCATGACTGGACTTAAGTTACTACTAGATAAAAACATACTGACAGGGCCAAACTACAAAGATTGTCTCAGGAATGTCAAAATGACAATCACTTATGACAAGTTGGGGTATCTCCTTACCACCAAAGCTCCCCCTGTCCCAGGTCCCAAAACCAGCGTCGCAGATAAGGAAATCCGTAAGACCTGGGAAATCGACTGCGCGAAGGCCAAGTGCCTCGTGCTTGCCTCTATGGACAATGAACATCAGAGGAGGCACGAGAATATGGACCTTGAATTCATATTTCTCCATACAAAAGAACTGTATGGAGAGCAATCCCGTATCGCCAGATATGAAGTCTCGAAAAAGTTGTTTTCGGCGAGATTGGCCGTCGGATCATCGGTAGCAGAACACGTGCTTAAGTTGATTGGCTATACTGAAGAGCTCGCGGACCTTGGGACCACGTTAGAGAACGAGCTCTACACGGACTTGATTCTCCAATCCCTTCCTTCCACTTACGCCCAGTTTATCCTGAACTCCAACTTGCAAGAAAAAGAAGTTGAACTTTCAGAACTCCTCAACATGCTGAGGAGTGCAGAGGGCACCCTACAGAAAGGTAGGGAAACATCCACTTTGTTTGTAAGAGGATCTTCCTCTTCTAGGTCCAAGGCGAAAGCCGAGGGAAAGAAGAAGAAAACCCCCACCAAACCAAGGGGCGGTGTTAGTAAAGTAGATACGAAGGGAAAGGCAAAGGCAATAAAGGTAGCGGGAAAGCTTGTGGGGAAGGAAAAGTGCTTTTACTGTCACAAGAGTGGACACTGGAAACAGAATTGCAGGGCTTGGAAGGCCAGAAACCAGGACCTGAAGCAAGTTGCGGCTTCGGCTTCAGGTGTGTATGTTATTGAAAACTGCCTATCAATAAACTCTACTTCCTGAGTATTGGATACCGGGTCAGGATCTCATATCTGTAATTCTTTGCAGGCACTGAGAAAGCGTAGGGTTTTGAAGGCAGGTGATATGACCCTCAGAGTTGCAAACGGAGCTAGCATGGATGCTGAGGCCGTGGGGGACTATCACCTGGGATTGCCAGATGGACACATTTTGGTTTTGCGTGATTGTTATTTTGTACCCAATGCAACTTGTAATATCATATCTGTATCTTTATTATCTAAAGAAGGTTATGAATTTGCATTTGTAAGCAATGTTGTAAACATTCACCTTAATCAAGTTTTGATTGGGTCAGGTACATTAAGCAATGGTATATACGTATTAAACCAACCACAGATTTTCAATGTCCATAATACACACAAAAGAAAGTCTCCGGAAACAAATCAGGCTTTCTTATGGCATTATAGACTGGGTCACATCAATGAGAGAAGGTTGACGAAGTTACATATAGAAGGATATTTGGATCCGTTCGAATATCAATCATATGCAACTTGTCAATCCTGTTTCAAAGGAAAGATGACAAAGACTCCGTTCACTGGACACGGAGTAAGAGCGAGCGAGCTCTTGGGACTCGTACACAGCGACGTGTGTGGTCCAATGTCTACGCATCCGCGAAGCGGTTATTCTTACTTCATTACTTTTACGGATGACTTTTCAAGGTATGGATATGTCTTCTTAATGAAACATAAATTCGAAGCCTTTGGAAAATTCCAGGAATATAAGAATGAAGTAGAAAAAAAACAGGCAAAAGTATCTTGACACTGAGATCTGATCGAGGTGGTGAATACTTAAGTGCCGAGTTCCTGGATTACTTAAAAGAGAATGGAATTCTCTCTCAGCTTACTCCTCCGTACACTCCGAAACATAACGGTGTATCGGAGAGACGAAACCGAACCCTATTGGATATGGTACAGTCCATGATGAGTAATGCCGAGTTGCCGCGATCATTCTGGGGATATGCACTAGAATCAGCTGCATATCTTTTGAACCGAGTTCCAACTAAGACTGTGCCTACCACACCATATCAGATGTGGAGTGGGAAGAAACCTTATCTTCAATATTTGAAGATTTGGGGATGTCCATCTTTTGTCAAAATGCAGCATGCGGACAAACTCGAGGCACGCTCAATACAGTGCAAGTTTGTGGGATACCCAAAGAACTCCAGGGGGTATCTTTTCTATTACGCAGAGGAACAAAAGGTCTTTGTTTCTCGTAATGCCCACTTTCTGGAACACCAGTTCTTAGAAAAGGAAATAAGTGGGAGCGCAATAGAACTGGAAGAAATTCCAGAAACACAGACTATTACTGAAAGCTTAGTAGAACCAGAGGGTTCGAAAGAACAGGACATTCCTATTCCGCTCCGCAGGAGTAGTAGGCAGTCTCATCCGCCCGAGAGATACTACGGTTTTCTCATAGACAGGGATAGAGAGGATTGCATCATTGATTATGATGAGCCGACTAGCTTCCAGCAGGCCATTCAGAGCGTTGACTCGGTAAAAAGGCTGGATGCAATGCGGACCGAAATGGAGTCCATGTACACCAACAAAGTATGGACTTTGGACGTTGCTCCAGATGGGGTAAAACCCGTTGGATGCAAATGGATCTTCAAGAGGAAGATTGGTGTAGATGGACAGGTTGAGACCTATAAGGCTAGACTTGTTGCAAAGGGTTTTCGTCAAAGACCTGGTTTGGATTATGACGAAACCTTTTCTCCAGTAGCTATGCTGAAATCCATTCGGATCCTTCTTGCCATTGCTGCCTTCCACGATTATGAGATTTGGCAGATGGACGTAAAGACCGCTTTTTTAAATGGAAATTTAGTGGAGTGTGTCTATATGGACCAGCCAGAGGGTTTCATTCAGAGTGGGAGCAGCAAAAAGGTGTGCAAGTTGCTTAAGTCCATTTATGGACTAAAGCAGGCATCGCGGAGTTGGAACATCTGTTTTGATGATACGGTCAAAGAATTTGGATTTATAAAAAATCCAGATGAACCATGCATCTATAGTAGATTTGTAGCAAGAACTATCGTATTCCTCGTTTTATACATGGATGACATTCTTTTGATAGGTAATGACATTCCTATGCTACAATCTGTCAAAGGGTTCTTGTCACACATGTTCTCCATGAAAGACCTGGGTGATGCTTCTTACATTCTGGGGATCCGGATCTATCGTGACATATCCAAGAGGATATTAGGACTTTCACAGTCCAGGTACGTCGACACCATACTGAAAAGATTCAGTATGGAAGATTCCAAGCACGGTAATCTACCGGCTTGTCACGGGATCACCCTCTCCAAAGAGATGTCTCCCAAGACTGATTTGGAAAGGGATCGCATGTCTATTATACCCTACGCTTCTGCGGTAGGCTCTATAATGTATGCGATATTGTGTACCAAACCGGATGTAGCTTATGCTCTGAGTGTGGTAAGCTGATATCAGTCAAACCCTGGGGAGAAACACTGGATAGCGGTAAAGAACATTCTCAAGTACCTGAGAAGGACTAAGGAGATGTTCTTGGTGTATGGCGGAAAAGACCTCCAAATCGAGGCCTTTGCTGACTCCAGCTTCCAGAGTGACAAGGATGATTCCAAGTCCATGTCGGGTTATGTCTTTACCCTCAATGGAGGGGCGGTGTGTTGGGAGTGTTCCAAACAGGAAACCGTTGCTGACTCGACGATGGAAGCGGAATATATCGCTGCTGCAGATGCCGCAAAAGAAGCCGTCTGGATAAGGAAATTCTTGACAGAACTTCAGGTGGTTCCGTCTATTGTTGATCCAATAACTTTGTATAGCTTTAGCGAAGGAACCCAGGTCCCATCAGAAGTCCAGACACATCTTGAGGCGGCATCACCTGATCAGGGAGATCGTGGGTCGCCAGGAGATCGAGGTTCGGAGAGTTGCTACGGAAGATAACACTGCTGATCCATTCACGAAGGCCTTACCCCAGACTCAGTTCGAGCGGCTGATCGAGATGATAGCTCTTCGATACGCCAGTACATGGCCTTAGTGCAAGTAGGAGATTATTAGTGTATATGCCCTAGATGCCATTACTGTATCTAGTTTGTATATTACTTAATGGAAGCTTGGGATATTCACAGTTGTATCGACAATCTTGCTCAAAATAGTAGTATGCTACTTGGTTTGTTTCTACTTTAATGTGTGCATGTGTTTCTTATAGCATATCGCTTTTACACATTAGTGGAGCTCTTAGGATCTTTGTTTGATTACCAGCGTTGTGATGGCAGTCACACTCGTGGGGGCTGGGTAATCCACAAGCACATCTTTATGCAGGTCCCTAGTCGTAGGACTATCGAGACAGGGCATCGATACTCCGGAGTAGACTAGCGTATGCGCTTCTTATCCCAGCATGGGAGACGGTCTGTCCCACAACCGTCAGTACGTCGTACTTGAGATAGTATGCGGGTGCTCGTTAGGTTACGAGTACACTGGACAGGTTTCATCGGGAACTATTGGTTAGTATTATACCTATCGTCAGTTATCAGTTCCCAGGTGACAAGAGTACAGCTTAGTCCGTTGACTTGACACTGTCACTTCGCCTCGAGTGTGTTCCCACTGTTCTTAGATTGCTACCCTACCACGGCTCAAAGGAGTCGTGCAAACAGGTAGCAGTTGGGTGCAGTCCCGAAGCACTTGGAGGCAGTGACGGTTAGACAGGATTTGTCTCTCCCGGTATTGGGGGTTGATATCGCGCTGTGTCTAGGAGAGCCATTACACAAAGTCCCTGGCCAGGGCAAGCGAGATATACTGGTAGGTTTCCAGTGTTATCTCAGGGTGTTCTGGGTTACACTCCGACACGACTTGTCCCGCTATTAGGGGACTGACATTTACCGCCCCCTAGGCCCGCCATGCGATATTCTCAGACGAACAGACCGGACTGTATGGAGATTGTCATATTCAGGCTCAGTAGGAGTTCAGATGGGTTCACCTCGTCAGTCTTCTTATCGGCATCTACCTGGGGACCGTTACGTACGCTAGTACCGCTTGCGGCCTGTGGTTAAACCCACTGCCAGCGTAGTGTGAAGTCTTTAGAGTCCCACACAGAGGGTTTTTCGCCTTTGGGCAAAACAGAGTAGAGGTCGCATGGTTTTGCGACGGGGTTCGTTCACATCCGCGCACTTGTGCACGTTTGGTGTCCGAACAGTTGATACTAGCGGGCTTTGGTTTAAGCCAGATCCCAGTATATGTTTTGGAATTGGTTTTATCTCATTGTATTCGTGTTCCTTGGAACATGGATACGGGTGTGTATGCACAGTTGACTGAGGTATAGGCAGAGGACTTTCATTAGGGTTGATGACCGTTGTCTTTTTCTTAACCCTAATGAATATGTGAAATATTATTATTGATATTAATTAATTATAATTGTGTTATGGTTAGGGTTGTTGACCATTTGACTAAGGTTAACTTGTTGACCTATGTTGACAAATTGACCATCATCATTTCACATGAAAGATGCTCTTTGATTTTTGCAAAATTCATTAATGTGAAATGATAATGGTCATTTCAAGTTAACCATCACTATTATCTTTGATTAATTATTTAATTATCATAATTCACATATATGTGAGAATGGTTGATATTATCCTCATATTCTCTCATGCTCATTCTCTCTCATCCTCTTCCTCTCTCTCTCAAAGCTCTCCCCTCTCATGAGTTGAGAACCATTTTTGCTTTTTAGATAAAACACCAAAATTACTCTCTACTCATCCTAAAGTTCTAGGTTTAGAACACCAAGTACTTTAGTTACCTCTAGGTTGAGGTAGGAGCTAAAGGTAGAGGCCCTTGGGTGGATCTTTCTTCGGCAAGAGAAGGCGACGAGGACGACCCGTTCATCCCACTCCAAGGAGCAAGAAGAGAAGGAGTTCAAGACTTAGGTATAACCCTTTAACTGAGTAGCTAAATCTCTTAGCATGGTTGTTAGTTTTTGTTTAGCAAAGATCCTCCTTTTAGTCCATGTTGCCTTGAGTTCTAAAAATCGATTTTTTATACAGTTTCGGCCTCCCCGTAAGCACCGGGGTGGGCAACGTGGACTTACAGATACTCCATCGTATGGTTATAAACGAACTCGAAGGAACTTGTTCCAGTTCGGGGATGGATTCTGGTTCAGGAGAAATGGGAATAAGGTTTATTCAGTTGTCTTTTATCTTTACCTTCTCTCGCGTTGCGAATGCTCCTAGGATTAGGGGAGTATACCCATTATGCTTATTGGATAGTCTTCTTCCAAACCTTAGGCTGGTGCCGAACGGTAGGGAAGGAAGAAAACCATTTGGCCTAAAGGTGGTGTAAGGAAGGTAATGACTAAAGACATATAAAGGGATTTGGAGAGATGGCAAAGAAATATACGATTACAGTCATAAATTTGGATAATGGAAGAGGCATTACTAGGAATACCCATATACCTCTTCGAAACATTTATATGTTTCAGTTTCACAGGGTATTGTTAAAAGAAAACTGATTTCCCAATTAGCATTTACTCCAGGGTATGTATTTACCAGGTTTGATTCTCACATCTGTATGGTTTTACAGATGATGAGTGGGAGTAACTTATTGGGAATTAGGTGATCATCCTCATTATATCGGAATTCTTTGTAATTGGTGATATTTGAGGAAATCGCCTGGGTTGTTTGCCGGAAGTCAAATATTCGGTTTTGAATATCCGTTGTTATGCACCAATTTCAAATTGATATATATGTACGTTTATTTTTATAAAGTGAGATATAACTTTTTGAAATTATGTCCATGACATTTACCTATATCAGTTGATGGTTAGGTAAGGAGCATTCAACAGCGGTGTAATTCTTGATAACCATAGTACAGTTTTTAACCTATGACGTACAGGGTTTGAGTTATTCAACTCAAGGGACTTATACAAAGTATTGTATATTGTCCAGTGTCCATTAGGACAGAGGGGTTGGTCCTCGTACTATATTCTGTTTACTTGTGACTTCTCTAGTTTTTAGATAAGTGTTTTGTAGAAATGCAAGATCTAAGTTTTGAGAAGTTATAGGTATAAGAATAAAGTAGAGAACCAGGTGTTGCAAATATTAGGATTCTTCAACGTGATCGAAGATGTAGATACTTGTATTCGGTATTCAGTTGATAGTAATGGTTTTGAGAAACTTGTTTCTCTTTCAGGTTACTCATATCTGGATGCATTCCTAAGTTGAGTAACGCTGATCGGCCTCCTTCCATTTAGTTTACATGCACTGGAGACAGCTACATGATTTGAATCTGGTTCCAATTATATCAGTGCCTCTGTTTCTATATTGGATATAGAACGGTTCATATCTTAACGATGTTAAGGTACGGGGAGTTGTCTGGCTTATGCTTAAAACCAGACTCTGGATAACTCAAGGCACGTTTCTGTAATGGCTGTTTGTGGGTTGACCCGGGCTATGACGAGTGTTAACTTTCTACCATCTGGAAGATCAATAGTGATATTGTTCTTAACTCGCCACAGTTTTAGTAAAATGGGTTTTTTCAGAAAACAGTAGTGGGAGTATGGTAGAACTGGAAGTGATTCCAGAACCACAAATGATTATTGAAAATTTGATAAGAACCTAAAGATTCAATCAGGTTTGACATTCCATTGGCCACTCCGCAGATATGGTGGGTAACCTCAAGCACTCGAGAGGTACTTCGGTATGCTCAAAGACGGTGACAGGGAGGTTCTTGTTTACCCAGACTTGACACTACTGTTGTTCCACGCTGTGAGATCCGGCAGGAGGATGAGTATAGCGTCGTTCTGAAATGGCTTTAGAAGTGCACGTGTATATTATTCTGCCAGAGGGTTGTCATAGTCAGTGGGAGGAGCGGAAGCATAGTGGACAAGTGGCTTATGTCTATTTATAGACTAAAGAGGATATAGCGGAGATAAATCTTCTATTTTTGATGTGACAGTCATGGGTTTGACTTCATCAAAATAGGGGATGGATTTGTTAAGAAGGTAGTAGGGTGTGATGTCCCGGTATTTGGATGACATACACAGAGTAGGAAGTGAAGTTCCTACACTACGATCGGGTATCCTTTGGTTGTCACACAGTGGTTTTCCCACATAGGGTATAGATATAATATCAGACATTCTGGTTACTAGATCTATGGTTTTAGATCTGGATTTGGGTAGCATCCCAATCTGAGTACTTAGACAGCATTATAAAGGTGTTTTAGAATGAACGACTCATGGCACGGTAGTATACCTGCAGGTGATAGAGTCACCCTCTCTAAAGGTGTCTTACAGATTAAAGGGGAGAGGGATATGCATGATTGACATATCACTTGCGTAGGCAATTGAGTCAATCATGAGATGTCAAGTACCACACCAGATGTTTTTGCACGAGATGCAATAAGTTGATATTGATCCAATCCTGGAGAAACATTCGGAAGCAGTTTTAGAACATAAGTGGATGTTCTAGGGATTTGATAACGACAGCCTCTTTCGGGAGACGATTCCAGGCTTCCAAGGTGACCTGGATGACAGAGTGACTGTCAGAGTTATAGTTTTCCCTCCGACGAGGGGCAGTATTTTAGACAAGTGGTCCAAGGGGATACTGAGGGAGGCATGGCACAGGATATTGATTAAGTTCAGTTGACAATACAGTCTAAGAAGTTTGGATTTGGAGTTCATTTATGAACTAGGTCTCATCAGATATCCAAACATATTCTAAGACAGGTATTGTTCATTTCAGGAGATGGCTTTCTCCGCGAACTAGAGATTAAGAGAGACACAGAAAGAAACATCAGGGTAGATCTACTCACTGAAGCTATTCCTCGAACGGAATAGTTTCACAAACGGGCTTTGTGAGACTGATCAGTAGAGGAGTTGGGTGTTCGGTATCACACGGGCTATGAGTATGCAACATCGCAATAATTAGCCTTGAGTGAAGTGGGAGATTGTTGGTTATAGTGCCCTCAAAGTCAATTATTGGATCACAGGCACGTGATTGCAATGATTGAGGGAGGACCTATGCCGGTAGGACAGTCTTACTCGTGATGATAGTATGCTGTCTGGTTTATCTTTATCATCGTGTACATGCTTTAGGTGATATTACAGATCACTATAGCGCGTTAATAGAGCCCTTAGGATTCTTGCTTGACTGCCAGCAGTATGATGGTGATCATATACGTGGGAGCTGGGGTCTATAAGCACATCCTTAAAAGGTCCCTAGTCGAGGGAGTTTCGAGACAGGGCATCGATACTCCAGAGTAGACTAGTGTATACAGTCGAGAACCCAACGAGGGGATGTAGCCGGTCTCACAAGCCATTGGTGTCAATTGGTTCACCTAAGATGTATACAGGTGCTCATTGGTTTATGAGTACACCAGACAGGACTCGCCGGGAACATGCTAGTTGTTATTATACCTGACGTCAGATAGCAGTCCCCTGGTGACATGTGTACAGATTAGTCTGTCGACCTGAGATCGTCATTTGTCTCGTGTGAGTTCCCACTGTGCTTTGATTACTACCCTACCACGGCTCAAAGGAGTCGTGTAAATAGGTTTTAGTTGGGTACAGTCCCGAGCCACATGGAGGCAGTGAGCGGATCGGCAGGGGTTTCGTCTCTCTCGGTATTGGGGGTGAGATCGCGCTGTGTCTAGAAGAGCCATTACACGATGTCCTTGGCTAAGGCAGGAGATTTACTGGTAGGTATTCCAGTAGTATCTCAGGGTGTTCTGGGCTATAATCTAGCACGACTTGTACCGCTTTTGGGGGTCTGACTTTTACCAACCCCCTAGGCCCGACATGCGATGCTCATAGACGAACGGACCGGACTGTACGTATATTGTCACTGACAGGCTCAGTAGGGTGTCAGGATGAGTCCGCTCATCGACCTCCCTTTTGGTCAATACCTGGTAGCCCGTTACATACGGCTAGTACCACTGACGTACTAGTGGTTAAATCCACAGCCAAAGTATTGACGAGTCTTTAGAGTCCCCCACAGACAGTTTCTCAAGTTTCGGGCGAAACGTTGTAGAGGCCGTATGGTATTATGGCAGGGTTCGATCATATACGTGCAGTCGTGCACGGATCATGATCGGACGGATCATACTAGTGGGATTTGGTTTAAGCCAAATCCTAGTATTAGATTTGTTGGATTACTTTAGTCTCATCACATTCGCAATCAGTCGGAATGCGGATGCAGGTATATATATACAGGTGAGGGGTATCCTTGTGATCCGTCACGAGTTTACTTTAGATGTTGCCATATCTTTTTTATTTTTGTAAACATTTGGATTAATGTTTACAAATGGAAATAATGAGCTCAAAGTCATGATTAGGAGCATTAATTGTGACACATGCACAAGTGATGACTCATGGTCTCTTTCTTTGTGCATATGTCACATTATTGATTGATTTAAGTGTTGAAATGATAAGAAGAGAGAGAGAGGGCAGCCATATGGTTGTGGGTTTGCTCTTGTATTATGATACTCACTCTCATTTTATCATACAACACAAAAGAGAAAGCTCTTCTTCCTTTTTCTTCTTAAGCTCACTATCTCCATTGATGGCATCATCTTCAACCTCCATCCATACACTCTCATGTGTTGAGAATCAATGGATGCTTGAGACAAAGTGATCACACACATTCTCTACATCGCCTTGGACACGCCGGCTAGCAAACTTCATGTCCGAGTTGCTTCGGACGAAGCGGGAGCCCGTAAAAGGACTCATTGATCTGGTGCCCTTTCCGACGAGGAGACCGGAGATCGGAGATGCCGCGAGGAGCTTGGGAAGGTGGCCAAAGACCGAAGGACACGGATCGATCGGTATAGCCTTTCTAACCCTTCTCTAGTTTGCTAGTTTCTGTTAATGGTTCGATCCGGGTTTAAAGTATACGATAGCGCCAGTTTAAAATTTATGAAAAGTTTTTGTTTTCGTATTTTGGCCTCGGATCGACGGCCATGGCGCTGCCGTAGACTTACATGCTCATGTTACCGGACTCCGTGAAGTGCTGGGTGGCCCATTCACTTTGCTGAAGGGGGCTGCCTCGCTTCTGGTTTTGGCGGGTAACTTGCCGCGCCCGTGGGGGTCTAGGTTTTCATTACACAGGCTATCCACACGACCAGGAGAACATCGGGTTTCACTTGCGGCTCAAATGAAACCCGGGCTCCCAGATTATCTGTATTGTTCTGTGATTCTTATTACTTTTCTGTAATGTTGCATTTATCACGCCCAGAGCGATTATTGTATATTGATATATATACTACTAGATGTTGTATATTTTTTACACCCGCACAGTCCAGTCCCCGCTCTGTTGTTAGTTAAGTAAACTAACGGGTGATGACGGGACCCAGTGGCGAATGCGGATGGCATATACATACATTTTATTTTCATTCTTTATTGGTGTGATTAATTGATGGGACTGCGTTGATTCAGATCAATGCAAGCTAAACATACCTGTTTGATGTTGTTGGAACATTTTTAAAAAAAACTGTTATTGCAAGGACGTTCTCTTTTGTTTTGCACAGTGGTATTCGGTTATGAATATCCAGCACCTCATTCTACAAGACAAGGGCCAAGATCCCTTCATCGGGAGTGACCCCTTCGACAGAGGTTTGCGTCAGGGTAATAACTTTACTATAGTCGATTACTTTTGCGTTGCATCATAGTATTCAGTTGGAATATCCTTCACCTCATTCTACGGGGAAAGAGCCAAGATCCCTTCACCTGGAGTGACCTCTTTAGCAAAGGTTTTCGCCACTATATATTTATAAAAAGCTATTTCTTCAACGATATCAAGTTCATTACGTTAAGGGTTTTTCGCCAAAAGCCATTCGTAGCCCTCCATCATTTCAGACGGGTAGCACTTAGTATTCATGCTATGTTTGTTGGCCTTCGTCAAGGAATAGTGTATGGTAGCTGCTTGTTACCTTTCTGTTGCATAGATAGATGCGTTGGTTTGAGACCGTCGTACAGCCTTGTTAGCCCTAGTCAAGGGCTTGTATGGGTGGGTTCAAATTAACCTGGACAATGACGGGTAGAACTTGACATGTGACTTATGATTTGTTGGCCTTAGTCAAGGTCATAAGAGCATGGGGTAAAAAAAATCACATTGGGAGTTTCAAATATACAGGAAACTTGCTAGATATACGCATACCTTCTGGAGTGTGATAACGTGAGTGGATTCCATCACGTTATCATGCGATGATAGTTGGATCCCGATTCCCACTGATGAGTTGGTTTACTCCTTGGGTGATCCCGACTAATTCTTCTTTCAGGTTTGGAGGAGAATTTGAGGATACAGTGGGAGGTTTCCTGATTAGATAAAGTGATTAACCATTCTGATCTTGGTTTGAGTGCACACAGAGTGTTTCTTTTCTCTCTCTCTTTGGCATCAACCATGACCCGACCCTTGACTATGACTCAGTGACCAAGTTAACCGAACTTTCTTAAAACACTGGCTTTTGGATTGTCTGAGTTGCATACATCATTGGCACTCCTTCTTTTACCTTTTGCATTTCTCCAGAATACCCCGTATGACTACGAACATCCACTTCCATTGGATAAATCCATCGTATGGTTATATACGAACTCGAAAGAACTTGTTCCAGATTCGAGGATGGATTCTGGTTCTGGAGAAATTGAATAGGACTATTCAGTTGTCTTTTCACTTTACCTTCTCTCAGGTTGTGAGGGCCCCTAAGATTAGGAGAGGGTACACCTATTGCGCTTATTAGATAGTCTTCTTCCAAACCATAGGCAGGTGCCAAACGGTAGGGAATGAAGAAAACCATTTATCCTAAGTGTGCTGTACATGAGGTATTAAGTAAAGACAAATAAAGGGATTAGTAAGAGGGCAAAGTAAATTGCGACTGCTATCATTCACGACCAAACCAAGTATTTCATCGCCACTCCTATTTCACCTATGTATTTCTCCAGAACACTCTGTATCACTACGAAGATCCACAGTTATTGGATACTCCATTGTATGGTTATATACGAACTCGAAGGAACTTGTTCCAGTTCGGGGATAGATTCTGGTTCAGGAGAAATATGAATAAGGTTTATTCAGTTGTCTTTTATCTTTACCTTCTCTCGCATTGCGAGTTCTCCTAGGATTAGGAGAGTACATCCATTATGCTTATTGGATAGTCTTCTTCCAAACCATAGGCTGGTGCCGAATGGTAGGGAAGGAAGAAAACCATTTGGCCTCAAGGTGGTGTACAGAAGGTAATGACTAAAGACATATAAAGGGATTTGGAGAGATAGAAAAGAAATATACGGTTACAGTTGTGAATCTGATAATGGAAGAGGCATTACTAGGAATACCCGGATACCCCTTCAAAACATTTTTATGTTTCAGTTTCACTGTGCATTGTTAATTGAAAACTGATTTCCCAAATAGATCCTTACTCCAGGGTATGTATTTACCAGGTATGATTCTCACATGTATAGTTTTACAGATGATGAGTGGGAGTAAGTTATTGGGAATTAGGTAATCATCCTCATTATATCGGGATTCATTGTAATTGGTGATATTTGAGGAAATCGCCTGGGTTTTTGCCGGACGACAAATATTTGGATTTGAATATCCGTTGTTATGCACCAATTTCAAACTGATATATTTGTACGTTTATTTTTATAAAGTGAGATATAACTTTTTGAAATTATGTCCATGACCTTTACCTATATCAATTGATGATTAGGTAAGGAGCATTCAACAGCGGTGTAATTCTTCATAACCATAGTACAGTTTTCAACCTACGACGTACAGGGTTTGAGTTATTCAACTCAGCGGACTTATGCAAAGTATTGTATGTTGTCTAGTGTCCATTAGGACATAGGGGTTGGTCCTCATACTATATTATGTTTACTTATGACTTCTCTAGTTTTAGACAAGTGTTTTGTAGAAATACAAAGTCTAAGTTTTGAGAAGTAATAGGTATAAGAGTAAAGTAGAGAACCACGTGTTGCAAGTATCAGGATTCTTCAAGGTAATCGAAGATGTAGATACTTGTGTATGGTATTCAGTTGATAGTAATGGTTTTGAGAAACTTTTTTCTCTTTCAGGTTACTCATGTTTGGATGCACTCCTAAGTTGAGTAATGCTGATCAGCCTCTCTCCATTTTGTTGACATGCATTGGAGACAGCTGCATGATTTGAATCTGGTTCCAATTAAATTAGTGCCTCTGTTTCTATATTAGATATAGAATGACTCATATCTTAACGATGTTAAGGTATATGGAGTTGTCCGGCTTATGCTTAAAACCAGACTCTGGATAACTCAAGGCACGTTTCTGTAATGGCTGTTTATGGGTTGACCCGGGCTATGACGAGGGTTGACTTTCCACCATCTGGAAGATCAATAGTGATATTGTTCTTGACTCACCACAGTTTTAATAAAAATGGATTTTTTTTTCAAAAAACAGTAGTGGGTGTATGGTAGAACTGGAAGTGATTCCAGAACCACAAACGATTACTGAAAATTTGATAAGAACCTAAAGATTCAATCAGATTTGACATTCCATTAGCCACTCCGCAGATATGGAGGGTAACCTCAAACACTCGAGAGGTACTCCGGCAACCTCAAAGACGGTGACAGGGAGGTTCTTGTTTACCCAGATTTGCCATTTCTGATGTTCTAGACTATGAGACCCGGCAGGAGGATGAGTATAGCGTCGTTCTAAACTAGCTTTAGAAGTGCATGTGTATATGACTCTGCCAGAGGGTTGTTGTAGTCAGTGGGAGCAGCAGAAGCATAGTGGACAAGTAGCTTACGTCTATTTATAGACTATAGCAGATATAACGGAGATAGATCATCTATTTCTAATGTGACAGTCATAGGTTTGACATCATTAGAACAGGGGATGGATCTGTTAAGAAGGTAGTAGGGTGTGATGTCCTGGTATTTGGATGACATACATATAGTAGGAAGTGAAATTCCTACACTACGATAGGTTATACTTTGGTTTTCACACAGTGGTTTCTCTACATAGGATTTGGATATTATATCAAGCATTCTGGTTACTAGATCTATGGTTTTAGTTCTAGATTTGGGTAGTTTCCTAATCCGGGTACTTAGACAGCATTCTAAAGGTGTTTTAGAATGGACGACTCCTGGCACGGTAGTATACCTGCAGGTGATGGAGTCACCCTCTCTAAAGGTGTCTTACAGACTAAAGGGGAGAGGGATGTGCATGATTGGAATATCACTTGCTTAGGCAATTGAGTTAATCATAAGATGTCAAGTACCACACCAGATGTTGTTTTTGCACTAGATGCAATAAGTTGATGATAATCCAATCCTGGAGAAACGTTCGGAAGCAGTTTTAGAACATATGTGGATGTTCTAGGGATATGGTAACGATAGCCTCCTTCGAGAGATGGTTATCATTCCAGGCTTCCAAGGCTACCTAGATGACAGAGTGACTGTCAGAGTTACAGTTTTCCCTTTGACGAGGGGCAGTAGTTTGGACAGGTGGTCTAAGCGGATACTGAGGGAGGCATGGCGCAGGATACTGATTAAGTTCAGTTGATGATACAGTCTAAGAAGTTAGGATTTGGAGTTCATTTATGAACTAGGTCTCATCAGATATCAAGACATATTCTAAGACAGGTATTGCTCATTTCGGCAAATGGCTTTCTCTGCGAACTTGAGATAAAGAGAGACATAGAAAGAAACATCAGGGCGGATCCACTCACTGAGGCTATTCCTCGAACGCAATAGTTTCATAAACGGGCTTTGTGAGACTGATCTGTAGAGGAGTTGGGTGTTCGGTATCACACGGGCTGTGAGTATGCGACATCGCAATAATTAGCCTTGAGTCCAAGTGGGAGATTGTTGGATATAGTGCCCTCAAAATCAATTATTCGATCGCAGGCACGTGATTGCAATGATTGAGGGAGGACCTATGCTGGTAGAACAGTCTTACTCAAGATGATACTATGCTATCTGGTTTATCTTTATCATCGTGTACATGCTTTTGGTGACCTTACTGATCACTATTACACGTTAATTGGGCCCTTAGGATTCTTGCTTGACTACCAGCAGTATGATGGCAATCATATACGTGAGAGTTGGGTAGTCTATAAGCACATCCTTAAAGTGTCCCTAGTCGTGGGAGTTTTGAGACTGGGCATCGATACTCCATGAGTAGACTAGTGTATACGTTCGTGACCCCGACGAGGGGCGATGGCCGGTATTACAAGCCATTGGTGTCAGTTGGTTCACCTAAGATGTATACAGGTGCTCATTGGGTTATGAGTACACCAGACAGGACTCGCCAGGAACCTGCTAGTGGGTATTATACCTGACGTCAGATAGCAGTTCCCTGGTGACATATGTACAGGTTAGTCTATCGACCTGAGATCTTCATTTGTCTCGTGTGATTTCTCACTGTGCTTTGATTACTACCCTACCACGGCTCAAAGGAGTCGTGCAAACAGGTTTTAGTTGGGTACAGTCCCGAGCCATATGGAGGCATTGAGCGGATCGGCAGGGGTTTCGTCTCTCCCGGTATTGGGGGTGAGATCGCGCTGTGTCTAGGAGAGCCATTACACGAAGTCCTAGGCCAAGACAAGAGATTTACTGGTAGGTATTCCAGTAGTATCTCAGGGTGTTCTGGGCTACACTCCGACACGACTTGTACCGCTTTTGGGGTCTGACGTTTACCAGCCCCCTAGGCCCGACATGCGATACTAATAGACGAATGGACCGGACTGTACGGATATTATCACTGACAGGATCAGTAGGGTTTCTGGATGAGTTTGCTCATCAGCGTCCCTTTTGGTGAATACCTCGGCAGCCGTTACGCACAGCTAGTGCCACTGAAGAGCTAGTGGTTAAATCCACAGCCAGTGTATTGACGAGTCTTTAGAGTCCCTCACAGATAGTTTTTCCAAGTTTCGGGCGAAACGTTGTAGAAGCCGTATGGTTTTATGGCAGGGTTCGATCATATACGTGCACTTGTGCATGGATCATGATCAGACGGATCATACTAGTGGGCTTTGGTTTAAGCCGGATCCTAGTATTAGATTTGTTAGATTACTTTAGTCTCATCGCATTTGCATTCAGTCGAAATACGGATGCAGGTATGTATATACAGGTAGGAGTATCCTTGTGATCCATCACGAGTTTACTTTAGATGTTTCATATCTTTTTGTTGGACTAAACATTTGGATTAATGTATGGATGGTGGAAATTGTGAGTGGAAGTGATGATTTTGTGCATTAAATGAGACATGTGCTTCATTGATGACTCATGGTCTTTTTATTTGTGCAAATGTCTCATTAGTGATTGATTATTGGGTTGAAATGATGGTTAGAGAGAGAGAGAGGGGGAAGCCATAGGCTTGGGTTTTGCTCTTGGATTATTATTCTAGTGCTCTCACTTTTATCTCAACACAATAGAAAAGAATAGAAAAGAAAACGCTTCTTCTTTTTCTTTCTTCCTCTAGCTCACAAGTTCCTCCCATGGCTTTATCTTCAACCTCCATCCATACAATCTCATGAGTTGAGAATCAATGGATGCTTGAGACAAAGTTATCACGCACATTCTCTACATCACCTTGGACATGTCGGCTAGCAAACTTCATGTCCGAGTTGCTTCGGTTTGAAGCGGGAGCCCGTAAAATGACTTCTTGACGTGGTGCCCTTTCGACGAGGAGACCGGAGATCGAGCGAGATCGGAGATGCCGAGAGGAACTAGAGATGGTGGCTAAAGACCGAAGGACACGGATCGATCGGTATCTCCATTCTAACTTCTTGTAGATAGCTAGTTTAGTGTTAATGGTACGATCCGGGTAAAAGTCTGCGTTAGCGCCATTTTCATAAAAAGTTTTTGTTTTCGCGTTTGGCCTGGGATTGACGGCCGGGGCGCTACCGTAGACTTACACTATCTATCAATAAATCAATCTATTGAGCAATCTGGGGTTCTCAGTTCCTTTAGTTTTTTCAGTAATGCAAAAGTTTCAATAAAAAGTAGTTTCTTTTTTTTGTCTCATTACTTTCCGCATTTATTATCTGCATTTATTTTCCGCACTTTTCTTTTTTGTTATTTCTTTTGTGTTCCTTATTCTTCTACCTTTCGTCGTTTTTTCCAATGAGCGAATAAATTCTCGCTTGTTAGGATTTGCAGGAAAGGATGGTATAATGGATGAAAAAATCCCTTAACTTCTTCTTATGATTTAATTTTTATAAACTTTAACAAAGGAAGTCTTAACCCTCTTATATTCAGGCGTGCTACCAATTCATGATAGTTATGACCTCGATTTGAGATTCGTTAATGCTTGCTTTGTTGAGGGCTTGAGATAAATAGGGATCAACGGAAAGATAAGAGTCAATAGAGGGACACTCTAATCTCTCCAAGAACCCTAATCCACATTCATCGCTATTTCTCTAGTATTAAATAATTAAAAAATTAAAAGAATTATTTTTTAAAACTCCATCCTTTAACTACTCAATCCGAAAAATCCTATAAGCATTTCTCTTATAAAATTTTCATATCTCTTTAGTATAAAACGATAAAAATCCCATATTTCTTTATTAACTCGTCTAAAATAAGAAAGATAGTTTATCATTTCCCTATGGACGACCCATACTTACTATCGGTTAGATATTACGACACCGTTAATGATTGCGGTATTTAGGAAATATAAAAACTCAATTTTTCACATCAATCAGTAGGTCCTCTCTCAATCATCATTATCGCCTGCTTGTGATTACAATAATTGCATTGAGGGCACTATAACCAACAATCTCCAACTTGCACTTAAGGTTAATTATTGCGGTGTCGCATACTCACAGCCCTACTACCGATCACCCAACTTCTATACTAATCAGTTTCGCAAAGCACGTTTACAAAACATTCTCGTTCGAGAAATATCCTCAGTGAGTGGATACACTCCAATGTTTCTATCTTTATCTCTTTATATCTCAACTTCATGGAGAATGACTATCTCCCGAAATGAACGATACATGTCTTAGAACTTGTCTGGATATCTGACGAGACCTTGTTCATAACATGAACACCAAATCCAACAAGCTTCTTAGACTATATCCATTTTCTAATGTAATCAGCACTCGGCGCCATGACCACCTCAGTATCCTACCTGGAAACCTATCCAACACACTGCACCTCAAAAGAGGAAAAACTGTTAACTCTGACAGCCACTCTGTCATTCATGTCATTTTGGAAGCCTGAAATGATAACCGACTACTTAAGGAGGCTGCCATTACCATATACCAAGAATATCCTTTTATGGTCATAACTGCTTTCTAATGTTTCTCCAAAATTGGATTAATATATATTTATTGCAGCTAGTGCAAAAGCAATATCTGGTGTGGTACTTGACATCTCATGATTGACTCAATTGCCTAAGCAAGTGATATGTCAATCGTGCAAATGTAAGTCTATTGTGCTCACGCCGCAGAAGCCGCGCCCAAGGCGGAAGTGAAAACAATGATTTTTAGCAAGCACAAAACACGTATCCCCTAGGAATCAAACCATACAACTAAATTAGAAAACTTAGCTTACAATGGTTAGGAATACTACTTTCGACGTGTGTACACCTGTTCAGTTGATAAAACTGCACATTTGTATTACATTTTTCCTACCATTTTCATATTAAAAAAGGACTTTATTATAATATATTATACATATGAGGGTTTATGTGTAAAAGCACCATTTTCCATATGTTAATATATTTTAATTATCATTTGGTAGGAAAGTGTATGCAAATAAATTCATTGACCTAATCCTAGTAGAACTAGGTCTACTAAATCTTATTTAAGTTGTTATGCAGAATTTTCCAAGTTGTTATGAAGAATTTATCAAACAAATCAATTTGTTAAAGAAAACTTGCCAAATTAAGAACCAAAACTTGGAGACCAAGTCTGGAAGCAACCATGAGAAGATTTCTGAATTATGAAGGTGCCTAGGATTGACACTTGTCACAAGAAGAAAGCACAAGAATTTTGATCAAGAGATCTCACCCGTTGGCTGCGGATCCACGGCCTTAGCACCCATTTGCTGCGGATCCGCCGCAATATTATGGAGTTGGAAGGAAAGATTTTGGGGCATGATTCTCTACTATATTTTACCAACTTTTGAAGCAAAAGATTCTGGCTTTGCACTAAAAAAAGGCACCGAGAGCCTCTTGGAAAAGCTATCAAGCCGAAGAGATCACGAAGCCCCTGACGCTCACGCATCCAGGCTGATCATCAACTGTTCGTCTACCTCCTTAGGAAAGATCGAGAAGCAACTAGTTTTGTAATCATTTTCTACGGAATAAAAGTGTAGATTGTTCAAGTTGATTAATAAAGGTAGTTGTTTTATTTTATTCTTTTGCATTTTACATTATATTTTCCCTCTCTATCTTTTCATCTTCTTCTCCCAACATGCGCGAGTAATTCTCCGCTTGTTAGGGTTCGTAGGATTAGGGTAGGCTAATGAACGATGAAAATAATTAAACCCTTTTTAAGTCCTATAAAGTTTAGGAACTTTATCAAAAGAATCATTAACATCCTAATCGGGCACGCTAGCAATTCTTTGCTAGTTCCGACCGCGATTAGAGATTAGATTAATGATTGTTTTGGTAAAGGCTAGATATGAACGGAGTTCCGTGTCGAGATAAGGGTTAAGAGTGGGATTCCTTTTCCCTCCAGAAACCCTAATCTACACGCATCACCGTCGTTCTAGTTCTAAATCTATTAATGGATAAAAAGGGTAACTTTTAATTAATCGTCCATAACTACTAAATCCTAACGAACCCTACAAGCCCTCTTATTATATTATCTACATCTTTAAAATAATCTAGATCTATATTTTACATTCTTGTTTAACGTAGATCTAGAAACCATTTTATAAAATTCTTTATTCCTCCTCTCTTTCTCAACACATCTAAAGTAAAAGTAAAAAGTTCCACGTTTCCCAGAGGACGACCCGTACTCATCTCGGTCTAGCTACACGCGACACCGTTATTGATTGCGGTTAACTACAAACAAAAACACTCTTTCGAATCATCCAAATGGCGCCGTTGCCGGGGATACGTGCGTAATTTTTTTATTCTTACTATTTGTGTTGAATTCTTAGACGAGTCATATCATTATTAAAACAAAACTGCAAATTGCATATTTAACGATTTGTGCGTGAATTTTTGCAATGAAATCTAGAGTCACAAACTTGAGAAAACAGGAAACAGAGACATTTTTAGAGATCCAGAGGAGCACAAAAAGCCATACAAAAAATTTCATCAACTGTTCCTTCTGCCATGCGGCGGAACCGCGGCAAAAGCACCCATTCTGCGGCGGAACCGCGGCAGGTTGGAGGTGTTAGGGCTTCAATCTTCTCTGGTATCTTTCTTAACTCCTCTTTCTCCCTAAATCCAATAAAATCTATCTTCTGCAGGATTCTTTGCAAAATCGCGCCGCTAAAAAAAAATCTTTTTGCAAAAGTTTTGTGATTGGTTTTGTTTTGCATATTTTAATACGGATTCTAAGGGGCAAAGACCAAATCAAGATTAGGTGGGGATTTCATCACCCTTCCTAAGCCCCACAAATCACAAACCGAGCATATAGATCAACCCTTCATTAATTTAAAAAATATCTAGACCAGACTCTAAGGACTGTCGCGCTCAATAAGGACAGAGGAAGGTCGTGGGTAATCTATCGTTTATCCGCATTACTTTTGTAGTGCCTAGGCAAGTGTGACAAAGGCTAGTGGTTTTTAATTAGGCCCACGACGTGGTTCCTTCCCACTTACCTGGCACTTATCTGGCTACAAGGGTAGTACAGAGGCGGTAGAGGATTGATCCTGCGGCTCGTTCTCTGGAAGTCTAGGAGCGGCCTAGAGACTGGACCTAGGTAACCTTAGTTCTAGGGTTGCTTGTGCATCTTAGGGTGATTTGTCTTGAGTCCACTTTTTCAAAAACAAACCAATTTTAAAATCACACACACGCTGCCACTTGCACTAAACTCGCTTAGTGCATGCTCGGCTGGACACGGGATCCTAGTGCCCGTCTTGTCCGCGTTCCTGCTATCGACGCCGAAGTCGGTACTTCTTCATCTTCTTTTCCCCCACCACACACCACATCAACCGTGATGGACGGCACTCCATCTAATTATAACACCACGCTGCCACCGCCCGCAGGTGAGCAGAATCCACCGCGCATCTCTCTCCAAGAGAGATGCTATCCTATTCGTGGTCCTCTTCCTACTTGTCTATCTCTTCCACCACCTAATGGGGATAATTTCGAAATTAAACCCCACTACATCAATCTGCTGCCCAAATTTCACGGGCTTGAGTCGGAAGACGCGTACGTTTTCATCACCAAATTCGAAAACGTATGCGCAATGATGGGTACTTCACAATTGACTTTAGATGCTATGTGCTTACGTATTCTCCCATTCACACTGTGCGACTTGGCAGAGAAATGGCTTTATAATACTGCCGCACACTCTATCACTAATTGGGATGAATTCGTCGTAGCATTTCTTAAGAAGTTTTACCCAAATCATAAGACTGCACATATTAGGAGCGAGATCAACCAGTTCACCCAGCTTCCCAATGAACCATTTTGGAAGTGCTTTGAACGTTTCAAAGATCTGCTTGTCCAATGCCCCCATCACGGAATACAAAGATGGGATTTATGTCGGATTATATATGAGGGCATTAATCCAGCGACAAAGCAGATGGTTGAAACAATGTGTCAATGCAATTTCATGTCTAAAGATGACGGTGAAGCTTGGAAATATCTGGAAGACCTTGCTGAACACACGTTGCAGTGGGAAAGCGTAAGATCACCTTCAACTAAGGGAGGTATTCACCAGCTCGATATTTCTATCGCAGTAAAAGCCGAAATGGCAGCGATTCAGAAGAAACTCGATGCCATTGAAAACAAGTTCTCAACATTCTCCCTAAATCAGGTCACGCTTCCTAAGACCGTCTGTGGTTGCTGTTCGGATCCTTCACACTTAACGGAAGAATGTCCTATGAATGCATCGTTTCAAGCTAATGCTGCTTTTCAGCAGCGACCTAGAAACGACCCTTATTCTTCCACGTACAATCAAGGATGGAGGAATCATCCTAACTTTGCTTGGAATCAAAACCAACAAAGTAATTATCAAAGCCCTCCTCCACAGCAACCACAACCACAGAATTAGCCCCCCTTTCAGTTACAGAATTTCCAAAATCCGGCCAACATTTCTACACCACAAGTGGCCGGTACTAACAACTCTCTTGCACAAACTTTAGATATGTTCATGAAACAATCCATGCAAAATTCGGCTGAGATAAGGTCTTCTATTGATACCCTAACGAAAAACTCCTCCTCCCATGGTGAGAGTATCAAATCAATAGAAAACCAAATCGCACAGTTAAACGCCGCAATGAGTGCGAGAGAGAAAGGAAAACTCCCATCTCAACCCATACCTAATCTTGGCCACTCACAAAGTTATAATGTGAGTGCTGTTACCACGTTGAGATCAGGAAAAGTGCTGAATGACCGAGTGGGTGAGCAGTGTGATGATAGTGACACCAATGATACCCCAGCTTCTTCTTCTTCCCCTAATTCGTCTAGTCTCCCACCTTCATCCGAGCCTATTCTCCGTTTTCCCCAAGGCTCGAACCCTTCGCCCATTTCGCCAAATCTATCTAAGTCGATTCCCACTCGAGTTTTGGGATCGAATCCATCCCCACAGTCTTCTCCACAAACGTTGGACCCAAAACTTATTGATCAAGCACCTTATCCAAACAGGTTGAGGGGCAACAGACCAAGTCCACAAATGGAGAAGATTGTGGAAATTTTTAAGCAAGTTAACATAAACATTCCTCTCCTAGATGCTATTCAACAAGTTCCGTCATATGCGAAAATCTTAAAGGACTTGTGCACTAGTAAGCGAAAAGTTCGAGTACCTAAAAAAGTTTTCCTTACGAGTAATGTGAGCACTGCTTTTACACAACAACTACCCAAGAAACGAAAGGACCCCGGAAGTCCTACAATTTCTATTTCCATTGGGGGTAAAAATATCAATCGTGCTCTACTCGATCTTGGTGCTAGTGTTAACTTGCTTCCGTATTCTGTGTATGAGCAATTAGGGATCGGAGAGTTAAAACCTGCGCATTGCACTCTTCAGATGGCCGATGGATCTATCACCCAACCTAGGGGTGAGCTAGAGGATGTGTTAATCAAAGTCGGGGAATTCATATTCCCTGTGGACTTTATCGTTATAGATACACAACCTGTAGCAAACCCACGCAATCAAATCCCGGTGATACTCGGTCGACCCTTTTTGGCCACTTCCAACGCAGTAATTAATTGTAGAAACGGCTCTATGACCCTATCCTTTGGAAAGAAGTCAATTGAGCTTAACATTTACAAGTTGGGAAGTGAACCCTCCGAACCCTATGCTCATGTGTGTTCTTTCGAATTAATGGATGTCGACAGCAGCGAAAATGATCAAACTTATAATTCTGACTCTTTTCATATGATGTTGCTTGACACCGACTCTTCCACCGAGTTGTCCGGAACAACATCTAACGCTGATGAGGAACTTTTTATAGAGTCTGACGATCACCCCATTTTTTCTGATGACATTATTCTTAGGGGTATCGACGAAAGCTTTGAGGAAATTTTCGCTGATGAACTCGCATTTTTACAAGACACGGGTGTTGAGATGAATCAACTCCAAGTTGAAGAAATTGGACCTCCACCCCTTCTTTTGGACAATCATGACAATGCGAGTAATCCATCATTACTATCACTGTGTCGTCTCTCCAAATTGAGACGCAATCCTTTTCCATTACACCTCTTGTCATCTCCCCACTTCTTCACGTCAATAGGTGACATGTTCTTCCACCAACCTTGGTGCTTCATTGATAAAATTTTTGAATGGTTGGTGTTGACCTTCTGTCTTTGCAAAGCTTGGCATTGACCAATAACCTTGACCCCCTCGTGTGATTTTAAAAGATTAAAATTGTTTAACTCAAGTTTGGAGGGGGGGCTATATTTTGGCTCTTGAAAGAAAATGATTTTTACAAAATTGTGAGCCTAAAATAAGTTTGGGGGAGGATTTTCATTTTCATATATTCTTGCCCCCATTAATAATTTCCTCCCAATTCTACAGGTTTTTTGAGCTTAACGGATGATATCAGTGAGGACACTGCTGTAAACAGGTTTGGGGAAGGTTTGTGTTTATTTACACATCAATTTGCATCATATTTTGCATAAGCACAACATTTTCAAAAAAAAATTTCAAAAAATTTCTTTTATAACAAAAGAGTAGAAAGTGAAAAATTACATCCAAAAGATAGGAATAGTTTAAGAAAACCAAGAAAATTAGAAGTTTTCTTATACGAACTGGTAATAAGTAGTTATGAGCTGTTGTCCCAAGGGTTAGTAAAATGAAGGAAGTCACTAATCTGAGGATAAAAATAAGTCTGAAAAATAGTTTCTATTCTGGAAGCCAAACATTTAAATGTTGATACCCTACTATATGCACTTACACACGTCTTGAAACTCGGGATAGTAGAGGATACTGTAACGTCTTCAAAATAATAAAATATGATTTTTGGGAAATTTTATAATTTAATATTATTTTAATGAATATTTTAATATTCTGGTATAATTAAATACAGATAAATGGGGAAAAATTATGGAAAATTCTAAAATAAGGTATTTTAAGGAATTGCCTCGTTTTCTGTGCATGCCCCCATTTCCTCTAGTTTTGACCCTGAGTATGTCTAGTTTTGACTGATTCCATCTAGGGTGAAATCTGGGTTGATTTTCCTATGTTGGTGTATAATTTGGGACTTGTTTTAGCATGGATTTTGGTATTTGGTGATTCATTCCTGTCGGGTGGCGTTTGGACGTCAACGACAAGTGGATTTTGATTGTGTTTACATGCGAGTCGATGGGTTTTTACCTATGCGGGTAGCGTGTGCTATTTTGGTTTCCGATGTGATTTTCATGTGCTTTAGCATTGTGATATACTTGTAGGTACCCCGCGTGATGTTGAGGCTAAGGAGGTGAAGATAGCGACATCGGCTTTGGCACACGAGAAGCAAGGTGAGTAGATTTATATCTAGGGGGAGAAGTCGGGTGGATGGCGTATAGCACCCCCGCAGTCCGTGGTGATGTATACGAATACGTATACACACGAATATTTATTATGTGTTGTTTAGGGTTATTGATGGTAATAATGATATTTTGATGATAAGAATATATTGGTTTAGTATAGTGCGAACCCTAGAGTAGTGGTTGCACTCACACATACATTTACACACATACTTGCATTCATTCTTTCATTTATTAGAGTGCATATGATGGTGCGTATATCTACACATGGGTATGGGACTATGTGTTTATATACGGGATTGGAGGATGATACGTGGTTTGAGATGATACTTGATGTGAGGCCGTGAGATCGGCGATGTGACATAGTTTGCCTTTGAGGTGCGATATGATAGTTTTAGCAGGCCTTTGGACATGTGCTTTACCCGCATTCATATTTTATAGATGGTGTCGATTTGTACTAGACTTACAGTAGTACCCCAGATTGTGTGATCTGATGATAAGTGATACCTGATATGTGATGAGATAGTGTGATATTGACCCCTACCCAGCTATTGGGATGCCGTACGACGATTTACCGTACGAGCCGATATTGATGATAGATCCGCACTCATGACTCGAGGATATCATACGATATGTTATTGAGGCGAGATCACCGACTATCATATCTATATTTATATATTGACTCAGATTAGGTGGTTTCATACCCCTCCTGTCTAGATTATTTAGTAGACATTAGACTAGACCGAGTCATACCTATTTCAAAACTAACGAATCGGGGATATTTTAAAGATAAGCAGAAGGGTTATACGGATATTTTCAAATGATGCATCTTTTCTTAAAACACTGTAGCTCTTACTTTACCAAAAGCCCTGATTCGTCTTATTTCAAAAGGCAAGGTTGCATGACATATCTATTGGGGCAGGTTCTGTACTTTTGCGTTGATCATTCGTTTCCGCATATTCCTGCTATTTGCATTGCATCGCTTGTATTGTTGTGACATTCAGTCATGCTGCTAGGACACCAGCACCATTATCGATGATGTATATATTCCACGTACACTTGTTGCCGGCTCACACACTCATCATCGATAATTGCCATGTCACTACACTATAGTACTATTGCATTCATGATATGATTCTGGCATGGCATATTGTACACTTATACCTGTACACATATATAGATGATTCTAGCTTGATTGGGGATTTGGGAACCACAAGATACTCTTTAAAAACAGATTCCTTTTAAAAGAGCGGTCTCCCTCGACATGTGCACATTATTATTCCATGTTGCATGACTTACTGATATGCTTGCATTACTGTTACATGCCGCATACATCATGCTTTGACTGTACGCATTGAGATATGTTGTTTCTATGATATTTCTGGATTTGGGAACCGAGGGTATTTCAAAAGAGAATATGTCATTTCTTTAAAAACCCGGTTACCCTTGATATGATATTTCAGTGCATCCACCATGTGTTTTCTCGGTGCTGAGAGCGATATGTGTAACCCGAATCGAGGCGTGGATGAGCCGATTGCGGGTACATGGTGGACCCGGTATGGTTCCCCTCGGCAAGATGATCGACGAGCTTTGCCGATTGAGCCTGGAGGCGGGCGAGTACCTACCGGTGATTGGTTGGACCTGGCGGTTATCCGGAGGATACCGACCAGAGTCGATAGATGTTTTGGGCATACTGCCGGGGCCGAGGGCCGATACCGCAGACAGAGCCCGCGGGCCGATCCGGACTGACGGAGCCCGATATATGAGGATTTATGTGCCGATGCTGGGCACAGTTTTCATGATGTTTTCGGGTGTCGATGCTGGGCACCCTGGTTCCATGATTTTGATGTGTCGCGAGGGACACGGGTGGTTATATCCTCATATTATTTCCCATGCACATGATTCATGATATGTACATGCATGGTGGTTATTGTCAGTGGGTGACGAGTGGACGGGATCCACGAGTGTGCAGATTTGATTACATTGGTTATACCTCATATTCATGACATGCTATTACCTGAGGCACTAGCACGAGCACTTGGCACTACACTCATGTATAGAGATTACATTGCCAGTTTAGCATGCTTCAGCTTTATTCATATTGAGGTTTATTTATTATCTGATCGTATTGACCTAGGATAGGTCATGCATTCGATCTCTGCTTGTAGACATTTTCTATTCACGAGTTGGCAACTCTCCCCCGTTGTGCCCCAGTCCTTGCAGGTTTTTGCCGTACAGATTCCATAGCGGCATTTCTGGCACACTGCTTCCTTATGGGTGACTTGCTTGGATAGGTGGGTTCTTTTGTATCAGAACCGCCATTGTTCATGTATCATTTATTGTATCTAGAATTTCCATCAACCAAAACTTGTACATTGTTTCAGACTTAGAAAACAGTGTTGTTTTATTTCGACCTTAGAGTCGCGCTAGTAGTATTACGGTTTTCTGGCTGTTTGAGTTTCTTTTTTTTTTTTGGGTTTTGATCCTCGCCCCTTGGCGTTGTATATTATTATTGCTTGCGTGGTTGTGACCGTCGATTGACGAAGAGCTAGCTCCCGCTTGGGGATGCCTTGTATCATTTCATATATATTATTCTTGTTGTACCCCGTTCGGGGCCAGTTTTTACAAAGGAAACTCTGCCGAAATTTTCAGGAAAGGTTACACATTTTAAAAAATGCATATTCGGCTTAGTTATTTAAAAACTTTGATTTCCAAACATGATTTCCTTACTTTTCAAAAACAGTTTTCCTTATTTACTCTTAAAATGGTTTTAGATTGCTGGGCTTTTGGCTTACTTGGATCAGATGGGGTCCTATAGACTTCATATGATTCAAGGGCCAGTCACGTGCTCTTTCGGGTCGTGACAAAGTTGGTATCAGAGCGCTAGGTTGACCTTGGTTCGAGTCTAAGTTTGACTATGTGGAGCCTAGGGCGTTACTTATATACGGAACTTAGGCTTGACCTTACGGAACTTAGACTTGGTCGAGGGGGTATTAGACCCGAACTTTCTTCGCGTAGGATGACCCTTGGTTGATGGAATAGGTGACTAAAGTATAGTGACGTACCGTTGGTATGTTCCGCGGCATACTTACGACACGCCACTCCGCTTAAGAAACCTTAGGTTGTACATTTCCTTGCATTGTGTCATATTCCTTCCTATGATCTATCTTCATCGATACTGGTTGTGGTTTTGCTGCCGCGATTGCACGGGCAGAGTGAGCTACGGCTCGAGTTGTCAGCATGAGCTCGTCGCGGACGAGGGCTGACCGGGGCGTGATTCCAGAGACATACGGTTGCATTGAGGCTTCGTATTTTGTGTTTCCGCACTTTGAGCGTTTGACAGATCGCTATTGCGAGATTTCTCGGACGGTACCAGAGGATTGAGCCACTGATAGAGGCCAGCCAGGATGTGATGACTGCTGATATATCGCTTATACATGATGGTTGAGGCGCTGCTTAACGTACCGACGAATGAGCCAGTTGTTGCTGCGAGTGATGAGATATCGCCCAGATGATTGGAGCTACTGCAGCATGAGCATATTCTTAGAGATATGGTAGTGAGTCGCTAGTCACCGAGGATGAATGACTAGGACATGTGGTTCGTTTGCTTACCCCGATGCGAGGTCATCAGATAGATTGATTCCAGCTAGAGGCGACTTCACGCAGATTCGTCGAGAGTCGATTGAGACGATCGAAGGTCAGGAACCCATTTTCCAAGTTTAAAGTATACGGAAAGACATGCAGGTGATTCTATGGACCCTCTAGAAGAATGAAATCCTAACTCGACTTAATGACCGTGTGAAAGCCTTTGAACCTTAGGGTTTGCGGCAGTTCCTCGGCGCCATTAGTGAGGCTTGGGTTTGCCCTTCTACGGCTGGACCACCGACGCTGTGGCATGTACTCGATACTATTAAACTGTACCCGAGATGTTGAGCTCTTAGGGGATTGTGAGGTTCTGACGAGTCGATCGGATGATTCGACATCATTCGGATATCATGTGATGGGACACTGCTTGGGAGACTCCAGATACGAGCATAGCCGTCGGAGCGCAGTCTGTGTAGCCATGATGAGATGAGTCCGAACCAGTCGATATTGGAGCAAGGTGGAGTAAAGAGTTTGCACGAGATTTCGACGAGATGACGTTCCACTCCGCTGACATCAGAGATGCGATATGCACGCTGAGGACGTGTTCGGCTAGATATCTTCTACTGAGTGATGAAGATACTGAGTTCGTGATTTCGAGTCCGTGTTAGAGACTTCGGGTGGACCGTAGCCGAGGACATTGCAGTGTGCAGATAAAGACGCGACGTCGAATGGTCGATGATACAGACAAGCGGGACAAGAAGTTCGTGCGAGAGGTAGACGAGCTGTTACTACACCCCGTTAAGATTAAAGGCCGGACATGCATACAGAGGCGCAGAGATGCGACCAGCTTCCGAGGAGATGTTGTACTAAGGACGCAGAGGTCCAGAGAGCGAGAAAAGATTACGCCAGAGTACCAGCCTCCTTACAGTTTGGCTTAGGCAAGATCAGAAGAGACCTTGAGTAGGATTCCTTCCAGTACACTGCTGCAATAAGAGTTGCACCCAGGATCGGAAGTGTGATATGCATTCAGAGGACCTGAGGTCGGCGCCAGAGATGTGCTGCTTTACGAGCGGTCGTGAGGATTGACCGAGAGATGACCAGGGAAGTGCAAGAACAGAATCGTTCCTGTCAGCATACCTGACCGGGCCGATGAGCCGATGGATTGCGAGTTGGTAATCTACAGGAAAGATCAGGAACCAGAGGCAGAGGACGCCAGCCGCGAGCAAGAGGCAAGTAGATATCTTGCGCCGCTAGCATCGGATGTACCGGTACCTTCTCGACCCTGAAGGAGGGTATACCGACGACGGTAATTATGATTTGTGATTTTGTGATTTGATTATCACGTATCCGTTGCTTTGGATTTCGGTATTTTGGGCGATCTATTCGCATGATTTAGTCTTGATGACTGAGTTTCATGATATTTGATTTTGTGCACCATGGTTGCACCTACTGGGTATTTATACCTTGTACATAGTTATTACTCTTGAGCTGTTGATCGCGATTTCATGCCTATTTTATGCTGGTGATTTGATTTACGCTTCCAGCAGAGTTTTATGTAATTTTAGTGTTTTGATTTTGCACTCGGTATAGCTTATATGTGCTTATAGTGCATCGATATGTGTTTTGTGCCCGCAGCTGCACACGTTTATGATTTTCTTCATATCTGGATACACTTGGTGTTGCTGCTTACGTATTTGAGTTATTGCTTGGTATTTGTGCATGGGATGCACCAGTTCTATACTTCGTGCATTTGTCGCACCAGTTTTATGTTTCTTGCGTTTATCGCATCAGATTTATATTTCGTGCCTTTGTTGCACCGGATTTATATTTTGTGCATTACGATTGCACCTGACTTCGATTTGATGCCTTTCGGTATGTCGATTTTGATTGTGATATTGATGTGGATTCTTGCACTCCGTGCTTTTGACTGGACTTACGCATATTCGACGTTGCTATTGGATTTTGTGATTCCGTGCATATTGAGTGCGCAGGGTTTAGATTTTCATTCGTGCACGATGGATGCACCGATTTGGATTTTCGCGCATGTTGGGCGCATGTTTTGAGATACGATTTTGGTGCACACCCGATGCACTAAATCGAGATTTCTTCGTGCATGTCAGATGCACCGGGTTTTTGGCTGTCAGGCACACACGTTGCCTATGACAGATGCTTCGTGAACACCCGTTGCACCTAGATGCTGTTATGTGCATCTGTTTAGCACATATATGGATTTTGATTCCCGTGCGCACCAGATGCACAGGGTGGTGTTATGTGCATTTTTGGAATTTATTCCTTTTGGAGCAGTACATTTTTATGATGTGGGATATTTGCTTTCATACTGAGCAGGACTAGTCAGTGGACAGTGCCTGGATATATTTTGCATGCATCGATAGTTATCGAAGGGATTTCCGAAAAGCGAGCTATAGTCTCAGTATATACCTACGTGTCCGATATGACACAAAACGTTTTAAAAACAAGGAAACCCTTCTGATTATTTTCAAAATGGTGGAACGTGCTTATTAAACAAAGGATATATATACACATATATAGTTATTTTCTTATGAGAAACGTCCGCCACTGTGCAGTGTTACGCGCATCGCACAGCGACTTAAAAAGATTTGGCATACAGTTGCATCAGCTAATTACATGTATAGATTGGGTGTCTACATGTATAGTCTTGGTCCATATCATATTGATTTTGTATTGGATTTGACATTGTGTCGTTACCATGACTCCGATGATTGCGGATGCTTGATGGAGTGTTGCTTTTGAGTTATCTGCTCAGTACTCATGCGCATGCATTGCGCTATGACGTTTTATGTGTTGATGATTTCGGAGCCCCGACGACTTGGAATTCGTATCGAAATGTTTTAGAATTTGGGGTTTTAAATTTAAATTCGGGGACCGAATTTCTTTAAGGGGGGTAGATTGTAACGTCTTCAAAATAATAAAATATGATTTTTGGGAAATTTTATAATTTAATATTATTTTAATGAATATTTTAATATTCTGGTATAATTAAATACAGATAAATGGGGAAAAATTATGGAAAATTCTAAAATAAGGTATTTTAAGGAATTGCCTCGTTTTCTGTGCATGCCCCCATTTCCTCTAGTTTTGACCCTGAGTATGTCTAGTTTTGACTGATTCCATCTAGGGTGAAATCTGGGTTGATTTTCCTATGTTGGTGTATAATTTGGGACTTGTTTTAGCATGGATTTTGGTATTTGGTGATTCATTCCTGTCGGGTGGCGTTTGGACGTCAACGACAAGTGGATTTTGATTGTGTTTACATGCGAGTCGATGGGTTTTTACCTATGCGGGTAGCGTGTGCTATTTTGGTTTCCGATGTGATTTTCATGTGCTTTAGCATTGTGATATACTTGTAGGTACCCCGCGTGATGTTGAGGCAAAGGAGGTGAAGATAGCGACATCGGCTTTGGCACACGAGAAGCAAGGTAAGTAGATTTATATCTACGGGGAGAAGTCGGGTGGATGGCGTATAGCACCCCCGCAGTCCGTGGTAATGTATACGAATACGTATACACACGAATATTTATTATGTGTTGTTTAGAGTTATTGATTGTAATAATGATATTTTGATGATAAGAATATATTGGTTTAGTATAGTGCGAACCCTAGAGTAGTGGTTACACTCACACATACATTTACACACATACTTGCATTCATTCTTTCATTTATTAGAGTGCATATGATGGTGCGTATATCTACACATGGGTATGGGACTATGTGTTTATATACGGGATTGGAGGATGATACGTGGTTTGAGATGATACTTGATGTGAGGCCGTGAGATCGGCGATGTGACATAGTTTGCCTTTGAGGTGCGATATGATAGTTTTAGCGGGCCTTTGGACATGTGCTTTACCCGCATTCATATTTTATAGATGGTGTCGATTTGTACTAGACTTACAGTAGTACCCCAGATTGTGTGATCTGATGATAAGTGATACCTGATATGTGATGAGATAGTGTGATATTGACCCCTACCCAGCTATTGGGATGCCGTACGACGATTTACCGTACGAGCCGATATTGATGATAGATCCGCACTCATGACTCGAGGATATCATACGATATGTTATTGAGGCGAGATCACCGACTATCATATCTATATTTATATATTGACTCAGATTAGGTGGTTTCATACCCCTCCTGTCTAGATTATTTAGTAGACATTAGACTAGACCGAGTCATACCTATTTCAAAACTAACGAATCGGGGATATTTTAAACATAAGCAGAAGGGTTATACGGATATTTTCAAATGATGCATCTTTTCTTAAAACACCGTAGCTCTTACTTTACCAAAAGCCCTGATTCGTCTTATTTCAAAAGGCAAGGTTGCATGACATATCTATTGGGGCAGGTTCTGTACTTTTGCGTTGATCATTCGTTTCCGCATATTCCTGCTATTTGCATTGCATCGCTTGTATTGTTGTGACATTCAGTCATGCTGCTAGGACACCAGCACCATTATCGATGATGTATATATTCCACGTACACTTGTTGCCGGCTCATACACTCATCATCGATAATTGCCATGTCACTACACTATAGTACTATTGCATTCACGATATGATTCTGGCATGGCATATTGTACACTTATACCTGTACACATATATAGATGATTCTAGCTTGATTGGGGATTTGGGAACCGCAAGATACTCTTTAAAAACAGATTCCTTTTAAAAGAGCGGTCTCCCTCGACATGTGCACATTATTATTCCATGTTGCATGACTTACTGATATGCTTGCATTACTGTTACATGCCGCATACATCATGCTTTGACTGTACGCATTGAGATATGTTGTTTCTATGATATTTCTGGATTTGGGAACCGAGGGTACTTCAAAAGAGAATATGTCATTTCTTTAAAAACCCGGTTACCCTTGATATGATATTTCAGTGCGTCCACCATGTGTTTTCTCGGTGCTGAGAGCGATATGTGTAACCCGAATCGAGGCGTGGATGAGCCGATTGCGGGTACATGGTGGACCCGGTATGGTTCACCTCGGCAAGATGATCGACGAGCTTTGCCGATTGAGCCTGGAGGCGGGCGAGTACCTACCGGTGATTGGTTGGACCTGGCGGTTATCCAGAGGATACCGACCAGAGTCGATAGATGTTTTGGGCATACTGCCGGGGCCGAGGGCCGATACCGCAGACAGAGCCCGCGGGCCGATCCGGACTGACGGAGCCAGATATATGAGGATTTACGTGCCGATGCTGGGCACAGTTTTCATGATGTTTTCGGGTGTCGATGCTGGGCACCCTGGTTCCATGATTTTGATGTGTCGCGAGGGACACGGGTGGTTATATCCTCATATTATTTCCCATGCACATGATTCATGATATGTACATGCATGGTGGTTATTGTCAGTGGGTGACGAGTGGACGGGATCCACGAGTGTGCAGATTTGATTACATTGGTTATACCTCATATTCATGACATGCTATTACCTGAGGCACTAGCACGAGCACTTGGCACTACACTCATGTATAGAGATTACATTGCCAGTTTAGCATGCTTCAGCTTTATTCATATTGAGGTTTATTTATTATCTGATCGTATTGACCTAGGATAGGTCATGCATTCGATCTCTGCTTGTAGATATTTTCTATTCACGAGTTGGCAACTCTCCCCCGTTGTGCCCCAGTCCTTGCAGGTTTTTGCCGTACAGATTCCATAGCGGCATTTCTGGCACACTGCTTCCTTATGGGTGACTTGCTTGGATATGTGGGTTCTTTTGTATCAGAACCGCCATTGTTCATGTATCATTTATTGTATCTAGAATTTCCATCAACCAAAACTTGTACATTGTTTCAGACTTAGAAAACAGTGTTGTTTTATTTCGACCTTAGAGTCGCGCTAGTAGTATTACGGTTTTCTGGCTGTTTGAGTTTCTTTTTTTTTTTGGGTTTTGATCCCCGCCCCTTGGCGTTGTATATTATTATTGCTTGCGTGGTTGTGACCGTCGATTGACGAAGAGCTAGCTCCCGCTTGGGGATGCCTTGTATCATTTCATATATATTATTCTTGTTGTACCCCGTTCGGGGCCAGTTTTTACAAAGGAAACTCTGCCGAAATTTTCAGGAAAGGTTACACATTTTAAAAAATGCATATTCGGCTTAGTTATTTAAAAACTTTGATTTCCAAACATGATTTCCTTACTTTTCAAAAACAGTTTTCCTTATTTACTCTTAAAATGGTTTTAGATTGCTGGGCTTTTGGCTTACTTGGATCAGATGGGGTCCTATAGACTTCATATAGTTCAAGGGCCAGTCACGTGCTCTTTCGGGTCGTGACAGATACCTTGAAATGCTCTTGTCTAAAAGCCAAAGTATGAAGGAAATGAAAAAATAAAAAAAAATGAAGAAAATATAAAAATGGTGAAAAGAAAAAAAATAACACTGGTTTTGTTATCGCCAAGGCAGCAATAAAAAAAAATAGCGAGGGTGCCTCTTCACCTAGTGCCCTAAGGCCAACTGGTCTGGGAGTCACTGCTAAGCCTTAGGTGGTGCAAAACGAGGAAAATACTATCACCGAATCAGCAAGCACTTGAGTAATCGGTCGGTTAGTACCTCAAGAAGTATTAACGGTCGCATGAAAATGTGTGAGCAAATCTTTAATATTCATCAAATTAAAAAGTACTAAGGTAGATGGACAAGAGTATGATAGCTTGAATTGAATTCTCTGAGTGTGGGGATGACCATTTCACACACGTAGGGGTATATGATCAATGTTTGGATGAAAGATAGGAATGAAGAATAAAGACGATGTTTTATTGAGGGATGATGTGATTTCTAACATTTTTTCATGACTATTAAGATAGGGCTCATGACAACTGAAAAGCTAGTATAGTTGGAAACTCTTCTTTTCAAGGTCTTTCTTTTATGGTTCTTATCTTTATATGTAAATTTCACCATCTCTCTTTTGTTATAGGATTTTGTGGGTGTAATCCGCTGAAAACCCTAAGGAGACAACACTCCTCCTACTAGGGACACCTAGAGGTTTAACGGCTTGTTGCACGTGCTCAGTGCAATCGTGTCTGCCTACGAAAGTGTGCTTAGTTTTCTCCTTTCTTTTTCTCCTCTTAAAATAAACTAGTTTGCTCGGGACGATCAAAGATAAGTTTGGGGGTATTTGTTCAGTTGATAAAACTGCACATTTGTATTACATTTTTCCTACCATTTTCATATTAAAAAAGGACTTTATTATAATATATTATACATATGAGGGTTTATGTGTAAAAGCACCATTTTCCATGTGTTAATATATTTTAATTATCATTTGGTAGGAAAGTGTATGCAAATAAATTCATTGACCTAATTCTAGTAGAACTAGGTCTACTAAATCTTATTTAAGTTGTTGTGCAGAATTTTCCAAGTTGTTATGAAGAATTTATCAAACAAATCAATTTGTTGAAGAAAACATGCCAAATTAAGAACCAAAACTTGGAGACCAAGTCTGGAAGCAACCGTGAGAAGATTTCTGAATTATGAAGGTGCCTAGGATTGACACTTGTCACAAGAAGAAAGCACAAGAATTTTGATCAAGAGATCTCACTCGTTGGCCGCGGATCCACGGCCTTAGCACCCATTTGCCGCGGATCTGCCGCAATATTATGGAGTTGGAAGGAAAGATTTTGGGGCATGATTCTCTACTATATTTTACCAACTTTTGAAGCAAAAGATTCTGGCTTTGCACTATAAAAAGGCACCGAGAGCCTCTTGGAAAAGCTATCAAGCCGAAGAGATCACGAAGCCCCTGACGCTCACGCATCCAGGCTGATCATCAACTGTTCGTCTACCTCCTTAGGAAAGATCGAGAAGCAACTAGTTTTGTAATCATTTTCCACGGAATAAAAGTGTAGATTGTTCAAGTTGATTAATAAAGGTAGTTGTTTTATTTTATTCTTTTGCATTTTACATTATGTTTTCCCTCTCTGTCTTTTCATCTTCTTCTTCCAACATGCGCGAGTAATTCTCCGCTTGTTAGGGTTCGTAGGATTAGGGTAGGCTAATGAACGATGAAAATAATTAAACCCTTTTTAAGTCCTATAAAGTTTAGGAACTTTATCAAAAGAATCATTAACATCCTAATCGGGCGCGCTAGCAATTCTTTGCTAGTTCCGACCGCGATTAGAGATTAGATCAATGATTGTTTTGGTAAAGGATAGATATGAACAGAGTTCCGTGTCGAGATAAGGGTTAAGAGTGGGATTCCTTTTCCCTCCAGAAACCCTAATCTACACGCATCACCGTCGTTCTAGTTCTAAATCTATTAATGGATAAAAAGGGTAACTTTTAATTAATCGTCCATAACTACTAAATCCTAACGAACCCTACAAGCCCTCTTATTATATTATCTATATCTTTAAAATAATCTAGATTTATATTTTACATTCTTGTTTAACGTAGATCTAGAAACCATTTTATAAAATTCTTTATTCCTCCTCTCTTTCTCAACACATCTAAAGTAAAAGTAAAAAGTTCCACGTTTCCCAGAGGACGACCCGTACTCATCTCGGTCTAGCTACACGCGACACCGTTATTGATTGCGGTTAACTACAAACAAAAACACTCTTTCGAATCAATCAACACCCAATCGTGGAAGACCCCTCCAAGCTCTGTGTATGCCGTCCGGATTGAGCTTGAGTGGTGACCGCCCTTTCTGAAGATGATCCACCTGAGGGAACAGATCAAACCTCCGGCTTCACCTAGTGAAGCGACCGACGCTCCAAGCTCGCTATGATTGGAGAGTGGGGATGTACGAATATTTTCTCTATCTTTTCTATCTTTTTCTAAGCTCAAGTGAGCTTCTAAGATGAAGGATGAAGAGGTGAAGAAGTTTGGCCATCACCAAAGAAAAAAATGGCTTAGTCTAAAGTGTATAAGAAAAAGATCAAGTGTAGAAAAGAATTGCTCATTTTTCCATTTTGCAACCATGAAAGAATAGTGAATCCAAATGATATAAATCACATAAAAATCAAGCCATACCTCTCTACATACTTCTTTACACCTCATCCTCCACCTCATTTTTGATTTTCATTAAAAGAAAAATCAAGAAATGAAGTGTCCATCTTCTAGAACAAATTCCATATAAATACGGAATACGACCCGGCATACGTATCGAAATATATATACGCGTATTCGTATAAAAAGACAAATAGGCAAGAGAAAGAAAATGAATAGTGAAAAATAATACTAGAATATTATATATATATATAAATTATTAAATCAAAACCTGATTTAATAATCCAGCTTAACTCTAAACCGCTAGTATTATCAACTGTCCAATTAAAGTCCGTGTAGCCTGTACACATATTTAATCGGACACCTTGTATGCACCGACATACGTCATCTACATCATATCGCCTGAACCAAAAAAACCGTTGGTGTGGGACTCTAAAGACTCGACAATACGCTGGCAGTGATTTACTGGATAAATCCAAAAACCACAAGCACGTCAGCGGCACTAGCTGTACGTAACGACTACCCAGGTATTTGCCGAAAAGGGAGGTCGACAATCAAGTCCGTCTGTACCCTACTGAGCCTAAATGTGACAATTTCCGTACAGTCTAATCTCTTCGTCTAAAAGTATCGCATACCGGGTTTAGGGGTGGATAACGCCAGACTCTTAATAACCCGAAAAGTCATGTCAGAGTCAAGCTCATTACCAACCGAGAAACTATTAAACTCATATCAATAAATCTCATCTACCATGGCTACGGATTTAGGGTGATAGCCAACCGAACACGGTGCGACATCAAATTCTAATATCAGGAGAGACGAATCCCCGATAATCGCTCACTGACTCCACATGGCTCAGGATTGTACCCAACTAAAACCTGTTTACACGACTCTCTTGAGCCATGGTAGGATAGTACTCAAAGTACATTGGGAACTCACATGAGACAAATGACGATCTCAGGTTAAAAGACTAACATGTACTCATGCCACTCGAGAACTTCCATCAGACGATAGATATAATACCATTTAGAAGTTCTTGGCGAGTCTGTCCAGTGTACTCACCTCCGGTGAGCACCTATATACCATCTTAGGCGACACGACACCAATAGCTTTTAAGACCGGCCACCACCCCTCGTCGGAGTCTTGAAACGTATACACTTGTCTACACCGGAATATCGATTCCCAGTCTCAATACTCCTATGACTAGGGACATTTATGGATGTGCTTATGGACTACTCAGCTCTCACATATATGATCGCCATCATAATGTTGGTATTCAAGCAAGAATCCAATGGGCTTCATCATTATGTATTAGCAACACGTAATAATAAGTAAAATGTGTACACATCAATGATAAAGACAAAGCAGATAGCATACTATCATCTCACGTAAGATTATTCTACCTGTATAGGTCCTCCCTCAATTATCATAATCGCGTACCTGCAATTACAATAATTGCCTTCAGGGCACTATATCCAACAACAAATCCCTCTCCTCATCGGTTTAGAAGACATCTCTTCAGAGAGGGTGACCCTATCACCTGTGGGTACACCACCACGCTTGGAATCGTCCATACTAAAACACTTTAGAATAGTGTCAAAGTACCCGAGTTGGGACACTTCCCAAATCTATATCTAAAACCATAGATCTAGTCATCAAAATCCCTGATATTTTGTTCAGATCCTATGCGAAGAAACACCTTGTGGCAAACACAATATAACCGATCATTGTATAGGAACATCACTTCCTATCAAAGGAGCGTGTCATCCAAATACTAAGACATCACTCCCTACTACTTTCTTACCAGGTCTATCTGTTGTTCTAATGAAGTCAAATTCTGTGACTGTCACATCAAAAATAGATGACCTATCTCCGCTATAGTTGCTTTAGTCTATAAATAGAGATAAGCTATTGGCCCACCAGGCTTTCGCTGCTCCCACTGACTACAACAACCCTTTGGCAGAGTCATATATACGTGCACTTCTAAAGCTAATTTAGAACGACGTTATAGTCATCCACCTGCCAGATCTTATATTCTAGAACAGCAGTAGTGGCAAGTTTAGGCCATCAAAACATCCCTGTCGCCGTCTTTGAGGAGACCGAAATACCTCTCGGGTGGCTGGGCTTACCTACCAAATCTGCGGAGTGGCTAATGGATTGTCGAATCCAATTTAATTCTTAGGTTCTACTAAATTTTCAGTAACCATTTGTGGTTTTGGAACCACTTCCAGTTCTTCCATACTCCCTCTAATATTTTCTGAAAAGAATTCATTTTACTAAAACGGGTAGCGAGTCAAGAAAACTATAACCATTGATCCTGCAAATGGTAGAATGTTAACCTTCGTCAAAGCCTGGGATAACTCACAAACTGTCATTACTGAAACGTGTATTGAGTTTATCCGGATTCTGGTTTTAAGCATAAGCCAGACAACTTCATATATCTTAACATCGTTAAAACATGAATCTATTCTATATCCAATATAGAAACAAAGACACTAATTTAATTGGAACCAGACTTAAAAATCATGCAGCTGTTTCTTATGCATATCGACTAAATGGAAGAAGGTCATGCAACATTACTCATCAAGAAATGCACCCACGGATGAGCAACCTGTAAGAGAAGCAAGTTCTCAAAAATATTACTTACAACAGAATACCTAGCATAAGTATCTATATTTTTGATCAGCTCAAAGAATCCTGATACTTCCAACGCATGGTTCTCTACCTTATTCTTATACCTATAATTTCTTGAAATTTAGACCTTGTATTTCAATGAAATGCGTATATAAAATCAGAGAAGTCATAAGTAAACGGAATATAGTACAAGTATCAACCCCTTGTTCTAATAGACATCGGACAACATATAATACGTTGTATAAGTCCTCTTAGTTTAATAACTCAAACCATGTGCATCATAGATTGAAAACTGTGTTATAGTTAAGAGGAATTATACCGTTATTGAATACACCTTACCTAATCATCAACTAATTAAGGTAAATGTTATAAACATAATTTCAAAATTTTATATCACACATTATAAAATAAACATACAGATATATCAGTTTGAAATTGGTGCATAATAACGGATATTCAAAACCAAATATTTGTTGTTAGGCAAAGCCCAAGCGATTTCCTCAAATATAACCGATTAAAAAGAATTCTAATATTGAGGATCTAATCACCCAATTCCCAATATTCTACTCCCACCCAGCATCTCTAATGACATACAGATGTGAGAACCATATCCGGTAAATACATACCCTGAAGTCAGAATCTAATTGGGAAAGCAGTTTTCAATTAACACCGCACAGTAAAACTGAAACATGAAAATGTTTCGAGGGGGTGGCCGGGTATTCATAGTAATGCCACTTCCACTATCCAGATTTATGACAGTAGTCACAATTTTCTTTGCCCTCACTTCAATCCCTTTATATGTCTCCACATCTTACCTTTTGTATACCATACTTAAGCTAATTGGTTTTGTTCCATCCTTACCTTTCAGCACTTGCCTAAGGTTTGGAAGATGACTATCCAATAATCATAATAAGTGTACTCTACTAATACTAGAGCTCTCGCTACCTGAGAGAAGGTAAAGAAAAAAAACAACCGAATAATATTATTCAATTTCTCCAGAACCGGTGGCCATCCTCAGACGGAAACAAGTTTCTTCGAGTTCGTATGTAACTATACGATGGAATACCCAAGAAATATGGATCTTCTTAGTCATACGGAGTATTTTGGAGAAATGGAAAGGGAAAGTAGGAGCGACAGGGATATATGCGACTTTGTCGTTGACAATCCAAAAACCAAAGTGTGTAAGAAAGTTCAGTTAACTTGGTTCATGAGTTTTAGTTTAAGATAAATCATGGTCGCATAATATAGAGAGAGAAAAGAAAAACTCAGCGTGTACTCTAATCTAGATTAGATTGGTTAATCATTTTATCTAATCTGGATGGCTCCCACCGTTTTTTCGAATTCTTCTTCAAACCCTAAAAGGAGAACTAGTCGGGATCATATACACCTTACAGGTTCGCTAACCCTTCAGCCAGGCCAATATTGGTACTCTGAGGGAGGTCCCCCGTGCTTTCACACGAACCCAATTAAATAACCCCATTTCCACAGTGGCGTAATCTCGTTAACACTTTCTAGACACCTAATAGGTTATCTAGTTGTGAAGTGAAAATCTCCTAAGGAGTAATACCTACTCATCAGTGGTATCGGGACCCAACTATCATCGCGTGATAACTTTATGGAAGCCACTCAAGTCACCATACTCTAGAAGGAATGTGCATACTTGGTAAGTTTCCTTTATATTTGAAACTCCCAAAATGGTTTTTTCCCCTAACGGCTTATGACCTTGACTGGGTCAACATATCATAAGTCGCATGTCAAGTTCAACCCGTCATTATCCTAGATTAATTAGACCCACCAGTACGAACCCTTGACTAGGTCAAAATGACTGTATGACGTCCTAACCAATCGCATGACCATGCAGCATAAAAGTACTACAGAGCAACTGAACACTGCGCATTGATTAGGTCAACATATGCAGCACAAATACTAAGCATTACTTATTGGATATGTATGCCCTAGAGGCCATTATTGTACATGTATACATGTGGATGCTTGGACATATGTATGTACAGAATAATCTTTCTCGATATGATAGAATGCTATTTGGTTTTTCATTATCTTAACATGTGTATATATTTTACTTGTTATTATGTATCATTTATACATGTTGATAAAGCCCGTAGGATCATTACTTGACTACCAGCGTTGTGATAGCAATCATACTTGTGAGAGCTGGGTAGTCGATAAGCACATCCTTAAATGTCCCTAGTTGTAGAAGTATCGAGACAGGTCATCGATACTTTGGAGTAGACTGGTGTATACATTTCGAGACCCCGACGAGGGGTGATGGTTGGTCCCGCAACCATTGGTCTTTGGCACTTAAGATCGTATACAGGTTCTCACTAGGGGTGAGTACACTGGAAGGACACGCCGAGAACTAGCTAGACGGTATTATACCAATCGTCAGATAGCAGTTTTATGGTGACATGAGTGCAGATATTCTGTCAACCTGAGGTCGTCATTTGTCTCGTGTGAGGTCCCACAGTTCTTTGATTACTGCCCTACCACGGCTCTACTGAGTCGTGCAAATAGGTTTTAGTTGGGTACAGTCCCGAGCCATATGGAGGCAGTGAGTGATTGTTGGGGATTCATCTCTCCCAGTATGGGGATTCATCTCTCGATGTCGCGCTATGTTCGATTGGCTAATACCATAAGTCCCTGGCAAGGGCGGATTGAGAATTACTTATGGTAGATCAGTAGATTCACGGATGATCTTGAGCCACATCAGCACGACTTGTCAGGTTGTTAGGGGTATGAAGTTTTCCACCCCCAAGACCTGGCATGCAATACTCTCAGATGAATAGAATGGACTATACAGAGATTGTCACGGATAGGCTCAATAGGAGTTCGGATGAGTTTGCTCGTCGGCCTTCTTTTTTATATGTAATTGGGTAGTCGTTACATACAGCTAGTGCCACTGGCGTGCTTATGGTTAAACGCACTGCCAACATACTGTCCAGTATTTAGAGTCCCACACAGAGGGTTTCCCTAGTTCAAGGAAATCGATGTAGAGGCCGCATGGTTTTACGTGCAGGGTTTCCATCATATACGTGTACATGCTACACGTATTTTGTTCAGACGATTAATACTAGCGGGCTTAGGATTAAGCCGCATTCTAGTATAATACTATTGGATTATTTTATCTCTAGGAAATAATATTTTTTGTAACAACCCTAAGATTCTGAACAATTTTTTTTCAAAAAAAAAATACAGAAAGGGGTACTTAAGCCTAAGCACAAGTTATAAATTTGATTTGCTTTTGAACAGAAAGAAAGAACTTGTAGCTCATTGGTAAAGCCTTGCATTGCTGTAACATAGCCCCTGTGTTCGAATCCCATCAGCCACACATTATTTTTATTTAAAATTCTTTTAATCTTTCAGAAGCTCAAGAGACTACAAGTGCACTACACGTAAACTGAAGAGACACAGCCTAAACAAACATGTGCAAATTAGTATTCAGACCGTCAGGGACACATGGCCCCAATCTGAGCCCCCACCTCTACAAACCGACCGGCCAAGATCCTTTTGGGGCCGGTGCCGCTGGTCCCAACCATGGCAAATGCCACAAAAATTTTACCCCATACCCCTTGGACTCCCCCTGTGAACCCCTGACTGTTTGTTTTCCTGCATTTTCCAGAGAATTAAAACTTTACATTACTACATGTTTTAATGCATTTTAATTCTCAAATTTATCACACCCTAACCCTAATTTTCCCAATAAATACCCACTCTATTTTTACACCCCTTCATACTGAAATTTCCTACAAAAACTCTACAAAAATTCCAAGTTTTATTTGTATGCAAGTGGAGTTAACAAAGGGCGAAGCTCCGATGAACTTCCGAGAAGATTCCAGCAACGAAACGACACCCCGAAGCTCTCTTTAAGACCCCCTCTCTCCCCTCTTGACCCCAAGCCAGTAAGTCCCATTCTTCTCTCTCATCTGAATCTCTAAAAAGTTATATTTCTAAAACCCGATGGAAGCGGAGTTAATCCGACTCCCGATTCAGTTTTCTTCGAAAACTAGATTTTTTTAATCAAGATAACTTCATATTCTCACATATTGTTAAGAAAACATTAACAAAACTAGTAAATCAAGTTTCACCTCAAAATAATTATTGTGGTAACTTTTATCGCATTTTTACATTAAAATACCTTCATGTTTCATTTCGACATTATAATTTATTTTCCTTGCTATACCTTTAAGTAGTTCATGAGATAATGACATCACAACACACATCTCTATCATAGCACGATAAAATTTTGGTACAATAGAATACGGAAAATACGCCTTTGCAATTAAATACCTTCAACTTATAAAACATTTTTCTATAAGAAGTGTATTTAACAAATCTTTGCAATTGCGCCTATACAACCCATTTTGGGAAACCCATTCGGTATGGTGCGGATTATCGCACATCCTAGTGCCTAGTAGAGCGAGATGCAGACCTCCTCACGGAGCATACTATCTTGAAAGATTTATAATACATTTTTCTTTAGAAAATATGATTTCTATTATAAATAAAACTTATATTTTTAATATATATATATATATATATGTAATTAATATCAAAATATCTATTTTTAATATTTATAACATTCCACATTTCCAAAATTCAAGAAAAACATCCCATTTACAAGAAAATACCATACAATTCGAATATTACAAATAAATACCATATATTATGAAATTAGGTTTTATTCACCAGAAATGTCACATTTATAAAATATAAATCAATGAAAACCCTAAAGATGATAATTAAATGCTTGAGGTGTATTTTGAAATTATACCAAAACTATTTTTACATAAACCCCCCTCAACTTATACTAAATTACAATAAGGACCCTAGTAAACATAGGTTTAAGCTGGACCGGTCTCTTGAGCCTTGGGGAGACGGAGATATGGATGCTTGCCTAGTTAAGGTAGACAACTTAACAAACGGTGCTATCAACACGGTAATTGTCTTGGAAAAAGACACAAATCCTGCCGTCCATGTGCAACAGTTACCGATAACATCAAAACAATCAGGATTTCAAGTTCTTTTAAAAGTGTCTGACTCAGACTGAGTCTCAACCTAATCAATCTGACTTGAATGTGATTTAAGTACAAACTACAATACAACATGATTCAATATGAATTCATCTATTCAATCTATACAACTTGACTTAACCGAACTATGGATATACTCCATTTACATGTTCATCCATTATATCCGTTCCATTACTGATATCATGGTCTCGGCAAGTCATCCATCTATACAATTTATAATACAAGACAAGACAATACAATCCATACAATCAATGCAATCAATACATAGACACTACGGGGTTATAAAGGGGTAGACTGATACAGTACATGTTAAAGGTGGCACGAGGTGGTCACTTAAGACGTAATTACATCCATGCCGTTGTTTCGTGGTATTATCGACGGAGTCTTGTATTATGGGTTACCAAAGTCTCCGGTGTAAGTGGGACTCCTCTCGTATACACTGGCATTTTCTGTACCAAACTACAAACAACTGTGCTAACTTTATAATAAAACATTATAAAACTATACTCTCTCTCTATGTCTATTCTACTTCTCCTTCATCTTTGTGACTTACCGAACGACTTGTTCACTGACGACATTCTCTTTCTTCTTCTTTGGAATGCCGTCAGGTGTTTCGGACTCATTGGAGATCGAGCCCAGCAGCGAGGACTTGGATCAGTTTACTGAAGACCCAGAGTTTTAGATTCACTTGTACATTTCCTTTACATTTCTGTTATGCCATTGTTTAGGCATTGCTTTCATTCCATGTATTTACCTTTCCAGATGAATTGTAAAAAGAATGTTAATAAATAAAGTTGTTGTTCAATTATATCTATTGTCATTGTCCCTTGTGCATTTTACTTATATTGCTTAGATAAGCTTAGCGTGTTTACTTTAGAGTAAATACATAGCGGCCTCATCGCGTCCTCTGCCCATGCACTGAGAAGCGGGGCATGACATGTTTTATTGGTGGCCCATGCAGGTCAGCTCTGTGTGGACATACAGGTCAGTTCTATATGGACATGCAGGTAAGCTCTGCGTGGACAACCTAATCAATTAACACAAGAACCAGCAACTGAAAACATTCTTTACAATTCATATTCCTTGAATCTTATCATTTCATATACTTTGAATCTTTCCTAACCCAAAATTTTCTTTCAAGGTTATGGATTCCCCAAACAACACCAGCATGAATGTCAACAACACTCCCCCACCACTACCACTCACACCTGTCGTCGCTGCTCTGATCAACGAGCAAACGGTTCTGCTTGAGGCAATCCGCAGCCTCCTGGAAGGATAGCAGCAGCAGACTGCTATTCTAATAAACCGACCAGAAGTAGAAGCCCCAGGGGTAAAGTAATTTCGAGCTTTATACCCCAAGCAGTTCTCAGGAAAAGAGAGCCCCTTAGAAGCTGAGGAATGGGCTCTGAGTATTGAAGATGACCTGGCAGCAGCACAATTGACAGAGGTCGCTTGGGTTCGAGTTGCAAAGCTGTAGCTTACTGATAATGCACGGGTTTGGTGGAAGGAGGAAGAAAACCGTCTCACCCAACCGATCGAATGGAAGACCTTTCGTGACATGTTCGACGCAAACTACTTTCCTGAGACTGCCCGCTTTGATATGGAACAACAATTCATCCATCTGCAACAGGGTTCGATGTGGACCAAGTCAGTAAATGATTATGATGCCGAATTCACCATGCTCAACAGGTAAGATATGTCTCAATGTTCGATTTTATATCACATACTACACAGCTAACACAAGACCATAACAGGTTTGCGGCCCATCTCATACCGACTGCTGAGATCAGGGCTAGAAGATTTCAGTAAGGGTTGGACCCGGAAATCCAAGCTGCATTAGCTACAGGGGATTTCCCAACCCATGATATGGCTTTGAAAGCTGCCCGAAGATACGAGGCAGTAGTGAAGAGGGAGGGCAGACCTCAAGCTGCCGGAGTGAAGCGCTCTGCCACTCAGATGGTAGGAGGAGCCTCTTCAAGGCTAACTGTTGAACCCAGGAGACTGAATGAAACAAATAACCAGCCAAGTCTAGATTTTTGCTTCTATTGCAAGAGAGAAGGACACTTTTGGAAGGACTGTAGGTGCACAAAAGGCCTATACTTAGTTTGTGGCGCATCCAATCACGGAATTGGAAACTGTCCTTATAGACGCAACTCAACTCCTACACCCACCAACTATCCGCAGCGGATAGCTATCCAGGCTCATGCACCTCGTCTTGCACTCCCAGCTCTACCATCTGCACAGCCTACTGGCCAATTTCAACCGACAATGAGGAACATGCCTCGAGGGCAGAGAAACATGCCCCAAGGACAGATGAATGTGTCTCCAGCTAGGAGGAATGTACCACGACAATAGGCTTTTCATTTAGCAGCCAAAGAAGTAGAGGCTGTAAACCAAGGTAACACCGGTAATTCTTTTAAACCTTTTCAAACCCTTGTATCACTTTGTTATTTTTTTCATACACTATCAAGTACTTCTATCACCAAACTTTCCTTGAATCCGTTACACTTTCCTTTTACAAATTTTGAGGACGAAATTTTTTTAAGGAGGGCAGAATGTAACAACTCTAAATTTTCTGAACAAATTTTTTTTCAAAAAAAAAATACATAAAGGGGTACTTAAGCCTGAGCACAAGTTATAAATTTGATTTTCTTTTGAACAGCAACAAAGCACTTGTAGCTTATTTGTAAAGCCTTGCATTGCTATGACATAGCCCATGTGTTCGAATCCCATCATCCACACATCTTTTTATTTAAAATTCTCTTAATCTTTTAGAAGCCCAAGAGATTACACGTGCACTACACCTAAACTGAAGAGACACAGCCTAAACAAACATGTGCAAATTAGTATTCAGACCGTTAAAGACACGTGGCCCCAATCCGAGCCCCCACCTCCACAAACCGACTGGCCAAGATCCTATTGGGGCCGGCGCCGCCGGTCCCAACCATGGCAAATGCCACAAAAATTTTACCCCATACCTTTTGGACACCCCCTGTTAACACCTGACTGTTTTTTTCCTGTATTTTCTAGAGAATTAAAACTTTGCATTACTCCATGTTTTAATGCATTTTAATTCTCAAATTTATCACACCCTAACCCTAACCCTAACCCTAACCCTAACCATAATTTTCCCTATAAATACCCACTCTATTTTTATACCCCTTCACACTGAAATTTCCTACAAAAACTCTACAAAATTTCCAAGTTCTATTTGTGTGCAAGTGGAGTTAACAAAGGGCAAAGCTTCGACGATCTTCCGAGGAGATTCATGCGACGAAACGATGCCCCGAAGCTCTCTTTAGGACCCCCTCTCTCCCTTCTTGACCCCAATCCAATAAGTCCCATTCTTCTCTCTCATCTTGAACTCTAAAAAGTTCTATTTCTAAAACCCGACGGAAGTGGAGTTAATCCAACTCCCGATTCGGTTTTCTTTGAAAACTAGATTTTTCTTAATCAAGATAACTTCATATTCTCACATATTGTTAAGTAAACATTAACAAAACTAGTAAATCAAGTTTTACCTCAAAATAATAATTGTGGTAACTTTTATTGCATTTTTACATTAAAATACCTTCATGTTTCATTTCGACATTATAATTTATTTTCCTTGCTATACCTTTATGTAATGTTTTGAAAAAAAATCGTTTAGGTGAAATTTTGGATAATCGGTAAAATAACTGGCGTTTTCCGTAAGAACCAAGATACAATTATTTTTCGACATAGACTTAAAAATACATATTCTAGCTATCTAATTGCTAGTATTTGATATTTAATGGGTCACCAGTAAATTTCTAGTTCACTAAAATAATTTCCGTAATTAATTTTTTAAATATTATTTGAAGTCTCCACTAATACATTTAATTAGAATAATTACAAATTGAAATGGGTTAATACAAGTTTTGTGCATCATGACATATTAAATCAAGATGTAACATGTGGTTTTGAAATAAAAAGAAGTTGTCAAGATGGTTTTAGAAAATGTAAAATAATAGGGATTAAATTGTGAAAATAAATTAAATAGAATTGAGGGTTAGGCTTGTTGACTTGGGGTATGGTTGCATGTTACTTGGTATTCTTCATACACACACACACACACACACACCCTCTTCCCCATGGTGGCTGAATTCAGCAGCCCCATACCCAAGTTATCCCCACATTAATTGTTTAAAAGAAAAGATAAAAAGAAAACAATAAAGAATAAACACAGAAGTATGGTTCCTTGACTTCCCCACTCATTCAACACCTCACCCCTCTCTCTCCTCCCCAATTATTGGCCGAGACTTCCCTCTCCCTGCTGCAGCAGCAACCTCCTTCATTTCCCACCTCATTCTCTTCACAAAATCTCACAAAAAAATCCATGAAAAATCAAAATAAAACCTCAGAAACTCCAAATCCAACCCTTACCCATTTTTACTTGGCTATTCTAGTATGGATCTAGGGAACAAGATGGCAATTTGAGAGGCTAGATTGCAAGTTTGATATATGGGTTATGAAGTATAAATCTTGACCCTTTTGTTTAATTGTTTGTTATTACTTCAATTCAACTAAATTAGATATTTAATTATGGAATTAATTTCAAATTTAACTTTCAAGAGAAGGGTTTGAATTTAAGTTAGGGTTTTGGTAAATTGTTCATGGTTTAATTGTGTAGTTGAACCTCTTGAGATTTGGGAAAACTTAATCTTGTTGCATATTGCTAATTGTAACATTTAAAATGTCCAAATTATGTTTTTTTAGCAAACTAGGTTTTAGAATTTAATTGCAAATGTGAGATTAAAATCTAGTTAGGATTTTATATCATTTGAAAATGGTTTAAGTGGGTAATTTATCATATTAAGGCATGTAAAATCAAACCTAGTGGCTAATTTGCAAATTGTTATTTTAAAATTTTACTAATTAAGCCAAATTGCAAACTAGAATTTTGGGCGAATGAAAATAGGTGAGATTAAAAATTTAATTATGAATTGTGTGAATAAGTTAAAATATTATGTGAGCAATGTAGCCCTTAGATTGGTTAAAACATCACGTTTTGAAGTAAAACGGGTAATTGATGCTTATTAGGTTTTTGGAATAAAATCGATTTGATCAAAATTGAGGTTTTGTTGATATATAAACTATTTCATATTATAATTAGTGGGTTGTGAAACCACGGTTGGTACATTTAGGGTTTATCTCGATCAATCAGCGTTTGTACGCCGATGTCGATGGGTTATTTGGTCGATTTGCGTGAGTAGACCATAGGTTTTAACCTATGTGAGGTTCGGGTGTCGTTTTGGATATGAGCCGGATTTTAATGCGATACGATGTGTTATGATATGTAGGTACCCTCACGAGGATTTCGAGACGACGAGCAAGCGCGTGGCGACATCGGCATTGGCAAGCGAAGATCAATGTGAGTAGATATATATCTACTGGGGAAGTTGGGTGGATGGCGTATAGCACCCCCACAGTTCGTAGTGTTGTATACGAATACGTATACATATATATAATTATGTTTATTATGAGACTAGATGATTATCTAGATAGACTTTAGGAGTTCGTGGATAAATTTTAGTGAAATTGGATGATAGTGTCGATAGTTAGTTTCAGTCGCGAACCCTAGATCAATGATTGCATACGCGCACACACATACTTGCATATATTTTATTACTGTGCGTATATGGGGATATGTATGTATATATAAATACACATAGGTATGGGGATATATATATATATATATATATATATACATACATGGATGATGAGGATAGTACATGATATTTGGAGATGAGTCGATGAGATTGGACATGATGCCATGAGATCGGTGATATGACATGGTTCGTATTTAAGATACGACATGATATTATAGAGGGTCCTTGGGGCAATGTGTTTCATACACACGCATACATATATATAGATGGTATCAGTATGTACTAGACTTTAGATCAGTACCCATATCATGATGTAATGATAAGGATACCAGATAAATGATGAGATAAATGTGATATTTGACCCGTACCCAGATTTAGGATGCCGTACGATGGATTTACCGTACGAGCTATGTATTGATGATAGATCCACACTCTTGACTTGAGGATGCCACATTTATATATTGTATCGTATGTGATACTATTGAGGCAGGATCACCGACTATTATATATATATATAAATATATATATATATATAAATATATATATATATATATATATATATATATATATATATATCGACTCAGACTTAGATGATTTCCTTTACCCTTTTGATTTGTCTGTTAGTTTAGTCCTGTAGTTTATTTGTAGATGTTAGACTATACTCGAATCATACCTATTTCAAAACTAACGAATTGTGAGTATTTTAAAGACATGCCAAGAGATTCTACAGATATTTCAAAAGAAGTATCTTTTCTTAAAAAACACCGTAGCCCTATTTTCTAAACACTACGATTCGTGTTATTTCAAATGGAAAAACTGTCCGACTTATATATATTAATGTTATTTCCTTATTTCTGCATTTACTATTCATTTGCCATTTATTCTGCTTATCGCATTGCATTGCATGCTTATATGTATTTTCGTTGGAAATGATGAAATCTGTTGTTAGGACACCGGCACCATTACCGATGATACGTATGCTCCACGTACACTCGTTTGCCGGCTCACACACATCTTCATCGGTAATTGTTATGTCACGTACACTTAGAGAACATTATTTCATTGACATAGCTTGCTAGCTGATAATTCCTATATGTTATTGTTTCATATGCTAGTTCATTATTGCATTCATTGCTTGATATTTCATGCATATTTACATATTCATTTGTTATGCAATATTATAAGAGCCAGTCCGGATTGCCGGAGCCCAGTATTCATTATTATTCACTTTTCATTGTTGGATTTCGGATTTTCCATGAGATTTCTGGATTTGGAGAAACCACAAGATTTTATAAACTTATTTATCTTTTTAAAAGATAAAGGTGCGGTTTTCTCATATTATGATTTGAGATATGTCCACCATGAGTTTTCTCGGCTCTTGAACGATATCATACACCCTATTCGAGGAGGAGAAGGAACCTTCTGTGGGTGCATGGTGGACCCGGTGCGGTACCCCGGGGCGAGAAGTTCGCAGATGATGGCATTGAGCCTGAGACAGGGGAGCACTACTGACCGGTGATTTTATTGTGACACGCCGGATATCCTGAGGATACCGACGTGTTCTTGAGATTTATGATACAGGCCAGTCCGGATAGCCGGAGCCTGAGATATTGAAATTTGATGATATAGGCCAGTTCAGATAGCCGGAGCCTGGGATTTTCAGATATATATTTTGTGTCGATGCTTGACACTGATTTCTGATGGTTTCATTGATAATATGTAAATTTATAAATACAGAAATCTTACTAAATTAAGAAAACGGTTTTCTCATACATGGTGCATTCTGTTTTCATCATATTGCATTTATACCTCATATTTACGATATACTGCTACCTGAGGCACTGACACGAGCACATGGGATTACACTTATGCATAGATGTTTACCCTTGCCTTTATATTATGCTTCAGGCCATATTATCATTTGAGGATATATATTATGATCGTATTGACCTAGGATTGAATCATACATACGATTTCTGCTCTATGATGTTTTCTACTCACGAGTTGTCAACTCACCCCCGTTGTGCCACAGTTCTTGCAGGTTTTGCCGTACAGGTTTCATTGCGTATTTGCTGGCACACTGCTTTCATTCCGGGTGATTGCTTTGGTAGGTGGGTTCACTTACATCGTGACCACCATTGTACCTTTTATTTATATTCAGTTGTATCTAGTAACTCCATCAACCAGACTTGTATATTATTTCAGTTGTTATTCTTTCGACCATAGAGTCGCGCGATGTATTATTATGGGTTTTCTTGATTTTTTTTGAGTTTCCTTTTGAGTTTTGATTCTCGCCCTTTGGCGTTGTATATTATATTGCTTGCGTGGTTGTGACCGTCAATTGACGAAGAGCTAGCTCCCACTTTGGAATGCCTTTATTCATATTATTCATGTTTATACCCATTTGGGGCCAGTATTTACAAAGGAGACTCTGCCGAAATTTTCGGGAAAATATGATATTGCTTTTAAATGTTTAAACAAGTTTTTCTTCACTTCTTATTTAAAATGGTTTAGTTTTCTGGGCTTTTGTCTTGAATTAGATGGGGTCCTATAGACTTCATATGATTCAAGTGCCAGTCACATTCTATTTCGGGTCGTGACAAAGTTGGTATCAGAGCGCTAGGTTAACCTTGGTTCGAGTCTATATTTGACTATGCAGAGTCTAGGGCGTTTATGTATTTGGAACCTAGGCTTGACCTTACGGAATTTAGACTTGGTCAAGGGGGTATTAGACCCGAACTTTCGTCGCATAGGTTGACCTTGGTTGATGGAGCAGGTGACTTAAGGAGAGTGACGTTCCGTGTGTATGTTCCGCGGCATACTTACGATACGCAGCTCCGCTTAAGAAGCCTTAGGATGTACATTTCCTTGCACAACATTATATTCCTTCATGATCTATCCTCATCAATATCAGTTTATGGTTTTGCTACCACAATTACACGGGCAGAGGGAGCTATGGCTAGAGTTGCGGTCTGCATGAGCTCGTCACGGACGAGGACTGACCAGAGCGTGATTCTAGGGATACACGATTGCATAGATGTATCGTTTATTTATGTTTTCGCTCCATGAGCGTTTGATGGATCGCTTTTACGAGATTTCTTGAACGTACAGATCAGCACCAGAGGATTGTTCCACTGCTAGAGACTAGCCAGAACGTGATGACCGTCAATACACCGATTATTTTGATGATTGAGGCACTGTTGAGCATGCAGACGAAAGATTCAGTTGTTGCTGCGACTGACGCGATATCGCCCCAGTTGCTTGGAGCTATTGCAGCACGAGTTACACTTATAGACGTGATAGAATATCGCTAGTCACCCATGGAGGAACGACTAGGACTTATGGTTAGTTGCATACCCTGATGTGAGGTCATCAGATTGATTAATTCCAGCTAGAGGAGACTTCAGGCAGATACGTTGATGAGTCGAAAGGAAACGATCAAATGTCAGAAACCCATCTTTCCAAGTTTAAAGTCTTCAGAAACACATGCAAGTAATTATGTGGACCCTCTAGAAGAATGAAACCCTAACTTGACATAATGACCATGATAAAGCCTTGGAACCTTAGGATTTGCGGCAGTTCAGCGGTGCCATTAGTGAGGCTTGGGTTTGCCCTTCTACGGCTGGTCCATAGGTACTGTGGCATATACCAAATATTTTTAAACTGTGCACGAGTGTTGAGCTCTTGGAAATTATGGGACCTTTATGAATCGATCAAAAAATTCGACGTCATCCGGATATCATATGATGGGATACTTCATGAGAAGACTTGGACCCAGGATCAGTCATATTACGCACACCCAGTAGGCCAGAGTTCGGCATCATTGACGATATATGTTATGAGCGACCATGATAGTTGGCCAGAGATCTTTAGAGGATGTGCCAGAGCGGAACTGTTCCCGTCATCATTTCCATATTGAGCCGTTGGACCGAAGAGTTACGTGGCTAGAAATTCACAGTGAAAGACGAGAGCCTAAGGGCACGAGACGCCAGACCATGAACTGGATGCATGAATATATCATGCTCTGATAGCTTTGGATACACCGACACCTTCTCGACTACGAAGGAAAGACATATTGACGACACTGTTTACGATTTGCGATTTGGTGATTCGAATATCACATGTCTGTTGTTTCAGATTTCGGTGTTTTTGGACGATTTATTGGCATGATTGAGTTTTCGTGCACCACGGTTGCACTCAGTTTCGATTTGATATCATTAGAGATGTTGATTTTGATTCCATGCCTATGTATGCATGCGATTTGACTTATGCATTCGGTGTAGTTTTCATGCACTTTTAGTATTTTGATTCAATTTTGTGCACGCTGATGCACATGGTTGTGAGATTATATACCGCGGTATACCTGATATGAATTGATTTTTGTTGCATACCGTCGATTTCGATTATGATATTTGATATTTTTTTCGTGCACTATGTGCACTTGATTTGGATTCTTGCGCATACTTGATGCGCTTGATGCGATTTTGATGCACGCCAAATGTACTAAATCGAAATTCTTCGTGGATATTAGATGAACCTGATATTGCTATCTGGCACACCCGTTGCCCTTGACAGGTGTTTTTGTGCACACCCATTGCACTTAGATTTTGTTTCTGTGCACATGTATAGCACATTTATGATTTCGATTTTCGTGCGCACTAGACGCACGTGGTATTCTTATATACATTTGAGATTGATTTTTACCTTTTGAGCTGATGTTTTATGATATTTACTATTTGGTATAGTAGCTGAGCAGGACTGGTCAGAAGACAGTACCTGATTATATTTTGAATGTATTGATAGTTATCGAAGGGATTTCCAAAAAGGAGCTATAGTCTCAGTATTTTCCTGCGTGTCCGTGATGACATGAAACATTTTATAAAGGAAACCCTTCTAAAATTATTTTTCCAAACGGCGAGACGTATGTTAAATAAAGGATACATATATGTATATAGAGTTATTTCTTACAATAAACGTCCGCCACTTATGCCGTGATACGTGCATTGCACAGTGATCTGAAAAAGATTTGGCATGCATTTCTTTCAGATGTTTTGACGAAGGTACGACGATGCGTTTTATGTACATGTTATAGTTTCGATGTTTATCATGTCGGTTTTCGTATTGGACTTTGACTTTGGTGTCTTCACCGTGACTCCGATGATTGCGTGATGCTTGACGGGGTTTTGATTTTTGAGTTATACACTCTTTTTCATGCGTATGCATTGCGCTAAGATATGTTTTAAGTATTTAAGATTTCGGAGCCCCGCCGATTTGAGTGTTTTGCTGAAATGTTTTAGTATTTGGGGGAGTTTTAATTTAAATTCGGAGACCGAATTTCTTTAAGGCGGAAGACTGTAATGTTTTGAAAAAAAAATCGTTTAGGTGAAATTTTGGATAATCGGTAAAATAACTTGCGTTTTCCGTAAAAACCAAGATACAATTATTTTTTGACATTGACTTAAAAATACATATTCTAGCTATCAAATTGCTAGTATTTGATATTTAATGGGTCACTTGTAAATTTCTAGTTTATTAAAATATTTTCTGTAATAATTTTTTAAATATTATTTTAAGTCTCCACTAACACATTTAATTAGGGATAATTACAAATTGAAATGGGTTAATACAAGTGTAGGGTGTTTTTCGTCACCCCAGTGAGATGGGAATACGCGCACGCGTCTCAGGCATACTACAGATTCCCCCTGCCTAGGGTAGGCTGGGGTTTAAGGATTGTGGGGATCCGAATCTCCGGCAGCCGCGGACTAAGCTGCCGTTAATTACCCCTCTCCTTTGGGGCGAGGGAACCTCCGATTAACGGGTTAAACTGGTCATGCGAACTCAATGTACAGTGTACGTGTGTTCTGTTCTGAAGGGGGGTTTTGGATATATCGGGAGCCACGCAGAGTCTTTACGGGGGTCCCGCTACCCGGATAGCGGGCTGGGGGTCAAGGGAGCTAGCAGCCCCCTTGCGGGGTTCGGGGCAGCGTCCCGGCCCGAAAATTTTTTTGGAGGGGGAGAATGTTGCGGAGTATGTATATGTACGAACGTGTATACATATGTATATGTATATGTATGTACATAAAAAGAGGGGGAAAAGGCATCCAAGGGATGCGTGGGGGCCAGCGCCTTGAGCGCTGTGCGCTTAGGTGCTGTGCGCTCAGGCGCAAGCGCGCCACGTGTCGGCACGTGGGCGCTTTGCGTATGAGCGCTGCGCGCAGGTGCGCAAGCGCGCGCGTCACGTGTCGGCATGTGGGCGCTTTGCGCATGAGCGCTGCGCGCAGGTGCGCAAGCGCGCGTGCGCCACGTGTCGGCACGTGGGCGCTTTGCGCAAAGCGCGTTGCGCGCAGGTGCGCAAGCGCGCGCGCGCCACGTGTCGGCACGCGGGCGCTTTGCGCAATGCGCGTTGGAGCGCAAGCGCGCGCGCGCCACGTGTCGGCACGCGGGCGCTTTGCTCACTTGCGCAAGCGCGCAGGTGCGCAAGCGCGCGCGCCACGTGTCGGCACGCGGGCGCTTTGCGCACTTGCGCTGCGCGCTGGAGAGGACAAGAGGCTTTTAGCCTGAAAAAAAGATTTCTCAAAAGAGAAATCAGAGAGGAGTCGGGCTCCTGAATGTGTTTTGGGTTTAATGGAAGTGGTTCTTCTTCTTCCTCCTGTTGCTTGCTGGATCTTGAAGATCAAGAGATGTGAAATCTCAAAATCTCTCCTTTTTAAGATCTGATGACAGATCCAAGTTCCCCTTTGTGGGTTTTGTGGTGAAAAACTAATTTATTTTATAAAAAGAGGAGTAAAACTCTTGATTTAATTCAAGAGAAAGAAGAAGGTTTTGGAACCTTGAAGAAGAAGAAAAGATCTCAGATCTGGAAACTTTTTTAGAGAGAGATAAAGTTTTTTTTGAGATATTTCATTATCTTTGCCTTTATAGGCCATACATTTTACACATAGCCCCTTGGGCTTCACAAAATGGCATTTTGCCTATCCCATGGCTCATGTGCCATTTCTTTTTGCACATAAGCCATGGGCTTTACAAAAATTTGGCTTTATGCCTATTTTCCTTACATTTATCCGAAAATAAAATAAAAGAAAATGCAACAAAATTATTTATTACAAAAATTTTATCTTGGCATGGGGGAGGCCGGCCGCTTCATGTTCGGGCTCGACCCGGGCATGGGCCTACTGGATCTGGGCTTGGGCCCACTTGGCTTGGGGTTGACTTTGATTTTGACTTGGTCAACCGGGGTGTAAATTTTTACCCCAACAAATTGCCCCCCATCAATAAATGCACACCACATATGTGGGTCGTGTGCATGAAATTGATGGATCTTGAAGCTGAACTTCGAGGTAGAACATCATTCCGGTGGCGAAGCATCATCCCGGGGAGCATGATTCCCGGGGATCGGAGAATCATTCTGATTCGCGGAGCATAATTCCGGGGTCGGAGTATCCCTCGGGGAGCATGATTCCCGGGGATCGGAGCATCATTCCGATGAGCGAAGCATGATTCCAGGGGAGCGGAGCATGATTCCAGGGTTCGGAGTATCATTCCGAAGAGCGGAGCATAATTCCAGGATTCGGAGCATCATTCCGAAGAGTAGAGCATCATTCCAGGATTCGGAGCATCATTTCGAAGAGCGGAGCATGATTCCAGGGGATCGGATCATCATTCCGATGAGCGGAGCATGATTCCATGGTTCGGAGCATCATTCCGATGAGCGGAGCATGATTCCAAGGATCGGAGCATCATTCCGATGAGCGGAGCATGATTCCAGAGTTCGAAGCATCTTTCCGAAGAGCAGAGCATAATTCCAGAGATCGGAGCATCGTTCCAATGGACGGAGCATAATTCCAGAGATCGGAGCATCGTTCCGATGATCGGAGCATGATTCCAGGATTCGGAGCATCATTCCGAAGGGCGGAGCATAATTCCAGGATTCGGAGCATCGTTCCGAAGGGCGGAGCATAATTCCAGAGATCGAAGCATCTTTCCAAGGATCGGCAGACATTCTGACCGAAGCATGATTTCGACGCAGAGATAGATTCCTAGGCGAAGTATAATTCTGACAAGGGAGGCAAATATTCCGAGGCGAAGCATAATTTCGACATGGGGTATATTCTGAGACGGAGCATGATTCCGGTGCAGAGCTTGTTGGCTGACTTGATTCCAGGACGAAGCATAATTTCGACGGGGAAGGCAGGTACACCGAGGCGAAGCATCATTTCGACACGGGGTGTATTCTGAGACGAAGCATAATTCCGATACAGAGCTTGTTGGTTGTTTTAATTCCGAGGCGGAGCATAATTCTGGCAGGGAAGGTAGATATCCCGAGGTGAAACATGATTTCGACACAGGGTAAATTCTGGAATGGAGCATGATTCCGCCGTAGAGGTTGTTGGTTTGACTTGATTTGGGTTGACATCAGCATCGCTACACTGGAATATGGTACCAGGAGCGAATCATCATTTGTCATGAGAGGATTTTTGGGATTGGTTTTGGTTTAGCATCTGCATTGCTGCACTGGAATAATGCCAGGAGCAACTCATCATTTGCCCCGAGAGAATTTGAGAATTGATGGCTTAGGAGGCAGGTTTTAGATCCCTATCACCTAAGACTTTTCAATTTTATGGGCCGTGAGGGTCCCATAAAAGCATTTTCTCCCTACGAGTCGAAAGGATCTCGTAGGTGTATTTTCTCCATAGGAGTCGTGGGGACTCCTAAGGGTGTTGCTCCTTTGTGAGTCGTAAGGATCTCACGCGGGAATTTTCTCTTCTCAAAGTCGAGAGGACTTTGAGAGTGCATTTCATCTTCTTTCTTTTTTTACGAGTTTGCGCCCTTTCGGGTTTTCACAGACTCGCCAGTAGTCCTGCTGTTTTTACTCACGGAGCCCTTTCGGGTTTTCATCCGTGCCCGTTTTGCTTGTGGACATACCGTTTATTTTTTTCTTTTATTATTTTTTTTTCTTTTTCTATTTCTTTTTTTTTTGGAGAGATCGGGATTGTTTTACGCCCGTGGATTGTATATGGTTTTGCAGGATGTATGATCCAGACCGTAGGGCCAGAAACATTTCAGGACTTTGTTGGCGTCTGCATCGCTGCACTGGAATATGGTACCAGGAGCGACTCATCATTCGCCGTTGGTATGAGATTTGGAATTTGGTTAGCGTCTGCATCGCTACACTGGAATATGGTACCAGGAGCGACTCATCATTCGCCGTTGGGGATTGGGATTTGGAATTTGGTTGGCGTCTGCATCGCTGCACTGGAATATGGTACCAGGAGCGACTCATCATTCGCCACTTGGGGATTGGGGAGCGATGGCTTAGGAGACAGGTTTGGATCCTTATCACCGAAGACTTTTCAATTTTATGGGCCGTGAGGGTCCCATAAAAGTATTTTCTCCCTACGAGTCGTAAGGATCCCGCAGGTGTATTTTCTCCTTAAGAGTCGTGAGGACTCCTAAGTGTGTTTTTCCTTGGTGAGTCGCAAGGATCTCACGAAGGTTTGTTCTCCTCATGCATCGTGAGGACACATGAGTGGGTCTTTCCAATGAAGCATAATTCCAAAGGCGGAGACCAGCCGCGTAACTGGTGGTTGCGGTGGGGCATGGGTATGCTGAGAATCATTTGAGCCCGTGGATTGTATACGGTAGTCAATTTGGGGACTGGCCGTAGGGCTGAAAGAATTTTGGGAAATTGGATTTTTATTTGGCGTCTGCATTGCTGCACTGGAATAATGCCAGGAGCAACTCATCATCCGCCCTTGTTTTTTTTTTTTTTTTTTTTTACCGCGATTGCTCTATCATTTCAGCTTTTCTTATCGCGAAGGTCGCGATTGCCCTATCATTTCGGCTATTTATTCGCGGTTGCCCCATCATTTCGGCTTTATTTTCATTTTTATTTTTACTCGCTGATTTTTATTGCGAGTTGCCCCATCATTTCGGCTTTTCTTTATTTTTCTTTTATTTACACATTTTTTTATTTACATTTTTTTTTACATTCCCAGTTTAACGACTTAGAGGTCGATTGTTCCCAGTTTAATGACGTGGTGGTCGACTGTGTTCAGAGAAAGGCAGATGTCTGAGAGAATTAGTTTCACGAAGAACTTCGGTCTCCGTTTGTATGAAATTGGCGGTCGCATCTTGACTGTTTACTAACACGCCTTTGGACAGTTCTATCTCTCCTGCCTTGTATTGCTTTTCGACCCAATCTTTGAAGACGAAGCAGTCCTCAATGGCATGACCTATCACTCTGTGATAGGGGCAGTATTTGGGGTTGTCGGTCCTATTCGCTTCCTGCGGTCTTTTTGACTCTGGCAGTTGTAGACCGTTCTTCAGGGCGTCTTTGAATATTTTACGGATTTTGTCCCTTCTGAAGGAATAGACCTTATCCAGCTTCTCTTTCAGTGGAGATTCTCCTCCCTCTCCGAACATTGGCTTCCGAGGCTGGTTGGCGCTAGGCCCGCTCAACCCTTGCTTATTTCGGTTGGCCGAGGCATTGAAAGACTCAGAATCGTCGGAATTTCCGCCTTTGCGATTATCGTCCTTTCGGTTTCTCCATGACCTATTGTTATTTTGGGAATCCGAGGAGTACTCCTGCTTTGAGCGCTCCAGCATTTGAACTTTTCTGGTCAGTTCTTGGAATGTTTTGAGACCCGCGGTGCATAGAAACGGTGCCATCCAATTGTTGAAATTTCCGACAAGGAGACTGACAGATTGGTCCTGCTCTATCGGTGGTTCACATTTGACGGAGAGATTGCGCCATTGGGTTATAAAATCCGCGTTGCTTTCGTTGTTCTTGGGCTTGGTCCTTATGAGCTCGGCAATGGTGATCTTATCGCTGACGCTCATGAACCTTTGTCGAAACAAAGATTCCATTTGGACGAAAGTAGTAACGGAGCCATCCGGTATGCTCGCGTACCAGTCGAAAGCAATATCGGTCAAGCTATTAACGAACTGGCGGAGGAGAAGCGCATCGTTGCCCCCAGTATTCCCGCATGAGGCTTTGAAGTGGGCGATGTGCTGATTCGCATTTCCCGTCCCATCGAATCTTCCGAATTTGGGGATAACATAGCCGCTAGGAAATTCTACCAGATCATACTGAGCGGGATATGGTCTCTCGCTATTGCTAACATCTTTTTGCGCTTCAGCTTCGGCTACCAGTGTTTTGACTTTGCTGGCAACCAAATCCATAATTTGATCTTGAGTTAGCGGGCTACTGTCATCGGCAGCCAAGACATTTTCCGAGATAGGATGCAACTGATTTTCATGCGGTCCGCCTACTTCTGGATTTGAGGAACGGGCGTCGGCTGTTTCGAGACACCGTTTCCTGGTTCATGAGAGCCCTGCGCTTGATTGGGCGGCTGAGAGGAAAGTCGGGCCGTGAGCTGCATCACGACATTCGTCAAGTCATCGATTTTGGAGTAGAGTTTGGCCATCTCCTTGTCTTTGTTTCTGAGCTGCTTTCGGAGCTCTTGAAGCAGCTCTTGCTCCGCGGTCCTGGGGCGGAAAGTCGGCTCTTCTTCGCTTTCCGAGCCCGACTTCTCATGGACCGAAGGGTCTTTCTGCCTATCATCCTCATCAAGAGGGTTTTCATCACCCAGCAGAGGCGGCTGTTCTTGGGAAGCGGCTACCACATTCAAGTCAGATCGGGTTTGAGATGTGGTAGCCCCATCCTTACTTTTGCTACGTGTGCCCACCGTGTAGACAGTGTGGATCACATACCCAGCCATTCCCTCATCTTTAGTGGGGTAACCCTGTTCTTCGAACCTCATGGGGTTTAGCCTGGCAGGAGCCCTGGCCCTTTTGTTGGATTTATATCTGAGCCTTTTCTCCCTCAGCTTCTCGATTTTGAAGGCTTGGCGGGCATCCGCTACCCGGGAAGCCATTGTGAGTTGGTCAGAGGGGAGCTTAGAGAAGACACCCGATCGAGCAGTGGTCAAGGGCACCGCTGGAGCATGCTCGGGACGCATTGTAGCTTTGTTGGTGTTGGTGGCCTTGCCCCCAGCTGGGGCCATGGAGAGTCGTTCGGAAACGGACTTGCGCTTGGGCTGAGGTGCCCTCGCGACCACCATATTTGGTCTCCTGCCTTTCGAGACCGGTTTATCTGCCACCGGGGCTTGAGGAGCCGGGATGGTGCCAACAGGCATGAACATAATAGAGCCGAATGGTAGCAGCGGCTCCTCCCATTATCGCCCGAGACTGGCCGGAAGGACCGTCCTGGAGTCTATCTTCATTGTGTAGGAGACAGGAGCTGAGTGCATCATCGAAGACATCGTCTGAAGGTGATTGTTTGAAAATCTGCATGAAAGAGCATTATTTTAGTATAAATACAGGTATGTATATTGATTGAGTTCGCATGAACGTTTAACCCGAAATATGGGAGGAGAGAGGGTCCCACCGGACGTGCCAGAATCTGTAGGGTGTTTTTCGTCACCCCAGTGAGATGGGAATACGCGCACGCGTCTCAGGCGTACTACAGATTCCCCCTGCCTAGGGTAGGCTGGGGTTTAAGGATTGTGGGGATCCGAATCTCCGGCAGTCGCGGACTAAGCTGCCGTTAATTACCCCTCGCCTTTGGGGCGAGGGAACCTCCGATTAACGGGTTAAACTGGTCATGCGAACTCAATGTGCAGTGTACGTGTGTTCTGTTCTGAAGGGGGGGTTTTGGATATATCGGGAGCCACGCAGAGTCTTTACGGGGGTCCCGCTACCCGGATAGCGGGCTGGGGGTCAAGGGGGCTAGCAGCCCCCTTGCGGGGTTCGGGGCAGCGCCCCGGCCCGAAAATTTTTTTGGAGGGGGAGAATGTTGCGGAGTATGTATATGTGCGAATTTGTATACATATGTATATATATATGTATGTACATAAAAAGAGGGGGAAAAGGCATCCAAGGGATGCGTGGGGGCCAGCGCCTTGAGCGCTGTGCGCTTAGGTGCTGTGCGCTCAGGCGCAAGCGCGCCACGTGTCGGCACGCGGGCGCTTTGCGCATGAGCGCTGCGCGCAGGTGCGCAAGCGCGCGCGCGTCACGTGTCGGCACGCGGGCGCTTTGCGCATGAGCGCTGCGCGCAGGTGCGCAAGCGCGCGCGCGCCACGTGTCGGCACGCGGGCGCTTTGCGCAATGCGCGTTGCGTGCAGGTGCGCAAGCGCGCGCGCGCCACGTGTCGGCACGCGGGCGCTTTGCGCAATGCGCGTTGGAGCGCAAGCGCGTGCGCGCCACGTGTCGGCACGCGGGCGCTTTGCGCACTTGCGCAAGCGCGCAGGTGCGCAAGCGCGCGCGCCACGTGTCGGCACGTGGGCGCTTTGCGCACTTGCGCTGCGCGCTGGAGAGGACAAGAGGCTTTTAGCCTAAAAAAAAGATTTCTCAAAAGAGAAATCAGAGAGGAGTCGGGCTCCTGAATGTGTTTTGGGTTTAATTGAAGTGGTTCTTCTTCTTCCTCCTGTTGTTTGCTGGATCTTGAAGATCAAGAGATGTGAAATCTCAAAATCTCTCCTTTTTAAGATCTGATGACAGATCCAAGTTCCCCTTTGTGGGTTTTGTGGTGAAAAACTAATTTGTTTTATAAAAAGAGGAGTAAAACTCTTGATTTAATTCAAGAGAAAGAAGAAGGTTTTGGAACCTTGAAGAAGAAGAAAAGATCTCAGATCTGGAAACTTTTTTAGAGAGAGAAAAAGTTTTTTTTTGAGATATTTCATTATCTTTGCCTTTATAGGCCATACATTTTATACATAGCCCCTTGGGCTTCACAAAATGGCATTTTGCCTATCCCATGGCTCATGTGCCATTTCTTTTTGCACATAAGCCATGGGCTTTACAAAAATTTGGCTTTATGCCTATTTTCCTTACATTTATCCGAAAATAAAATAAAAGAAAATGCAACAAAATTATTTATTACAAAAATTTTATCTTGGCGTGGGGGAGGCCGGCCGCTTCATGTTCGGGCTCGACCCGGGCATGGGCCCACTGGATCTGGGCTTGGGCCCACTTGGCTTGGGGTTGACTTTGATTTTGACTTGGTCAACCGGGGTGTAAATTTTTACCCCAACAACATGTTTTGTGCATCATGACATATTAAACCAAGATGTAATATGTGGTTTTTGAAATAAAAAGAAGTTGTCAAGATGGTTTTAGAAAATGTAAAATAAAAGGGCTTAAATTGTGAAAATAAATTAAATAGAATTGAGGGTTAGGCTTGTTGACACGGGGTATGGTTGCATGTTACTTGGTATTCCTCATACACACACATACACACCCTCCCCCTCTCCCCCATGGTGGCTGAATTCAGCAGCCCCATCCCCAAGTTATCCCTACTTTAATTATTTAAAAGAAAATATAAAAATAAAACAATAAAGAATAAACAAAGAAGTATGGTTCCTTGACTTCCCCACTCATTCAACACCTCACCCCTTTCTATCCTCCCTAATTATTGGCCGAGACTTCCCCCTCCCTGCTGCAGCAGCAGCCCCTTTCATTTACCACCTCATTCTATTCAAAAAATCTTACAAAAAAATCCATGAAAAATCAAAATAAAACCTCAGAAACTCCAAATCCAACCCTTACCCATTTTTACTTGGCTATTCTAGTATGGATCTAGGGAATAAGATGGCAATTTGAGAGGCTAGATTGTATGTTTGATCTATGGGTTGTGAGGTATAAATCTTGACCCTTTTGTTTAATTGTTTGTTATTACTTCAATTCAACAAAATTAGATGTTTAATTATGGAGAAGGGTTTGAATTTATGTTAGGGTTTTGGTAAATTGTTCATGGTTTAATTGTGTAGTTGAACCTCTTGAGATTTGGGAAAACTTAATCATGTTGCATATTGCTAATTGTAACATTTAAAATGTCCAAATTAAGTTTTTTTTAGCAAACTAGGTTTTAGAATTTAATTGCAAATATGAGATTAAAATCTAGTTAGGATTTTATATCATTTGAACATAGTTTAAGTGGGTAATTTATCTTATTAAGGCATGTAAAATCAAACCTAATAGCTAGTTTGCAAATTGTTATTTAAAATTTTTACTAATTAAGCCAAATTGCAAACTAGAATTTTAGGCGAATGAAAATAGGTGAGATTAAAAATTTAATTATGAATTGTGTGACTTAGTTAAAATATTATGTGAGTAATGTAGCCATTAGATTGGTTAAAACATCATGTTTTGAAGTAAAACGGGTAATTGATGCTTACTAGGTTTTTGGAATAAAATCGATTTGATCAAAATTGAGGTTTTGTTGATATATAACCTATTTCATATTATAATTAGTGAGTTGTGAAACCACGATTGGTACGTTTTGGGTTTATCTTGATCAATCGGTGTTTGTATGCCGATATCGAGGGTTATTTGGTCGATTTGTGTGAGTAGACCATAGGTTTTAACCTATGTGAGGTTCGGGTGTCGTTTTGGACATGAGTCGGATTTTAATGCGATACGATGTGTTATGATATGTAGGTACCCTCACGAGGACTTCGAAACGACGAGCAAGCGCTTGGCGACATTGGCATCGGCAAGCGAAAATCAATATGAGTAGATATATATATCTACGGAGGAAGTCGGGCGGATGGCGTATAGCACCCCCGTAGTTTGTAGTGTTGTATACGAATACTTATACATATATATAATTATCTTTATTATGAGACTAGATGATTATCTAGATAGACTTTAGGAGTTCGTGGATAAATTTTAGTGAAATTGGATGATAGTGTCGATAGTAAGTTTTAGTCGTGAACCCTAGATTAATGATTGCATACACGCACGCACACACACACTTGCATACATTTTATTACTGTGCGTATATGGGGATATGTATGTATATATAAATAAACATAGGTATGGGACTATGTGTGTGTGTGTATATATATATACACACACGTATACATATACATGAATGATGAGGATAGTACATGATATTTGGAGATGAGTCGATGAGATTGGGCTTGATGCCATGAGATCGGTGATGTGACATGGTTCGTATTTGAGATACAACATGATATTATAGCGGGTCCTTGGGGAGATGCGTTTCATACACACGCATACATATATGTAGATGGTATCAGTATGTACTAGACTTTAGATCAGTACCCAGTGAAGGGTTACCCTAGCGCCCCGGCCATCTCACGTGGCCAAATGCGGAACAAAAAAAATTTCTTACGAATAAAACTTGGTGCTAGATTAAACCCTAAAACCGGATCTTTCCATAAAACTAACTAGCTACAATAAGAGAGCTATCTACTATGATAGAAACCTCACCAAATGAACCAAGTCCTTCGGTCTTCTTTCTTCATCCTTAGCTCCTAGCAAGCGCCTTGAACATGCTTGAACTCCAAATCCGGCTCCATCGGTCCATCGGGATCGAGCTTGTTCTCCGGTCTCTTTTTTTCGTAGATGATCCACCCGGGGAGTATGATCCATGGCTCTAGCTCTTTGCAATATGTCAAAAGAGCAACTAAAGAATTTGGGATTCTAGTCCAAGTAATCTAGGATGTAGTTTGGATGTCTAAGTGTTCTATCTCTTTCTAGACTCTTCACTTGTATCTCAACACATGAGAAATGTAGTGAAGAGGAAGAAGATGAAGGTGGAGGAGAAAGCAAGAAGAGGGAGGAGATGAGAGCTCAAGAGAGAAAAATGAATCAAGCATGAAAGAGAAAATACACACAATGGTTTTGTATATCAATTCTTTCATTAAACAATTAGCAACCATGCTTCAATAGTAAAACCCAAAATGAATTATAAATTCATTTGACTACTATTGAAGCATGGTCACCTCTTTTCCTCCCATACTCTAACTTTACACCTCATTTCCATTTATGAAATAAATGGAAAATACATAATGAGGTGGCCACCTTCTAGAAGGAAATCTGTAGTAAATACGGATTTCAGTCTACTGTACAAATATACCGGCAATCAGATAAAAAAATCCGAACGCCCAAAAGAGATAGAATAACACAAAGAACATAATTCTAGATTATATATATCGAAATACATATACGTAAATTATTAAATCAATACCTGATTTAATAATCCGGCTCAAACCCGAGCCGGCTAGTATTACAAACTGTCCGATCGAAAATCCGAGTACCAAGTACACCAATCGATCGAACCCTGAACGTATCCAATATGGCTACTACATCATTTCGCCTGAATCAGGGAAACCCTCTGTGTGGGACTCTAAAGACTCGACAATACTCTGGCAGTGGGTTTAACCACAAGCCCGTCAGTGGCACTAGCTGTACGTAACGGCTACCCAGGTACCTATCGAAAAGAAGGCCGATGAGCAAACTCATCCGGATCTCCTGCTGAGCCTATCCGTGACAATATCCGTACAGTCCGGTCTCTTCGTCAAAGAGTATCGCATACCGGGTCTAGGGGATGGTGAACATCAGACCCTAACAACCTGATAAGTCGTGCCGATGTGGCTCAGGACCAATCCGGGAAACTACTGATCAACCTATCAGTAAATCCCAAGTGCCTTGGCCAAGGTCTTATGGTCCTGACCAATTGAATCACAGTGAGATATCGACTCCCTATACCGGGAGAGACGAATCCCCGACAATCGCTGACTGCCTCCATGTGGCTCGGGACTGAACCCAACCAAAACCTGTTTGCACGACTCAGTAGAGCCATAGTAGGGTAGTGATCAAAGTTCAGTAGGAAGTCACACGAGACAAATGACGATATCGGGTCCAAAGACTAACTTGTACACATGTCACCTGAGAACTTCCATCTGATGATAGGTATAGTACCATATAGAAGTTCTCGGCGAGTCTGTCCAGTGTACTCACACCCAGTGAGCACCTGCATACGATCTTAGGTGCATCAGACCAATGGCTGCGGGACCAACCATCCCCCGACGGGGATAGAAACGTACACACCAGTCTACTCTGGAGTATCAGTACCTAGTTTTGATACTCACACGACTGGGGACCATTTAAGGATGTGCTTATGGGCTACCCTGCTCCTACAAGTTTGATCGCCATCACAACGCAGGTAGTCAAGAAAGATCCCAGGGGCTTTATCAACATGTAACCGCAATATGTAATAACGAGTATGACATATGCCATGTTAAGATAAAGACAAACCACAATAGTATACTACCGTATCGAGTCTTTATCAATATGTGCAAACCAGATATAACAAGAATACATATACATACACATATCCCGATAAGGACAAGTCAAGTAATATACTATAAAACTGAGCAAGATTGTTCTGTAGATACGTATCCCTAGTATCCATATGTATACATATACAATACTGGCCTCTAGGGCATATACATCCAACAATCTCCCACTTGCACTAAAGGCCAGTGATTGGCGTGCCGAATACCTAACGTCTTCACTAAGGCCAGCTGCTGGCGTACCGCATACCCAACATCCCAAAAAGTCGCTCGAACTGTACTTGAGGGAGGGCCTTCGTAAATGGATCCGCCGTGTTGTTTTTCATATCCACTCTCCGGACCTCGATCTCCTGGCGATCTACGATCTCCCTGATCAGGTGATACCACCTTAAGATGTGCCTGGATTTCTGATGGGACCGTGGTTCCTTCGCTAAAGCTATAGCCCCATTGTTATCACAATACACTGGTATTGGATCAACAATGGACGGAACTACCTGAAGTTCAGGTATGAACTTCTTCATCCAGACCGCCTCTTTTGCGGCATCGCTTGCAGCAATGTATTCAGCTTCCATCATCGAGTCTGCGACGGTATCCTGTTTGGAACTCTTCCAACATACCGCCCCTCCGTTGAGGGTAAACACAAAGCCCGAGACATACTTGCTGTCATCTTTGTCACTCTGGAAGCTTGAGTCGATAAAGGACTCGACCCTAAGGTCTCCATTACCGTAAATCAGGAACATCTCCTTAGTCCTTCTCAGGTACTTGAGAATGTTCTTTACTGCTGTCCAGTGGTCCTCACCTGGGTCCGACTGATACCGGCTCACCACGCTTAGCGTGTAAGCTACATCTGGTCTTGTACATAGCATCGCATACATTATAGATCCTACCGCCGAAGCGTAGGGTATAGTGCTCATGCAAACCCTCTCCTCGTCAGTCTTGGGAGACATATCCTTGGAAAGGGTTATTCCGTGCAATGCGGGTATGTTACCGCGCTTGGAATCTTCCATACTAAATCTCTTTAGTACGGTCTCTATGTACCTGGACTGTGAAAGTCCATGTAGTCTCTTGGATCTATCTCTGTAGATCTTGATCCCTAGAATGTACGAGGCATCACCTAGGTCATTCATAGAGAACCTTTGTGATAAGAATAGCTTGACCGATTGTTGCATAGGAATGTCATTTCCTATCAAAAGAACGTCGTCCACGTACAAGACTAGGAATACGACAGTTCTTCCTACAATCTTCTTATAAATACATGGCTCATCTTCGTTCTTGATGAAGTCAAAGTCCTTGACTGTCTCATCAAAATAGATGTTCCAGCTCCGCGATACTTGCTTCAATCCATAAATGGATTTGAGCATCTTGCACAGCTTCCCGCTGCTCCCACTGTCTACAAAACCTTCTGGCTGATCCATGTAAACGCACTCTTCTAAACTTCCATTAAGAAAAGCCGTTTTTACGTCCATCTGCCAGATCTCATAGTCATGGAAGGCAGCAATGGCAAGCAGGATCTTAATGGATTTGAGCATAGCCATTGGAGAAAAGGTTTCGTCATAGTCCACTCCTGGTCTTTGACGAAAACCTTTTGCAACAAGTCTAGTCTTATAGATTTCCACCTGCCCATCTACACCAACTTTCTTCTTGTATATCCATTTGCATCCAATGGGTTTTACCCCAGGTGGAGCAACTTCCAGGGTCCACACTTTATTGGTGTACATGGACTCCATTTCAGATTGCATAGCATCCAGCCACTTATCAGAGTCCCTACTGATAATGGCCTGTCTAAAACTAGTAGGATCATCTTCTTCCAAGATGCAATCCTCTCGATCCCCATCTATGAGAAACCGTAGTATCTCTCGGGCGGATGAGAAATCCTACTAGATCTGTGGAGTGGCTGAGGTTCATCCGGGGTTATTGAATCATGAGGTTCCACCAAGTCTTCAGTCACAGTTTGTCCCTCTGGAATTTCTTCCAGTTCTACCGTGCTCTCACTAATTTCTTTTGCAAGAAACTCTGTTTCCAAGAAAACAGCATGTTGAGCAACAAACACCTTCTGTTCCTCGGTGTGGTAGAACAGATATCCATAACTGTTCTTTGGATATCCAACAAACTTACATAAAACTTACTGTACCTCTAGTTTATCTGGTTTATGCTTCTTAACATAAGCCGAACAACCCCATATCTTAAATTTTTTATGATATGGCTTCTTACCATTCCACATCTCAAATGGTGTTTTAGGCACGGACTTGGATGGAACGTGATTCAGCAGATGTGCCGCCGTTTGAAGGGCATATCCCCAGAATGAAAGAGACAACTCAGCATTACTCATCATGGAGCGAACCATGTCCAATAGGGTACAATTCCTCCTCTCTGGCACACCGTTGTGCTGTGGTGTATACGGAGGAGTAAGCTGAGAGAGAATTCCATTCACCCGAAAGTATGGAACATGACCGGCACTTAAACTACGAACGTCTCGAGGCGTACGTAATCTAAGTAAACCGAAAACCCAGAAATCCAAACCAAGAAAAGATGTAGAGTGCAGGAAAAACCAACTTAAAGCAAGTAGTTTCAATAGCATAAGCCGAATTATGCGGTTTTTAAAAACATCAAAAATTTCCTGAAAATTTCGGCAGAGTCTCCTTTGTAAATACTGGCCCCCAAACGAGATACAACATGAATAGTATACGAAATCAATAAAAAGGCATCCCCAAGCGGGAGCTAGCTCTTCGTCAATCGACGGTCACAACCACACAAGCAATATAATATACAACGCCAAGGGCGAGGATCAAAACTTAAAAGGAAACTCAAAACAACAAGATATCCACAGAAATACAACGCGCAACTCTAAGGTCGAAAGAATAAACATCACTGGTCTCTATCTCAAAAATAAATACATGTTTGGTTGATGGAACTTCTCGATACAACTGAATAATAATATACAATGTATAATGATGGGTATGATACAAATAACCCACCTACTAGCAAGTCACCTGAAGAAGATGTGCCGGCAAAGCCATAATGGAACCTGTACGGCAAAACCTGTAAGAACTATGGCACAACGGGGGTGAGTTGCCAACTCGTGAGTAGAAAAACATCTACGTACAGAAACCGCATGAACAACGCAATCCTAGGTCAACGATCATAATATATCCTCAAATATAACCAGCAGCCTATAACCATGGCGAGGGTAAATATCTAACCCGAGTGTAATCCCATGTGCCCGTGTCAGTGCTTCAGGTAGCGATATATCATATGGATGATGTATGAATACATGAAACAGAATGCATGTACTGAATAAAACAGCTTTCATAAATCAGTGAGATTTCTGTATTTTAAAAATGAGGTACCATACATGAAATCAGCATAAAACAGTGCCCAGCATCGACACAAAACAAGTGTCCAAATACCTCGATATCTCTGTGTCACAATCTCTGTACCTCAAGTCTCAAATCTCAATGTCTCAATCACAATATCTAGGGCGCCGTCAGTCCAGACCGGCCCCTACCATCCATCTCAAGACCACGACGGTATCCTCCGGATATCCGACGTGTTGGGTAAAATCACCGGTCGGTAGTGCTCTCCTGCCAGGCTCAACGTCAACAACATGATCCTCTTGCCCCGGGGTACCGCACCGGGCCCACCATGTACCCGAAACAGTTCCTCCACTACTCGAATCGGGTCTCAAAATCCATCAGCAAACTTATGGTGGACGACTCATACATCACGGGAAAACCGCACTTTTTATTTTAAAAGAGAGAAAATGTTTATTTATGTTTTTGCGGTTTTCCTCCAAGTCTAAGATATCTCATGAAATCCGAATCCAAGTCATCAATAGCAATATAGGCATGCGAATCCATGAATGCGACACAACAGTGAATAATAACATGCATGAAGTAGCAGGTAATAACTACAATGTCTAACTAGCATATAAGGCAAGTACACTAATATCATGTCTAAACTATTAGCTAACAACCTAAATCAAATGAAATAGTATTTTCTAAAGTGTTTGTGACATAGCAATTACCGATGAAGATGTGTGTGAGCCGGCAAGTAAGTGTACGTGGTTCATACGCGTCATCGGTAATGGTGCTGGTGTCCTAACAGCATGATATTAATAATAGGATATGAATCATAATATAAGCATGCGATGCGGAGCGAGCAACCAAAATGAGCGGGAACTAAATATTAAACAATGGTGCCATTTGAAATAACACGAATCGTGGGGTTTTGAAAATAGGGCTACGGTAGTTTTAAGAAAGGATACGTCTTTTGAAATATCCGTAGATCCCTTGACCTGTCTTTTAAAATACCCACGATCCGCTAGTTTTGAAATAGGTAGAAATCTAATCTAGTCTGACAACTACACTAAACTATATGGCTGAACTAAATGTAAGGAAACCGCCTAGCACCTGAGTCGATACATATATGAATATATATTAGTCGGTGATCCCACCTCGATACTATCAATCCAATACCATATCTATAATCAGATATTCCCAAGTCAAGAGTGCGGATCAATCATCAATATATAGCTCGTACGTAAATCCGTCGTACGGCATCCCAAATCTGGGTACGGGTCAATATCACATTCATCATACTATTCATCTGGTATCCTCTTTATCAAATATCATGATCGGGGTACTGATCTATGTCTAGTACAATACTGATACCGCCTAAGTATGCATGCACGTGTGTGAAACACTACGTCAAGGACCCGCTACAACGTCATGTCGTATCTCAAATACGAACCCTGTCATATCACCGATTTCACGGCCTCAAAACAAATCTCATCGACTCAACTCAAATCCCAAGTACTATCCTCATCATCCATGTATGTGTATATGAATGTATATATGCACAGTCCCATACCCACGCGTATATACATATATACACATCCCCATCTACGCATAAGAAAGTAATGTATGCAAGTCTGTGTATGCGTATGTGGGTATAACAACTACTCTAGGGTTTCGCAACTAACCCAAAGGTAATCCATGAACACATAATCATATCATGAATAAACATTCTCGTATCATAAAACACCTTTATAAACATATATATATGAACTATACTACGGACCGCGGGGGTGCTATACGCCATCCACCCGACTTCTCCCCGTAGATATAAATCTACTCACCTAGTCCTCGCTCGCCGGTGCCGACATCGCTACGCGCTTGCTTGTCGTCTCGAAGTCCACATGGGGTACCTACATATCATAACGCACCGTATTGCATTAAAATCCGACTCATGACCAAAACGACACATGAATCCCACATAGGTCAAAACCTATGGTTGCTTTCACAAATCAACCCAAAACCCTCGACGTCGGCGTACAAACGCCAAACCATCGAAAAAACCCAAACATACCAATCATGGTTCCAAAACTAACTAACTGCATAAGAATTAGGGTTTAATTCGTCAAAACCATAAAATTAAACCAATCGTTTTGTTTTCCAAAAAACCTGGTTAGCACAAATTCCTATTTCGGTTAAAAACTTGATGTTTTATCCAATCTACATATTTTAACGATTCCAATGGCCAAAATGCTCATTAAAAATCATAATTTGGTCACACAAAACACTTTCATATTTTAATCTCACTAATAAACATTAACTCAAAATTCAAGTTTGCAACAAATATCAATTTTAACCATTTTAGAGCACTAATACACTATCTAGCAACTAAACTAGGTTTTGCATAAATTAAGATGTTAAACTAGACATCGCATCCTTAATGATGTAATAAAAACCTTAAGGGAAATCACAACCCTTACTAGATTTTTATTTAATCTAATGCAATAACTAAAGATCTAGTAAGCAAAATAGCTTTTAAATTGGACAATTTAAAAGTGGCAATTTGTAATAAAGCAACTAGCTTAGATTTGCACATGTCATAGCATGTAAATCTACCCATCACAAACATAATCAAGTGTTAGAAACCCTAATTTAATTCAAAACCCTTCTTGAATATCCTAGCTTGCAATTAACAATTAATTAAAATTTTAGATTCGAACAAGTATCAATAAGAATAGAGTTATACCTCAAGCAAGTTTAAAAAGAGATCCCTACTTGCAAACAAAACTTAACCCCAAATGCCATCTTTCTCCAAGGATTCAAGCTAGAATTGGCCAACGAATAATGGGTATGTGTTGGATTTGGGATTAGTGATGTTTTTATGTGGATTTTGATGAAATTTTGTGGATTTTAGAGGTGAAAATGTGAGGATTTTGGAGAGGGGGAGGGCTGCAGCAGCTTGGCCGAAAATGAGGGGGTGAGGGGGTGTGGGTGTGAGAGTGAGAGTGGGTAGAAAAGTCCATGCCTCAAGTCAACTAATACCATACCTCTTATCTCCTCATTTTCCTCCATTTTAAGATTTCCTTATATAAATTTTGAGAGTAAAAAAAATAAGTGGGGACTTGGGGAAATGGTAGGATGCTGAAAATTCAGCCAAGTAAGGGAATTAGTGTAGTGTGTGAGATCAAGCAAAGAAATGCCCCCCAATTAAAACACCCATTAACTCATTTCTTAATTATTTTCACAAAATAAGCCTTTTTCTTCAATATTTTCTAACACCGTTTAACAACTTCGTTTCATTTCAAAAACCACATGATAAAATTTTGTTTAATGTGTTATGATGCACAAAATTCGTTTCAACTCAATCCAGTTCGTAATTTTCCCTAATTAAATGTATTAGTGACGGCTTAAAATAATATTCAAATATTTAATTTCGGAAAAATTTTCAGAAAATTTGAAATTTCACCAGTGGGTAAATAAACACAAAATACTAGCAATTACATAGCTAGAATATGTATATTTAATTTTGTAATAATGATATTTGCATTTTGACTTTTTACAGAAAACCCCCTTATTTTACCGTTTTTTCGAAATTTCACCGAAACGATTTTAAAAACGTTACAGTTCTTTGGATATCCGACAAACTTACATAAAACATACTGTGCCTCTAGTTTATCTGGTTTATGCTTCTTAACATAAGCCGGACAGCCCCATATCTTAAATTTTTTATGATATGGCTTTTTACCATTCCACATCTCAAATGGTGTTTTAGGCACGGACTTAGATGGAACGTGATTCAGCAGATGTGCCGCCGTTTGAAGGGCATTTCCCCAGAATGAAAGAGGCAACTCAGCATTACTCATCATGGAGCGAAACATGTCCAATAGGGTACGATTCCTCCTCTCTGGCACACCGTTGTGCTGTGGTATATACGGAGGAGTAAGCTGAGAGAGAATACATTCTCTTTTAGGTATTCTAGGAATTTCGTGCTTAAGTACTCCCTTCCTCTATCAGATCTGAGGATCTTAATACTTTTGCCAGTCTGGTTCTCTACTTCGCTTCTGAATTCTTTGAATTTCTCAAAAGCTTCAGATTTGTGTTTCATAAGATACACATATCCGAACCTAGAGAGATCGTCAGTGAATGTGATGAAGTACGAGAACCCATCCCTTGCATGTATAGACATTGGACCATACACATCACTGTGTATGAGTCCCAAGAGCTCTGCTGCTCTTTCTCCATGCCCGGTGAACGGAGATTTGGTCATCTTTCCTTCGAGACGAGACTGACAAGTTTCATAAGATGAAAATTCGAACGTATTCAAGAATCCATCTTTATATAACTTACTTAGTTTTTTCTCTCCGATATGACCAATTCTACAATGCCACAAGTAGGATTTGTTCGTATCTGAACTCTTCCTCTTGCGTGTGTTTTGTATATTGAGAACTGTATTCTGATTTAGAACATAGATACCATTACACAGTGTACCTTCTGCAACCAATACCTTATCAAGGTAAATGTTCATGATATTTCAATCAAGAACAAAGTTATATCCATCTTTATCAAGTAAAGAAACTGATATGATGTTGCAAAGCATGGAAGGCACATAGTAGCAATTGTTCAAAATCATAGTATTGCCATTTGGCAATACTAGGTGATATTCACCGACGGCAGCAGCATTAACTTGTACTCCATTCCCCACTCTGAGGGACATATCACCAGGTCCAACTATCCTACTTTTTCTCAGTCCCTGCAATAAATTATAGATATGAGATTCTGATCCAGTATCGAGTACCCAGGAGGTAGGACTGACCGAAAAATAGTTCTCAATAACAAGAACACCTGAAGAAGGCGCAACAGTATGTTACTTCTTCGATGGTTTATCAAGGAATTCAAACTTTCCTCTTTCTCTTGCTCATGCTTATGACAGTTGTCGTAAGTTAGAGCCGAACCGATGTTCCCCAGCCCCAAATAAGAATTTGGATCGGTCAAGCGATACATTTTATTATCTTGATTAGGGCATGAAATGGTTGCTACCTGGAGAGAGAGAGAGAGAGGGAAAACACTCAGCGTGCGCTCTTGCAAGATTAGATTGGTTTATTAATTTATCTAATCAGGATGGCTCCCACTGTTTCCTCAAATTCTTATTCAAACCCTAAAAGAAGAACTAGTCAGGATTAATCGCACGTCACAATACTTGCTTAACCTTTCAGCCAGGCCGGTGTTGGTACTTCGAGGGAGGTTTTACAATGCTTTCGCGAAGTTCCTTAATTACAAAACCTCTTTTCCCTGGAGGCGTAGCCCCGTTAACACCTTTCTAGACACCTACTTGGTTTATAGCATTGATTGTTAAGTGTGATAATCTCCCGAGAGTAATCCTACTCATCAGTGGGATCGGGATCCAACTATCATTGTGTGATGCACTAGATGGAATCCACTCTAGTCACCACACTCCAGAAGGTATGCTAAATCTGCAAGTTTCCTATATATTTGAAACTCCCGATGTGGTTTCTGCCCCTAACAACCTATGATCTTGACAAGGTCAACAAATCATAAATTGCTAGTTCAACCTGTCATTATCTTGATTACCCTAGACCCACCCGCATAAACCTTTGACAAGGTCAACAAGGCTATTTGACTGTCCTAGTTAATCGCACATGTGCTACAAACAAACACCACCCAGCTACCGTTCACTATGCCTTGACAAGGTCAACAAACGCAGCACAAAAACTGAATAATGTCCGTAGGAAATGACAGAGGGCTATGGCTGGTTTTTTGGTGAAAAACCTGTTAACATAATGAACTTTATATCGTTGAAGGAACCTGAGTAGTTTTGTAAATATATAGTGGCGAAGGGATCTTGGCTCTTTCCTCGTCGAATGAGGTGCAGGATTTTCCAAACTGAATACCTTGATGCAAAGCAAAAATAGTTGACTATATTAATGTTATTACCCTGACGCAAACTTTTACTCAAGGGGTCACTCCCGGTGAAGAGATCTCGGCCCTTGCCTCATCGAATGAGGTGCAGGATATTCCAAACTGAATACCACTATGCAAAGCAAAAGAGAATGTCTGTAATCTCAGTTTTTAAAGCTTGGTTCCAACAACATTTTTTAGGTTTATTATCTTGCATTAAATAAAATTAATGCGGTCCCATCAATTTGTAACCTATCACACCAGAAAAGAACGAAAATAAAATGTACGTATATGCCATCCACATTCGCCACGGGGCCCCGTCATCAACCGTTAGGTTACTTAACTAACGACAGAACGGGGGATGGACTAGCGCGGGTGCAAAACATATACAACATCTACTAGTATATATATAAATATATATAACATTCGTCCCAAGCATGATAATAAACAACATCACAGATAACATTACAGAATAGAGGATAATCTTGGAGCCCCGGGTTTCATTTGAGCCGCAAATAAAACCCGACGTTCCCGGTCGTGTGGATAGCCTGTGCAATGAAAACTTGTACCCCCTATGAGTGCGGCGAATAACCCTCCAGTTCTAGAATGAAGCCCCCTCCGTCTCAGTGCCATGAGAATGAAGCCTCCTTGGTCTCGATGCCATAAGATGCGGGCTTGTTGCCTTCTAGAACCCGGCTATCCGTGCACTCCGCCGTGGGGTAATCCTAGTACAGAATATTAAAAAAAATACACACAACTGGTGACATCAACCTCAGCCCGGTCGTGCCCCAAAATAATATACAAACGGCAAAGACGGCAGTCCATATGTCGGAGGCTCGCCCCGCAATAACAAATGTACAAATGAATTATAAACTGTATTTCTAACATTGCACCACATGTTATCCACCACGACAATCCAACCACAATCACATCACAAGCACACAACATCAACGCGAATGTCATGTTCGCAAAACCCGTCAAAAAGAACATATAGCAATCAGACGAGTTTTACCGATCGAGTGACATTCCCGGTCGCAGATAAAAGTAAATGTACTGATAATAAAATACGTATCTTAAAATTACGATAGACTAAACTTTCCAAGTGGGCCCCAAGAATTTAAACCAACACTGTAACAAATCTGGGCCCAAAAATAATTATTCCAGAAACCACAATTTCAAATATAAGAGGCCCAGAAGAAATTTGGTTCACGTGGGCCCCAAAGTGGCCACGGAACCGCCGCCAATAGGGTGTTTACGCGGCGGTTCCGTGGCGCTTTGGAAGGATCACGTGACCAATTTCTTCAGGGGTCTTAAAAAAGCCTGCATGATTTTCTGAGACCATAAAATTGATTTTTCGAGCACGTTTAAAAATCGACAGAAACTGCATGAAATGAAATGCGGTTTTTGGAATTTTCGGTCGATCGTTATTCTAAACACGTTTGAACTAGCTAGTGTAAGTTTTATGGGTGGCTCTGATACCATGAAGGGTTACCCTAGCGTCCCGGCCATCTAACGTCGCCAAATGCGGAACAAATTTTTTTTCTTACGAATAAAACTTGGTGCTAGACTAAACCCTAAAACCGGATCTTTTCATAAAACTAACTAGCTACACTAAGAGAGCTATCTACTATGATATAAATCTCACCAAATGAACCAAGTCCTTCGTTCTTCTTTCTTCATTCTTAGCTCCTAGCAAGCGCCTTGAACATGCTTGAACTCCAAATCCGGCTCCATCGGTCCATCGGGATCGAGCTTGTTCTCCGATCTCCTTTTGTCGTAGATGATCCACCCGGGGAGTATGATCCATGACTCTAGCTCTTTGCAATATGTCAAAAGAGCAACTAGAGAACTTGGGATGCTAGTCCAAGTAATCTAGGATGTAGTTTGGATATCTAAGCGTTCTATCTCTTTCTAGCCTCTTCACTTGTATCTCAACACATGAGAAATGTAGTGAAAAGGAAGAAGATGAAGGTGGAGGAGAAAGCTAGAGGAGGGAGGAGATGAGAGCTCAAGAGAGAAAAATGAATCAAGCATGAAAGAGAAAATACACACAATGGTTTTGTATATCAATTCTTTCATTAAACAATTAGCAACCATGCTTCAATAGTAAACCCAAAATGAATTATAAATTCATTTGACTACTATTGAAGCATGGTCACCTCTTTTCCTCCCATACTCTAACTTTACATCTCATTTCCATTTATGAAATAAATGGAAAATACATAATGAGGTGGCCACCTTCTAGAAGGAAATCTGTAGTAAATACGGATTTCAGTCTACTGTACAAATATACCGGCAATCAGATAAAAAATCCGAACGCCCAAAAGAGATAGAATAACACGAAGAACGTAATACTAGAATATTTATATCGAAATACATATACGTAAATTATTAAATCAATACCTGATTTAATAATCCGGCTCAAACCCGAGCCGGCTAGTATTACAAACTGTCCGTTCGAAAATCCGAGTACCAAGTACATCAATCGATCGAACCCTGCACGTATCCAATACGGCTACTACATCATTTCGCCTGAATCAGGGAAACCCTCTGTGTGGGACTCTAAAGACTCGACAGTACTCTGGCAGTGGGTTTAACCACAAGCCCGTCAGCGGCACTAGCTGTATGCAATGGCTACCCAGGTACTTGTCGAAAAGAAGGTCGATGAGCAAACTCATCCGGATCTCCTACTGAGCCTATCCGTGACAATATCCGTACAGTCCGGTCTCTTCGTCAAAGAGTATCGCATACCGGGTCTAGGGGATGGTGAACGTCAGACCCTAACAACCTGATAAGTCGTGCCGATGTGGCTCAGGACCAATCCGAGAAAATACTGATCAACCTATCAGTAAATCCCAAGTGCCTTGGCCAAGGTCTTATGGTCCTGACCAATTGAATCATAGTGCAATATCGACTCCCTATACCGGGAGAGACGAATCCCCGACAATCGCTCACTGCCTCCATGTGGCTCGGGACTGAACCCAACAAAAACCTATTTGCATGACTCAGTAGAGCCGTAGTAGGGTAGTGAACAAAGTTCAGTGGGAACTCATACGAGACAAATGCCGATCTCGGGTCCAAAGACTAACCTGTACACATGTCACCTGAGAACTTCCATCGGACGATAGGTATAGTACCATATGGAAGTTCTCGGCGAGTCCGTCCAGTGTACTCACACCCAGTGAGCACCTGCATACGATCTTAGGTGCATCAGACCAATGGCTGCAGGGCCAACCATCCCCCGACAGGGATAGAAACGTACATACCATTCTACTCTGGAGTATCAGTACCCAGTCTCGATATGCGACTGGGGACCATTTAAGGATGTGCTTATGGACCACCCTGCTCCCACAAGTATGATCGCCATCACAACGCAGGTAGTCAAGCAAGATCCTAGGGGCTTTATCAACATGTAACCGCAATATGTAATAACGAGTATGACATATGCCATGTTAAGATAAAGACAAACCACAATAGTATACTACCGTATCGAGTCTTTATCAATATGTTCAAACCAGATATAACAAGAATACAAATAAATACATATATCCCGATAAAGACAAGTGAAATAATATACTATAAAACTGAGCAAGATTGTTCTGTACATACGTATCCCTAGTATCCATATGTATACATATACAATACTGGGCTCTAGGGCATATACATCCAACACCCAGATCATGATATGATGATAAGGATATCAGATAAATGATGAGATAAATGTGATATTTGACCCGTACCAGATTTGGGATGCTGTACGATGGATTTACCGTACGAGCTATGTATTGATGATAGATCCGCACTCTTGACTTGAGAATGTCAGTTTATATATATATTGTATCGTATGTAATACTATTGAGGTGTGATCACCGACTATTATATATATATATATATATATATATATATATATATATAGATATATCGACTCAGACTTAGATGATTTCCCTTACCCTTTTGATTTGTCTGTTAGTTTAGTCCTGTAGTTTATTTGTAGATGTTAAACTATACTCGAATCATACTATTTCAAAACTAACAAATCGTGAGTATTTTAAAGACAGGCCAAGGCATTCTACGGATATTTCAAAGGAAGTATCTTTTCTTAAAAAACACTGTAACCCTATTTTCTGAACACCACGATTCGTGTTATTTCAAATGGCAAAACTGTATGACTTATATATATTAATGTTATTTCTTTATTTCTGCATTTACTATTCATTTGCCATTTATTCTGCTTATCGCATTGCATTGCATGCTTATATGTATTTTTCTTGGAAATGATGAAATCTGTTGTTAGGACACCAGCACCATTACCGACGATGCGTATTCTCCACGTACACTCGTTTGGCGGCTCACACACATCTTCATCGGTAATTGCTATATCACGTACACTTAAAGAACATTATTTCATTGACATAGCTTGCTAGCTGATAGTTCCTATATGTTATTGTTTCATATGCTAGTTCATTATTGCATTCATTGCTTGATATTTCACGCATATTTATATATTTATTTGTCATGCAATATTATAAGGATCAGTCCGGATTGCCGGAGCCCAGTATTTATTATTATTCACTTTTCATTGTTGGATTTCGGATTTTCCATGAGATTTCTGGATTTGGTGAAACCGTAAGATTTTATAAACTCATTTATCATTTTAAAAGATAAAAGTGCGGTTTTCTCATATTATGATTTGAGATATGTCCACCATGAGTTTTCTCGGCTCTTGAGCGATATCATACACCCGATTCGAGGAGGAGGAGGAACCGTCTGTGGGTGCATGGTGGGCCCGGTGCGGTACCCGGGGCGAGAAGGTCGCAAATGATGGCGTTGAGCCTGAGACAGGGGAGCACTACTGACAAGTGATTTTATTGTGACACGCCGGATATCCGGAGGGTACCGACGTGGTCTTGAGATTTATGATACAGGCTAGTCCGGATAGCCGGAGCCTGAGATATTGAGATTTGATGATACAGGCCAGTCCGGATAGCCGGAGCCTGGGATTTTGAGATATATATTTTGTGTCGATGCTTGACACTGATTTCTGATAGTTTCATTGATAACATGTAAATTTATAAATACAGAAATATTACTAAATTAAGAAAGTAGTTTTCTCATACATGGTGTATTCTGTTTTCATCATATTGCATTTATACCTCATATTTACGATATACTGCTACCTGAGGCACAGACACGAGCACATGGGATTACACTTATGCATAGATGTTTACCCTTACCTTTATATTATGCTTCAGGACATATTATCATTTGAGGATATATATTATGATCGTATTGACCTAGGATTGAGTCATACATACGATTTCTGCTCTGTGATGTTTTATACTCACGTGTTGGCAACTCACCCCCGTTGTGCCATACTTCTTGCAGGTTTTGTCGTACAGGTTTCATTGCAGCTTTGCTGGCACACCGCTTTCATTCCGGGTGATTGCTTTGGTAAGTGGGTTCACTTACATTGTGACCACCATTGTACCTTTTATTTATATTCAATTGTATCTAGTAACTCTATCTACTAGACTTGTATATTATTTCATACTTAGAAAACCAGTTGTTATTCTTTCGACCATAGAGTCGCGCGATGTATTATTATGGGCTTTCTTGGTTTTTTTTTGAGTTTCCTTTTGAGTTTTGATACTCGCCCTTCGGCGTTGTATATTATATTGCTTGCGTGGTTGTGACCGTCAATTGACGAAGAGCTAGCTCCCGCTTGGGGATGTCCATATTATTTATGTTTGTACCCGTTTGGGGCCAGTATTTACAATTGAGACTCTGCCGAAATTTTCGGGAAAATATGATATTGCTTTTAAATGTTTAAACAAGTTTTCCTTCACTTCTTATTTAAAATGGTTTAGTTTTCTGGGTTTTGGGTTACTTGAATTAGATGGGGTCCTATAGACTTCATATGATTCAAGTGCCAGTCACGTTCTATTTTGGGTCATGACACTTTAAGTAGTTCATGAGGTAATGACCTACCTCATCACAACACACATCTCTATCATAGCATGATAAAATTTTGGTACAATAGAATACGGGAAATACGACTTTGCAATTAAATACTTTCAACGTATAAAACCTTTTTCTATAAGAAGTGTATTTATCAAATCTTTGTAATTACGCCTCTAAAAACCATTTTGGGGAACCCGTTCGGTATGGTACGGATTATCGCACATCTTACGGCCTAGTAGAGCGAGATGCAGACCTCCTCACGAAGAAAGATTTTTAATACATTTTTCATTAGAAAATGTGATTTCTATAATAAATAAAACTTATATTTTAAATAAATAAATATGTAATTAATATAAAAATATCTATTTTTAATATTTATAACATTCCTGATTTCCAAAATTCAAGAAAAACATCCCATTTACAAGAAAATACCATACAATTCCAATATTACAAATAAATACCATATATTATGAAATTAGGTTTTATTCACCAGAAATGTCACATTTATAAAACATACATCAATGAAAACCCTAAATACGATAATTATATGCTTGAGATATATTTTGAAATTATACCAAAACTATTTTTACATAAAACCCCCTCAAGTTATACTAAATTACAATAAGGACCCTAGTAAACATAGGTTTAAGCGGGACCAGTCCCATGAGCCTTGGGGAGATGGAGATATGGATGCTTGCCTATTTAAGGTAGAAAACTTAACAAACGGTGTTATCAATACGGTAATTGTCTTAGAAAAAGACACAAATCATGTCGTCCATGTGCAGCAGTTGCCTATAACATCAAAACAATCAGGATTTCAAGTTCTTTTAAAATTGTCTGACTCAGACTGGGTCTCAACCTAATCAATTTGACTTGAATGTGATTCAAGTACAAACTACAATACAACACGATTCTATATGAATTCATCTATTCAATATGAATTCATCTATTCAATCTATTCAATCTATACAACTTGATTGAACCGAACCATGGATATACTCCATTTAAATGTTAATCCATTATATCCATTCCATTACTGATATCATGGTCTCGGCAAGTCATCCATCTATATAATTTATAATACAAGACAAGACAATACAATCCATACAATCAATGCAATCAAGACATAGACACTACGGGGTTATAAAGGGGTAGACTGGTACAGAACATGTTAAAGGTGGCACGAGGTGGTCACTTAAGACCTAATTACATCCATGTCGTTGTTCCGTGGTATTATCGATGGAGCCTTGTATTACGGATTACCAAAGTCTCCAGTGTAAATGGGACTCGTCTCCTATACACAGGCATTTTCTGTACCAAGCTACAAACTACTGCGCTAACTTTATTATAAAACATTATAAAACTGTACCCTCTCTCTTTCTATTCTACTTCTCCCTCATCTTTGTGACTTACCGAATGACTTGTTCGCTGAAGACATTCTCTTTCTTCTTCTTTAGAATGTCGTCAGGTGTTTCAGACTCATTGGAGATCGAGCCCAGCAACGAGGACTTGGATCAGTTTACTAAAGACCCAGAGTTTTAGATTCACTTGTACATTTCCTTTACATTTCTGTTATGCCACTGTTTAGGCATTGCTTTCATTCCATGTATTTACCTTTCCAGATGTATTGTAAAAACAATGTTAATAAATAAAGTTGTTGTTCAATTATATCTATTGTTATTGTCTCTTGTGTATTTTACTTATATTGCTTAGATATGCTTAGCGTGTTTACTTCAGAGTAAATACGTAGCGGCATCGTCGTCTCCTCTGCCCGTACACTGGGAAGCGGGGCGCGGCATTTTTTGCAGTACGAATACAGGTATGTATATACGGTGGGGGTATTCTAGTAATTTTACTAGAATGCTTCTAGAAGAAGACACCTCATTTTGTTTTAAATTTATTTATTTAAATAGACAATGAGGTGGACGGATGAGGTGTATTGAAGCATGGTTAAAGTATGGCTACTTGGTTTTATTTATTCATTTATTTTAAATATTCAAGCATGGTTGCAATATTTTATGGAAATATTGTATGCTTGATATTTTCCAAGACTTAGCCATTCTTCACAAGCTAGTTTCATTATACACTTGGCTTTTTCTTTCTTCCTTTGCTCTCTTCTTCTTCCCAAAACCATAATCCTCTCATGTATTGAGAATCCATGGTTTTGTGAGATAATACAATCCAATTAACACTCTATATCTTCAAAGCTACCTTGATTAGCAAACTAGGTACTTTAGTAAAGTCAAGTTTGAGGTTGGAGCTTGAACCATAGACTCTTGGGTGGATCATCTTCGATATGGGAGGGTGATGATCAAGCTCGATCCTGACGAACAAGGAGCTTAAGAAGATGAAAAGAAGACCTGAAGGACTTGGTTCATATAGGTATAATCACTTCATAGTAGATTAGTGCCTATGCAAGTTTTTGTTATTTAAGGCTTATGGTGGATCTTAGGATTTGTCTGTGTTGCAAGTATTAAAAATCGTTTTTAAAAATTCTGCCTCTCTACGGAACTAGTAGAGTGTGCGACACCGCCTAACATGGTATCAGAGCTACTCTATAAGCTTTAGATAACTCGTAGCGACGTTAGAAATCCACCATTTTTGTCGTGCACGAATTGCCGACAAAAACGGTTCCAAAAATTGATGTTTTGAGATATTTGCACACCCCATGGGCTCACGGTTTGAACCGAGAAGCTGTGGGGTAGAGCAGGGGCATGCCGGAATACCCGAAGGGTCCGAAGGTCGAGCCCACCCCTCAAGACCACCACAAGGAGGCTTTGGGAGGTGGTGACCTGAGAGCACCCCTATGGAAGCCACCTCATGGTGGCCCCCGGGGGTACCTGTCTAGGCCCTCCAGTCGACTGTTAATTTTTTCCCCTTCACCTCCACGAAGATTCGGTGGGTTTCGAGTTCGTTTCAACTCCCAGATTGGCTTAAAACGCTTGTTTTTGGAACTTTAGCTCACTGAATTTTCATGGTTTTGGAAATTGGTTTCGTTTGCTAATTGTGCGGGGAATTTTAACGTCGTGGTTTTCTTTACATGCTTCTATGATGCGTACATATGTTGTTTAACGTCTTCTAATCGCTATACGTCGATTAGAAGGGGTTGCACACATCTTGTTTATCTATGGTGTTTGTTGTGATATCACTGAGATGGTTTTATCGGATTGTCGTGATGGATAGCCTATTGTGCAATGTTTGTAGTACAGTTTTGAATCATTTGTATATTTATTATTTCGAGGAGAGCTTCCGACATGTGGACTATCATTTCTGCCTTGTTGTATATTCTTTTATTGGGGCACAGCCGGGTTGAGGTTGATGTCACCACTGTATATATTTTTCTTTTCTGTACTAGGATTGCCCCGCGACGGAGTGCTCGAATAGCCGGGTTCTAGAGGGCAACGGGCCTCCATCCCATGGCGTTGAGATTGGAGTGCTTTACTCTAGAATTGGCGGTCTACTCACCGCCATCATTGTTGGTATAGGATGACCCACGGAGGGCCGTTCAAGTTATCGGATTCCGTGAAGTGTTGGGTGACCCATTCACCTTGTTGACTGGGGTTGCCTCTCTTCAGTAATTGGCGGGTAACTTTCCGCGCTCGTAGTGGTCATGGTTATACATTGCATAGGGTATCCACACGACCGGGGAATGTTGGATTTCATTTGTGGCTCGAATAAAACCCGGGGCTCCAAGTTTATCCTCTTTTCCATATTGCTTATCTCTTATCTGTGATGTTGTTTATATCATACTTAGGACGAATGATAATATATATATATACATATAGAGAGATTTATATTTATATTTATATTACTAGATGTTTTATATGTTTTGCATCCGCGATAGTCCAACCTCCGCTCTGTCGTTAGTTAAGTAACCTAACGGTGCATCGACGGGGCCCCGTGGCGAATGCGGATGGCATATACGTACATTGTATTTTCGTTCTTTTCTGGTGTGATAGGTTTTGATTGATGGGACCATGATTAGTCTAAAATATTGCACATTTGAATGAATATTTTCTCTACTAATGTTTAGTACTTAAAGATATTTATTGTAAATATAGAACATATAAGGGTTTATTTTTACAAAATTTATTATCATATATTTCTACATTATAATTAACATAATAAGGGAAAATATATGCATATAATATTTATATGAAATCTTAGTAATTAAAATATGCATATCAAATATTTCTAATCAATATTCTTAAGATTTAATATCATATAAAATGGTTAGGATAATATCTCAAAAACACCAAATGCTACTAATACTATGTTTTGAGATATTGTGCAGATATTAGCTCAGGTCTAAAATCCAAGTAAGAAATCCGAGTCAAATAGGGATATCGGAACCGAATCTGCCAAAATTTAGAAGCAAATCGAGAGATCTAGCAACGGTAAAGACTCAGAGCATTATTTTCATAATCTAGACTGTTGGGGTAAAAATTTACACTCCACTTGACCAAGTCAATGTCAAGGTTAACCCCAAGCCAGGTGGGCCCAAGCCCAGGTCAAGCGGGCCCATGGCCAAGCCGAGCCCGCGGCCAAGCCTCTCCATGCCAACAACAAAATCATGTAATAAATAATTTTTATCTAATTTTTTATGCATGAATGTAAACAAAATGAGCATAAAGCCAAATTTTTGTAAGCCCATGGCTTATGTGCAAAAAAAATGGCACATGAGCCATGGGATGGGCAAAATGTCATTTTTGCAAAGCCCAAGGGGCTATATATAAATATGTAAGCCTATATAAGGCAATATGATGATGAATAAAATAACACTTTTCATTCCCCTAAAAACCTAGGGTTCTTTGTGCCTCCTGCTCCTTCTCCAAGGTTCTAAACCTTCTCATTTCTTTTCAATTAAATCAAGAGTTTTACTCTTTCTTTTCCAAAACTAAGTTGTTTTCCACCACAAAACCCACAAAGGGGAACTCAGATGTGCCATCAGATCTCAGAAAGAAGAGATTTTTAAAATCTCACATCTCTTGATCTTTAAGATCCGGCCAACAAGGGAAGAATAAAGAGACCTACCTCCAGAAACCCCACTTTGGGGAAGAACTAGGGCTCAAGGGGAGAAGCCCTTCATCAGCTTCAAAACATCCTAGGATTTTAACTCCATATATATATATATATATATATATATAATAGATATTTCCTTTCTGAAGTATAGCTTCTGGTTCTAGGACTAAAAGCCCCTTTTTCTCGCCGGTGCCCAAGCGCTCAAGCGCCAAGCGCCTACGTGCTGATACGTGGTGCGCTAGCGCTCCAGCGCAGAGTGCCCACGTGCCGACACGTGGCGCGCTTGCGCTCCAGCGCCCAGCGCTCCAGCGCAAAGCGCCCACGTGCCGACACGTGGCGCGCTTGCGCTCAAGCGCCCAGCGCTCAAGCTCAAAGCGCCCACATGCCGACACATGGCGCGCTAGCGCCTGAGCGCACAACACCTAAGCGCACAGCGCTCAAGGCGCTGACCCCACGCATCCTTTGGATTCCCTTTCCCTTTCTTTTATATATATATATGTGTGTATATAAATACACACACACATACTCTACAACACTCTCCCTCCCAAATAAATTTTGGGCCGTGGCGCTGCGCCGCACCCCGCAAAGGGGCTGCTAGCCCTCTTGACCCCTAGCCCGCTATCCGGGTAGCGGGACCCCCGTAAAAACTCTGCGTGGCTCCCGATATATCCAAAACCCCCTTTCAAAACACAACACGCATACACTGCACATTGAGTTCGCATGACCGGTTTAACCCGTCAATCGGAGGTTCCCTTGCTCTAAAGGCGAGGGGTAATTAACGGCAGCTTAGTCCGCGACTGTCGGAGATTCGGATCCCCACAATCATTAAATCCCAGCCTACCCTAGGCAGGGGGAATATATAGTACGCCTGACAAGCGCGCGCGTATTGCCATCTCAATGGGGTGATGAAAAACACCATACAGATTCTGGCACGCCCGGTGGGACCATCTCGCCTCCCATATTTCGGGTTAAATGTTCATGCGAGCTCAATCAATATACATATCGATTGCCTATACTGAAATAATGTTCCTATTTACAGGTTAACAATTTCCAATTGCCATATTTGAATGCAAGTCGGTATTTGAACTACTTTTCTTGGCCCCAGCTGGGGGCAAGGCCATCAACACCGACAAAGTAATAAGGCATCTCGGGCAAGCTCCAGCGGTGCCCCTTACAGCTGCTCAATCAGGTATCTTCTCTAAGCTCCTCGTCACATGACCTCTACGTCGTTAAACTGGAAACAAATGACCTCTAAGTCGTTAAACTGGAAACATATGACCTCTAAGTCATTAAACTGGAAACAGATGACCTCTAAGTCGTTAAACTAGAAACAGATGACCTCTAAGTCGTTAATCTGGAAACAGATGACCACCAAGTCGTTAAACTGGAAACAGATGACCTCTAAGTCGTTAAACTGGAAACAGATGACCCCTAAGTCGTTAAACTGGAAACAGATGACCACCACGTCGTTAAACTGGAAACAGATGACCTCTACGTCGTTAAACTGGAAACAGATGACCTCTACGTCGTTAAACTGGAAACAGATGACCTCTAAGTCGTTAAACTGGAAACAGATGACCACCAAGTCGTTAAACTGGAAACAGATGACCTCTACGTCGTTAAACTAGAAATAGATGACCTCTAAGTCGTTAAACTGGAAACAGATGACCACCACGTCGTTAAACTGGGAACACCAGATGTCACGACCCGAAAGTACGGAACGTGACTGGCACTTAGATTACGAGACATCTAAAGGCGTACCGTAACCTAAGTCAGCCAAAGCCCAGAAAAATCTAAACCAAAATCAAAAGAGAGTGAAGGAAAACCTTACATGAAAACGATTTTTAAATCAATTAAGTTGCATTGAACCCCTTTTTAAAAACATCAAAAATTTCCGAAAATTTCGGCAGAGTCTCCCTTGTAAATTCTATCCCCCAAAATGGGTACAACAAGATATATAACCTGTAATCACAAAATGGCATCCCCAAGCGGGAGCTAGCTCTTCGCCCAAGGCGGATCACAACCACACGCAATATATATATGTAATCTCAACAAAAAGAGCATAACGAAATGCGAAATGTAAGAAAACACAACGTCGGCTCAAGTGAGCTCGACCCAAAGGAAACCACATATAAATAAATCTCTCAGTCTCATCACTAGGTCGCATATACACATAAGAAGTGGTAGATGGAGAATACTAGATACAAAAATAGTACAAAAGAAAAGAGATAAAAGCACTCTCGCAACCCACCTACGAGCAATGTCGCGAGTCTGAGCAAAAGAAGTCACTAACAAGATAAGCCGCTGTTACTAGGCTGATGAGTCCGACCTGCAAGACACTGTGGCACAACGGGGGTGAGTTGCCAGCTCGTGAGTAGAATATAACATCTAGTAAGGCAATCGTAAGAATGCACGCAAATGGGTCACAGCATGTATGTCCAGATGTGATGTAATACCTCTAGTATGCATGCACATGTATGCAATGTCAATACTAAATCTTTAAGTGTTTTTAAATGCTATGATTCTGCATTCTTAACTTTTGAAAAAAAAATATCTGTATAATAGTTAAACACCATCAAGAAATCATCTGAAAACCCGTGTCAAGTATCGGCACCAAATATGAAAACACATCTGTCTCAATATCTCACTGTATCAATGTCTCAATACATCGGGCTCCGTCAGTCCGGATCGGCCCATATCATCAAATCTCACGACAACGGTCGGTATCCTCTGGATATCCGCCGCGCCAGACATCACCGGTAGGTAGTCTTCCCCTGCCAGGCTCATCGTCTACAACTCGATCTTCTTGCCCCGGGGTACCATACCGGGCCCACCATGTACTCGAGACGGTTCATCCACTCCTCGAATCGGGTCTCGAAATCCAACAGAAAACATGAAAACTCATGGTGGACGACACATACATCACGAGAAAACCGCAACTTTGTTTTAAAAATGATAAATATAAGCTTTTGTTAAATTCTTGCAGTTTTCCCCAAAAATCCAGAAATCGCAGCAATACTGAAATCCTCAAGAAAATCATAATACCCAACATGTTGTATGTGATAAATGTCTGTGATATCAAGGTATGCGATGTGATTTGTGGCTAGAAACCTATGTAAGTATGATGATGATGCAAGGTATATACATGCTATGCGATTTCATATATCATGTATGATGCAAGTGGTGACACTAAGCTAAACAGGTTCTATGGTGCTCGTGGCATGGCAATTACCAAAGGCGTGTGTGTCACATGAATAGCGCGCGTGCAACAGAAGATAATGGTAATGGTGTTCGTGTCCTATGAAGTGATATCGCGTATGTGTATATGAATATCCATGCAATCTAGTATACGATTAACTATAAGGGTATGCAATGTAAATGAAGGGGTAAGCTAACTAACAATACAAATCTTGCAAGAAATAAGGAAATCCTAACAAGGGGGCGCTTCGTGCCATCCAGACGATTCCCCCATAGATGAATACATCTACTCACCTGAAAGCCCCGCTAATCCGATCCGACCACCGCCTTGCCTTTGCGCGCCGCGTCCGATGTTTCCGCGACCGATCCTAGAATTGCATAACACACAAAATAAGATTACAGATTTCTAAAATGACGGAGCTCACAATATGAAAAGATCGACACTCTCGAATTTATCACAACGTACACTCAGTGCGCAGAAAACGCACGAAAATCGCTAAAACCTTAACTAAAATCGCCGTTTCGAGGCAATCGTCAAAACTAAAACCCGACTAGACAAAACCCCGCATTCGTGCATACTAATAGTCGTATATGATGCTAATTATATCGCTAATATAACGCAATTTGATCACTTCCTAAAATTCATAAAATTCTAGTAAGCGATAGCATACCGATTTCAAAGCAAACATCGCTAATTTACGATATCGCGATCGCAACATCGCACAAATATTCGATCTAACCCACTAGATAGCCACAACACTAGCTTAAACCCACTTATCCAATATCAAACCCTAATCTAGAACATCATCCCTTTCTTGAAATTTCAAAACTAACCATTACAATGAAATTAATCACTTTAAAATACTAAACTAGCTTTATTAAACTACAAATTAACAACTAGTTTAGGATTTATACCTCCCAAGTGTTGATTCCAAACTTGCTCTAGCCTCCAAGACACCTCTTTTCTTCACCTTTCAACCAAATTAGGGTGAGGGAAGGGATGGATTAGGGTTTTGTTTTGAATTTGCAAAGGAAAATTGTGAATTTTGTGGATTTTTTTATTGATTTTAGCAAGGATTTTGATGCAAGAAGTGAGGGGAAACAAAATGGTGAGCTGCTGCCTTGCTCGACCTGAGGTGGGAGAGGTGAGTTGTGAGTGAATTGTGTAGAAAATTCTACACAAAAAGCAACCCCTAAACTCATTTAATGCATATCACATCATATTTTACATAAAAAAAACCCCTTTTTAGCCATTTTTGCTTTAATTTTTTTTAACCATAGAACTAAATCTTGAAAAGTCTTGATAAAATTTTATTAACACTAAATTTTAGTTTATAATATTTCCTAAGTGTGTAATTTACCTAATTAAATTTGTATTTATCACTAATTTAATGTATTTTTAAAAGCTTAAAATAATATTAAAAATAATTAATTACGAAAAAAATTTTATTTAACTAGAAAATTTTAAGTGACATTTTAGTGACCAAATTATGGTAATATCTTATCTAAATTTTGTATAATTAGGTCCATAATGAAAAATATCTATTTTGACTTTTTACGGAAAAAGCTGCTAATTCAGCCGATTACTAAAAAACTGCCTAAACGATTTTCGAAGCGTTACAATCTTCCCCCCTTAAAAAAAATTCGGTCCCCGAATTTAGAATTTAACTACGTATACCTTCAAAAAGATGGGGATATCTCTTCCTCATCTCAACCTCGGTCTCCCAGGTGACCTCCTCGCTGTTCGGGCCACGCCAAAGGACCTTGACGGACGGTATAACTTTCGACCTCAATTTCTTCACCTGCCGATCCAAAATGACCACCGGCTGCTCGGTGAATGAAAGATCACGCTCAAGCTGGATCTTCTGGTGCTGAATCGCATGGGAAGGATCATGAAGGTACTTGCGGAGCATCGAAACATGGAACACGGGATGAACATCGGGGAAGCTGGGCGGAAGAGCTAACCGATAAGCGACTGGACCAACACGCTCTAGGATCTCTAAAGGACCAACATATCTAGGACCCAGCTTCCCTTTCCGCCAAAATCTCATCACACCTTTCATCGGGGAGACCTTCAGGAAAACATGATCGCCAACAGCGAACTCGAGTCGGCGACGGCGCCTGTCGGCATATGATTTCTGCCTACTCTGTGCTGACCTCATCCTGTCCCGAATCAGCTGTATCTTCTCAGTCGTCTCCTGTACGATCTGCGGGCCCAAAATACTGCTCTCCCTGAGCTCTGTCCAACACACAGGCGATCGACATCTCCTCCCATATAAAGCCTCGAAAGGTGCCATCTGAATCGTCTCCTGGAAGCTATTATTGTAAGAAAACTCGATCAAAGGCAAATGACGATCCCAGCTACCACCGAAATCTAAAACACAAGCTCTGAGCATGTCCTCAAGAGTCTGAATAGTACGCTCCGACTGACCGTCAGTCTGCGGATGAAAGGCTGTGCTAAAACTCAATCGGGTGCCCAATGCTTCCTGAAGTTTCTGCCACAATCGGCTGGTAAACTGGGTGCCCCGGTCGGACACGATGCAAGTCGGAACACCATGCAGTCGCACGATCTCATCAATATAAACCTGGGCGTACTGAGAAAATCCAAAAGTGGTCTTTACTGGCAGGAAGTGAGCCGCTTTCGTCAGTCGATCCACAATCACCCAAATAGAGTCATACCCTCGACTGGTCCTGGGTAGACCTACAATGAAGTCCATGGAGACCTGCTCCCACTTCCACTCAGGGATGCGCAAAGGCTGTAACTCACCGGCTGGCCTCTGGTGCTCGGCCTTGACTTGCTGACAAGTCAGGAATCTTGACACAAAGTCTGTAACATCCTTCTTCATTCCGTCCCACCAGTAAACCTCTCTCAAATCACGGTACATCTTGGTGGAACCTGGATGCACACTGTATACTGATCTATGTGCCTCCTTGAGAATATCGCACCTCAGTCCCTCAGAATCCGGTACGCACAGTCGAGTCCCAAATCGAAGTATCCCCTGATCATCAATCACGAACTCAGAAACTCTGCCCTGTTGAATCTGCTCAATAATCTCTAAAATACGTGCATCGCCGGACTGTGCCTCACGGATACGGTCAAGTAACTGTGGGCGTGCCCTGAAATGGGCCAGCTGTCCCCCTGTAGGAGTAAACTCGATCTGCACTCTGCTATCACAAAAAACCTGCCAATCCGCCGTCGACTGCATCTGTACTGCGCTCAAACAAGTTAAGCTACCTCCGGGCCTCCTACTCAAAGCATCTGCCACCACATTCGCCTTGCCCGGATGGTATAAAATCTCGCAGTCATAATCTTTCACCAACTCCATCCAACGGCGCTGTCTCGGATTCAGATCTCGCTGCTGAAAGATATACTTCAAACTCTTGTGGTCAGTGAATATCTGGCACGACTCACCGTATAGGTAATGTCTCCAGATCTTAAGTGCAAATACTACTGCAGCCATCTCTAAATCATGAGTGGGGTCGTTCTGTTCGTGTTTCCTTAGCCGCCGAGAAGCATACGCGATAACTCTGTGGTGCTGCATCAATACACAGCCCAGCCCCACTCGAGAAGCATCACAATATACCACGAACCCGCCTGATCCTGAAGGCAATGCTAACACTGGTGCAGTAGTCAGACGAGTCTTCAACTGCTGGAAACTATCCTCACATGCCTGGGTCCAATCAAAAGGAACCCCCTTCCGGGTCAATCCGGTCAATGGTGCAGCAATGCGGGAGAAATCCTGGACAAAACGTCGATAATAGCCGGCCAGACCTAGAAAACTGCGAACCTCTGTAACTGATACTGGTCTAGGCCAACGCTGAACTGCCTCGATCTTCTTCGGGTCCACACAAATACCATCTCTCGTCACCACATGACCCAAGAAGTCGATACTGTATAACCAGAATGCGCACTTGGAAAATTAGGCGAACAGCTGATGCTCCCTCAAAGTCTGCAATGTGATACGTAAGTGCTGCTCATGCTCTTCCCGTCTCCGAGAATAAACCAAGATGTCGTCAATGAACACAATAATGAACTGATCGAGATACGGCCTGAATACACGGTTCATCAAATCCATAAATGCTGCCGGGGCATTGGTGAGCCCGAAACATCACCAAGAACTCATAATGACCATATCGAGTACGGAAAGCGGTCTTCGGAATATCCTCCTTCCGAACCCGCAACTGGTGATAACCTGACCGTAAATCAACCTTCGAGAAGAACCATGCACCCTAGAGCTGATCGAATAAGTCGTCGATGCGGGGTAGGGGATATCTGTTCCGCACAGTAACCCGGTTCAGCTGACGATAATCAATGCATAAGCGCATACTTCCGTCCTTCTTCTTAACAAACAAGATGGGAGCACCCCAAGGTGACACACTCGGTCGGATAAGCCCTTTGTCCAGCAAGTCCTGTAACTGATCCTTTAGCTCTCTCAGCTCCGCCGGGGGCCATCCGATAAGGCGGTATAGAGATAGGCCCCGTACCGGGGATCAGGTCGATGCAGAACTCAATCTCGTGCTCTGGTGGCAGACCAGGCAGCTCGTCAGGGAATACATCAGGAAACTCTCTCACAACAGGGACCTGGTCCAACGGAACCTCTGTGGAGCTAGTATCACAAACAAAAGCTAAGAATCTCTGACACCCTTTCCTTAAGAGCTGACCAGCGCGAAGAGAAGAAATCAAGCTGGGAAGGGTAGCACTACGATCTCCCTGAATAACAAGTACCGGCTCACCAGGAAAATTAATCTGACAGCTTTCTCACGGCAGTCCATAGATGCATAACAGGAGGCTAGCCAGTCCATACCAAGAAGAACGTCAAAGTCTAGCATATCGAGGAGAATCAAATCAACTGAGGAATCTCTCTCCCCGATACGAACGGAACATGATTGGTACACGAAACGGGCAACAAACGACTCGCCTACTGGTGTAATAACGACAAGCGGCTGATCTAATGGAGAAGACTCTCGGCCCAACCTCGGTGCAAAGTGCGTGGATACATAGGAATGTGTGGAGCCTGGATCAAATAATACCCGTGCATCAAAAGAACATACTGGCAGAGTACCTGTCACGACGGCATTGGATGCCTGTGCATCCTGAGGAGTCAACGCGAACACTCGGGCCTGTCCACCACTAATAGCTGGCTGTCCTCTGCCTCTACCTCGGCCTCTGCCTCTGCCTCTGTCGCCTCGTCCTCTCTGAACCGGACCGCCACGCCCACGACCTATAGAAGCATCTGGCTGGCATGGAGCATCATCAGGAGTAGGAAGTAGAGCTCTCTGAGGAGGTGGTGAGGGTGGTAAGGTCACATGCGGGACTGTCGCCGCGCCCTGGCGTCCCATGGTACAGTCTCTGATACGGTGGTACTGACTCCCGCACCGAAAACATCCTGGCGACGACTGCTGAGTCTGTGGATATGAACCAAATAACTGACCTCGTCTCAATCCTCTGCCTCCACCATCTTCCGGAAATAATCTATTGCGGTGTCTACCCATCTGCCGCTGAGCTGGCGTATCAGTACGGATCCTCTTCGGCCTAGACATGGTACGATTCAGTAGAGAGAGGCCGAGCTGCAGGTCTACCTTCTATGACCTGGGATGAGTTTACAGCTGCGTTTCTTGCCCGTTTTCTTCCAGAGAGTTCATTTAATGCATATCACATCATATTTTACATAAAACCCCCTTTTTAGCCATTTTTGCTTTAATTTTTTTTTAACCATAGAACTAAATCTTGAAAAGTCTTGATAAAATTTTATTAACACTAAATTTTAGTTTATAATATTTCCTAAGTGTGTAATTTACCTAATTAAATTTGTATTTATCACTAATTTAATGTATTTTTAAAAGCTTAAAATAATATTAAAAATAATTAATTACGAAAAAAAATTTATTTAACTAGAAAATTTTAAGTGACATTTTAGTGACCAAATTATGGTAATATCTTATCTAAATTTTGTATAATTAGGTCCATAATGAAAATACCTATTTTGACTTTTTACGGAAAAAGCTGCTAATTCAGCCGATTACCGAAAAACTGCCTAAACGATTTTCGAAGCGTTACACCAGAGGACCACCATGTCATTAAACTGGGAACAATTGACCACCATGTCATTAAACTGGGAATAATCGACCTCTAAGTCGTTAAACTGGGAATGTAAATATATATATATACGTGTGTGTGTGTGTGTGTGTATGTGTAAATAAAAAAAATGTGTAAACAAAAGAAAAATAAAGAAAAGCCGAAATGATGGGGCAACTCGCAATAAAAATCAGCGAGTAAAATAAAGATGAAAATAAAGCCGAAATGATGGGGCAACCGTGAATAAAAGCCGAAATGATAGGGCAATCGCGACCTTCGCGATAAGAAAAGCTGAAATGATAGAGCAATCGCGGTAAGAAAAAAAACAACGGCGAGTGATGAGACGCTCCTGGTACCATATTCTAGTGTAGCGATGCAGACGCCAACCAAAATCCAATTTTTCAAAATTCTCCCAGCCCTACGGTTAGTCCCCAACTTGACTACCGTATACAATCCACGGGCTCAAATAATTCTCATCACGTCCATACCCCACCGCAATCGCCAGTTACACGGCTGGTCTTCGCCTTTGGAATTATGCTCCATTGAGAAGACCCACTCATGTGTCCTCACGATACATGAGGAGAACAAACCTTTGTGGGATCCTTACGACTCCCAAAGGAAAAACACACTTAGGAGTCCTCACGACTCCTATGGAGAAAATACACCTGCGGGATCCTTACGACTAGCAGGGAGAAAATGCTTTTATGGGACCCTCACGACCCATAAAATTGAAAAGCCTTAGGCGATAGGGATCTAAACCTGTCTCCTAAGTCATCGCTCCCCAAAACCCCAACGGCGAATGATGAGTCGCTCCTGGTACCATATTCCAGTGCAGCGATGCAGACGCCAACAAAGACCCAAAATGTTTTGGCCCTACGGTCTGGATCATACATCCTGTAAAACCGTACACAATCAACGGGCGTAAAACGATCCCAATCTCTCCCAAGTCCTACCGGTGAGACCACATTCAAAGTCCCACCAAAAATAAAAAATAAAATAAAATAAAATAAAATGGTATGTCCACAAGCAAAATGGGCATGGATGAAAACCTGAAAGGGCTCCGTGAGTAAAAACAGCAGGACTGCCGGCGAGTCTGTGAAAACCCGAAAGGGCGCAAACTCATAAAAAAAATGAGATGAAATGCACTCACAAAGTCCTCCCGACTTTGTGAGGAGAAAATTCCCGCGTGAGATCCTTAAGACTCACAAAGGAGCAACACACTTGGGGGTCCTCATGACTCCTAAGGAGAAAATACACCTACGAGATCCTTTCGACTCGTAGGGAGAAAATGCTTTTGCGGGACCCTTACGGCCCATAAAATTGAAAAACCTTAGGTGATAGGGATCTAAACCTGTCTCATAATCCACCAATTCCCAAAATCCTTCTGGGGAAAATGATGAGTTGCTCCTGGCATTATTCCAGTGCAGCAATGCAGATGCCAAACAAAAAAAAACCAATCCCTAAATCCTCTCATGATAGATGATGATTCGCTCCTGGTACCATATTCTAGTGTAGCGATGCTGATGTCAACCCAAAACAGATCAAACAAACCAATTCCAACATCGACCTCTGCATCGGACAACAAACACTCCGTCTCGGGGACACGTCAACCAGCCGATACTCCGCCTCGGGGAAACGTCAAGCAGACACTCCGTGCCGGGGGAAAATCGACAACAGACACACCGTGCCGGGGACACATCGACCAGCCGATACTCCGCCTCGGGGAAACGTCAAGCAGACACTCCGTGCCGGGGGCACATCGACAAGAGACACTCCATCTTGGGGATACGTCAACCAGCCGATACTCCGCCTCGGGGAAACGTCAAGCAGACACTCCGTGCCGGGGGCACATCGACAACAGGCACTCCATCTCGGGGACACGTCAACCAGCCGATACTCCGCCTCGGGGAAACGTCAAGCAGACACTCCGTGCCGGGGGCACATCAACAACAGACACTCTGTCTCGGGGATACGTCAACCAGCCGATACTCCGCCTCGGGGAAACGTCAAGCAGACACTCCGTGTCGGGGGCACATCGACAATAGACACTCCGTCTCGGGGATACGTCAACCAGCCGAAACTCCGCCTCGAGGAAACGTCAAGCAAACATTCCGTGTCGGGGGCACATCGACAACAGACAATCCGTCTCGGGGAAACGTCAAACAGCTGATACTCCGCCTCGGGGAAACGTCAAGCAGACACTCCGTGTCGGGGGCACATCGACAACAGACAGTCCGTCTCGGGGATACGTCAACCAGCCGATACTCCGCCTCGGGGAAACACCAAGCAGACACTCCGTACCGGGGGCACATCGACAACAGACACTCCGTCTCGGGGACACGTCAACCAGCCGACACTCCATCTCGGGGACACGTCAACCAGCCGACACTCCATCTCGGTGAAACGTCCAACGCAGACACTCCGTGCCGGGGACACGACAGCCAACAGACACTCTGTCTCGGGGACACGTCAACCAGCCGATACTCCGCCTCGGGAAAACATCAAGCAGACACTCCGTGCCGGGGGCACATCGACAACCGACACTCCACTTCGGGGAAACGTCGACCAGCGACATTCCATGCCGGGGGCACGTCTACCAAATCGCTCCGGATCAGAGCGTCGACCGTCCATGTCGCAAAAAGGGTGGTGCAGGCTTCCCACAAATCGGGAACCAAATCGCTCCGGATCAGAGCATCGACCGTCCAAGTCGCAGAAAGGGAAGAATCGACCGTCCATGTCGTAAAAAGGGCAGTGCATCCCAAAAAGTGGGAACCAAAGCAAGTCGCCTCCACGCAAAAGAAGATCCATCAATTTCATGCACACGACCCACATATGCTGTGTGCATTTATTGATGGGGGGCAATTTTTTGGGGTAAAAATTTACACCCCGCTTGACCAAGTCAAAGTCAAGGTCAATCCCAAGCCAGGTGGGCCCAATCCCAGGTCAAGCGGGCCCATGCCCAAGCCGAGCCCGCGGCCAAGCCTCCTCATGCCAACAACAAAATTATGTAATAAATAATTTTTATGTAATTTTTTATGCATGAATGTAAACAAAATGGGCATAAAGCCAAATTTTTGTAAGCCCATGGCTTATGTGCAAAAAAAAATGGCATATGAGCCATGGGATGGGCAAAATGTCATTTTTACAAAGCCCAAGGGGCTATATGTAAATATGTAAGCATATATAACGCAATATGATGATGAATAAAATAACACTTTTCATTCCCCTAAAAACCTAGGGTTCTTTGTGCCTCCTGCTCCTTCTCCAAGGTTCTAAACCTTCTCATTTCTTTTGAATTAAATCAAGAGTTTTACTCTTTCTTTCCAAAACTAAGTAGTTTTCCACCACAAAACCCACAAAGGGGAACTCAGATCTGCCATCAGATCTCAGAAAGGAGAGATTTTTAAAATCTCACATCTCTTGATCTTCAAGATCCGGCCAACAAGGGATGAACAAGGAGACCAACCTCCAGAAACCCCACTTTGGGGAAGAACTAGGGCTCAAGGGGAGAAGCCCTTCATCAGCTTCAAAACATCCTAGGAGTTTAACTCCATATATTTATTAGATATTTCCTTTCTAAAGCATAGCTTCTGGTTCTGGGACAAAAAGCCTCTTTTTCTCGCCGGCGCCCAAGCGCTCAAGCGCCAAGCACCCACGTGCCGACACGTGGCGCGCTAGCGCTCGAGCGTAGAGCGCCCACGTGCCGACATGTGGTGCGCTTGCGCTCCAGCGCCCTGCGCTCCAGCGCCCTGCGCTCCAGCGCAAAGCGCCCACGTGCCGCGCTTGCATTTAAGCGCCCAGCGCTCAAGCGTAAAGCGCCCACATGCCGACACGTGGTGCGCTAGTGCCTGAGCGCACAGCACCTAAGCGCACAGTGCTCAAGGCGCTGACCACACGCATCCTTTGGATGCCTTTTCCCTTTTTTTATATATATATATATGTGTATATAAATACACACACACACACACACACTCTACAACACTCTCCCTCCCGTGTAAAAACTCTGCGTGGCTCCCGATATATCTAAAACCCCCTTTCAAAACACAACACATGTACACTGTACATTGAGTTCGCATGACCAGTTTAACCCGTCAATCGGAGGTTCCCTCGCTCCAAAGGCGAGGGGTAATTAACGTCAACTTAGTCCGTGGCTGCCGGAGATTCGGATCCCGAAAATCATTAAACCCCGGCCTATCCTAGGCAGGGGGAATCTGTAGTACGCCTGACAAGCGCGCGCGTATTCCCATCTCAATGGGGTGACGAAAAACATCCTATATAGACATCAAAAGGATCTCCACATGGTAAGAAAAGAGACCCGAATAAATCCCAATTCCTGATTCCACCAAGTTGCGGCGGAAGGGCGGCCAAAGTGGGGTATTTGCGGTGGATCCGCGGCTTTTTGACGGCCATAGGATGTGATATTTTATGGTATGGATCGTAACATCATATATTCTCAGTTGGAATCTAGGGTTTCTAGTTTTAGGGACTATATAAGGGATCGAGAGCTGTACATTGAAAATCATCATCGAAGAGGTCAAGAGACACAAGAGATCCATGTATCTGAGTGATCATCATCTATTCATCAACCTCCAACAAGAGAGAGAGATGTAGAGATAAATAGGGTTCTTGTAATCTACTTTCTAAGGAACAAAATTGTAAATGCAATAGTTGATTAATAAAGATAGTTGTTTTTAATTCTCTTTACATTTATTTTCCGTATTTAATTTCTGCACTTACTTTTCTGCATCTGTATCATGATTTCATTCACCTTCATCCTCTGTTCTAACTTAACCATGAGCGAGTAATTCTTAGCTTGCTAGGGTTTGTAGGATAGGGTAGAACAATAGATAAGAAAATCTCTTAACTTCTTTTATACATTTTAAAGTTTATAAACTTTAGCAAAATAAATGTTAACATCCTTATCGGGCGCACTACCAATTTATTGATTGTCACGACCACGATTTGGGATTGGTTTAACTCTTGTTTTGTTACGGGCTAGACATGAATAGATATCAATGCAAGTACATGGGTTAGTAGTGAGGAAACCTTAGTTTCTTCTAAGAGCCCTAATCTACATTCATCACTATCGATCTAGTTTTAAATTATTAAAAGATAAAAGAGTCATTTTTAATTATTCATCCATTACTACTAAGTCCTATGAACCCTCCAAGTCTTTTCATTATAAATTTTATATCCGTAACGACAAACAATCACCGATCTTTGATCAAGTCGTCTAAAGCAAGAAAAGAGTTCACGTTTCCCTGCGGATGACCCGTACTCATCGCGGCTAGCTACTAGCGACACCGTCTTGATTGCGATTATTTTAGAACACACTTTTTCACGATCAATCAGACCGCATTAATTTTGATTAATGCAAGGAGAATAAACCTAAAAGATGTTGTCGGAAAATTTTTCGAAAAACTATAGCCGTATTCTTTTGTTTTGCATAGTGGTATTCGTTTAGGAATATCCAGCACCTCATTCGAGGAGGCAAGAGCCTAGATCCCTTCACGGGGAGTGACCTCTTGAGCAAAAGTTTATAATACTATAGATTGCTCGGTTTTCTTCAAAAACCACAAGTTTTCAAAATCGGAGCCTAAATCACTCCTTTTCAAAACTACTCAATTCCTTCAATGATATCATGTTTATTACAATAAAGGTTTTCACCAAAAAACACTCGTAGCCCTCCGTCATTAACTACAAGTATTACTTAGTTTTCATGTTATGTATTTTGGCATCGTCAAGGCATAGTGATCGGTAGTTGAGTATTGCTTGTTTGTAGTTTTGTTTCCAATTATTTAAGACAGTTACATAGTTATGTTGGTATTGTCAAGGGTTATGCTGGTGGGTCTAAGTTAATCAAGATAATGACGGGCCGAACTTGACTAGCGGCTTATGATATGTTGGCATTGTCAAGATCATAAAGTCGTTAGGGGCAAAATCCACATCGGGAGTTTCAAATATACAGGAAACTTGCTAATGTTGCATACCTTCTGGAGTGTGGTGACTAGAGTGACTTCCATCTAGGTTATCACGCGATGATAGTTGGATCCCGATCCCACCGATGAGTTGGATTACTCTTGGGAAATATTTTTCACTTCACAATTAGCTAATCTATTAGGTGTCTAGAAAAGTGGGGCTACGCCTCGGCGGAAACAAGGTTTATTCTAATTAGGTCCATGCGAGAGCACGGGGAACCTCCTTCAGAGTACCAACACACAGCTGGCTGAACGATTAGCGAACTGATAAGGTGTTAATGATCCCAGCCAGCTCTCCTTTTAAATATTTGAAGAAGAATTCGAGAAATCGGTAGGAGCCATCCTGTTTAGATAAAATAATAACCAATCTAAACTTGAAAGAGCGCATGCCGAGTGTTTTCTTTTCTCTCTCTCCAGGTAGCAACCATGTCACACCTTAATCAAGATAATAAAATGTATGACTTGACAGACTCGGATTCTTATTCAAGACCGGGGAACGTCGGTTCAGCTCTAACTTGTGACGAAAGTCACGAACTTGAGCAAGGGAAAGAGTATTGCATGAATTCCTTGGTGACCCTAACGAAGAAGATGCATACTATTGCGTCTATTTCAGGTGTTCTTGTTATTGAAAACCGTTTTTTCGGTCAGTCCTACCTCTTGGGTATTAGACACCGGATCAGGATCTCATATCTGTAATTTATTGCAGAGACTGAGAAAAAGTAGGATGGTTGGACCTGATGATATGTCCCTCAGAGTAGGGAACGGAGCACAAGTTGATGCTGTTGCCGTCGGTGAATATCATCTTGTATTGCCAAATGGCAATACTATGATTTTAAACAACTGCTACTATGTACCTTCCATGATTTGCAACATCATAATAGTTTCTTTACTTAATAAAGATATATATAATTTTGTTCTAGATAGAAATATCATAAACATTTATCTTAATCAGGTATTGGTTGCAGAAGGTACACTGTGTAATGGTATCTATGTTCTAAATCAAAACACGGTTTTCAATATACAAAACACATGCAAGAGGAAGAGTTCAGATACGAACGAAACCTACTTGTGGCATTGTAGACTTAGTCATATCAATGAGAAAAGACTATCTAAATTACATAAGGATGGATATCTTAACCCGTTCAAATTTTCATCCTATGAAACTTGCCATTCTTGTCTCAATGGAAAGATGACCAAATCTCCATTCACCAGACACAATGAAAGAGCAACAGAGCTCTTTGGACTCATACACAGTGATGTATGTGGTCCAATGTCTATACATACTAGGATTGGGTTCTCATACTTCATAACATTCACTGACGATCTCTCTAGCTTCGGATATGTGTATCTTCTGAAACACAAATATGAAAATTTTAAGAAATTCAAAGAATACAGAAACGAAATAGAGAACCAGACTGGTAAACGTATCAAGATCCTCCAATCTGATAGAGGAGGAGAGTACTTAAGCATGGAATTCCTTGACTATTTGAAAGAGAACGGTATTCTCTCTCAGCTTACTCCTCCGTATACACCACAACACAACGGTGTATTGGAGTAGAGGAATTGTACCCTATTGGATATGGTTGCTCAATGATAAGCAATGCTGAGTTGCCTCTTTGTTTCTGGGGACATGCGCTTCAGAAAGCAGCATACTTATTGAATCAGGTTCCATCCAAATATGTGCCTAAGACTCTATATAAAATATGTAGCAGTAAAAGACCATATCTTGAACGTATTAATATATGGGGTTGTCCGACCTATATAAAAGTAAAAAATCCGGACAAACTTCAGACACGGTTAGTTTTATGCAAGTTTGTGGGATATCCTAAAAATCTATAAGATATCTATTCTACCACACCGAGGATCAGAAGGTGTTTGTTGGTCGCCGCGCCACCTTTTTAGAATGGCAATTTCTTTGAAAATAAATAAGTGGGAGCACGGTAGAACTGGATGAAATATCGGAAGCAAAAACTAAAATTGAGGATTTAGTGGAACCTCAAGATTTAGTAGTCCTGGACGAAACTCAGCCACTCCGTAGATCTAGTATGATTTCTCATCTGCCCGAGAGATACTACGGTTTTATCATAGACGGGGATCGAGAGGATTGCATCTTAGAAGAAAATGATCCTACTAGTATCAAGTAGGCCATTACCAGTAGGGACTCTGATAAATGGCTGGATGCTATGCGATCCGAAATATAGTCCATGTTGTAAGTGCACGGCGGCGCCCCGGCCGTCAATCCGACGCCAGAATGCGGAAGCGATGATTTACTTTAACTTTTCAAACTGGCACCACCGCGCACTATAAACCCAGATCGTGCCATTAAACTAGTCCTAGCTAACAAGAAGGGGATAGAGAGATATACCGAGCGATCAGTGTCCTTCGGTCTTCTCGTCGTCGTCCCGATCTCCCCGCGGAATCTCCGGTCTCCACCAAGTCGCCGAAAGGGCACCACGTCGCCGACTTCTTTTACGGGCTCCCACCTCTGGACCGAGGCAACTCGGGCACGAAGTTGGCGAGTCGACGTGCCCAAGGTTTGCTGTAGAATATAGTGTAGAAGCTATGTCTCATTTGGGGTTGTAGGGAGTTGCCTTTTGGTGGAGGAAAATAGATCAAAGCCTTTTGTGGATGAACTTGTGAATTTTGTAGCATGAAAGGAGCAAAAATTCCCACATCAAAAAAGGGCAGCCCCTCCCTCTATGTGGCTGGCCATCCATGGTGAGAATGAGAGAGAGGAGAGAGTGAGAGAATGAGGGAGAGAGTATATCAAAAGAAATGAGATTCTCTCATAATGCAAGAGAGAGAGAAGAAAGTTATCATGATGAATCATGATCACTAACTAAAACCACACTCAACAACAACCATCATGACACCGCAAGGTCAAGCTATCATGAACCATCATGAACAAAGGAATGTCAAGGGTGGTAGAATCATTATGAAACAACAAGATGCAAATAACACCCTCCACATTGCTTATTTGCACACATGCAAATAAGCCCTCCTCCACCAATCTTCAGCCATTGAATGATACAAAGAAATATGGCTGAAACAGAAAACAAACTGGCAACTCCAAAAACTGATCCTGTAATAAATTACAGGAAAACCCCGCTACCGTATATACATACCCGCATTTGTATTCCGACCGAAATACAAATGCAATGAGACAAAATCTACACAGTACAATACTAGCATCCGGCTTAAACCAAAGCCTGCTAGTATTATCCGTCCGATCCTGATCCGTGCAATACCGCACGTATCTGATCGAACCCTGCCATATATCCATACGGCCTCTTGTACTAACCGTCCGATCCTGATCCGTGCAATACCGCACGTATCTGATCGAACCCTGCCATATCTCCATATGGCCTCTACAGCGTTTCGCCCGAAACTTGAGTAACTGTTTTGTGGTAGACTCTAAAGACTCGTCAATACTATGGCTGTGGATTTAACCACTAGCACGTCAGAGGTATTAGCCATACATGACGGGCTACCAGCTATTGACCAAAAGGGACGTCGATGAGCGAACTCATCCTGACACCCTACTGAGCCTGTCAGTGACAATATCCATACAGTCCGGTCCGTTCGTCTATGAGCATCGCATGGCGGGCCTAGGGGGTTGGTAAAAGTCAGATCCCCAAAAGCGGTACAAGTCGTGTCGGAGTGTAGCCCAGAACACTCTGAGATACTACTGGAATACCTACCAGTAAATCTCCTGCCTTGGCCAAGGACTTCGTGTAAGGGCTCTCCTAGACACAGCGCGACCTCACCCCCAATACCGGGAGAGACGAACCCCTGAAGATCCGCTCACTGCCTCCATGTGGCTCGGGACTGTACCCAACTAAAACCTGTTTGCACGTCTCCTTTGAGCGTGGTAGGGTAGTAATCAAAGTATAGTGGGTACTCACACGAGACAAATGACGATCCTCAGGTCGATGAACTAACCTGTACACATGTCACTAGGGAACTGCTATCTGACGTCAGGTATAAGATCAACTAGCATGTTCCCGGCGAGTCCTGTCCGGTGTACTCATAACCCAATGAGCACCTGTATACATCTTAGGTGATCCAACTGACACCAATGGCTTGTGAGACCGGCCACCGCCCCTCGTCGGGGTCTCGACTGTATACACTAGTTTGCTCTGGAGTATCGATGCCCTGTCTCGAAACTCCTACGACTAGGGACCTTTTAAGGATGTGCTTATAGACTACCAGCTCCCATGTATATGATTGCCCTCATACTGCTGGCAGTCAAGCATGAATCCTAGGGGCTCTATCAACGCGCAATAATGACCTGTAAGGTCACCTAAAGCAGTACACGATGATAAAGGTAATCCAGATAGCATACTATCATCCTGAGTAAAACTGTTCTACCGGAATAGGCCCTCCCTCAATCATTGCAATCACGTGCCTGTGATCCAATAATTGACTCTGAGGGCACTATCTCCAACAATCTCCCACTTGCACTCAAGGCTAATTATTGCGATGTCGCATACTCACAGCCCGTGTGATACCGAACACCCAACTCCTCTACTAGTCAGTCTCACAAAACCTATTTGTGAAACTATTGCGTTCGAGGAATAGCCTCAGCGAGTGGATCCGCTTTGATGTTTCTTTCTATGTCTCTCTATATCTCAAGTTCATGGAGAAAACCATCTCCCGAAATGAGCAATACCTGTCTTAGAATGTGTCTGGATGTCTGATGGGACCTAGCTCATTAAAGAACTCCAAATCCAAACTTCTTAGACTGTATCGTCAACTGAACTTAATCAGTATCCTGCGCCATGCCTCCCTCAGTATTGCCTTGGACCACCTGTCCAAAATACTGCCCCTCATCAGAAGGAAAACTATAACTCTGACAACCTCCCTGTCGTCCATGTCACCTTGGAAGCCTGGAATGATAACTGTCTCCCGAATGAGGCTGTCGTTATCATATCCCTAGAACATCCACTTATGTTCTAAAACTACTTCCAACTGTTTCTCCAGGATTGGATCAATGTCAACTTACTGCATCTAGTGCAAAAACAACATCTGGTGTGGTACTTGATATCTCATGATTGACTCAATTGCCTGAGCAAGTGATCTGCCAATCATGCACATCCCTCTCCCCTTTAGTCTGTAAGACACCTTTAGAGAGGGTGACTCCATCATCTGCAGGTACACTACCGTGCCAGGAGTCGTCCATTCTAAATACTCTTAGAATGCTGTCTAAGTACCCTTAATTGGGAAACCACCCAAATCTAGATCTAAAACCATAGATCTAGTAACCAGTATGTCTGATATAATATCTAAGTCCTATGTGGAGAAACCACTGTGTGACGACCAAAGTATAACCGATCGTAGTATAGGAATATCACTTCCTACTCTGTTTATGTCATCCAAATACCATGACATCACACCCTACTACCTTCTCAACAGATCCATCCCCTATTCTGATGAAGTCAAACCTATGACTGTCACATCAGAAATTGATGATCTATCTCCGCTATATCTGCTTTAGTCTATAAATAGACATAAGCCACCTGTCCACCAATGCTTCCGCTGCTCCCACTGACTAAGACAACCCTTTGGCAGAGTCATATACACATGCACTTCTAAAGATGGTTTAGAACGACGCTATACTCATCCTCCTGCCGGGTCTCACAGTCTGGAACAACAGCAATGGCAAGTCTGGGTAAACAAGAACCTCCCTGCCACCGTCCTTGAGGCTACCGGAGTACCTCTCGGGTGCCTGAGGTTACCCATCTTATCTGCGGAGTGGCCAATGGAATGTTAAACCAGATTGAATCTTCAGGTTCCTATCAAATCTTCAGTAATCGTTTGCGGTTCTGGAATCATTTCCAGTTCTACCATACTCCCACTACTGTTTTCTTTAAAAAATCCATTTTTATTAAAACTGTGGCGAGTCTAGAACAATATCACTATTGATCTTCCAGATGGTAGAAAGTCAACCCTCTTCATAGCCTGGGTCAACCCACAAACAGCCATTACAGAAACGTGCCTTGAGTTATCCAGAGTCTGGTTTTAAGCATAAGCCGGACAACTCCCCTTACCTTAACATCGTTAAGATATGAACTGTTCTATATCCAATATAGAACCAGAGGCACTGATTTAATTGAACCAGATTCAAATCATGCAGCTGTCTCCAGTTCATGTCTACTAAATGGAAGGAAGCCGATCAGCGTTACTCAACTTAGGAGCACTTCCAATTATGAGTAACCTGAAAGAGACGCAAGTTCCCTAAATCATTACTATCAACTGAATACCACACACAAGTATCTACATCTTCGATCACTTTGAAGAATCCCGATACTTGCAATACCTGGTTCTCTACTTTATTCAAATACCTATAACTTCTCAAAATTCGGACCCTGTGTTTCCACGAAACACCTGTCTAAAAACTAAAGAAGTCATAAGTAAACTGAATATAGTACGAGGACCATCCCCTCTGTCCTAATGGACACTGGACAACATACAATACTCTGTATAAGTCCCTTGAGTCTAATAACTCACTCCCTGTGTGCTGCAGGTTGAAAACTGTACTTATGGTTAAGAAGAACTACACCGCTGTTTAATGCTCCTTACCTAACCATCCACTGATATAGGTAAATGTCGTAGACATAATTTCAAAAAGGTATATCTCACTCTATAAAAAAAGACGTACAAATATATCAATTTGAAATTGGTGCATGACAGCGGATATTCAAAACCAAATATTTGCCGTCCGGCAAACAACCCAGGTGACTTCCTCAAATATCACCGATTACAACGAATCCCGATATAATGAGGATGATCACCTAATTCCCAATAACTTACTCCCACTCATCATCTGTAAAACCATACAGATGTGAGAATCATACCTGGTAAATACTTACCCTGGAGTAAGTGTCTAATTGGGAAATCAGTTTTCCTTTAACAGTACACAGTGAAACTAAAACATTGAAATGTTTCGTACGGTATCTTGGTATTCCAAGTAATGCCTATTCCATTATCCAGATTCACAAATGCAACCGTGTAATTCTTTGCCATCTTTCCAAATCCCTTTCTACGTCTTTAGTCATTACCTTCTGTACACCCCTTTAGGCCAAATGGTTTTCTTCCTTCCCTACCGTTCGGCACCAGCCTATAGTTTGGAAGAAGACTATCCAATAAGCATAATGGGTGTACTGTCCTAATCTTAGGAACACTCGCAATGCGAGAGAAGGTGAAGATAAAAGACAACCGAATAAACCGTATTCCTATTTCTCCTGAACCAGAATCCATCCCCGAACTGGAACAAGTTCCTTTCGAGTTCGTATATAACCATACGATAGAGTATCCAATAAACTGTAGATCTTCGTAGTGATACGGAGTGTTCTGGAGAAATACAAAGGTGATTTAGGATTGGCGAAGAAATACTTGGTTTGGTCGTGAATAGCAGTCGCAATTTACTTTGCCCTCTTACTAATCCCTTGATATGTCTTTACTTAATACCTTCTGTACACCATCGTTAGGCTAACTGGTTTTCTTCATTCCCTACCGGTCGGCACCTGCCTATGGTTTGGAAGAATACTATCTAATTTGCGTAATAGGTGTACTATCTCCTAAACCAAGGAGTACTCTCAACCTGAGAGAAGGTAAAAGGAAAAGACAACTGAATAGTCCTATTTGTTTTCTCCAGAACCGGAAACCATCCTCGAATAAATTCCTTCGAGTTCGTATATAACCATACGATGGTTTTGTCCAATGGAAGTGGACGTTCGTAGTAATACGGGGTGTCCTAGAGAAAAGGGTAAAAGTAGGAGTGGCAATGAGGTTTGCAACTCTGACAATCCAAAAGCCAGTGTTTAAGAAGGTTCGGTCAACATGGTCACTGAGTCATAGTCTTAGGGTCGGGTCAATGGTCGCTGCCAAAGAGAGAGAGAAAAGAAACACTCAGCGTGCACTCTAACCTAGATCAGAATGGTTACCAATTTATCTAATCTGGAAACCTCCCACTGTACCGTCAAATTCTCCTCCAAACCTGAAAGAAGAATTAGTCGGGATCACCCGAGGAGTAAACCAACTCATCAGTGGGAATCGGGATCCAACTATCATCGCATGATAACGTGATGGAATCCTCTCACGTCATCACACTCCAGAAGGTATGCGCATATCTGGCAAGTTTCAGTTTCTTTAGAAACTCCCGATGTGGATTTTTACCCCATGCTCTTATGATCTTGAATTTGGCCAACAAATCATAAGTCACATGTCAAGTTCTACCCGTCATTCTCCAGGTTAATTTGAGCCCACCCGCACAAGCCCTTGACTTTGGCCAACAAGGCTATACGACTCCCCCAAACCAACTCATCAATCTATGCTGCACATGAATACCCAATAGCTACCAATCACTATGCCTTAACTTTAGCCAACAAACATAGCTTGAATACTAATTGACTATCCATGTGAAACGATGGAGGGCTACGAATGGTTTCTGGCGAAAACCTTTAACGCAATGAACTTGATATCGTTGAAGGAACCGGATAGCTTTTAAAAATATAGTGGTGAAAACCATTGCTAAAGAGGTCACTCCCGGTGAAGGGATCTCGGCTCTTTCCCCGTAGAATGAGGTGCAGGATATTCCAACTGAATACCACGATGCAAAGCAAAAGTAATCGGCTATAGTGAAGGTATTGTCCTGACGCAAACTTTTTGTCCAAGGGGTCACTCCCGGTGAAGGGATCTCGACCCTTGCCTCGTCGACTGAGGAGCAGGATATTCCAACTGAATACCACGATGCAAAACAAAAGAGAACGTCCTCGCAATAACAGCTTTTTGAAAAGTGTTCCAACAACATCAGAATAGGTTTGTTTTTAACTTGCATTGATCCGAATCAACGCAGTACCATCAATTGATCACACCAATAAAGAACGAAAATAATGATGTATTTATATGCCATCCACATTCGCCATTGGATCCCGTCATTACCCGTTAGGTTACTTAACTAACGACAGAGCGGGGACTGGACTAGCGCGGATGCAAAACATATACAACATCTACTAGTATATATATCAATATATAATATTTCGCTCAAGGCGTGTTAAAAGGCAACATCACAGAAATGTACAGTATCACAGAACAATACAGATATCTGGGATCCCCGGGTTTCACAGAGCCGCTACTGAAACCCGACGTTCCCCTGGTCGTGTGGATAGCCTGTGCAATGAAATCCTAGACCCCTACGGGTGCGGCAAGTTACCCGCCAAAACCTGAAGCGAGGCAGCCCCCTTCAGCAACGTGAATGGACCACCCAGCACTTCACGGAATCCGGTAACTTAGGCACCCCTCCTGGGTCAACCTGTACCCCCTACGAGTGCGGCGAATAGTCCGCCAATTCTAGAGCAAAGCACCCTCCGTCTCAATGCCATGAGATGCGGGCCCGTTGCCCTCTAGAACCCGGCTATCCGTGCACCCTACCTTGGGGTAATCCTAGTACATAAAGTAAAATATACATACAACGGGTACATCGACCTCGACCTGGTCGTGCCCCAAAAGAATAATATACAATCAGGCAGTAACGGCAGTCCACATGTCGGACGCTCGCCCCGCAATATCAAATGTACATAATACAACAAAAACTGTACTAGCATTGCATCCAGGCTATCCCCCATGACCAATCTGCAATATCACAGCACAACACAGAACATCAATGTGAATGTCACATTCGCAAATCCGTCTAACCGGGCAATAGCAGTTACACAGGATTTACCGATCAAGTGACATTCATGATCGCAGATATAATGTAAATACTTTGAACTAATGTGTTTAAAATATTCGATCGATCAAAATTACCCAAGTGGGCCCCAAGCACTACTGTAGCACTCACAGAAAATCTGGGCCAAAAAAGAATGTTCCAAAACCCCTATTTTCAATACAGAGACTCTCTGTAGAATTTTGATGCGCTGAACAGTAAATAGCGCGGCGGAACCGCGGCCCAAGCATGGGTTTGGCCGCGGTTCTGCGGTCGTATAGTGTGTTCAGGTGATCAAAATTTCACAGTAGTCTTAGAATTCCCTGCACATCATTCTGCAACTACCTGAAAAATTTTTGGAGCCAAAAAAAATTCGACAGAAACTGATGCACATGAAAACGCGGTTTTTGGAATTTTGTTCGATCGGAAATGTAAACACATTAAACAAAGCTAGACTAGGTTAATGGTGAGGCTCTGATACCACTGTAAGTGCACGGCGGCGCCCCGGCCGTCAATCCGACGCCGGAATGCGGAAGCGATGATTTACTTTAACTTTTCAAACCGGCACCACCGCGCACTATAAACCCGGATCGTGCCATTAAACTAGTCCTAGCTAACAAGAAGGGGATAGAGAGATATACCGAGATATCCGTGTCCTTCGGTCTTCTTGTCGTCGTCCCGATCTCCCCGCGGAATCTCTGGTCTCCACCAAGTCGTCGGAAGGGCACCACGTCGCCGGCTTCTTTTACGGGCTCCCACCTCTGGACCAAGGCAACTCGGGCACGAAGTTGGCGAGTCGACGTGCCCAAGGTTTGCTGTAGAATATAGTGTAGAAGCTATGTCACATTTGGGGTTGTAGGGAGTTGCCTTTAGGTGGAGGAAAATAGATCAAAGCCTTTTGTGGATGAACTTGAGAATTTTGTAGCATGAAAGGAGCAAAAATTCCCACATCAAAAAAGGGCAGCCCCTGCCACTATGTGGCCGGCCATCCATGGTGAGAATGAGAGAGAGGAGAGAGTGAGAGAATGAAGGAGAGAGTATATCAAAAGAAATGAGAGTCTCTCATAATGCAAGAGAGAGAGAAGAAAGTTATCATGATGAATCATGATCACTAACTAAAACCACACTCAACAACAACCATCATGAAACCACAAGGTCAAGCTATCATGAACCATCATGAACAAAGGAAAGTCAAGGGTGGTAGAATCATCATGAAACAACAAGATGCAAATAACACCCTCCACATTGCTTATTTGCACAAATGCAAATAAGCCCTCCTCCACCAATCTTCAGCCATTGAATGATACAAAGAAATATGGCTGAAACGGAAAACAAACTGGCAACTCCAAAAACTGATCCCGTAATAAATTACAGGAAAACCGCGCTACTGTATATATACACCCGCATTTGTATTCCGACCGAAATACAAATGCAATGAGACAAAATCTACACAGTACAATACTAGCATCCGGCTTAAACCAAAGCCTGCTAGTATTATTCGTCCGATCCTGATCCGTGCAATACCACACGTATCTGATCGAACCCTGCCATATATCCAAACGGCCTCTTGTACTAACCGTCCGATCCTGATCCGTGCAATATCGTACTTATCTGATCGAACCCTGCCATATCTCCATATGGCCTCTACAGCGTTTCGCTCGAAACTTGAGTAACTGTTTTGTGGGGGACTCTAAAGACTCGTCAATACTATGGCTGTGGATTTAACCACTAGCACGTCAGAGGTATTAGCCATACATGACGGGCTACTAGCTATTGACCAAAAGGGACGTCGATGAGCGAACTCATCCTGACACCCTACTGAGCCTGTCAGTGACAATATCCGTACAGTCCGGTCCGTTCATCTATGAGCATCACATGGAGGGCCTTGGGGGTTGGTAAAAGTCAGACCCCCAAAAGCGGTACAAGTCGTGTCGGAGTGTAGCCCAGAACACCCTGAGATACTACTGGAATACCTACCAGTAAATTTCCTGCCTTGGCCAAGGACTTCGTGTAAGGGCTCTCCTAGACACAGCGCGACCTCACCCCCAATACCTGTAGAGACGAACCCCTGAAGATCCGCTCACTGCCTCCATGTGGCTCGGGACTGTACCCAACTAAAACCTGTTTGCACGTCTCCTTTGAGCGTGGTAGGGTTGTAATCAAAGTACAGTGGGAACTTACACGAGAAAAATGACGATCCTCAGGTCGATGAACTAACATGTACACAAGTCACCAGGGAACTGCTATCTGACGTTAGGTATAAGACCAACTAGCATGTTCCCGGCGAGTCCTGTCCGGTGTACTCATAACCCAATGAGCACCTGTATACATCTTAGGTGATCCAACTGACACCAGTGGCTTGTGAGACCGGCCACCGTCCCTCGTCGGGGTCTCGACTGTATACACTAGTTTACTCTGGAGTATCGATGCCCTGTCTCGAAACTCCCACGACTAGAGACCTTTTAAGGATGTGCTTATAGACTACCAGCTCCCACGTATATGATCGCCCTTATACTGCTGGCACTCAAGCAAGAATCCTAGGGGCTCTATCAACGCGCAATAGTGACCTATAAGGTCACCTAAAGCAGTACACAATGATAAAGGTAAACCAGATAGCATACTATCATCTTGAGTAAGACTGTTCTACCGGAATAGGCCCTCCCTCAATCATTGCAATCATGTGCCCGTGATCCAATAATTGACTCTGAGGGCACTATCTCCAACACATGTACACCAATAAAGTTTGGACCTTGGGTATTGCTCCTCCTGGGGTAAAACCCGTTGGATGCAAATGGATCTTCAAAAAGAAAATTGGTGCAGATGGACAGGTGGAAACCTATAAGGCTAGACTTGTTACAAAATGTTTTCGTCAAAGACCAGGTATGGACTATGAAGAAACCTTTTCTCCACTGGCTATGCTCAAACCCATTCGGATCCTACTTTCCATTGCTGCCTTCCATGACTATGAAATCTGGTAGATGGACATAAAAACGATTTTTCTAAACGAAGTTTAGAAGAGTGCGTATATGGATCAGCCAGAGGGATTCGTAAATAGTAGGAGCAACAGGAAGGTGTGCAAATTGCTTAAATCCATTTATGGATTAAATATGGCATCGCGGAGGTAGAACATCTGTTTTGATGAAACGGTCAAGGAATTTGACTTCATCAAAAACGAGGATGAGCCTTGTATATATAAGAAGATTGTAGGACGAACTATGTTATTCCAAATCTTGTACGTGGAAGACATTCTTTTGATAGGAAATGACATTCCTATTCTACAATCAGTCAAGCTGTTCTTGTCACAAAGGTTCTACATGAAATCAGTAGAAAAGGAATCGGCAAACAAAGGCATTGGAAATAAAGACCTGGGTGATTCCTTCTACATTCTGGAGATTAAGATCTACAGAGATAGATTCAAGAGACTATTGGGACTTTCACATTTCATATACATAGAGTCCGTAAGAAAGAAATTTAGTATGGAAGATTCCAAGCGCGGTAATATACCCGCATTGCCCGGAATCACGCTTTCCAAAGAGATGTCTTCCAAGACTGATGAAGAGAGGGTTCGTATGAGCATTATACCCTACGCTTCAGCGGTAGGATCTATAATGTATGCGATACTATGTACCAGACCAGATGTAGCTTACGCGCTTAATGTGGTGAGCCGGTATCATTCGAACCCCGGAGAGAACCACTAAAGAGAAGTGAAGAGCATTCTTAAGTACCTGAGAAGGACTAAGGAACTGTTCTTAGTATACGGTAATGGGGACCTCCAGGTGGAGTCCTTTACCGATTCGAGCTTCCAGAGTGACAAATATGACAGCAAGTCTGTCTCGAGTTTTGTGTTTACCCTCAACGGATGGTCGGTCTTATTCATGTCAGAAAACTGCATTTTAATACCACTAATTCATTATCTATTTTGTGGTATATCGGTACTATTAATCAGTGTCTGCTCAGTAATTACAGTTTACAGGTAACCGTAATTAAATACTGAAAACAAACTCAATATCACGGATATAGCGTTTGGGAGCCGACACTGCAAGCAGAACAGGAAACCGACTGATATCCAAAGAGTTCTATTGTAAATAAATGTGTGCACATAATTTTGGTCTAAAATAATACAAGTGTACACACAACTCTTTGGCTTGGACCAAGATGGGGCTGCCTTGGCACGCACAAATGATGAATTGTGCAACTAGTGGGCACATGTGTGGGGACATGGGTAATAAATGCTAAAAGTCTTGATGTGATATATGGCATCATATTCCCTCCAAATGTCTGAATGCAAACTAGGATTAAACAGAGAAAACAAACAACACCAGGATGATATTGGAGTTGACAAGAGACCACTGTTGGAGATAGTGCCCTCAGAGTCAATTATTGGATCACAGGCACGTGATTGTAATGATTGAGGGAGGACCTATACCGGTAGGACAGTCTTACTCAGGATGATAGTATGCTATCTGGTTTACCTTTATCATCGTGTACTGCTTCAGGTGACCTTACAGGTCACTATTACACATTGATAGAGCCCTTAGGATTCTTGCTTGACGACCAGCAGTAAGATGGCGATCATATACGTGGGAGCTGGGGTCTATAAGCACATCCTTAAAAGGTCCCTAGTCGTGGGAGTTTTCGAGACTGGGCATCGATACTCCAGAGTAGACTAGTGTATACAGTCGAGACCCCGACGAGGGGCGGTGGCCGGTCTCACAAGCCACTGGTGTCAGTTGGTTCACCTAAGATGTATACAGGTGCTGATTGGGTTATGAGTACACCGAACATGACTCGCCGGGAATATGCTAGTTGGTCTTATACCTGACGTCAGATAGCAGTTCCCTAGTGACATGTGTACATGTTAGTTCATCGACCTGAGATCGTCATTTGTCTCGTGTGAGTTCCCATTGTACTTTGATTACTACCCTACCACGCTCAAAGGAGACGTGCAAACAGGTTTTAGTTGGGTACAGTCCCGAGCCACATGGAGGCAGTGAGCGGGTCTTCAAAGGTTCGTCTCTCCCAGTATTGGGGGTGAGGTCGTGCTGTGTCTAGGAGAGCCATTACACGAAGTCCTTGGCCAAGGCAGGAGATTTACTGGTAGGTATTCCAGTAGTATCTCAGGGTGTTCTGGGCTACACTCCGACACGACTTGTACCGCTTTTAGGGGTCTGATTTTTACCAACCCCTAGGCCCGCCATGCGATGCTCATAGACGAACGGACCGGACTGCACGGATATTGTCACTGACAGGCTCAGTAGGGTGTCAGGATGAGTTCGCTCATCGATGTCCCCTTTGGTCAATACCTGGTAGCCCGTTACGTATGGCTAATACCTTTGACGTGCTAGTGGTTAAACCCACAGCCAAGGGATTGACGAGTCTTTAGAGTCCCCCACAAACCGTTTCTCAAGTTTCGGGTGAAACGTTGTAGATGCCGTATGGAGATATGGCAGGGTTTGATCATATACGTGCGGTATTGCACGGTTCATGATCGGACGGATAATAGTAGCGGGCTTCGGTTTAAGCCGGATCCTAGTATTGTACAGTGTAGATTTTGTCTCATTGCATTTGTATTCGGTCGGAATACAAATGCGGGTATGTATATACAGTCGCGGGGTTTTCCTGTAATTTATTACGGGATCAGTTTTTGAAGTTGCCAGTTTGCTTTCCGTTTCTGCCATTTTCCTTTGTTTCTTTCCTTGGCTGAAAATTGGTGGAGGAGGGCTTATTTGCAAATGTGCAAATTAGCAATTTGGAGGGTTGTTTTTGAAAGTAGTTGCATCATGATGGTTTCATGATGGTTCCACCATCCGTTGACTTTCTTTTGTTCATCATTGTTTGACTTTTGAGTTGTGATGGTTGTTGAAGATGTGACTTTTGTTGTGATCATTTTATTCTCTCATCATCACTCATCATTCTTTCTTACATGATTAATCCACTCTCTCTCCTCTCTCATTTGGTAGAAGTCAAGGCTGGCCACATTTTGAGAAAGGGTGAGATATATTTTGTGTGTGAGGATTTTATTGGTTCATATATTCATTGCAAAAGAAAAAAAATCCTCAAGTTCATTCCTCTTGCTCTTTTTCTTCTCCACCTCCAATATGGCAACTTCTTAAACCCCTAGAGACATAGTGATCTACACTTCATCTACAGTATTCTTGGACACGACGACTCGCCAACTTCGTGCCCGAGTTGCCTCGGTCCAGAGGTGGGAGCCCGTAAAAGAACCCGGCGATGTGGTGCCCTTCCGACGAGGAGATGAAGACCGGAGATTCCGCGGGGAGATCGGGATGACGACGAGAAGACCGAAGGACACGGATCACTCGGTATATCTTTCTACCCCTTCTCTAGTTAGCTAGGAATAGGTTAATGGCCCGATCCAGGTTTATAGTGCGCGGTGGTGCCGGTTTACAAGTTTAAAGAAAAGTATCGTTTCCGCATTTTGTCCTTGGAAAGATGGCCGGGGCACCGCCGTGCACTTATACTGGTATCAGAGCCACGCCATTAACCTATTCTAGCTTGCTCTAGTATGTTTAAAACTTCGATCGAACAAATTTCCAAAAAGCCCCGATTTCAATATGACAGTTTTGTCGATTTTCAGTTGTGCTGGAAAAATTATTTAGTACATTGCATAAATATGTGCAGGAAATTTTATGAAAACTGAGAAAATTTGGCATGCTGATTTTACAGTAGCGCGGCGGATCCGCGGCCAAAACGTGCCTCAGTGTACCAAATTTCTTTAGTAAGTCTCTGACTTGGAATTGCGGTTTATGGTATATTCAGTTTGGGCCCAGATTTTTCTGAGTACTGGGTATTGTGCTTGGGGCCCACTTCGGGAAATTTAGTCGATCGAAAATTTTAAACATGTTAGTTCTCAGTATTTACATTATATCTGCGACCGTGAATGTCACTTGATCGATAAATCCTGTCCAACTGCTATAGCCCTTTTAGACGGATTTGCGAACGTGACATTCACGTTGATGTTCTGTGTTGTGCTGTGATGTTGCGGATTGTCGTGGTGGATAGCCTGGATGCAATGGTAGTACAGTTTGGTTTATTATGTACATTTGATATTGCGGGGCGAGCGTCCGACATGTGGACTGCCGTCACTTCCTGTTTGTATATTATTCTTTTGGGGCACGACCGGGCTGAGGTCGATGTACCCGTTGTATGTATATTTTACTTTCTGTGCTTGGATTACCCCGTGGTGGGGTGCACGGATAGCCGGGTTCTAGAGGGCAACGGGACCGCATCTTATGGCATTGAGACGGAGGGGGCTTTACTCTAGAATTGGCGGACTATTCGCCGCACTCGTAGGGGGTACAGGTTGACCCAAGGAGGGGTGCCCAAGTTACCAGATTCCGTGAAGTGCTGGGTGGTCCATTCACATTGCTGAAGGGGACTGCCTCGCTTGAGGTTTTGGAGGGTAACTTGCCGCGCCCGTAACGGTCTAGGATTTCATTGCACAGGCTATCCACACGTCCAGGGGAACGTCGAGTTTCAGTAGCGGCTCTATGAAACCCGGGGATCCCAGATATCTGTATTATTCTGTGATGCTTATTACATTTCTGTGATGATGCATTTTATCACGCCTTGAGCGAATATTATATATTGATATATATATATATATATACTAGTAGATGTTGTATATGTTTTGCATCCGCGCTAGTCCAGTCCCCGCTCTGTCGTTAGTTAAGTAACCTAACGGGTAATGACGGGACCCAGTGGCGAATGCAGATGGCATATACGTACATCATTATTTTCGTTCTTTATTGGTGTGATCAATTGATGGGATTGCGTTGATTCGGATCAATGCAAGCTAAACAAACCTATTTTGATGTTGTTGGAACAATTTTTCAAAAAGCTGTTATTGCAAGGGCGTTCTCTTTTGTTTTGGACAGTGGTATTCGTTTATGAATATCCAGCACCTCAGTCGACGAGGCAAGGGCCGAGATCCCTTCACCGGGAGTGACCCCTTGGACAGAAGTTTGCGTCAGTGCAATGACTTCACTATAGCCGTTTACTTTTGCTTTGCATCGTGGTATTCAGTTGGAATATCCTGCACCTCATTCTACGGGGAACGAGCCGAGATCCCTTCACCGGGAGTGACCTCTTTAGCAAAGGTTTTCGCCACTATATTTTTATAAAAGCTATCTGGTTCCTTCAACGATATCAAGTTCATTACGTTAAAGGTTTTTCGCCAAAAACCATTCGTAGCCCTCCGTCATTTCAGTTAAATGTTCGGTAGTATTCAAGCTGTGTATTTTGACTTACGCCAAGGCATAGTGATTGGTAGCTATCGGATATTTATCTGTTGCATAGATAGATGCGTTGGTTTGGGACAGTCGTACTACTATTTTGGCCTACGTCAAGGGTATGTACGGGTGGGTTCAAATTAACCTGGACAATGACGGGTAGAACTTGACATGTGACTTATGATATTTTGGCCTACGTCAAGGTCATAAGATCATGGGGCAAAAATCACATCGGGAGTTTCTAAAGAAATTGAAACTTGCCAGATATGCGCATACCTTCTGAAATGTGATATCGTGAGCGGATTCCGTCACGTTATGATGCGATGATAGTTGGATCCCGATTCCCACTGATGAGTTGGTTTACTCCTCGGGTGATCCCGACTAATTCTTCTTTCAGGTTTGGAGGAGAATTTGACGTTACAGTGGGAGGTTTCCTGATTAGATAAATTGGTAACCATTCTAATCTAGGTTAGAGTGCACGCTGAGTATTTCTTTTCTCCCTCTCTCTGGCAGTGACCATCACCCGACCCTTGACTATGACTCAGTGACCAAGTTGACCGAACCTTCTTAAACACTGGCTTTTGGATTGTCAGAGTTGCAAACCTCATTGCCACTCCTACTTTTACCCTTTTATCCAGGACACCCCGTATTGCTGCAAACGTCCACTTCCATTGGATAAAACCATCGTATTGTTATATACGAACTCGAAGGAATTTATTCGAGGATGGTTTCCGGTTCTGGAGAAAACGAATAGGACTATTCAGTTGTCTTTTCTTTTTACCTTCTCTCAGGTTGCGAGTGCTCCTTGGATTAGGGGATAGTACACCCGTTACGCAAATTGGATAGTCTTCTTCCAAACCATAGGCAGGTGCCGACCGGTAGGGAATGAAGAAAACCAATTAACCTAACGATGGTGTACAGAAGGTATTATGTAAAGTCAAATAAAGGGATTAGAAGGAGGGCAAAGTAAATTGCGACTGCTATTCACAACCAAACCAGGCATTTCATTACCACTCCCATTTCACCTTTGTATTTCTCCAGAACACTCCGTATCACTACGAAGATCCACAGTTATTTGGATACTCCATCGTATGGTTATATACGAACTTGAAAGGAACTTGTTCCAGTTCGGGGATGGATTCTGGTTCAGGAGAAATAGGAATAAGGTTTATTCAGTTGTCTTTTATCTTCACCTTCTCTCGCATTGCGAGTGCTCCTAGGATTAGGACAGTACACCCATTATGCTTATTGGATAGTCTTCTTCCAAACCATAGGCTGGTGCCGAACGGTAGGGAAGGAAGAAAACCATTTGGCCTAAAGGGGTGTATAGAAGGTAATGACTAAAGACATATGAAGGGATTTGGAGAGATGGAAAAGAAATATACGGTTACAGTTGTGAATCTGGATAATGGAAGAGGCATTACTAGGAATACCCGGATACCCCTTCAAAACATTTCAATGTTTCAGTTTCACTGTGTACTGTCAAAAGAAAACTGATTTCCCAATTAGACACTTGCTCCAGGGTATGTATTTACCAGGTATGATTCTCACATCTGTATGGTTTTACAGATAATGAGTGGGAGTAAGTTATTGGGAATTAGGTGATCATCCTCATTATATCGGAATTCGTTGTAATTGGTGATATTTGAGGAAGTCACGTGGGTTGTTTGCCGGACGGCAAATATTTGGTTTTGAATATCCGCTGTTATGCACAAATTTCAAATTGATATATCTGTACGTCTATTTTTATAGAGTGAGATATAACTTTTTGAAATTATGTCCATGACATTTACCTATATCAGTGGATGGTTAGGTAAGGAGCATTAAACAGCGGTGTAATTCTTCATAACCATAAGTACAGTTTTCAACCTACGACATACAGGGAATGAGTTATTAAACTCAGGGGACTTATACAGAGTATTGTATGTTGTCCAGTTTCCATTAGGACAGAGGGGTTGGTTCTCGTACTATATTCGGTTTACTTGTGACTTCTCTAGCTCTTAGACAAGTGTTTCATAGAGATACAAGATCTACGTTTTGAGAAGTTATAGGTATATGAATAAAGTAGAGAACCAGGTATTGCAAGTATCAGGATTCTTCAAGGTGATCGAAGATGTAGATACTTGTGTATGGTATTCAGTTGATAGTAATGAATAAGAGAACTTGCTTCTCTTTCGGGTTACTCATAATTGGAAGTACTCCTAAGTTGAGTAATGCGGATCGTCTTCTTTCCATTTAGATGACATGCACTGGAGACAGCTGCACGATTTGAATCTGGTTCCAATTAAATCAGTGCCTCTGTTTCTATATTGGATATAGAACAGTTCATACCTTAACGATGTTAGGGTACGGGGAGTTGTCCAGCTTATGCTTAAAACCAGACACTGGACAACTCAAGGCACGTTTCTGTAATGGCTGTTTGTGGGTTGACCCAGGCAATGGCGAAAGTTGACTTTCTACCATCTGGAAGATCAATAGTGATATTGTTCTTAACTCGCCATAGTTTTAATAAAAATGGATTTTTCAGAAAATAGTAGTGGGAGTATGGTAGAACTGGAAGTGATTCCAGAACCGCAAACGATTACTGAAAATTTGATCAGAACCTAAAGATTCAATCAGACTTGACATTCCATTGGCCACTCCGCAGATATGGTGGGTAACCTCAGGCACCCGAGAGGTACTCCGGTAGCCTCAAGGACGGTGACAGGGAGGTTCTTGTTTACTCAGACTTGCCATTGCTGTTGTTCCAGACTGTGAGACCCGGCAGGAGGATGAGTATAGCGTCGTTCTAAACTAGCTTTAGAAGTGTACGTCTATATGACTTTGCCAGTGGGTTGTCATGATCAGTGGGAGCAGCGGAAGCATCGGTGGACAGGTGGCTTATGTCTATTTATTGACTAAATCGGATATAGCGGAGATAGATCATCTATTTCTGATGTGAAAGTCATAGGTTTGACTACATCGGAATAGGGGATGGATCTGTTAAGAAGGTAGTAGGGTGTGATGTCCTGGTATTTTGATGACATGCACAGAATAGGAAATGAAATTCCTATACTACGATCGGTTATACTTTGGTTGTCACACAGTGGTTTCTCCACAAAGGACTTGGATATTATATCATACATTCTGGTTACTAGATCTAGATTTGGGTAGTTTCCCAATCTGGGTACTTAGACAACATTCTAAAGGTGTTTTAGAATGGACGACTCCTGGCACGGTAGTGTACCTGCAGGTGATGGAGTCACCCTCTCTAAAGGTGTCTTACAGACTAAAGGGGAGAGGGATGTGCATGATTGACAGATCACTTGCTTAGGCAATTGAGTCAATCATGAGATGTCAAGTACCACACCAGATGTTGTTTTTGCAGTAGATGCAATAAGTTGATAATAATCCAATCCTGGAAAACCAATCGGAACCGGTTTTAGAACATAAGTGGATGTTCTTGGGATATGATAACGGTATCCTCCTTCGGGAGACAGTTATCATTCCAGGCTTCCAAGGTGACCTGGATGACAGAGAGGTTGTCAGAGTTATAGTTTTCCTTCTGACGAGGGGCAGTATTTTGGACAGGTGGTCCAGGTGGATACTGAGGGAAGGATGGCGCAGGATACTAATTAAGTTCAGTTGACAATACAGTCTAAGAAGTTTGGATTTGGAGTTCATTTATGAACTAGGTCCCATCAGATATCCAGACATATTCTAAGACAGGTATTGCTCATTTCGGGAGATGACTTTCTCCACAAACTTGAGATTACGAGAGACATAGAAAGAAACATCTGAGCGGATCCACTCACTTAGGCTATTCCTCGAACACATTAGTTTCGCAAACTAGTTTTGTGAGACTGATTAGTAGAGGAGTTGGGTGTTCGGTATCACACGGACTGTGAGTATGCGACATCGCAATAATTAGCCTTGAGTGCTAGTGGGAGATTGTTGGAGATAGTGCCCTCAGAGTCAATTATTGGATCACAGACACGTGATTGCAATGATTGAGGGATGACCTATACCGGTAGGACAGTCTTACTCAAGATGATAGTATGCTATCTGGTTTTCCATTATCATCATGTACTGCTTCAGGTGACCTTACAGGTCACTATTACACGTTGATAGAGCCCTTAGGATTCTTTCTTGACGACCAGCAGTATGATGGCGATCATATATGTGGGAGCTGGGGTCTATAAGCACATCCTTAAAAGGTCCCTAGTCGTGGGAGTTTTCGAGACAGGGCATCGATACTCCAGAGTAGACTAGTGTATACAGTCGAGACCCCGACGAGGGGCGGTGGACGGTCTCACAAGACACTGGTGTCAGTTGGTTCACCTAAGATGTATACAGGTGCTCATTGGATTATGAGTACACCGGACAGGACTCGCCGGGAACATGCTAGTTTGTAACACCTTAGATTGTGTTTTGTAGCTAATTATATTTTAATGTATAGTTTTTAATAAAAAGTTTACCAAATTAGTTTTCAAATATTTTATCCTATTTAATGAGTATTTTATTAGAATTTTTCTAGGCACACACACACTTGTGCATGATAACTAGGGTGCTAATTGGGAGGTTAATCATGATTAGCAATCATGGTTAGCTAACCATTTTCCTTTGAGCTTGTTTTATTAATTGTTTAGGAGTTTTGGGTTTAATAATGTGTATGGTTGTTATAATGAAAAAGGTTTTTAATAAAAATGAAAAAGGATTTTAAAAATGGTTGAATTGTTGACTTTGGGAGAGAGAGGGCATGGGACAACATGGCTTGTGCCATACTTCTTTAATGAAGTGAGAGAGAGTGAGAAGAGCGGGGTGTTTGAATTCCTCTCACTCTCATCCTCACACTCATTCTCTTCATTCTCTCACTCTCAAACACACACACAGACACTCACCTGCAGCAGAGGCAGCAGCAGCTCCAGCATCATCATCATCAGCAACAGCATCATCATCATCATCAGCAGCAGCAGCAGGAGCAGCAGCAGGCAGCAACAGAAGTAGCAGGAGCTCCAGCAACCTACAGCAGCTCTTCTCCATTTCTTCACCTGCTCTCTAGGGTTCTTTAGGGTATATTTTTGAACTCTTTCCCTAGTTTGCTTAGCTTGTGTGTTAATTAGCTTCGATTAGTGTTAAATAAGCTAGTTTAGTGCTAATTATGGTGATTTGTGAGATGTTGTGGCTAATTGATGATTGTGTTGGTAAACCCTACTTATTTAAGTGTTGTTAGGGTCACCTTGACTGAGCTTAACCCTGGATTTCACTAAAATACCATAGGGTTACCTTTTTAGTGAAAATTGTCGTTTTTATGCGATATATTAGCATTTTGCAATCTGCTTTTGACCCGGACCCTTCAGAACAAAATTGAGAAAACTGGAACATGCTTACTAGGTCAGAACCACACCACCAGAATACGAACCCACCATTCCCAATGCAGGCCGCCAATTTATTGATTCTGGCCGCAAATTGCGGCCAGGAAGGGGACAGGGGTGTTGGGGTCTTGGCTAGGGTTCTCTGCTGTGTTGTCTAGGGTTTTGGCATGTCTAGTTTTGTAAGATTTGGCCTGTAGGAAAATCTGGGGCAATATATCGTTTTGTATGTCCGTTTGTTTGCGCGATACGCGCGATACGTGAGAGGGTTCTCTGATCCAGCGTATCGCGGCGTGTCGCGATGGTTTTAGACGCGTACACACACGTTTTAGTGTATCTTGCACACACGCGTTTAGTTCACGACGCGAGTTTCTCGTTTTGGTTTTATATCGCGTTTTGCGGAATATTTGGCTTATATATGATTTCCATGTCTTATTTGCAGGTTTGCAGGCAGGGACTACTGACACTGCTACAGAGGGAGACATGTGATAGGATTCACCTAGCGTGGAGCGTACGTGAGTAGATTTAACATCTACAGGGGAATCGCCCGCATGGCATTATGCGTCTGGGATAGGATTCAATACATGTCGCATATTCTACGTCATTGTTAGAATTGCGCCTTTATCTTATTTCCTTGATGTAGTTGAACTATGACTAGCAGCCGTAGGACACTGAACATATTATTGACGGTTCATGTTGCACGAGCACGGATTGTATGCTACACACACACCGTCAATAATTTCCATGTCACACACAACCCCTTATAGATACTTTATTGCTTATCATACATGACATCTAGCTTATCGGTATACCTATAGTGTATCATAGCTTTAGTGATAGGTACATATACACCTTGCGATACAGCTGCAGATATACCTTGCACTTGTTTTACTTATACCAGGGGGGATATCCTACATATTTTACTTATACCCAAGGGGGTATACGACATCAGTTCTTATAGGTAGATACCTATACATTGCTACACCTGTATGTTACACACATATTCAGTTGCTGTTACATATTTACCTTTACTGATGTTACTTAGCTGTACCTTATTGGTTTCGCATACATCTGGTTTCAGCTACATATTCTCCGTTATATGCTCGCATTTCAGATATATCGTATATATTTATTCCTGGATTGCGCATTATTATTTGGATTTTATATGATGTTTTCTGGATTTGGGAACCGCGGGAGTTCATGAAATTATGTATACATTGAAAAACCCGGTTTCCTTGATATGATATTTTCGCATCCACCATGGGTTTTATCGGTGCTGATTATATATACCCCTACGAGGAGGCATCGAGGCCATAGAGGGTACATGGTGGGGCCCGTAGGTACCCCGGGGCAAGAAAGGGATGTCGATGTGCTATAAGCCGATGAGCCTGGCAGGGGAACCATACCATCCGGTGACAGTACCAATGACTCGGCGGGGATCGTGGAGATACCGTTGGGAGTCATGCACGTATGCATACGTCGAAAGGCGAGGGTCGGAGCTAGGCACTCGTGCTTTCGGGACAGCGTATGATACGTACCTATCAGGATTTCTGTGTCGATACTTGGCACATTGTTTTCATGATATTTCTTTTAAATACCTTTGTATATATAACAGGGGATTTAGCCGTTGTTATATATAACCTTACACCAATATTAGTGGAATGGGACGCTAATATATGTGTATTGACCCCATCATATTTATTTCTGCATATATATATTTAGGATGCTAGAATCTTACTTGAGACTTGACTCGGGATATCAGGTGATTCATTGAGATTGGACATACATATGTGATTATTGATTTGTACATTCGGGATATAGGAGATTACTCGATATTGTACATTGAGGAGACGTGAGACTTATATGATGTGAGAGCCCAACGTGGGGGGCTGATTTGTGGAATTGGGATTTGAGTGTCTTGATGGATTGTGATCCTACCACGATGACAGGATTCTGTGGATGACATATTTCACTCCATACCTCATACCTTTTCACTTATGCACAGTTTCATATATCGGTAGTACCTGTTAGTGTACCCTTATGATTGTTGCATATCTACATTCTCATATCCCTATTGCATGGTTATTGCATACTATTGTCATGTTACTATTGCTTCACATATTGATTGTACCTGCTAGTGTACTTTCCATTATTCTGCATTCACATGATATGTTATTACTGTAATCGCATATCTTAGATTCATGCTGTACGTGCATTCCTGCGATTACCTGCATATGTTATCTACTATTCACGAGTTGGCAACTCACCCCCGTTGTGCCACAGGTGTTTCAGGTTGTTCCCCAGAGTAGTCGAGGCAGGCTATTCAGTTATTCAGCTATCATCTTTTGCTACAGATACCGCATCAGCTCACAGTACTATTTTGCTTAGGTGGGTTTTGGTGGTTATCTGTATTTTGTATTGTACATTCGTTGTATCTTGTACTCTCCATCTACTATTATGTTGTTGACTTAGAGACTTGGTGAGGACGATATTGTATATTATCGTGGATTTGTTGTCTTTTATATACAGCTTTCTCTCTATGGTCTTTATTTCTTCACTATAGCGTCATATTTTTGTGTTGCATTCATCTTGGCTAGTTTTTACAAAAAGGGGGTGTTGCTAAAACTTTAAAGAAATAAAGTAGGACTTTTAAAGAATTTGGGTTGCGATTTCAAATGTTTCAAAAACTTATATTATCTTTTCCGTATTTTTTTATGGTTTAGATTTCTGGGTTTTGGCTTTCTTTTACTACGTTACGTCTTAGGGCGTTGCGTAATACTAGGGCCGTCACGGGCCAATTTTGGGTCGTGACAAAGTTGGTATCAGAGCGCCACGTTTTACCTTTCGAAGTGTAGGATGACCTTAGTATGATGGAGTAGGTATCTTAAGCAGAGTAACGTAGTGTGTGTATGTCTACAGCATACCCACGATGCGGTACTTCGCATTAAGTAACCTAAGTACAATTTGCTTGAAATTCCTTCCTTGATGATTCATATCCTTGAGATTCGATTCCTTATTCTTATCGAATCTTATATCTATTTATAGCCTTGCCGCCGATGACTATGGGGACTCAGAGTGATGCAGCGAGGGCCGAGGTCGGGGTTGTCTCGGGTGAGACGAGTACTGACCAGGATGGCACTCTAGTTGCACAGTTGCAGATGGATCAGCCTACGACCTATACTATTGATAGACTTTTGGTAGAGATGCAGGACTTCCGCCAGACTATGAGTTCATTGGTTGATGTCGTTCGGGAGCTACGACAGGAGGTTATCACCCCATGTTACTCAGTTGTCACTTACGATCAGTATGCAGCAGTCCGTCACCTACATAGCACCAGTGGTTGCAGCTCCAGTTGATGAGGCGCATATTCCAGAGGCTCAGAGAGTTCCAAGACAGTGGAGGACTCGTACCAGTGTACCAGCCCAGAGGCAGAGGTTTGGTCATCGAGACAGATTTCGTGGCCATCGCGGGGGTAGCAGAGGCTTAGGACGAGGACAGTCGTTCAGCTCTCATCCCCAGGATGGTCAGCAGACAGCGTGTGGATTTTTTTGATGCGGAAGCCTTCAGCACTTCGTCAGGGATTGTTCCTTAGCACGGCGTCAGGATCGTACTCAGAGGGGCCGTGGACGTGGAAGATTTACTCAGAGGGCTCAGTCTACCAGAGGAGTTCAGCCAGTTGCGGGTAGAGGGCAGACACAGGAGTTTGCTTCTACTCATCGGGACGCGCAGACGTCCAATGCAGAGTCTTCAGGTATCTTTAATTCGTATGTTCTTTTGATGTGTTCGTTTGTTTTTCATGCTTGTGCCGTGGTTGGGTAGATTAGTCGTAGTTTGTTATTTTAACTTCTGTCAGCGATTCCTTGTTGCACGACACGTATTTCAGTTGTGTGCCAATCGGATAGGGGATAGAGATTCGTCCGTCGTTTTGATCCTTCTAGAGATGTTGGATTTGACGTTCTCCTGGGCACGGACTGTTTAGCTACGTGTTAGGCGTCTGTAGACTACCGTGAGGAAACAGTCAGTTTTGTTTTCCCGGCAAGTCAGTTCTTGTTGTGCAGGTGGATAGTTGTGCCGCCTCTCACAGCTTGAATTCATCCTTTTTCGCTAGTCGGCTGCTGAGGAGATGTCGTGGATTCTTGGCGTTCATTCGTGATACCGGAGCCACAGTGGGATTGTTGGACCGGGTTCCTTTCGTGCGAGAGTTTTTCCGACGTTGTTCCGGATGAGCCGACGAAGCTTGGGAGCTAAAGGATCAGCTGCAGAGTTGTGGTTTGGGGAGTTTTGTGTGTCTGAGTGTTTCGCATTAGAGAGCTCCTATTTCTGTTCATCAAGGAGAAAGACGGCAGTTTAGGGTTGCGTATCGACAGATTGTTAATTGAACCAGCTTACGGTGAGGATAGGTATCCTTCACCTCGCCGTGACGATTTCTTCGATCAGCTCCAGAGTGCGAGACATCTTCTATGTTTGTTTAGGATCAGGTCATCATTATTGCGGATTCGGGGTGATGGCATTCCGAAGACTGCCTTATGCGTGTGACGGGCTTTGTGTGTTTTTGTGAGTCGTTGGATTCACTGATGCCCTAGCAGCATTCGTAGATGTGATGAACCAGATTTCTTCAGGCCGTTCCTCGACCAGTTATTGTTGTGTTATTTACGACATTCTGGTCTATCTAATGTGTCTTGAGGAACAGGAGCAGCACTTGAGGATTTGTTATGCAGATACTGGAAGAGCACCAGCAGTTTGCTAAATTCTCGGAGTATTTCTTCAGGCTTGTTTGTGTTGACTCCTAGGTCTTGTAGTCATGGGAGACGGTTTCGTATGGTTCTGAGGGAGATCTTGGCCGTACATCTTAGGTCCAGATTTGTGTGCAGGACGGAGGTCCGCAGATTTTTGGGCTTAGCTGGTTTTACCGCCGTTTCGTGCAGGATTGCTAGAATTGTGTTGCACCGTCGACTGAATGGACCGGAAGGGAGGTTTCTTTTCTGTGGACTGAGGCTTGTGTGCGGAGTTTTCGGCAGCTGAAGATTCGGTTAACAACTGCATCAGTTCTTTCTTTGCTTTTGGTTCGGACGACTTTGTTGTTTAACTGTAATGTTTCTTGAGTGGGGCTCGAGTGTGTACTGAGGTGACACTATAGAGTTATCGCTTTTGCTTCCCTACATTTGGAGGAAGTACGAGAAGGATATTCCACTCATGATCTGGAGATGGCCGCGGTGGTTTTGTGTTAGAGATTTAAAGACACTATCTGTTCGAGAGTCGTGTCAGATTTTCCACGGACCACTAGAGCTTAATGAACATCTTCCTGCAGCGGATTTTGATTGTTGTGATAGTCTTCTGTAGATTTACAGTTCTTGTGTGATCGTTGAGTATAGCTTAAGTTCGTCTCTACGGAGGGGACAGCTTGCTTATGTCCGCGCCCGACCACTTTCCTTAAATTGTTTTCACGAGACACTGTCCGCCGATGCTCGTTCGTCAGAGATACTTGAGCATACTCGGCTGGGTAATGATTCGTGGTCCTTGATTTATGACAATGGTGTGCTAAGTTAGGGACGCGTTTGTGTACCTGATATTATCAGGTAGAGACGTGAAATCCTAGAACAGGCACATCAGTCAACTCTCTGTTTTCATTCAAGTTCCGCCAACAGTGACGTGACTTTTGAGATTGTTACAGGTGGACAGGGATGTAAAGAGAAGTGTCAGGTTTCGTTTCAAGGTGTCTGTCTTGTTGTGTGCTTGGGTCGAGCATCTGAGGCCGGCCGGAGAGTTGCAATCTTTAACCGTTCCGAAGTAGGAGTGGGAGCAGATCTCCACGAATTTCATTATGGTTTCTACCCAAGATTAGTCAGGGTGTGACTCCATTCGGATTCTTGTCGCCCGGTTATACTCCGTTTGCTCAGATGTTCTTTGTTAAGTTGTGGGTTTGTTTTGATTGCTGTCAGCGGTTGGGGATCGTCACTCGCCATCGTTAGGGTTCTCCTTCGATAGCTGTTATCAGGAGACACTCCAATTGGCCACCTTTAGGTTTAGGAGTTAGGTCATGTCGATCACCAGTCTGTTGTTTTTCTGACTCTGTGTAAGTAGGATTTTGGACCCCAGCTATGTCTAGAGACTTCGGAGATGATCCAATTGATTCAGGTCAGGATGAAAATTGTTCATCGCAGACAGAGGTCTTATGCAACCGTGTTGGTCGTAGACTTAAGTGAGCAATGGCAAACCATATATTCCTGCGGATTTATCTGATAAAAGACGTGGTGGATTTTGGGAAGTTTATCCCAGAATTTTGGTCCTTCTGAGATCCTATAAGCGAGTTAGTTTCGTTGCCCTTAATTTGGCACCTCCGCCCAGATTATTGGATTTTCACCCCGTATTCCTTGTGATCATACTTTACAATTACCTTCATGACCTTTCTCACATGATTTGGCACCAGACCATTTGGCTTGGACGCGATTTTCGTTCACCAGCAGCCAATTGTGTTAATGGCTCAGCAGGTGGAGGAACATCAGTCAAGGGTCTTGCCATCTGTGAAGGGTTTTTTTGGACGTAGCCGTATGTGAGATAATCACTTGGGAGGCCGCGAGCGAGATTTGAGGGTTGTAATTTCCTCTTTGAAGGTACCCATAACAGTATATTTTTAAATTCAGGGACGAATTTCTTTTAAGGGGGGGGGGAGTTTGTAACACCTTAGATTGTGTTTTGTAGCAAATTATATTTTAATGTATGGTTTTTAATAAAAAGTTTACCAAATAATTTTTCAAATATTTTATCCTATTTAATGAGTATTTATTAGAATTTTTCTAGGCACACACACACTTGTGCATGATAACTAGGGTGCTAATTGGGAGGTTAATCATGATTAGCAATCATGGTTAGCTAACCATTTTCCTTTGAGCTTGTTTTATTAATTGTTTAGGAGTTTTGGGTTTAATAATGTGTATGGTTGTTATAATGAAAAAGGTTTTTAATAAAAATGAAAAAGGATTTTAAAAATGGTTGAATTGTTGACTTTGGGAGAGAGAGGGCATGGGACAACATGGCTTGTGCCATGCTTCTTTAATGAAGTGAGAGAGAGTGAGAAGAGGGGGCTGTTTGAATTCCTCTCACTCTCATCCTCACACTCATTCTCTTCATTCTCTCACTCTCAAACACACACACACACACACACACACTCACCTGCAGCAGAGGCAGCAGCAGCTCCAGCATCATCATCATCAGCAACAGCATCATCATCATCATCAGCAGCAGCAGGAGCAGCAGGCAGCAACAACAGTAGCAGGAGCTCCAGCAACCTATAGCAGCTCTTCTCCATTTCTTCACCTGCTCTCTAGGGTTCTTTAGGGTATATTTTTGAATCCTTTCCCTAGTTTGCTTAGCTTGTGTGTTAATTAGCTTCGATTAGTGTTAAATTAGCTAGTTTAGTGCTAATTATGGTGATTTGTGAGATGTTGTGCTAATTGATGATTGTGTTGGTAAACCCTACTTATTTAAGTGTTGTTAGGGTCGCCTTGACTGAGCTTAACCCTGGATTTCACTAAAATACCATAGGGTTTTCTTTTTAGTGAAAATTGTCGATTTTATGCGATATATTAGCATTTTGTAATCTGCTTTTGACCCGGACCCTTCAGAAGAAAATTGAGAAAACTGGAACATCCTTACTAGGTCAGAACCACATCACCAGAATACGAACCCACCATTCCCAATGCAGGCCACCAATTTATTGATTCTGACCGCAAATTGCGGCCAGGAAGGGGACAGGGGTGTTGGGGTCTTTGGCTAGGGTTCTCTGCTGTGTTGTCTAGGGTTTTGGCATGTCTAGTTTTGTAAGATTTGGCCTGTAGGAAAATCTGGGGCAATATATCATTTTGTATGTCCGTTTGTTTGCGCGATACGCGCGATACGTGAGAGGGTTCTGTGATCCAGCGTATCGCGGCGTGTCGCGATGGTTTTAGACGCGTACACACACGTTTTAGCGTATCGTGCACACGCGCGTTTAGTTCGCGACGGGAGTTTCTCGTTTTGGTTTGATATCGCGTTTTGCGAAATATTTGGCTTATATATGATTTCCATGTCTTATTTGCAGGTTTGCAGGCAGGGACTACTGACACTGCTACAGAGGGAGACATGTGATAGGATTCACCTAGCGTGGAGCGTACGTGAGTAGATTTAACATCTACAGGGGAATCGCCCGCATGGCGTTATGCGTCTGGGCTAGGATTCAATACATGTCGCATATTCTACGTCATTGTTAGAATTGCGCCTTTACCTTATTTCCTTGATTTAGTTGTACTGTGACTAGCAGCCGTAGGACACTGCACATATTATTGACGGTTCATGTTGCACGAGCACGGATTGTATGCTACACACACACCGTCAATAATTACCATGTCACACACAACCCCTTATAGATACTTTATTGCTTATCATACATGACATCTAGCTTATCGGTATACCTATAGTGTATCATACCTTTAGTGATAGGTACATATACACCTTGCGATACTGCTACAGATATACCTTGCACTTGTTTTACTTATACCGAGGGGGATATCCTATATATTTTACTTATACCCAGGGGGTATACGACATCAGTTCTTATAGGTAGATACCTATACATTGCTACACATGTATGTTACACACATATTCAGTTGCTGTTACATATTTACCTTTACCGATGTTACTTAGCTGTACCTTATTGGTTTCGCATACATCTGGTTTCAGCTACATATTCTCCGTTATATGCTCGCATTTCAGATATATCGTATATATTTATTCCTGGATTGCGCATTATTATTTGGATTTTATATGATGTTTTCTGGATTTGGGAACCGCGGGAGTTCATGAAATTATGCATACATTGAAAAACCCGGTTTCCTTGATATGATATTTGCGCATCCACCATCGGTTTTATCGGTGCTGATTATATATACCCCTACGAGGAGGCGTCGAAGCCGTAGAGGGTACATGGTGGGGCCCGGAGGTACCCCGGGGCAAGAAAGGGACGTCGATGTGCTATGAGCCGATGAGCCCGGCAGAGGAACCATACCATCCGGTGACAGTACCAATGACTCAGCGGGGATCGTGGAGATACCGTTGGGAGTCATGCACGTATGCATACGTCGAAAGGCGAGGGTCAGAGCTAGGCACTCGTGCTTTCGGGACAGCGTATGATACGTTCCTATCAGGATTTCTGTGTCGATGCTTGGCACATTGTTTTCATGATATTTCTTTTAAATACCTTTGTATATATAACAGTGGATTTAGCCGTTGTTATATATACCCTTACGTCAATATTAGTGGAATGGGACGCTAATATATGTGTATTGACCCCATCATATTTATTTCTGCATATATATATTTATGATGCTAGAATCTTACTTGAGACTTGACTTGGGATATCAGGTGATTCATTGAGATTGGACATACATATGGGATTATTGATTTGTACATTCGGGATATAGGAGATTACTCGATATTGTACATTGAGGAGACGTGAGACTTATATGATGTGAGAGCTCAACGTGGGGGGCTGATTTGAGGAATTGGGATTTGAGTGTCTTGATGGATTGTGATCCTACCACGATGACAGGATTCCGTGGATGGCATATTTCACTCTATACCTCATACCTTTTCACTTATGCACAGTTTCATATATCGGTAGTACCTGTTAGTGTACCCTTATGATAGTTGCATATTTACATTCTCATATCCCTATTGCATGGTTATTGCATACTATTGTCATGTTACTATTGCTTCACATATTGATTGTACCTGCTAGTGTACTTTCCATTATTCTGCATTCACATGACATGTTATTACTGTAATCGCATATCTTAGACTCATGCTGTACGTGCATTCCTGCTATTACCTGCATATGTTATCTACTATTCACGAGTTGGCAACTCACCCCCGTTGTGCCACAGGTGTTTCAGGTTGTTCCCCAGAATAGTCGAGGCAGGCTATTCAGTTATTCAGCTATCATCTTTTGCTACAGATACCGCATCAGCTCACAGTACTATTTTGCTTAGGTGGGTTTTGGTGGTTATTTGTATTTTGTATTGTACATTCGTTGTTTCTTGTACTCTACATCTTCTATTATGTTGTTGACTTAGAGACTTGGTGATGACGATATTGTATATTATTGTGGATTTGTTGTCTTTTATATACAGCTTTCTCTCTATGGTCTTTATTTCTTCGCTATAGCGTCAAATTTTTGTTTTGCTTTCATCTTGGCTAGTTTTTACAAAAAGGGGGTGTTGCTAAAACTTTAAAGAAATAAAGTAGGACTTTTAAAGAATTTGGGTTGTGATTTCAAATGTTTCAAAAACATATATTATCTTTTCCGTATTTTTTTTATGGTTTAGATTTCTGGGTTTTGGCTTTCTTTTACTACGTTACGTCTTAGGGCGTTGCATAGTACTAGGGCCGTCACGGGACAATTTTGGGTTGTGACATAGTTGGTCTTATACCTGACGTCAGATAGCAGTTCCCTGGTGATATGTGTACAGGTTAGTTCATCGACCTGAGATCGTCATTTGTCTCGTGTGAGTTCCCACTTTACTTTGATTACTACCCTACCATGCTCAAAGGAGACGTGCAAACAGGTTTTAGTTGGGTACAGTCCCGAGCCACATGGAGGCAGTGAGCGGGTCTTCAGGGGTTCGTCTCTCCCGGTATTGAGGGTGAGGTCGCACTGTGTCTAGGAGAGCCATTACACGAAGTCCTTGGCCAAGGCAGGAGATTTACTGGTAGGTATTCCAGTAGTATCTCAGGGTGTTCTGGGCTACACTCCGACACGACTTGTACCGCTTTTGGGGGTCTGACTTTTACCAACCCCCTAGGCCCGCCATGCGATGCTCATAGACGAACGGACCGGGCTGTATGGATATTGTCACTGACAGGCTCAGTAGGGTGTCAGGACTCCGACACGACTGTACGGATATAGCCCACTCCCCATCTTTTCTATGTCCCTTCCTTACAGTCACATCACCTTATTTTTATTACTTGTTTAATCTTTTTTTGTGCCTATAAAAGCCAGATCAGTGAGCAAGGGAAGGGCCCTCTCATATTTAGTTTTGTTCTTGTTTATTTTTTGTTTAGGCTTGAGAGTGAGTGGGCTATCACTTGGTATCTTCTTCTTCTTACCTCTTAAAGCTTTCTCTAGAGAGCTTCATTATGGAGGTTGAACAAGTTACCAATATCTTGTACCTCTTCTTCAAGTGTTAATAATATTGTTGTTTCTTTTATTTCTTGTTCTTGTTCTTATTTTATTTTCTCTTTATTATGTGTAACTAACTATCTTTGGTTGTGGTAATGGTAAGGAAGTGAGATGAAAGACTTTGCCTCCTCCTTCTCTTGTTAATGTTTAATGTGCTTTAATATGATTATAAACTTAGTATTGTAGCTTGGATGGGTTAATATGGTATGTTGATTCTATGGTTACTTTGTTACCTCATCGCATACCATATTCTCCCCATAAACCCTATCTTGCAAGCCTAAGGTTAAAATCAATTTGGTGTTAAGTTTTCTAAGTTTGGATGTGGTATTTTGTGATTAAGTGACTTGATAAATCTCTTGGTTTCATATACCATACACCATCACAAACACTTAACACACCTAACACTGAAATCTTTTGCTCTCACTCACTAACTTGTATCTTTGATGTTGATGTGTGCTTGTTAAACCTTGTGCTTAGCGTTGATACCTCAAGCTTGGACATTCAAACGGTAAGTGAACAAAACGGACTCGTTTCGTGTTTTGCAGCGAATATCGGAATTTGATGATTTGTGCTTCGCAACTGCCTTGAAAAATCATGCTTCATGCCAGGATCGACGTAAGGAAGGACAACTCATGATCAAGGGAGCGTCGAAAGAATCGTTGCGGTTCGATCTTCCAAGCCAAAGCCACAACCACTTCTTTCTTATCTTCTTTGCTTTGTTTTATTGTTTTCGTATTCTTTCATTTTTTTGTGACAAACCAAACCATTCGTTATTTATTGAATATTAAACAACAATCGACCCGTACTTGCCGGCTTGCTACAACACGCGGTGAACTTGTGGTTTATAAATTTTTAAAACGAGAACGATCTCGCGTGCGCATTCCATTTCCTTAAAATCATATCCGTTTCCAAAACATAAGCGTTTGCGCGCGCGGGTGAATTCCCAACAAGTTTTTGGCGCCGTTGCGGGGGAGTTGGTAATTATTAAGAATTGTTATTTTTGGTTCTTAGTAACAAATTAACTTCTAACTCAAATTTTTTTCAAAACTAACATAACACACATTTTTGTATGTTTTCTCTCTATTGCTGCACCTAGAATCACCCTGAGCTTAAATTAAAAAATCAAAGTATACTAGTAGACTACTAATATAGTCTGGAAGAGCCACACCAAATTCAAGCATAAATACTCTGCATTTGGCCAGCGACATTGATGAAATATCCGATCTCGCGGGCCCATTCTGGGTGTTTTAGATTTTTTCTTTTTGTGTGATCTCCAGTGTCTTGTCAGTACTCTAGTAGTATTGTTTGATTTTTATAATTTTAAGTGTGCAGGAATTGGGGCAGATATATCGCTTTTGACACTAAATATCGTATTTTCCGACATTTCAGATTTTTTAGGAATTACGACCAGCGATCGTACGGAACGAGGATCAAATTCAATTGCAAAATGTTAGTGAAGTATAGTGCCAAAGATCCGGATAGTTTGACCCGCGTAGGAGAACATTCAAATACCCGTAATCACTTCAAAGGAGTTTCTTAACCCAAATCATATCGGTACGTAATTTCCTAACGCATTCCTCTCGAATCCGACGCAGTCCAATATTTCTATCTTCTGCAGGATTGTTCGCAAAAGCTCTTCACCAATTGCACAGAGAACTAACCGTATTTATTGCAGTGCTTAAATTTAAACAGAAAAAGAATTGCTTTATTGCTTGATTTTTTTGAATTCTTTTATTGATTGCTCATTTGCATCTTAATACGGATTTAAGGGCACGACCAAACAAGTTGCGGTAAAGGATTTTATCCCCTTTTTCCATAGCCCACAAATCACAAAACTGCATTCTTGCATACCACCAGTAATTTTAAAATCAATTAGAATTTTGACTTTAAGGACTTCGCGCTCATTAGGAGAAGTTGACTTTGTTTAGAAAACCGCTTAACGGTATATCATTCATGGGGTATCTAGGAAAGTGTTCAAGAGAAAGGGTTATTTAATTAAGGAACTTCGCGAAAGCGTTGGAAAACCTCCCCTTTTGTCTTGCACTTACCTGGCTTCGTGATCCGTATATCTTGAGCTCGTTTCTCGACACAATTTTACTTCGATAATCAGGTTCTTAAGCAGGTCTAGTTGACTAGCATAACATAGACTGCTAGATGTATGATATTTTTTGTTTTTTTGATTTTTGTGAATTCTTGTTAATATGGGTGATACACGATTTAATTCAATTTTTCACGATTCTTATTCTTTTGTTCATACTCAGTCCCAATTCATTTGTTCAAATTGCCAAGATTCTTCCCACATTCATGAAAACTGTCCTTTCTTAGGGGGTGACCAACCATCCCAGAATTTTGATATTGGTTATCCACCTAACACTCTTGAACCTAGTCCCACTTCAACCATAGACCAAATGATTGAAAATTTAGAGAAAGAGGTCGACGGATTGACTGCTTTAGCATCACCACCATCACAACCCTCCTTACCTAAAATAACTGACACATCATTAGGGTATGATAGTGAGATGGATGCTAGGTTGGCCACTTTAGAGAAGGGTATTAAAGTAATGACTGTGGTCGAGAATCAATCAGCTTCAACGCTAGCCTTGTGTATACAACAGTCTGAGCAATTGTTTCTTGCTCAAGCTCTTGGCTAGAATAGAAGAACACGCGAAACATTTAGCTGTGAGGATTCTAGGGAGTGAACACAGTCAATTGGAACCTAATAGAGTTAATGCCTGTCATCTAGGAAGTTACCCGAGTGAGATAAACGATCAATTGAATTTTGATGATTTCATAGATGAGGATACAATTGAATTGACTAAGTGTTATCAGGACACACAAGAAAAACCTCCGACTGACTTTTGCATTCCAATTTTAGAGGAGGAATCTTATGATTTTTATGGGTATGGTTTGGATAGATTGTCAGAAGAGATCAATGATCAGGAACCCACAATTTTTGTATCACCTAGTGATATTGTTTCGGATGAAACGTTAGTGTGGAAACCTACTTTTTTGGATCACATGTACCTACCCATTTGTGAATGTGATGAGGGAGAACTCGTATTGGGAATTTTGAGTTGTAGCAATAAGAATAGAATCGTGGTAGATTATAGGGAGGAAGGCAGCATTGAAAAACATTCTTTCATGCAGAGTTTTGAGAAGATTTTTGCTGATGAACTTGATATTCTTGGTGAGTTTGAGTCAGGATCAATTTGGGAACATCCTGGGAACCTTTCTTTTGCCGAACTTTTCACGGATGAACTCCAGTTTTCAAACGAACCTGGCTTCGGAACTCAACATGTGCTTTATGAACATTCAATTCATCCAGGAAACAATTCTTTGACCTCTTCAAAAAATTTCATCTTCATCTTCAACGTCTTCTGATCCCTACTTTTACATGCCCATGCCCTTCACTAACATCTAACATATACATTTTCTTTTTCTTTTTTTATACATATTCTTTTACTAGCCATTGCACTATATAGACAAAATCTTTAAATGGCTGGTATTAATTTCTGGACTACCCCAATCTTTTAACATGTATATGTTGAAATTAGTCTTAGTTTTTTTTCTTTTTTCTTTGAATAAAATTCTCACCAAGATGTCTAAGTCTAGCTACTGGAGACGGAAGCAACGATGAGGACATCGTAAAACTTTGGTTTGGGGGTGAGCACTGCGTTTATTTTGCTGCATCATTTGTATATTCTGCATTGCATACATATTTAAAAACCCATAAAAATTGAAAAAATTTCCCAAAAAAATAAAAAACTTTTTCATGTTACCTAGTGCGGGAACATAGATTCAAAGTCTGACGGTTCGGTTGATAAATTAGAAATAACTAAATCCTTTTTATGAGACCGACGGCCCGAAAAATAACCCTCATTTATGTTTAACCATAGCTGATATACGTCTTTTATAACACTTTACACGTGTCGTATGTTTTTGAGAATTTTATGAAAGTCTGACATATTTGTAAACTTTTAAAATTGATAAATATCTTTAGGATCAAACAGGTTTGTTCCGAGTTAAGTAAATATCAAGAATAGTTCATACAGTGAAGTAGATATGAAGAATTTTATTGAGCTTTTAATAGAAGGTATAAGTCCGAAAAATAACCCATCTGGAACCTTGTAGGAGTAATTACACACCTTATCCACATGTAACGTCTTCGGATTTAAAAGAAAAGCTAGCTATATATCCGTTTTCACTGAGTTTAGAATAGATTGAAATAAAATGAGTCTTTTGTTTTGTGGCCTTAGTAAATTGGGTAATTAAGTCCTTGGGGTGTCTCCACACCTAATGCCCTAAAACCATCTGGTTTGGGAGTCATTAACCCAAAGCTCGATAAGTTTCCAATCGCCAAATAAAACAAGTTAAGCAAGTGTTCTCTCCGAGTTAAAAGTCCTCACGGTTCTTTGTGGGAGAATAATCTTGGCGAAGACGAGTTTTCTTATAAAAAAGTTTTTTACGGAGATATGAAAGTTATATTTATAAAGATGTTTTTCACGATAATGAAGGGTGTGTATGAACAAAAACATGTGAAAGGTGGGAGTGTAGAATAAGACTTAGGTTCTCTGTTAAAAACGATTGAAATTCTGACTTAAAACCTAACTTGAGAACAAAAACTTGTGAAAATCTTAACTCCTTTCAAACTCGTGTGATCCTTCATAAGTCATCCTGGTCTGTAATTATGACATGATGACCCTAATCAAAGTTCTTAAAATCTTATGGACACTATCCGCACAATCACGTAAAGACTCGTATGAGCTTATGTTAAACAAATTGCGAAGAGTGAAAAATAGGGTTTAACGTTTCTGACTTGGGTAAAAGAACTTCTAACTTTGATCTCTAATTTAAGATTAAAATCAATAGTTTCTCCACGACGCTAACTTGACTGGATTTTGTGGGTGTAATCCGCTGAAAACCCTCAGGAGACAGCACTCCTCCTACTAGGGACACCTAAAGGTTTAACGGCTTGTTGCACATGCTCAATGCAATCGCGTTCCCTGCGAAAGTGAGGCTAGGATTTTTTGTATTTCTCGGTACGAGCAATAGATAAGTTTGGGGGTATTTGTTCATCTCAAAAAACTGCATTTTAATACCGCTCATTCATTATCTATTTTGTGATATATCGGTACTATTAATCAATGTCTTCTCAGAAATTACAGTTTACAGGTGTTCATGATTAAATACTAGAAACAAACTCAATATCACGGATATAGCGTTTGAGAGCCGACACTGCAAGCAGAACAGGAAACTGACCGATATCCAAAGAGTTCTTTTGCAAATAAATGTGTGCACACAATTTAGGTCCAACACAATACAAGTGTATACACAACTCTTTGGCTTGGACCATGATGGGGCTGCCTTGGCATACACAAATGATGAATTATGCAACTAGTTTTGATGCTAAAAGTTTTGATGTGATGTATGTCATCATGTTATTTCCAAATGTCTGATTGCAAACTAGGCTTAAACAGAGAAAACAAATAGCACCAGGATGATATTGGAGTTGACAAGAGACCACCACATCAATACGAGCCTCATTGCTCGGATTTTGGCCGGCCACACACCCATAAATTCCGAGCTCGCCATCCCCCTTGCCCCATTTGTCCCCATCTTTTCTCTGTCCCTTCCTTGCAGTCACATCACCTTATTTTTATTACTTGTTTAAATTTTTTTGGTGCCTATAAAAGCCAGATCAGTGAGCAAGGGAACGGCTCTTTCATATATAGTTTTTTCTTGTTTATTTTTGTTTAGGCTTGAGAGAGAGTGGGCTATCACTTGGTTTCTTCTTCTTCTTCTTCCCTCTTGAAACTTTCTCTTGAGAGTTTCATTATGGAGGTTGAACAAATTATCAATATCTTGTACCTCTTCTTCAAGTGTTAATAATATTGTTTTTTATTTTATTTCTTGTTCTTGTTCTTATTTGCTTTTCTTTTTATTATGTGTAACTAACTATCTTCGGTTGTGGTAATGGTAAGGAAGTGAGATGAAAGGCTTTGCCTCCTCCTCCTCCTGTTAATGTTTAATGTGCTTTAATATGATTATAAACTTAATATTGTAACTTGGATGGGTTGATATGGTATGTTGATTCTATGGTTACTTTGTAACTGAAAGGTTACGCTAGCGCCCCGGCCAACTTCCGTGGCCAAATGCGGAACAATTTTTTTTCTACGAATCGAAACTTGGAACTTGAATAAACCTACACCGGATCATACCATAAACCTAACTAGCATGCAAGGGTTATATCTACTATGATAGAAAGTATACCTAAAGAAACCAAGTCCTTCGGGTCTTTGATCCTCTCCTTAAGCTCCTTGATGGAAGTATGGATCGTGCTTGAACTTCGGCCTCCTCACGTCAATGATGATCCACCCGAGAGTGCCAACTAAGAGCTCCTACCTCCTAATTGAGGTAACTAGAATACTTAGCTTGCTAATCTAAGTAGACTAGAGTGTGTAGAGAATGATTATGGAATGCTTTGTCTCACTAACCCTAGGTTTCTCAACTCATGAGACAATTAGGGTGAGTGTTAGAAGAAGAGAGCAAGGAGAAGATGAGAGTGTAGAGTGAGCTAGAAAAAATGAAAAATGGCTAAGTGAATGAGATAATAATGCTAGCAAAAAAATCTCCACAAATATCTCCAAAAATATCAACCATGGTAGAATAGTAATCCATGAGTCATTACATGAGTCATCAAGCTAGCCATGCTTCATTTAATGAAAATGCATACCTCATTTCTCCACCTCATTAATCCATTATCAAAAATGGTAAATCTAAATAATGAGGTGTCTTCTTCTAGAAGTATCTTGTACAATTACAAGAATGCACTTCATCGTATATACATATCCGTATTCTTATGCCGAAAAACACTAATACAAAGAAACTAAATAATCCAAGAATATAATACTAGGATCCGGCTTAAACCAAAGCCCGCTAGTATTATCTGCCCGAACATTATACATGCACAAGTGTACGTATGTGATCGAACCCTGCCGTAAAACTATATGGCCTCTACATCGTTTCGCCCGAAGCACGAAAACCCTCTGTATGAGACTCTAAAGACTCAACAGTATGCTGGCAGTGGGTTTAACCATAAGCACGTCAGCGGCACTAGCTGTACGTAACGGATACCCAGTTACCAGTCGAAAGGAAAGCTGACGAGCAAACTCGTCCGAACTCCTACTGAGCCTGACCGTGACAATCTCCATACAGTCCGGTCTCTTCGTCTAAGAGTATCGCATACCGGGTCTACAGGGTGGTGAACGTCAGACCCTAACAACCTGACAAGTAGTACTGATATGGATCAGGACCAATCCGGGAAACTACTGATCAACCTATCTGTAAATCCCTGCTGCCTTGGCCAAGGTCTTATGGTCCTGACCAATCGATCACTGTACGATATCAACTCCCAATACCCGGAGAGGCGAATCTCCAACAATCGCTCACTGCCTCCATGGGGCTCGGGACTGTACCCAACCAAAATCTGTTTGCACGACTCAGTAGAGACGTAGTAGGGTAGTGATCAAAGCTCAGTGGGAACTCACACGAGATAAATGTCGATCTCAGGTCCGAAGACTAACCTGTATACATGTCACCTAAGAACTTCTATCTGACGATAGGTATAGTACCATCTGGAAGTTCTCGGCAAGTCCGTCCAGTGTACTCACACCCAGTGAACACCTGTATATGATCTTAGGTGCATCAGACTAATGGCTGCTGGACCAACCATCCCCCGACGGGGCTAGAAACGTATACACTAGTTTACTCTGGAGTATCAATGCCCAGTTTCGATACTCTCGCGACTAGGGACCTTTTAAGGATGTGCTTATGGACTACCCTACTTCCACAAGTATGATCGCCATCACAACGCAGGTAGTCAAGCAAGATCCTACAGTGTCACGTCCCGAAGGTACGGAACGTGACCGACACTTAAATTACGAAGCGTCTAGAGGCGCAACGTAATCTAAGTAAGCCGAAGCACAGAAATCTAAAACATATAAAAGAAGAAGTAAAGGAAAACATGTAGCGAAACAAGTTTAAAAGCAACATCAAATTTTCTCAAAAATTTCGGCATTGTCTCCTTTGTAAAAACTGGCCCTAAACGGGTACAAACAAGAATAATATATACAAACAATAAAAAGGCATCCCCAAGCGAGAGCTAGCTCTACACCAACAGGCGGAAACAACCACACAATGCAAAATAATATACAATGCCAAAGGGCGAGGCTCAAAACTCAAAAGAAAACAAAATCCACCAGAAACCATAATAATACAAGCGCGACTCTACGGTCGAAACAAAAACAACTGGTGTTCTAAACTATCAAGAATACAAGTCTGATTGATGGAGCTTACCAGATACAAATGAAATAATAAAGTACAACGGCGGTTCTGATGAAAGTGAACCAACCTACCAAGCAAATCATCCTGAATGAAAATGGTGTGCTAGCAAGATGCCAAGGAAACCTGTACATCGAAACCTGTAGAAAAATTTGGCACAATGGGGGTGAGTTGCCAACTCGTGAGTATAAGACATCCGCGAGAAGAAATCGAATGCACGACACCGTCATTGGTCATAATACTATACTTAATATATCACTAGTCATCAAGTAGTGGCAAGGTAATAATCTATACGTAAGTGCAATGCTCAGTGCTCGTATCTGTGCCTCAATTAGTAACATGTCATGTGTATCAGTATGCATGCATCATGAATGTAAAACAATCAAGCATGAAATCTAGATATATCTGTATAAGAAATCTTTAACCTTTATCATAGTAAAATTTGTATGGTAATCTGAAACATCATCAATGAAATCCGTGGAAATCCGTGTCAAGCATCGACACAAAACATGTAAATCTCAAGTCTCAATACCTCATAGTCTCAATATCTCGGGCTCCGTCAGTCCGGATCGGCCCATATCATCAAATCTCACGACAACGGTCGGTATCCTCCGGATATCCGCCGCACCAGACATCACAGGTAGGTAGTCTTCCCCTGCCAGGCTCATCGTCTACAACTCGATCTTCTTGCCCCGGGTTACCATGGCCCACCATGTACCCAAGACGGTTCATCCACTCCTCGAATCGGGTCTCGAAATCCAACAGAAAACATGAAATCTCATGGTGGACGACACATACATCACGAGAAAACCGCAACTTATATTTTAAAAAGAGAGGGGGAGAGAGAAAAGTTTTTATATATATTCTTGCGGTTTTCCCCAAAATCCAGAAATCTCATAGAAATCCAAAGTCCCAAAATCATGAGTAAGTAAATGATAAGTATCGGCATAAGCCCCACAATACTGCATGATAACATGAAAATGTGAATGCATGAAATGTCTAAGTAATAAATGCAATGTCTAGACTAACACCTGAGAGTAATCACAATATTATATTGATCTAGCCTTTAGCTGATTCTATCAATAAAAGATTATATGTTCTAAAGTGTACGTGACATAGCAATTACCGATGATGATGTATGTGAACCGGCAAATAAGTGTACGTGGAATATGAGCATCATCAGTAATGGTGCTGGTGTCCTAACAGGCAGAGTTTCATATTAACTAAAGAAACATATGTATGAACATGCAACGTGATGATTACAATCTGAATATAAAGGTGAATGTGAATAACCACTCATTTAGAATATACATATCTAACTACAACTATAAGACTTGAGCCTAAACTAGAATCTATCTAACCCACTAAGGAACTAAACTAAAGAAACCAGTCGATAGGAAATAAGAATCCACCTAAAGTCTGAGTTGATATCTCTAATAGTCGGCGATCCAGCCTCAATAGCGTCACGTACATAGTATGACTTCCTCGAGTCAAGAGTGCGGATCAATTATCACATCTACGCCTCGTACGGTAAAATCTATCGTACGGCATCCCAAAATCGGGGTACGGGTCAACTATCACCTATGTACATCATCATTCGTATAATATCATCATCAATTAATGTCATGATCAAGGGTACTGTATTGTAATCGCATACATCCTAATATCATCAATCATATGTCATTGTCTATGTAAATATACATCGTCAATTGGTCCTCAGAAATATCATGTCACATATATCATATCGTGATTAAGTCATATATATCATGTCGTGATTAAGTCACATATATCATATCGTAATCAAGTCACACATATATCATATCGTAATCAAGTCACACATATATCATATCGTAATCAAGTCATATATTACCGTCCGGGTTCTATTCTAGAGTCTCGTATATCTCAATATCATCATCACCTATTATTGTTTATGTATACATGTCCATTTTCTCATTTTCCAACGATCCGCTAACATCATAATACGACTGTATAGCCAAGAGATCACGGTATCAAGCCCAGTTATATCATCTCATCCACATGCATCATATAACATCCTTATATCACATATACATGTTGTGTATACACATATATATATATACCTACACACATTCCTATATATATATTTATACACACACACACACACACACACATAGACACATATACACCAAGTCGAGTTTCTGTGTGTGCGTGCGTGTGTGTGTCTATATGAAACCTATGAATTCCCTCCAAGACATTCATCCTCTGGTAAGGTCTTTCTAAATCAGTCTAGTCCAACCTAAAGTCTTTAATAGGGTTCTACTCGCCAAGAATCTAAGGTCACGTCCGACTTCCTAATGACAATAAGTAATATTCCTATTCTACATTTGCGGGGATGCTAAACGCCATCCATCCGACTTCCCCCGTAGATATACATATACTCACCTGGCCCGTGTCTGCCGATGTCGATGTCGCCAACCCCTTCTTCATCGTTCGAAGTCCACATGAGGTGTACCTATACGCAAACATATATGATATCGTAAACCAAATCACGGACAAAACAAAAACAACGCACGAACGTGCATAGGTTAAAACCTATGACCCGCTCATGCAAAAGAACCAACTATCGCTCGATATCGGTGTAAAAACGCTGATTGATCGAGATAAAACACCAACAAACAACTCGTAGTTTCAAAACTCATTATTTATAATATAAAACATGGTTTAAATCATCGAAACCTTAAAATCGATCAAATCGTCCTATTTCGCAAAACCTTGAAAATGTCAATTTACCGTTTTACTTCAAAACTTGACGTTTAAATGAAACTAATGGTCATAATATTTATTAAATAACATAACTAGATTATATAAACCATTGCTATATTTTTATCACACTAATTTGTCTTAAATTGAAAATTCTAGTTTGCAATATTATCCGATTTCAACACTTTTTAAGCAAGAATTCACAATTCCACTACTAAACTTGATTTTGTATATTTTAAATTGCTAAACCACTCAATTAAACCTTAAGGTTGTGCTAAAGCCCTAACTATATTTTTAATCTCACATTTTAAATTATTTTCTAAAACCTAGTTTACAAAAAAAAAATATTTATCACATTTTATTAACTAAAAATTTGAAACTAATAATTAGATTAGGTTTTTCATTCCTTCAACATGTTAATATTCTCATTAAAACCACAATCTAATGATAAAAACCTTAATTAGAATTTATATCACCAATATATTTATTTTATAAAAACCTAGTTAGCAAAATTGTTCAATTTAAACAATTTTGAATGAACAATTTATAATACATCAACCATGCTAGATTTTTCCTTTCTAAAGATGTTAAACTACATATTATAACCCCAATCAATTAATAAAAACCCTAACTTGATTTTTGAAACCCTATCTTGAATTTTAAACTTGCAAATAGAATCAATTAAGAAAATCTAATTAAACTAGATTAAAGCATTTAACAACAATTAATCATTGGGATAAGAATTATACCTCCACAACATGAGATCCAAACAATATGTCTCCAAAAGAATGGTTTCCTACTCCAAAATCCACGCTAAATAGATCAAAGGAAAATGGTAGAGATTGAATATTGATTTTGAGGTTTATTTTTGGAATTTTTGTTGAATTTTTGAAGGGAAAATGAGCTTGGAAAATGGGGGGGCTGCAATGGAGGGAGGGCTGGCCACTAGCAAGGGAGGAAAAGACAGGAAGAAAGAATGAAGAATGGTGTAGAAGTTTCTCCAAAGTAATACATCTTTTATGTCTTTTCACTTATTTAATTAATTTTTGTTTATTTTCTTTTCTAAGTTAATCCTAGAAAAGTCTAGAACCATGGAAAATTTTGGAAATGAATTTTACATGATTCACACTTGATTCCAATATGTAATGGTTCACTTTTGCAAAATTAACCCATTCAAATTTGTAATTTACACTAATTTAATGCATATTTAAAACCTCATGTTAATTTTTAAAATAATTAATTAAGGAAAAATATTTAAGTAAAATAATAATTTATAAGTCACTAAATAAACACCATTTACTAGTTAAGCACCTTTTACATAATTAAAATAGGTCTTTTTAAATTTATGATGAAAAATAATTATAGTTAAGTTTTACGGAAAATACGTTTTATTTTACTGATAATCAGAAAATTCACTTAAAGGATTTTATTTATTTATTTATTTTTAAAAATTTACATACAGGCTTTATCAACATGTAACCACAATATGTAATAACGAGTATGACATATGCCATGTTAAGATAAAGACAAACCATAATAGTATACTACCGTATCATGTTTTTATCAATATGTGAAAGCTAGATATAACAACAATAGAAATAAAAACACATATCTTGACAAAGACAAGTCAAACAATTGTAGGGTTCCTAGGCACACTAATAAGGTCTCACAACAGATCAAACATGGCCAATTAGAATTTTACAAGTGCCGAGAAACCCTAATACGGATCGTTAACTAGATGTATAGGCGATGCAAGCAAGTAAACGAATTTATTGCAAAAGGAAAGTGACTACAACCTTTGTAGATCCGGTCCTCCACTTCCTTAGCTCCACGATGAAGTCCCTCCGCTGTACCTTTTGGATCTCGGACTCTCGCGGTGGTTTCATCGAAAGAATGATCGGGCTAGGTCGTCGACTTCGATGCAGAAGATGATCTACGTCGAGACAACTCAAGATCAAACTCCAATTTTACCAAGTCATGGAACTTGTGAAGAAAACACCCTATACTACTTGGCAAGAGGTAGAGGATGAAGAAATAGGAGGTGGGTTCACATTAGAATTGGATTTCTCACTCTTTTTCTCAAGTTGCCATTGATGGTTGCAAGGTTTCTTCATTGTTGAAGATGAAGAAGATGAAGAAAGAATATGATAAGTATATTTAAAATAGAAAAAATATGATACTTATCATAATATTAACCTTAGTTAGGTGTAGAGAATTGACTAAGGTTAGGTTGAATGGTTAGGGTTAAGCATGAGACAAGAATGGTGGACTTGTTCAAAGCTTCATGAAGCTTCAACAAACAAACAAAGAAAGCCACCATGATTTATTTATCTTTCCAAAATGAAAAAATAAATAAGGGAATAAGATAAAAGTAAACCCTAACCACTAACTTAACCATGGTTTAATTCTTTACACAAACCTAAGTGAGTATGTATCATCAAACATGATACAAACAAGTGCACAAAAATATATCACATATACAATGTGCATATCAAGTGAGAAAACCCTTTTTAAGTGAACCAATACTAGTTAATGCAAAGTAATATATCAAATATATAATTATACATTAAATCATAAAATCAACACTTGATTTAACGATCCGGTCATATCGCATGTGACCGACTAATATCCAATGTATCGGCTTATCGAATCAATCCTCGATTCGATAACTAGGTTATATCGCATACAACCAATCGATACATTCTTCACGAGAATAGAATACGGTATCACATACACGCATTATTCTCGGTCCCGCACATATCTCATATGCGCTCCTATTTCGTTTCGCCTGAGCCAGGAAACCTCTGTGTAGGACTCTAAAGACTCGTCAATACGCCGGCAGCAGGTGATGATCATATCAAACACCCACAAGCCGCAAGCGGTCTGCTAAACGTAACGGCCACCCGGGTATTGAGCGATCATAAGATCGACGAGCAAGCCCTCTCACACTCCTGTGAATCCAACCAGTAACACTTACCGTACAGTCCGGTCAGTTCGTCAGATATGTCGCATATCTCGCCTAGGGGTGGTAAACGTCAGACCCCAATAGCTTAATAAGTCATGCCGACGTAAGGTCCATAATAATCGTGAAACTACTGATAACTCTTACCAGTATATCACTACAACCGTGGCCAGGGATTTCCTGTTATGGCCAGTCGTGCATAGCGCAACATCAACCCCCAATACCGGGAGAGACGAATCCCCTCCTATCGCTCATTGCCTCCATGTGAATCGGGACTGTACCCAAAAACCACATGTTTGCACGACTCAGTAGAGCCATGGTAGGGTGGAAATCAAAGCACAGAAGGAGACACACAAGACTCTATGACGATCTTGGGTCAACAGACTAAGCTGTACCAGTGTCACCAGAGAACTGCCTTCTGACGTGAGGTATAATACCATCTGGGAGTTCTCGGCGAGTCCGTTCAGTGTACCCAGTCTCCACTGAGCACCCGCATACCATCTCTGATGTCAAACACCAATGGATATGGGATCATCCATTGCCCATCACATGGGTCGAGAAGATATACGCTAGTCTACTCTGGAATATCGATGCCCCGTCTCGATATTCCCACGACTAGGAACATTGAAGGATGTACTCATGGACTATCCAGGCCCCACTAGTATGATCTGCATCATAGTCCTGGAAGTCGAGTCCACATCCTAAGGGCTTTATCAACATGTAATCAGAGAGACAGAAAGTATACATGTTAAGATAAAGAGCAACCAGATAGCGTACTATCATGTCGAGCAAGAAATTCCTACCTATATATGTCCCAGCATCCACTACAATATACATCCAATATACAGTAATGGCCTCTAGGGCATACATATAACAAACAATCTCCCACTTGCACTAGGGCCATCTGTAGCAGTGGTTGTAGTATCTAATACTCAACCATCCCATATAAGTCTCTCTCTGGGAAAAAGCCTTTGTGAGTGGATCTGCTGTGTTTTCCTCTGAGTCTACTCTCCTTACCTCGATCACCCTGGAGATCAACTATCTCCATGATCAGGTGATGCTGCCTCAGAATATGTCTGGGTCACTGATGGGATCATGGTTCCTTGGCCAAAATCACACTTCCATTGTCACACAATGGTGGGAACCTAGTTCATCTTATGAACCTATATACACCCAAACAGCCTCTTTGGTAGTATCTTTAATAGCGATGTTACCAGCCTTTATCGTCTAGTTTGCAACGGTATCTAGCTTGAAACTCTTCTAACACACCGTCCCTCTACTGAGGGTAAAGACAATGCCTGCGACTGACATTCAGTCGTCTTTATCACCCTGGAACTTTTCCAGTGATTCTCCCCAGGATCGATTGATACATCTTACTACAGCTAGTGAGAATCCTAACATCCATTTAGATCTATCTCATAGACCCAAATCCCAGGATTTAGGAGGTATCAACTTTATCCTATATGGAGAATCCATGTGATAAGAGGAGATTGACTGAGCGTAGCATAGGAAACTCTTTTCCTATCTGGAGTATGTTATCCATGTACTCTACGAGGATCATTACCATACTCCATACTACCATTTTGTACATACAAGGTTCATCTACCATTTTGATGAAGTCAAACTCTTTGACTACCACATCAAAACAGATGTTCCAACTCCGCGATGCCTGCTTTAATCTGTAAAGCAACTTGCACACGTTTCCGCTGCTCCCACTATTTACGAAGCCCTCTGGCTGTGTTCTTATAGACGTTCTCTTCTAAATCAGTATTTAGAAAAGTAGTCATGGCACCCAACCACCAGATATCGTAGTCATGGTATGTAGCAATGGTAAGTAGGATCTGGATGGACTTAAGCATAGTCCCTGGAAAAGGTTTCATCATTATCCACGCCTGGTCGATGACGCAAACCTTCAACAAGCCCAGCTTTGAAAATCTCAACTTTTCCATCTACACCAAGTAATCTTCTCAAGATATACTTGCTCCTGATGGGGATTTAACCCTTCAGATATCGCAACCAAAGTTCATACTTTGTTGGTGTATATGGATTCCATCTCTGATCGCTAAGCATCCAGCCATTCTTACAGAGTCCCTACTCTCGATGACCTGCTCGATACTAGTTGGGTCATCATCTCATGATGCATTCCTCGCTCCTACTGTCATCGAGAAACCGAAGTATCTCTCAAGCAGATGAGGAACCCTACTAGATCGGCGGAGAGGCTGAGGTTCGTCGGGGACTATTGAATCCTTTGGTTCTGTCAAATCATCAGCTGCAGTTTTGTATAGCTGGAACCTTTCCAGTTCTACAGAACTGACCTTGCCTCGATTTTGTCCGGATTTTGATTTTGACATAGGCCGGACAATCCCAAATCTTAACTTACTTAAGAGATAGGATCTTCCCATACCATATCTTATATGGAGTGGTAGGCACTGATTTGAATCGAACCCTAATTCAATAGTTATGCAGCTTCTCAAGTGCACAACCCCAAAAGGAAATAGGTAACTCAGTAGTACTCATCATAGAGCACACTATATCCAATATGGTGCGATTGCTCCACCCCGATACACCATTGTGCTGTGGTGCATTCAGAGGAGTAATACTGAGAGAGAATCTCATTTTCTTTTAGAATATCCAAGAATTCCATGCACAAGTATTCTCCTCCCTGATCTTATCATTGGACATAATACTTATACCCATATTGGTTCCCTACTTCTAGCTTATATTCTGTGAATATCTCAAAAGGTTCGGACTTTTGTTTCAACAGGAACATATGTCTGAATCTTGAGAGATTATCAGAGAATATAATGAAGTATAAAGAACCAGTCCTGGCATTTGTAGACAGGAGACCTTACATCATCATACATCATCATATATCAGTCCTAAGAGTTGACTAACTCTTTCTCTGTTTCCAGTAAACGGAGCTATGGTCATCTAATCTTTGTGACATGACTGGCAAGTTTCACAAGATGTAAATTCAAACTGATTTAATTATGCATCTAAAATGTAACTTCAGCCAGTCGGGTCGCAGGATATGACCTAGTCTACAATGCCTCAAGAAGGATTCGTTCATTTCTGAACTCTTCCTCTTGTGTGTGTTCTGTATACTAGGAACTGTAGTTTGATTTAGAACGTCAATGCTTTTAGATAACGTGCCTGAACCGATCAACTTTTGATATAGGAAATGTTCAAAACATTATCCATCAATACAAAATTTTATCATTTCTTTACTAATAAAGCGATTGATATGATTTTGTATATCAGGTTCGGTATCTAATAGCATTTGTTCAGAGTCAATGTATTAGTAATACAGGGTGACAGTGACCAACAGACTTGGCTGCAACACTTGCCCCGTTTTCTGTCTCATGAAATTTATCACCTGTTCTCAGTTTTCTACCTTTTTGTAGCCCTATGTAACAGATTACATATCTGGGATCCTTATCCGGTATCAAATACCCAGGATGCAGAGGATACTGAGAAACGGTTCTTTGTAAAGAACACACCCGAAGGAGATGCATCTCATGCACTTTCTTCGTTTGGGCGGCATGGGAATCCTGGTATTCCCTTATTTCCTGCTCTGTCTTATAACAATTATAAGTTGGAGCGGGACCAACGTTCCCCAGCTCAATATAACAAGCGGGTTCGGTCAATACAGCCATATTATTATCTTGATTAAGGCGTGATATGGTCGCTACCTGGAGAGAGAGAAGAAAACACTCTGCGTGCTCTTTTGCAAGATCAGATTGGTTATTTATTTTATCTAATCAGGATGGCTCCCACTGTTTTTATCAAATCTTCCTTCAAACCCTAAAAGGAAAGACTAGCCGGGATTAATTACACTCTACAAGTTCGCCAATATTTCAGCCAGGCCAGTGTCGGTACTTTGAGGGAGGTTCCCCGTGCTTTCGCACGGACCTAATTAATGTAAACCTCGTTTTCCTAGAGGCATAACCCCGTTGACACCTTTCTAGACACCTACTTGATCGGTTAATTGCAAAGTGCAAAACTCTCCCAGGAGTAACAATTACTTGCAGTGGGTATCGGGATCCAACTATCACATAGAAGGTATGCAATCTCATTGCAAATTTCAACACTTGAAACTCCCGATAAAGGTTTTTACCCCTAGCACCTATGACCTTAACTATGGTCAACAAATCATAAGTACTAGTCAAGTTCTACCCGTAATTTCATGATTAATTAGACCCTACCACATGACCCTTAACTAAGGTCAACAAAGTCACGCGACTGTCCTAACTAATCGCATCATATGCGGTATAGGAAGACATCACTTAGCTACCGTACACTGTGCCTTGACTATGGTCAACAAACACAACACGAATACTAAGTACTCTATTTCCTAAAATGACGGAGGGTTGCGAATGGTTTTTATGAAAACCTTCAATGCTTTGAACTTGATCTCGTTGCAGAATAAAATGGTTTTTTTTAAATGGAATGTTTTTGAAGCTTTTCTAGTTTTGCTAAAGGGGTCACTCCCGGCGAAGGGATCGTCGGCCCTTTCCTCGTCGAATGAGGTGCGGGATATATCATATATATCACTGTACAAAGCAGAAACTATAGAAGCGATCAAAAGACAAACCGAGGGTTGTAGCATCTGCCAGTTATTGCTAAAGGAGTCACTCCCGGTGAAGGGATCTCGGTCCTTTCCTCATCGAATAAGGTGCAGGATGTTCTATAAGGAACACCGCGATGCAGAGCAAGAACTGTAGCTACCTGTTTTTATTTTGAAATTCGATTCCACAACATCAATTAGGTTTATTTTCTTTTATTAATCTCATTAATGAATATCCCATCATTTAAGTCCACCTAAACATCACAGATAAATATAACGTACGCTTATGCCATTCGCATTCGCCTCGATGTCCCGTCTGCACCGTTAGGTTAGGTAACTAACGGCAGAGCGAGGCAGGGCTAGCGCGGGTGTAAAACATAAGCAACGTCTATATAATATATCATATATACTATATACTATATCTATCTGAACATATCACATGATCACATCACAGATAACGCAGCAGAAAATATCATATGAAATATTGGATATACTAGGACGTCCGTGTTTTTAATACGAGCCAGTACAAAACACGGATTCCACGGTCGCGATGAATAGCCAATCCAACACCCCTAGACCCCTACGAGAGCGGCAAGCAACCCTACCAATTCTAGGGTTAGGAGACCCGGACCCGACTCCTTGAGATGGTCTCCCACTGGACCCTAGAACCCGGTTACTTATGCTCCCCTCCTTGGGTCTATCCTTATGCGGAAAAGTAAATAATATACATCAACGGTGACATCTTCCGCAACCTGGAAGTGCCCCAATAAAAGAATATTACATAAAAGTTTTTACATGAATGAAAATGAAAAATACTCATCTCACATAAACAACCCCGGCTATTCAAACACGACGATCCAATATAACATATCCAGCAACACATAACATCACATGTCATCAACGTAAGTAAATATGCGCATCCCAATTGTCGTTAACATATAGCAACGAAACCGGTGATATCACATATTACACTTACGGTCACAGAAAAGAAAGTGTAAAACTACAACAGTTGGAATCCGCAACCCTCTCAGACATCGCATGCCTGATCAAATGAATTACTTACACATCACATGCCTAACAATTATAAACCCCGCATTTTAGTCTCATTATCGAAAACAATTTTCAATATAAAGTCGGGCAATTCAACAAGATTCCCGGCATCCAGAACGAATGCTCGTCGCAAACTTTAGTGGACGGCCGCACCCCCGATACCGTCGACGAAGTGCACTAAGGCGGAACATCGCTGCCGCGAGCACCTGGACGGATGCTTTCGACGACGGGGTTCTCCTACAGTCACTTGGTCGGGGCTATGGAGTGTAGCTGTCTATTAAGTTTATCCGGCGAGTATCCGCGTACGCTACCTGATTGCGACGGACTTTTGATCACATCAAAATTCCGTGGCAACCGATCAAGTGAGACTAAACTGCTATGTTTATAACATTCATTCAGTTATCTCATAACTATTTGCGAATTCTAATTATTGTATCCCATTCCAGATAAATAGAAAATGTTAAACTTTCTGATCGAACATTCAAACACCCAAGTTTTCCCGATACAGTTCAACACATGAAATAAGTCTAAAAACATTCAGTTCATGCCTCAGTACCAACGGTCCAGCCGTAGAAGGGTCAAGCCAACGCCTCACATGTGGCACGCCGTACTGCCCCAAACCCTAAGGTTCAAAGGGCAGTTCAAGACGGTCACATAATCGAGTTAAGGTTTGTTGTCTTCTAGAGGGACCATCGCGTTACTTGCACTACTTAGAATGTGATTAAACTACAGAAATATCCAACAATTAGAAATTTCCCGGCAGGGGAAAAAGTGGGTATTTATATCTGGTCGAACTTTTTAACATATTCTAAAATTATCCGAAAAAACACATAGACAAAGTTTGATAATCCGATCGAATTTACGAACTCCTAATACAACCTAGAAAACTCAACTCTTGAGTTCAGATTAAAAATTCCCAGGAAAACCAGCACTGCAAAATAGGAATTACTGTGCAGAAATCAACTGAAGAAGTGACTAATTGGCCGCGGAACCGCCGCATTAGCCATGCTAATGCCGCGGTTCCGCCGCTCTATGATGGAATCAGGTGCTCGAAATTCACAGTAATTCTTAGATATTCCTGCTTATTTTTCTGCATATTTTTAATCTGGAAAAAACCCAGTTTTTGAAAAAAAGTCCAGAGAGCATTTTGGAGTTAGGGTTTCGGTTCGATCGGACTTTAAACTCCGTCTGTGCATCGCCTAAGGCTCTAGCTAGGCTCTGATACCACTGTAGGGTTCCTAGGCACACTAATGAGGTCTCACAACAGATCAAACATGGCCAATTAAAATTTTACAAGTGCCGAGAAACCCTAATACGGATCGTTAACTAGATGTATAGGCGATGCAAGCAAGTAAACGAATTTATTGCAAAAGGAAAGTGACTACAACCTTTGTAGATCCGGACCTCCACTTCCTTAGCTCCACGATGAAGTCCCTCCGCTGTACCTTTTGGATCTCAGACTCTCGCGGTGGTTTCATCGAAAGAATGATCGGGCTAGGTCGTCGACTTCGATGCCGAAGATGATCTACGTCGAGGCAACTCAAGATCAAGCTCCAACTTCACCAAGTCATGGAACTTGTGACGAAAACACCCAATACTACTTGGCAAGAGGTAGAGGATGAAGAAATAGGAGGTGGGTTCACTTTAGAATTGGATTTCTCACTCTTTTTCTCAAGTTGCCATTGATGGTTGCAAGGTTTCTTCATTGTTGAAGATGAAGAAGATGAAGAAAGAATATGATAAGTATATTTAAAATAGAAAAACAATATGATACTTATCATAATCTTAACCTTAGTTAGGTGTAGAGAATTGACTAAGGTTAGGTTGAATGGTTAGGGTTAAGCATGAGACAAGAATGGTGGACTTGTTCAAAGCTTCATGAAGCTTCAACAAACAAATAAAGAAAGCCACCATGATTTATTTATCTTTCCAAAATGAAAAAAATAAATAAATGAATAAGATAAAAGTAAACCCTAACCACTAACTTAACCATGGTTTAATTCTTTACACAAACCTAAGTGAGTATGTATCATCAAACATGATACAAACAAGTGCACAAAAATATATCACATATACAATGTGCATATCAAGTTAGAAAATCCTTTTTAAGTGAACCAATACTAGTTAATACAAAGTAATAAATCAAATATATAATTATACATTAAATCATTAAATCAACACTTGATTTAACGATTCGGTCATATCGCATGTGACCGACTAATATCCAATGTATCGGCTTATCGAATCAATCCTCGATTCGATAACTAGGTTATATCGCATACAACCAATCGATACATTCTTCACGAGAATAGAATACGGTATCACATACACGCATTATTCTCTGTGCCGCACATATCTCATATGCGCTCCTATTTCGTTTTGCTTGAGCCAGGAAATCTCTGTGTAGGACTCTAAAGACTCGTCAATACGCCGGCAGCAGGTGATGATCATATCAAACACCCACAAGCCGCAAGCGGTCTGCTAAACGTAACGGCCACCCGGGTATTGAGCGATCAGAAGATCGACAAGAAAGCCTGCTCACACTCCTGTGAATCCAACCAGTAACACTTACCGTACAGTCCGGTCAGTTCGTCTGATATGTCGCATATCTCGCCTAGGGGTGGTAAACGTCAGACCCCAATAGCTTAATAAGTCATGCCGACGTAAGGTCCATAACAATCGTGAAACTACTGATAACCCTTACCAGTATATCACTACAACCCTGGCCTGGGATTTCCTGTTATGGCCAGTCGTGCATAGCGCAACATCAACCCCCAATACCGGGAAAGACGAATCCCCTCCTATCGCTCATTGCCTCCATGTGAATCGGGACTGTACCCAAAAACCACCTGTTTGCACGACTCAGTAGAGCCGTGGTAAGGTGGAAATCAAAGCACAGTGGGAGACACACAAGACTCTATGACGATCTCGGGTCAACAGACTAAGCTGTACCAGTGTCACCAGAGAACTGCCATCTGACGTGAGGTATAATACCATCTGGGAGTTCTCGGCGAGTCCGTTCAGTGTACCCAGTCTCCACTGAGCACTCGCATACCATCTATGATGTCAAACACCAATGGATATAGGATCATCCATCGCCCATCACATGGGTCGAGAAGATATACGCTAGTCTACTCTGGAATATCGATACCCCGTCTCGATATTCACACGACTAGGAACATTGAAGGATGTACTCATGGACTACCCAGACCCCACTAGTATGATCTGCATCATACTCCTGGAAGTCGAGTCCACATCCTAAGGGCTTTATCAACATGTAATCAGAGAGACAGAAAGTATACATGTTAAGATAAAGAGCAACCAGATAGCGTACTATCATGTCGAGCAAGAAAGTCCTACCTATATATGTCCCAGCATCCACTACAATATACATCCAATGTACAGTAATGGCCTCTAGGGCATACATATAACTAACAATAATATACTATAAAACTGAGCATGATTGTCCTATACATACATATCCTTAGCATCCATACGTATACGTATACAATACTGGCCTCTAGGGCATATATATCCAACAATCTCCCACTAGCACTAAAGGCCAGTAATTGGCGTACCGAATACCCAACGTCTGCACTAAGGCCAGCTGCTGGCATATCGCATACCCAACATTTCAAAAGGTTGCTTGATCGCACGCTTTTGGCGTGTCGGATGTTCAAAGTTCTAAAGTTATAACCGCGATCAGGACGGTGTCGCTATGCAGCTAGCCGGTTGAGTACGGGCCGATCCACAGGGAGATGATTGTATGTCCGTTCGAGTTTTAGACGAGTCAATAAAGAATGTGTATATTTTTGTTCAATTCTATCCTAAGTGTTATATGCAAGTATAAAGTTGTTAAGAAAAAGATACGAAAGTGTAAGCTAAAGAAATCCGCACTCAAAACCTTTGAGCCGAGTCTTGACCAATTGAAGCTAGAGCAATCGGCAACAACGTGGATTAGGGTACTTAAGCACGGTATTCGTGGAATCCGGCTTATTGACCCTTGTCCTTCCGTTCTTGTCTCTTGCTTTCGCCTCCGGCCAAACCGAACGCAACCGGTCGCGGTTAGGAATCACCGTTACCTTGGTAGGGTAGGGTGCCTAACGGAGCGCTTGCGTAACGTTTGGGCGGAGTTCAAAGGAAAATAACGGGAAAAGGAAATGATCAAAGAAACAATAACTTACAATATTGTATTTATTCTTAACAACAACAATTACAACCATTCACAAAACGAACCAAAAAGAGCAAAAGAAAAAATAAACAAAGAAAAGAAAAGATTACAAGCAAGTAATTAAAAGTGCATGGAATTTAATTGCACGAAAGTAAATGAGCAAGAAATGAAACTAAGAACCATAGAACCTAAAACAAGACATGGGTTCAATAACCAAATCTTAAACTTGCAAGCTCAATTAAGAGGTTGCAAGATCAAGAAAAGGCAAAGAACTCATGGAGAATGAAGCACAAAAGAGAGAACAAAATGATGCAACCCCTTGAGATCAATGACCAACGCTTAAACTTGCAAGCTCACTTAAGAGGTTGCAAGATCAAGTTAATGTAGAGAGCTCAAGGGGGAAGCTAAGCAAAAGAATGATACAAAATAACCCCCATCTTCATTTAACATCCACTCAAAAGCTCTCACAACAATTTCATGGAGGAAAGAATGAAGAAGAAGAAGAAGTAAACTAAAAACTAACAAAAAGTGGGCATAAGAATGAACATCATGGCTTGGCAAGTTTTGGGCTATTTATAGGCAGTAAACAGAGAACCTAGGGCAACATTCAGGCACTATAGGAAGTTACAAAAAAAGCCCCCAGAAGATGACCAAGTGCGGAGCCCACATGGCCACGGTTCCGCGGCCTAAGCGCGCTTATGCCGCGAAACCGCGGCCTTATTAGGGAGTTGGGCCTTCAATTTTCTTTGTTGTCCCTTTTTTGTAGTCATCTTCAGTGTGGCTTAGTACTTTTCTTAGAATCCCTTCACATTTCTTCCAGATTTTCGGCAGACCAAAAGGAGATTTGATGTGGATCTTTTGCCATGATTTTCTTGTGCTCCGCGTAGATATGTTGGATCTTATGTTGACATTGAGTTTTGTGCATGAAAATGACATCGATTTGCTATTTTGTCCCTTTAACTGGTGTGTGGTAACATACGGATAGAGAGCAGAGACCCGTGTTTTATCTGTGGTTGGCAGTAATCCGGAATTTGTCGTGCTTTTCCATGAATTTCACTGTTTAGGGCTGAGAACCTGTATCCTGCAATTAACTAGCAAACACGACTCAAGAGTACCTACCTATAAACAAACGAGCATAAGAATGGGCGGTATTAAATGCAATATTCTGGTATGAACTAATACCCCCAAACTTAACTTTTGCTCGTCCGGAGCAAAACCAATTATTCACAAAAAAAGTCCTAACCGCACTTTCGCAGGGAACACGATTGCACTGAGCTCGTGCAACAAGCCGTTAAACCTCTTGGTGTCCCTAGTAGGAGGAGTGTTGTCTCCTGAGGGTTTTCTGCGGATTACACTCACAAAATCCCGTCAAGCTAGTGTCATAAGTTAACATCGATTCTACTCCTGCAGTTTAGTATCTACGTTAGAAACTCTATCATCCTAAGTTAGAAATATCCAACCCTAATGCTTCACACCTCCTTTCTATTTAATCTCAGATCTTATACGTTCCAAAAAAGTTTAGAAAGATGTTGGTATTTCCTGAGTTTTCCTTCTTTAAGTGTGGTCTCAAATCAGGGATTTTTATCAACTTTACAGAAAACATAAGTCTTATTCTTCATTTCTATCTTTTATCCAAACATCGCTTGTATACCCCTACGTGTGTGTATATTTGCACCCCTACACTCAAGAATTCAATTCAATCTATAATACCCTTGCCCTAATACCTAATACTACTTCTTTTCATTAAGGATGGACAGATTTGCTTGCACACCTTTCATGCGACTATTAATGCTTCTTGAGGCACTAACAGTCGATTACTGAATGTGTGAGCTTAAAGCGTAAATTGCAGTTTCCAGGTCTTGACTTTATTCTATTTCTATTTTTATTTTTATTTTTTATTTTTCTTTTTCAAGACCGGATATATTTTTCAATAGTGCTCTTTTGGTGTTTAGCTTTAAATACCGTTTTTTCTTTCATACTAGGTTTTCAGGCAAGAGTATTTCTAGGTATCCTCTACTATCCCAAGTTTCGATGTGCGTGTAAGTGCAGTTTGCAGGGTGTATACTTTCTAAATTTGAACTTAAGAAAAGAAACTATTTTTCAGACTTATTCTTCAGAAAAGCTTCAATACTTTCCCCTCATCTTAACTTAACTCAAGAACTGAACTCAAGATTACCTACTTCTATAAAAAAAACTGTAAGGACGTATACTTACCAAAGTTAGACAGAATGAGGGTTATTTTTAGGATTTTCAATTCCTAAGCCTAGAATTTAGTTATTTCTAACATATCAACTAAACTTTCAGAATAAAAATCTAAGTTACCCTATTAGCTAACTTGACGATAAAGTTTTTATATTTTTTGGAAATTTTTTGATTTTTGTGGGTTTTTAATAAGATATGCAAATGCAAAATATACAAATGAATGTAAAGGAGGAAAGCTTACCGAGCACACCCCTAAACTTAAACTTGACAGTGTCCTCACTGTCAGGCTACACCAAGAGGGTCAAAATTGTCGGCGCTCCCTAAAAACAAATTTATATACATAACAAAAAAGGAAAACATAAAAATATATATACAAAAAGGTTACCCCCCAAACTTAAGTAAAACATTGTTTCCACTGTTAAGCGTTGAAGTTCAGGATCAGGGGGGAAAGAAAACAGTTTCAAACTATACAAGGCCTTACACAGGCCAAAAGTGAGCACCAACGATTCTAATATTTTATCGCTATAATGTACAGGTTGGTGGAAGAAGGCGTAGAGAAAAGAGAGGGAGAATACGCGAGACCGCATGGAGATAGAAGTGGTATACGGTCTAGGTATATGAGAAGAAGAATGGCGGAAGGGAGAAAGAAGTGGAATATGAACTTGAGGGTGGAAATGGATTGAATAAATTAATACAATCTATAATGATCGATGTGAAAAGATGGATTGTACTAATCTATCAATATGGCGAGAAATTAGGTCAAGTCCCTCATGATTCATGAGAAACCATGGGTACGCCGAACTTGGTAAACCAGACAATGGAAATGGAAGTGATACGGTTACTTGCAAGGTCGGAACGATGGAAAGGATGGAGGTAGGTGATTGAGGAAGGTTATCGGATAAAGGTTCAGGAGGGTGTACACAGTCAATGAAAGGAACACGATGAATTGGAAAATCCGACTCATCAATTAAAACTGGTTCATCCTCAAAAATATCCTTAAAATTCAGCTTATCCATGGAAATTTCATCAAAATCAAGAAGCATATGGTGTTCGGGAAAAACAGTTAATGACTCGGGATGATGAATTGGAGAGAAAAACTCTGCCAAATCTACAGGTTCATCATCCAAAATATTCCCGGCGTCAATATTCTCAATCAAGTGAAAATCAATATTCTCAGACTCCTCAACAAAATCATGGATATTAATCAATTCAGGTTCTAGAGTAGAGGTGTAGAGGTCAAAAGGATTGGGTGTGGTTTCACTCGAAAGGGACCCTTCACAATCGGGCAAATCAAACACTACAAAGTCACACAACTCATTATTTGTTCTATCTTTAATCAATGAATTGTTTGGAACACTAGATAGACATTCAAAACCGGAGTTGTGGGATTCAAGTTGAAACGGGTAAGCTTAATTCGGAAGGGGGTACAGCTCACTCTCTCCACTCAAATTGTCAACCTGTCCTACCGCCTCTTCATACATTGGAAAATTTGGAGCTAGTTGAAAACTAGCTACCGGGTCACTAGGTTGTATGAGGGCGGCTATGGACGCATTCAAATCCATCATCTGTTGGTACGACTCTACCCTAAAATCTTCCAAAGACTGTTCCAGACTAGACATGGGTTGTGAAGGGGTTTCAGTAAAAGATTCAAAGTTGTTTTGATACTGAAAACTCCCAAATGGCGGTTCAGAAGCAATGTCTAGGGAAGGTGTAAAAGTCGGGTAGGACTGGTAGGAATTGAATGGTTGGACAGGAGTAGGATCAACATTTGGATAAGAAGGTGAATGGAATTGTTGATCCCAAGAATCTGTGGTGGTGAAAGGAGTGAAAGATCGGCTGCAGGATTGTTCAATACGTTCAGCGATGGATAAAGGACGACTTGCAAAAGGGGTATCAACATAAGAGGGTGGGGGAGGTTGAAAAGGTTGATACAAAGCGGATTGCGGAATGCAAGTGTTTGTCATAGACGCTTCTATGCGATCTTTCAATGAAATTTTAGGCATGGAGGGATCGTTCGATGTGCGGCCAAAGCAAGAACCATAAGAAGTAATGTCTGGTTGTGGGTACCAATGTTCGGCAAGAGTTTTTCTAGGTGGAGTACCCATGATATGAAGAGAGAAAGAAAGAAAGGAAGAGAAAAGGAGGGGGAAAAGAATGTGATGATTTTTTTTAGTTATTAACAAAACAATGAAATATACACACAAAAAGAATCTGTACAAAAACAATCACGACACAAAAATACCACACACCTAACCGTTCTAGGGTTCACCTAGGTCAACTAGACCTGCTCCAGAACTTGATTGTCGAAGTAAAACTTTGTCGAGAAACAGGCTTAAGATACACTGATCACGAGGCCAGGTAAGTGCAGAGATAAGGGGAGGTTTCCGACGCTTTCGTGAAGGTCCTTAATTAAATAACCCTTTCTCTTTTGGCGGTTTCGCCGTTAACACTTTCCTAGACACCCCGTAAACAATGTACCGTTAAGCGAGGTTCTAAACACAGTTAACTTCTCCTAGTGAGCGCGAAGTCCTTAAGGCTTAAAGTTTAGTTTCTTTTAAATTTTGTGCGGGTAAACGTTATGCTCAAGTTCGTGATTTGTGGGCCACGGAAAAGGTGATGAAATCCTTTACCGTATGTTGTGGGGTTCGCTTGCCTTTAAGTCCGTATTAATGTATGCAATGCGCAACTCAATAAAAATTCTATAAAGAATCAAACAATCGTTTTTTTTTAGTTTAAGCACGGCACTGCAACAAATACGGGTTAGTCAATTTTTAGCGTTTGCTAGCGAACTTGCAAAGAATCCTGCAAAGAATAGTATATTGGATGCGTCGGATTTGAGAAGAAGGTATTTAAGAAATACGTACCGTTACGTTTTTGGGTTAGGAAAACCCCCCGTTGAATCAAATCCGGTAAGCTTGAAAAGTTCGTTTGCGCGGGTCAAACTACCCGGATCTTTGGCACTGTACTTTGCAATCACCTTAGCCTTGAACGTACACTTTGCTCCCCACAATCGCAGTTCGCAAATCCGCAAAAATCTGCAGAAAATACAGTAAGGTGGAATTCACAAAGAAGATAAAAGAAAAGAAAAAGGGGTGGAGAAAAAATTGGGCACAGAGGCCTCAATGGGACCGCGGAACCGTCGCTCAAGGCACCTTTTGACCACGGTTCCGTGGTCAAAATGTTGACTTGGGGATTTGTCTTCGGTCAACGAACTCCACTTCTTCTCTTCTCCAAAATAAAAAGCTCTGTTTTCTTTTTGGATTACTGTACTTGCTCCAGATTAGCCTGCACACTTGCACACAAAAAATTAACAAAAAATAACAAAAAGATTTTATTTTTTATTTATAATTTTATATATATACAAAAAAGAATATTAACCCGAATAACAAGAAAGAAAATACGTTACCGTCTCCCCGGCAACGGCGCCATTTGATCGCACGCTTTTGGCGTGTCGGATGTTCAAAGTGTTAGTTATATATATGCCCTAGAGGCCATTACTATACATAGGATGTATATTGTAGTGGATGCTTGGACATATATAGGGATGACTTTCTTCCTCGATATGATAGTATGCTATCTGGTTACTCTTTACCTTAACGTGTACACTTATTGTCTCTCTGTAACATGTTGGTAAAGCCCTTAGGATATGTACTTGACTACCTGGACTATGATGCGGATCATACTAGTGGGGACGTGGTAGTCCATAAGTACATCCTTCAAAGTCCCTAGTCGTGGGTATATCGAGACGGGAAATCGATATACCAGTGTAGACTGGTGTGTAGCTTCTCGACCCATATAGATGGGTGATGGATGATCCCATATCCATTGGTGTTTGACATCAGAGATGATATACGGGTGCTCAGTAAAGACTGGGTACACTGGACGGACTAGCCGAGAACTCCCAGATGGTATTATACCTTACGTCAGATGGCAGTTCTTTGGTGACACTGGTACAGGTTAGTCTATAGACCCAAGATCGTCATAGAGTCTTGTGTGATTCCCACTGTGCTTTGATTTCCACCTTACCACGTCCAAGAGGGCGTGCAAAACGGTGGTTTTTGGGTACAGTCCCGAATCACATGGAGGCAATGAGCGATAGGAGGGGTTTCTTCTCTCCCGGTATAGGGAGTTGATGTTGCACTGTGGTCGATTGGCTATAACAGGAAGTCCTTGGCCAAGGCTGTTTTAGGGATTTACTGGTAAGTGTTACCAGTAGTTTCTCGACCCGTTATGAGCCTCATATCGACACGACTTATCGAGTTATTGGGGTCTGACATTTACCACCCTTAGACGAGATATGCAACATATCAGACGAACAGACCAGACTATACGGTACTGTTACTGGTTGGATTCACAGGAGTGTGAGCGGGCTTGCTCGTTGATCTTCTGATCGCTCAATACCCTGGTGGCCGTTGTTAGTTGTATGTATGCCCTAGAGGCCAGTATTGTACAGATGATGTATATTATATTGGATGCTTGGACATATATAGAGATGACTTTCTTGCTCGACATGATAGTATGCTATCTGGTTGCTCTTTATCTTAACATGTACACTAGTCTCTTTATACTGTCTTATAGTTACATGTTGGTAAAGCCCTTAGGATTTGTACTTGACTACCTGGACTATTATGCAGATCATACTAGTGGGGACATGGTAGTCCATAAGTACATCCTTCAAGGTCCCTAGTCATGGGTGTATCGAGACGGGGCATCGATATACCAGAGTAGACTAGCGTATACGCTTCTCGACCCATGTGATGGGCGATGGATGATCCCATATCCATTGGTGTTTGACATCAGAGATGGTATACGGGTGCTCAGTGGAGACTGGGTAAACTGGACGGACTCGCCGAGAACTCCCAGATGGTATTATACCTCACGTCAGATGGCAGTTCTCAGGTGACACTTGTACAGGTTAGTCTGTAGACCCGAGATCGTCATAGAGTCTTGTGTGATTCCCACTGTGCTTTGATCTCCACCTTACCACGTCCATGAGGGCGTGTAAAACGGTGGTCTTTGGGCACAGTCCCGAGTCACATGGAGGCAATGAGCGATAGGAGGGGTTTCGTCTCTCCCGGTATTGGGGGTTGATGTTGCGCAGTGCTCGATTGGCCGTAACAGGGAAGTCCCTGGCCAGGGCTGATCAGAGATTTGCTGGTAAGTGTTACCAGTAGTTTCTCGACCCGTTATGAGCCTCACATCGGCACGACTTATCGGGTTATTGGGGTCTGACGTTTACCACCCCTAGACTTGATATGCGACATATCAGACGAAGAGACCGGACTGTACGGTAAGTGTTACCGGTTGGATTCACAGGGGTATGAGCGGGCTAGCTCGTCGATCTTCTGATCACTCAATACCCGGATGGCCGTTACGTTTAGCAGACCGCTTGCGGCTTGTGGATGCTTGATATGATCATCATCTGCTACCGGCGTATTGACGAGTCTTTAGAGTCCTACACAGAGGTTTCCTGGTTCAAGCGAAACGAAATAGGAGCGCATATAAGATATGTGCGGGACCGAGAATAATGCGTGTATGTGATACCGCATTTCATTCTCACGATATATGTTTCAATTGGTTATATTTGATATGACCTAGTTATCGAATCATTGATTCGATAAGCCGATACATAGGATACTAGTCGGTTATATGCGATATGACCGGATCGTTAAATCAAGTGTTGATTTAATGATTTAATGTATAATTATATATTTGATATATTACTTTGCATTAACTAGTATTGGTTCACTTTAAATGGATTTTCTCACTTAATGTGCAAAAGGTATATGTGATATACTTTTGTGCACATTTTTTTTGTATCATGTTTGATGATACTTGATGATGTGGTTAAGTGTAAAGGTTTAAACCATGGTTAAGTGATGATTAGGGTTTTGGTTTTTCATTTATTTATTTGTTTATTTATTTGGAAAGGATTAAGTTAAGAATGGTGGCTTATTTTGGAGCTATGTTGAAGCTTCTTGAAGCTTTGACAAAGTCCACCATCCTTATCTCATCCTTAACCCTAACCACTCTAACTAACCTTGGTTTAATCTCTACACTTGACCATGGTCAAGATATGATAAGTATTCATATTAGTTTTATTTTAAAATGAGAAGACTTATCATTCTTTCTTGATCTTCTTCTTCTTCCTCAAAGAGAAAGCTTGATGCCATCAATGGCAACTTGATTTCTAAAGTGAGAAATCCAATTCTAAAGTGAACCCACCTCCTATTTCTTCACCCTCTACCTCTTGCCAAGTTGTTTTGGGTGTTTTCTTCACAAGTTTCACAACTTTGTGAAGTCGGAGCTTGAACTAGTGCAACCTCGACGTAGATCGTCTTTGACACGAAGCCGACGACCAATTCCGCTCGTTTCTCCGATGAAGCCGTCGCGAGAGTCCAAGATTCACGATGGACAGCGAGAGGACGCCAACGTGGAGCTTAGGAAGTGGATATCCGGATCTACAAAGGTTGTAGCATCCTAACTTTTAGTTAAGTAGTTAACTAAGTTTTCATTTCGCCTAAACATCTAGTCTAAGATCCGTAGTCTAGGGTTTCTCGGCACCATTTTTTTTTAAATTGGCATGTTCGATGCCTTGTGAGACCTCACTAGGGTGCCTAAGAACCTTTCAGCCGTTACATTTAGTAGACCGCTTGCGTCTTGTGGGTGTTTGATATGATCATCACTTACTGCCGGCGTATTGACGAGTCTTTAGAGTCCTACACAGGGGTTTCCTGGCTCAAGCGAAACGAAATAGGAGCGCATATGAGATATGTGCGGGACCGAGAATAATACCAGTATGTGATACTGTATTCTATTCTCGCGATTTGTGATATTAATCGGTTGTATGCGATATAGCCGGGTTATCGGATCAAGTGTTAATTCGATAACTTGTTACTATTGATATTAGTCGGTTATATGCAGTATGACCGGATCATTATATCAAATGTTGATTTAATGATTTAATGTATAATTATATATTTGATATATTACATTACATTAACTAGTATTTGCTCACTTAAGATTGACTTTCTCACTTGATGTGCACAAGTAGTATATGTGATATATTTTTGTGCACTTGATTGTATCATGTTTGATGATACATGTAAACTTGGGTGTGTGTATGCTATACACCATGTTTAGTTAATGGTTAGGATTTCATTTGCCTTACTTATTTTCTTTATTTATTTTTTGGCAAGAAATAAAATGGTGGTGGCTTTCTTTGTTTTATTCTTGAAGATTCATGAAGCTTCAACCATTTTGTTTTATGCTTAACCTAACCATTTAACTAAACCTTAGTTTATTCTCTACATGAGTTACACTCACCCATGGTTGCTAAATGATAAGCATCACTTGATTTTCTATTATTGATTATTCATTTTTTCTTCTTCATGAAGAAAAGAAAAGCTTGCTAGAAAATTCTAAGTGATGAAATCAAATGAGAAATCTAAATCCAAAGTGAACCCACTTCCTATTTCTTCATCCTCTACCACTTGCCATGTAGTAGAGTGTGTTATCTTCACAAGTTTCATGACCAAGTGAAGATGGAGCTTGAGTTTGAGTTACCTCGACGTAGATCATCTTCGGCATCGAAGTCAACGACCTAGCCCGCTCATTTCTCCGACGAAACCATCGCAAGAGTCCAGGATCCCGGTGATCGCAGCGAAGGGACGTCATCATGGAGCTAAAGAAGTGGAGGACCGGATCTACAAAGGTTGTAATCCCTTTCATTTGTAGTAAAGTTGTTTACTTGTTCATAGTTTTCGCCTAATCTCTAGTCAACGATCTTGCATAGAGTTGTTAGGCACATAAAAATTTGAATTTGGCATGATAGATGCCTTGTGGAACCTCTTGAGTGTGCCTAGTAACCCTACAGTGGTATCAGAGCCTAGCTAGAGCTTTAGGCGAAGTGTAGACGAAATTAGAGATCCGATCGAACCCCGCAACCACGATCAAAACCCTTCTCTGTACATTTTTTCAAACTGTGGATTTTTATGAATTAAAAATTCTCAGAAAATTAAGCAGGAAAATATAAGAATTACTGTGAAGTACGGACCACTAACTCAAAAATTTGACCGCGGAACCGCGGCCAAACCAAGGGTTAGGTGGCGGTTCCGCGGCCCAAATTGTGAATTAGTCCCTCAAACTTCACATATTTATTCTTAGGTCCTTTTTTGTCATTTTTTTCTGGTAATATTTTAATTCCACTCAAGTGTTGAGTTTTCTATGGTTTTATTGGGGACTCGTTAATTTGATCGGATAATTTAACTTCGTTTATGTTTTTCCGGATATTTTAGAAACTGTTAAAAAGTTCGACCGGATATAAATACCCATTTTTTCCCCTGCGGGGAAATTTCCAAGTGTTGGATTTTTCCGTAGTTTAAGAACGTTCTAAGTAGTGCAAGTAACGCGATGGACCCTCTAGAAGACAACAAACCTTAACTCGGTTATGTGACCGTCTTGAACTGCCCTTTGAACCTTAGGGTTTGGGGCAGTACGACGTGCCACATGTGAGGCGTTGCCTTGACCCTTCTATGGCTGGACCGTTGGTACTGTGGTATGAAGTGGATGTTTTTAAACTTATTTCATGTGTTGAGCTTTTCGGGAAAACTTGGGTGTTTGATTATTCTATCGGAAAGTTTAACATTGTCTATTTATCTGGAATGTGATACAATATTTGGAATCCACAAGTAGTTATGAGATAACTGAATGAATGTTATAAATCTAGCACTTTAGTCTCACTTGATCGGTTGCTACGGAATTTTGATGTGATCAAAAGTCCGTCGCAATCACGTAGCGTACGTGGATACTCGCCGGGTAAACTTAATAGACAGCCATGCCCTATAGCCCCGACCAAGTGACTGTAGGAGAACCCCGTCGCCGAAAGCATCCGTTCGGGTGCTCGAGGCAGCGGTGTTCCGCCTTGGTGCACTTCGTTGACGGCAACCGGGGGTGCGGCCGTCTACTAAAGTTTGCGACGAGCATTCGATCAGGATATCGAGAATCTTGCTGAATTGCCCGACTTGATATTGAAAAGAGTTTTCGATAATGAGATTAAAATGTGGGGTTTATAATTGTTAGGCCTGCGATGCCTAAGGAATTCATTTAGTTAGGCATGCGATGTCTAAAGGGGTTGCGGATTCCAACTGTTGTAGTTTTACACTTTCTTTTCTATGACCGTAAGTGTAATATATGATATCGCCGGTTTCTTTGCTATATGTCAACGACAATTGGGATGCGCACATTTACTTACGTTGATGACATGTGATGTTATGTGTTGCTGGATATGTTATATTGGATCGTCGCGTTTTGAATAGCCGGGGGTTTTATGTGAGATGAGAGTTTTTATTTTCATTCATGTAAATTTTGTTGTATGTAATATTCTTTTATTGGGGCACTTCCGGGTTGAGGTTGATGTCACCATTTGTATATTATTTACTTTTCCGCACTAGGATAGACCCAAGGAGGAGAGCACAAGTAACCGGGTTCTAGAGTCCAGTGGGAGACCAACTCGAGGAGTCGAGTCCGGGTCTCCTAACTCTAGAATTGGTAAGGTTGCTTGCAGCTCTCGTAGGGGTCTAAGGGTGTGGGTTTGGCTATTCATCACGACCGTGGAATCCGTGTTTTATACAGGCTCGTATTGAAAACACGGACGTCCTAGTATATCCAATGTTTCATATGTTTCTTTTGCTGTGATATCTGTGATGTGATCATATGATATGTTGAGATGGATACTATATATAGTATATATGATATATTATATAGACGTTACTTATGTTTTACACCCGCGCTAGCCCTACCCCGCTCTGCCGTTAGTTACCTAACCTAACGGTGCACGAGGGGACATCGAGGCGAATGCGGATGGCATAAGTGTACGTCGTATTTATCTGTGATGTTTAGGTGATTTAAATGATGGGACTTCATTAATATGATTAATGAAATAAAAGAAACCTAAAAGATGTTGTGGAATCGAATTTTCAAAAACAGGTAGCTACAGTTCTTGCTTTGCATCGCGGTGTTCCTTGTTGAACATCCTGCACCTTATTCGATAAGGAAAGGGCCGAGATCCCTTCACCGGGAGTGACCCCTTTAGCGATAACTGGCAGATGCTACAACCCTCGGTTTGTCTTTTGATTGCTCCTATAGTTCTTGCTTTGCACAGCGGTATATATGATATATCCTGTACCTTATTCGATGAGGAAAGGGCCGACGATCCCTTCACCGGGAGTGACCCCTTTAGCAAAACTAGAAAAGCCTCAAAAACACTCCATTTTAAAATTATTTGATTCTACAACGATATCAAGTTCATTACGCAATAGGTTTTCAAAAAACATGTCGTAGCCTTCCGTCATTTCAGATAAGTACTACTTAGTATTCGTGCTGCGGTAGTTTGGCATGCGTCAAGGCGTAGTGTACGGTAGCTAACTAGTGCTTATCTGCTAGCATACGATTCGATTGGATTAGGGTATTCGTACGGCGTTGTTTGGCATGCGTCAAGGGTCATGCGGGTGGGTTTAATTCAATCAAGAAATGTACGGGTTGAACTTGACCAGCGGACTATGGGTTGTTTAGCATGCGTCAAGGTCATAGCACGCTAGGGGCAAAATATTATCTGGAATTTCAAGTGTTGAAATTTGCAATGAGATTGCATACCTTCTATGAGATAGTTGGATCCCGATACCCACTGCGAGTATTTGTTACTCCTGGGAGTGTTTTAAACATTACAATTAGACGATCAAGTAGGTATCTAGAAAGGTGTCAATGGGGTTACGCCTCTGGGAAAACAAGGTTTACTTTAATTAGGTCCGTGCGAAAGGACGGGGAACCTCCCTCAAAGTACCGACACTGGCCTGGCTGAAAGATTGGCGAACTTGTAGCGTGTAATTAATCCCGGCTAGTCTTTCCTTTTAAGGTTTGAAGGAAGATTTGATAAAAATAGTGGGAGCCATCCTGATTAGATAAAATAATAACCAATCTGATCTTGCAAGAGCGCACACAGAGTGTTTTCTTCTCTCTCTCTCCACGTAGCGACCATGTCACGCCTTAATCAAGATAATAAAATGGATATATTGACCAAACCCGCTTGTTATACTGAGCTGGGGAACGTTGGTCCCACTCCAACTTATAATTGTTATAAGACAGAGCAGGAAATTGGGGATTACCAGAATTCCCGTGCCGCCCAAACGAAGAAAGTGCATACCGATGCATCATCTTCGGGTGTGTTCATTACACAGAACTGTTTTTCAGTATCCTCTGTATTCTGGGTATCTGATACCGGATCAGGATCCCACATATATAATATATTACATGGGTTACAGAAAGGTAGAGAACTGAGAACGGGTGATAAGTTTCATGAGGCAGAAAACGGTGCAAGTATTGCAGCCAAGTCTGTTGGTCACTGTCACCCTGTATTACCAGAATACATTGATTCTGAACAAATGTTATTAGATACCGAACCTGATATACAAAATCATATCAGTCTCTTTATTTAGATAAAGAAGGATATAATTTTATATTGTTGGATAATGTTTTGAACATTTCCTAAATCAAGAGTTGATCGGTTCAGGCACGTTATCTAAAAGCATTGACGTTCTAAATCAAATTACGGTTCTTAGTATATAGAACACACACAAGAGGAAGAGTTCAGAAATGAACGAATCCTTCTTGAGGTATTGTAGACTAGGTCATATCAATGCGACCCGACTAGCTGAAGTTATATATAGATGAATATTTAAATTAGTTTGAATTTACATCTTGTGAAACTTGCTAGTCATGTTACAGAGATAAGATGACCATAACTCTGTTTATTGGAAGCAGAGAAAGAGTTGGTGAACTCTTGGGATAATACATATTGATGTATGAAGGTCCCCTATCTACACATGCCAAGACCGGTTCTTTGTACTTCATTAAATTCTCTGATGATCTCTCGAGATTCAGACCTATGTTCCTGTTAAAACACAAGTCCGAACCTTTTGAGATATTCACAGAATATAAGTTAGAAGTAGAGAACCAAAAACGGGTATAAGTATTATGTCCTTTGATGTGATCAAGGAGGAGAATACTTGAGCACGGAATTCCTGGATTATTCTAAAGGAGAATGAGATTCTCTCTCAGCATTACTCCTCTGGATACACCACAGCACCTCGGTGTATCGGGGCGGAGCAATAGCACCCTATGTGATATGGTGTGCTCTATGATGAGTACTACTGAGTATCCTATTTCCTTTTAGGGAGTTATGCACTTATGAAGTTGCATACCTATTGAATTGGGTTCCGATCAAATCAGTTGCCTACCACTTCATATGTGATATGGAAAAGGAAAAGCCCATATCTTAAGTTTGTTAATATTTAGGGTTGTCCGGCCTATGTCTGAAAAGCAAAATCCGAACAAGCTCGAGGCAAAGGCAGATCTGTAGAAGTTTGTTGGATATCCTGAGCATACGCAAGGGGATATCTTCTACCTAACCGAGGAACAAAAATGTTTTGTTTCTCAGCATGCCACCTTTGTGAAAGGGAATTTCTTGTGAAGAAATTATTGGTCATGAGGTAGAACTGGAAACAGTTCCAGCTATACAAACTGCAGCTGATGATTTGGTAGAACCAAAGGATTCAATAGCAACCAACGAACCTCAGCCTCTCCGCCGATCTAGTAGGTTTCCTCACCCACCTGAGAGATACTCCGGTTTCTCTATGACAGTGGGAGCGAGGATTGCATCATGGGATCATGACCTAACTAGTTTCGAGCAGGCCATCAGGAGTGGGACTCTGTAAGAATGGCTGGATGTTTATCGATCTGAGATGGAATCCTTTTACACCAACAAATTATGGACTTTGGTTGCTTTATCTGAAGGGTTAAATCCCCATCAGGAGCAAGTATATCATGAGAAGATTACTTGGTGTACATGGAAAAGTTGAGACTTTCAAAGCTAAACTTGTTAAAGGTTTGCATCATTGACCAGGTATGGATTGTGATGAAACCTTTTCTAAGTACCTATGCTTAAGTCTATCCAGATCCTACTTGCCACGGCTACATACCATGACTACGATATCTGGCGGTTGGTGTCATGACTGCTTTTCTAAATAAAGATTTAGAAGAGAGAGTCTATAAGTATACAGTCAGAGGGCTTCGTGGACAGTGGGAGCAGAGGAAACGTGTGCAAGATGTTTTATATGATAAAGCAGGCATCGCGGAGTTAGAATATCTGTTTTGATGTGGTAGTCAAAGAGTTTGACTTCATCAAAATGGTAGATGAACCTTGTATATACAAAAAGGTAGTAGGGATCCTCGTAGAGTACGTAGATGACATACTCATGATAGGGAAGAAGTTTCCTATGCTACGCTCGGTCAATCTCCGCTTATCACAAGGATTCTCCATATAGGATCAAAATGATACCTCCTAAATCATGGGTTTTGGATCTATGAGATAGATCTAATTGGATGTTAGGATACTCACTAGTTGTAGTGAGATGGTATCAATCGATCCTGGGGAGAATCACTGGAAAGGTTCCAGGGTGATAAAGACGACTGAATGTCAGTCGCATGCATTGACTTTACCCTCAGTGTAGGGACGGTATGTTGGAAGAGTTCCAAGCTAGATACCGTGGCATACTAGACGATAAAGGCTGGATACATCGCTACCAAAGATGCTACCAAAAAGGAAGTCTGGGTGTATATTAGTTCATGAGATGAACTTCGTTCCTTCCGTTGTGTGACAATGGAGTTGTGTCTTATGCCATGGAACGCCCATCCCATCAGTGATCCAGACATATTCTTAGGCAGTATCACCAGATCGTGGAGATGGTTGATCTCCAGGGGATCGAGGTTAGGAGAGTAGATTCAGAGGACAACACGGCGGATCCACTCACAAAGGCCTTTTGTTAGTTATATGTATGCCCTAGAGGCCATTACTGTACATTGGATGTATATTGTAGTGGATGCTGAGACATATATATGTATGACTTTCTTGCTCGACATGATAGTACGCTATCTGGTTGCTCTTTATCTTAACATGTATACTTTCTGTCTCTCTGATTACATGTTGATAAAGCCCTTAGGATGTGTACTCGACTTTTAGGAATATGATGTAGATCATACTAGGGGGCCTGGGTAGTCAATGAGTACATCCTTCATTGTTCCTAGTCATGGGAATATCGAGACGGAGCATCGATATTCCAGAGTAGACTAGCGTATATCTTCTCGACCCATGTGATGGGCGATGGATGATCCCATATCCATTGGTGTTTGACATCGGAGATGGTATGCGGATGCTCAGTAGAGACTAGGTACACTGAACGGACTCGCCGAGAACTCCCAGTTGGTATTATACCTCACGTCAGATGGCAGTTCTCTGGTGACACTGGTACAGCTTAGTCTGTTGACCCGAGATCGTCATAGAGTCTTGTGTGTCTCCCACTGTGCTTTGATTTCCACCCTACCATGGCTCTACTGAGTCGTGCAAATAGGTGGTTTTTGGGTACAGTCCGGATTCACATGGAGGCAATGAGCGATAGGAGGGGATTCGTCTCTCCTGGTATTGGGGGTTGATGTTGTGCTGTGCTCGACTGGCCATAACAGGAAATCCCTGGCCAGGGTTGCCGTGATATACTGGTAAGAGTTATCAGTAGTTTCACGATTGCTATGGACCTTACGTTGGCATGACTTATTAAGCTATTGGGGTCTGACGTTTACCACCCCTAGGTGAGATATGCGACATATCAGACGAACTGACCGGACTGTATGGTAAGTGTTACTAGTTGGATTCACAGGAGTGTGATCGGGCTTGCTCGTCGATCTTCTGATCGCTCAATACCTGGGTGGCCGTTACGTTTAGCAGACCGCTTGCGGCTTATGGGTGTTTGATATGATCATCACCTGCTGCCGGCGTATTGACGAGTCTTTAGAGTCCTACACAAAGGTTTCCTGGCTCAAGCGAAACGAAATAAGAGTGCATATGAGATATGTGCGGGACTGAGAATAATGCGTGTATGTGATATCGTATTCTATTCTCGCGATATGTATCATTGGACGGTTATATAGGATATAGCCGGGTTACCGAATCAAGTGTTGATTCGATACATTGATACACTTGATATTAGTCGGTTATATGCAGTATGACCGGATCATTAAATCAAGTGTTGATTTAATGATTTAATGTATAATTATATATTTGATATATTACTTTACATTAACTAGTATTAGTTCAATTAAGATGGATTTTCTCACTTGATGTGCACATTGTATATGTGATATATTTTTGTGCACTTGATTGTATCATGTTCGATGATACATGCAAGTTTGGGTGTATGTTTAGTTTAAACCATGTTTAAGTGAATGGTTAGGGTTTTATTATCTTCTCTTGATTATTTAGTTTATTTATTTATTCTTTATTTTAGGAAAAGAAAAGATATGGTTGCTTATTTTGTTTGTTTTGTTGAAACTTCAAGAAGCTTTGACCATTCTTGTTCTTTTCCTAAACCTAACCATTCACCTAACCTTGGTTCATTCTCTACACTTAACCATGGTTTCTATTATGATAAGAATGAATGGTATTTTCTTATTAAGTTAATTCTTTTTATTCTATCATATTCTTTTCTTCTTCTTCTTCTTCTTCAACATGAAGAAAGCTTGCTACCATTAATGGCAACATGAGAAAAAGAGTGAGAAATCCAATTCTAAAGTGAACCCACTTCCTATTTATTCATCCTCTACCATTTGCCAAGTAGTATAGGGTGTTTTATTCACAAGTTTCATGACTTGGTGAAGTTGGAGCTTGATCTTGAGTTGCCTCGATGTAGATCATCTTCGGCATCGAAGTCGACGACCTAGCCCGATCATTTCTCCGACGAAACCTTCGCCAGAGTCCGGATTTCGATAGGTACAGCGGAGGGACGTCATCACGGAGCTAGAGAGGTGGAGGACCGGATCTACAAAGGTTGTAGTCACTTTCCTTTAGCAATAAAGTAGTTTACTTGCTTGCATCGCCTTATCATCTAGTCAACGATCCGTATTAGGGTTTGTAGGCACATGAAATTTTTTGAATTGGGTATGTTTGATCTGTTGTGAGACCTCATTAGTGTGCCTAGGAACCCTACAGTGGTATCAGAGCCTAGCTAGAGCCTTAGGCGATGCGTAGACGGAGTTAGAAGTCCGATCGAACCGAAACCCTAATGCAAAATTGCTCTCTGTACATTTTTTGAAATCGGGGATTTTTCCAAATTAAAAATATGCAGAAAAATCAGCAGGAGTTTTTAAGAATTACTGTGCAATTCGAGCGACCAATTCGACTAAAGCGCCGCGGAACCGCGGCACGAGCAGGGCCAGTGCGGCGGTTCTGCAGCCATATGATCACCTTTTGCATTAATTTTTGCACAGTAACTTTTTTATTTCATTGCTGAGTTTTCTGGGAATTTTTAATGTATACTCAAGTGTTGAGTTTTCTGGGTTGTATTAGGAGTTCGACATTTTGATCGGAATCTTTAACTTTGTTTATGGGTTTGTGTTTTTCCGTTATTTTTAGAATATGTTAAAAGTTCGACCGGATATAAATACCCAATTTTTCCCCTGCCGGGAAATTTCCAATTGTTGGATTTTTCCATAGTTTAATGACGTTCTAAGTAGTGCAAGTAACGCGATGGTCCCTCTAGAAGACAACAAACCTTAACTCGATTATGTGACCGTCTTGAACTGCCTTTTGAACCTTAGGGTTTGGAGCAGTACTGCGTGCCACATGTGAGGCGTTGGCTTGACCCTTCTACGGCTGGACCGTTGGTACTGAGGCATGAAGTGAATGTTTTTAAACTTATTTTATGTGTTGAGCTGTTTAGAGAAAACTTGGGTGTTCGATTGTTCGATCGGAAAATTTAACATTTTCTATCTTATCCGGAATGTGATACAATAATTAGAATTCACAAGTAGTTATGAGATAACTGAATGAATGTTATAAATCTAGCGGTTTAGTCTCACTTGATCGGTTGCCACGGAATTTTGATGTGATCAAAAGTCCGTCGCAATCACGTAGCGTACGCGGATACTCGCCGGGTAAACTTAATAGACAGCCTCACCCTATAGCCCCGACCAAGTGACTGTAGGAGAACCCTGTCGCTGAAAGCATCCGTTAGGGTTCTCGCGGCAGCGATGTTTCGCCTTGGTACACTTTGTTGACGGCGTCGGGGGTGCGGCCGCCTACTGAAGTTTGCGACGAGCATTCGATCATGATGTCGGGAATCTTGTTGAATTGCCCGACCTGATATTGAAAAGAGTTTTCGATAATGAGACTAAAATGCGAGGTTTATAATTTTTAGGCATGCAATGTCTAAGGAATTCATTTGATTAGGCATGTGATGTCTAAAGAGGTTGCGGATTCCAACTGTTGTAGTTTTGCACTTTCTTTTCTGTGACCGTAAGTGTAATATGTGATATCGCCGGTTTCGTTGCTATATGTCAACGACAATTGGGATGCGCATATTTACTTACGTTGATGACATGTGATGTTATGTGTTGCTGGATATGTTATGTTGGATCGTCGTGTTTGAATAGCCGGGTTTTTTTAATGTGAGATGAGTGTTTTTCATTTTCATTCATGTAAAAACTTGTATGTAATATTCTTTTATTGGGGCACTTCGAGGTTGCGGAAGATGTCACCGTTGATGTATATTATTTACTTTTCCGCATTAGGATAGACCCAAGGAGGGGAGCACAAGTAACCGGGTTCTAGGGTCCAGTGGGAGACCATCTCGAGGAGTCGAGCCCGTGTCTCCTAACCCTAGAACTAGTAGGGTTGCTTGCCGCTCTCGTAGGGGTCTAGGGGTGTGGGATTGGCTATTTATCACGACCGTGGAATCCGTGTTTTATACTGCCTCGTATTAAAAACACGGACGTCCTAATATATCCAATATTTCATATGATAATTTTCTGCTGCGTTATCTGTGATGTGATCATGTGATTTGTTAAGATAGATATTGTATATAGTATATATGATACATTATATAGACGTTGCTTATGTTTTACACCCGCGCTAGCCCTGCCCCGCTCTGCTGTTAGTTACCTACCCTAATGGTGCAGACGGGACATCGAGGCAAATGCGGATGGCATAGGCGTACATTATATTTATCTGTGATGTTTAGGTGGACTTAAATGATGGGATATTCATTAATGAGATTAATGAAAGAAAATTAACCTAATTGATGTTTTGGAATCGAATTTCAAAATAAAAACAGGTAGCTACAGTTCTTGCTTTGAATCGCGGTGTTCCTCGTAGAACATCCTGCACCTTATTTGATGAAGAAAGGACCGAGATACCTTCACCGGGAGTGACTCCTTTAGCAATAACTGGCAGATGCTACACACTCGGTTTTTCTTTTGATTGCTTCTATAGTTTCTGCTTTGCACAGTGATATATATGATATATCCCGCACCTTATTCGATGAGGAAAGGGCCGACGATCCCTTCACCGGGAGTGACCCCTTTAGCAAAACTAGAAAAGCCTAAAAAACAATCCATTTAAAAACCATTTGATTCCGCAACGAGATCAAGTTCAAAGCGTTAAAGGTTTTCACAAAAACCATTCGTAACCTCCGTCATTTTATAAAGTAGAGTACTTAGTATTCGTGATGTGTTTGTTGACCTTAGTTAAGGCACAGTGTACGGTAGCTAAGTGATGTCTTCCTACACCGCAAATGATGCGATTATTTAGGACAGTCGCGTGACTTTGTTGACCTTAGTTAAGGGTCTTGTGGGTGGGTCTAATTAATCACGAAATGATGGGTAGAACTTGACTAGTACTTATGATTTGTTGACCATAGTTAAGGTCAAAGGTGCTAGGGGTAAAAACCTTTATTAGGAGTTTCAAGTGTTGAAATTTGCAATGAGATTGCATACCTTCTATGTGATAGTTGGATCCCGATACCCACTGCGAGTAATTGTTACTCCTGGGAGAGTTTTGCACTTTGTAATTAGCCGATCAAGTAGGTGTCTAGAAAGGTGACAACGGGGTTACGCCTCTGGGAAAACGAGGTTTACTGTAATTAGGTCCGTGCGAAAGCACGGGGAACCTCCCTCAAAGTACCGACATTGGCCTGGCTGAAAGATTGGCGAACTTGTAGAGTGTAATTAATCCCGGCTAGTCTTTCCTTTTAGGGTTTGAAGGAATATTTGATAAAAACAGTGGGAGCCATCCTGATTAGATAAAATATATAACCAATCTAATCTTGCAAGAGCGCATGCAGAGTGTTTTCTTTTCTCTCTCTCCAGGTAGCGACCATATCACGTCTTAATCAAGATAATAATATGGATGTATTAACCGAACCCGCTTGTTATACTGAGCTGGGGAACGTTGGTCCCGCTCCAACTTATAATTGTTATAAGACCGAGCAGGAAATAGGGGAATACCAGGATTCCCATGCCGCCCAAACGAAGAAAGTGTATATGATGCATCTCCTTCGGGTGTGTTCATTACAAAGAACTATTTCTCAGTATCCTCTGCATCCTGGGTATCTGATACCGGATCAGGATCCCAGATATGTAATCTGTTACACAGGGCTACAGAAAGGTAGAGAACTGAGAACGGGTGATATGTTTCATGAGACAGAAAACGGGGCAAGTGTTGCAGCCAAGTCTGTTGGTCACTGTCACCCTGTATTACCAATACATTGATTCTGAACAAATGCTATTAGATACCGAACCTGATATACAAAATCATATCAGTCTCTTTATTAGTAAAGAAATGATAAAATTATGTATTGTTGGATAATGTTTTGAACATTTCCTATATCAAAAGTTGATTGGTTCAGGCACGTTATCTAAAAGCATTAATGTTCTAAATCAAACTATAGTTCCTAGTATACAGAACACACACAAGAGGAAGAGTTCAGAATGAACGAATCCTTCTTGAGGCATTATAGACTAGGTCATATCAATGCGACCCGACTAGCTGAAGTTACATTTAGATGCATATTTAAATCAGTTTGAATTTACATCTTGTGAAACTTGCCAGTCATGTCACAAAGATTAGATGACCATAACTCTGTTTATTGGAAACAGAGAAAGAGTTAGTGAACTCTTGGGACTGATACATGATGATATATGTAAGGTCTCCTGTCTACACATGCCAGGACCGGTTCTTTGTATTTCATTACATTCTCTGATAATCTCTCAAGATTCAGACATATGTTCCTGTTGAAACACAAGTCCGAACCTTTTGAGATATTCACAGAATATAAGTTAGAAATAGAGAACCAAAAACTGGGTATAAGTATTATGTCCTATGATAAGATCAGGGAGGAGAATACTTGTGCATAGAATTCCTGGATTATTCTAAAGGAGAATGAGATTCTCTCTCGGTATTACTCCTCTGATTATACCACTGCACAACAATGTATCAGGGCGGAGCAATAGCACCCTATATGATATGGTGTGCTCTATGATGAGTATTACTAGGTTACCTGTTTCTTTTAGGGAGTTATGCACTTATGAAGTTGCATACCTATTGAATAGGGTTCGATTCAAATCAGTGCCTACCACTCCATATAAGATATGGTATGGGAAGAACCCATCTCTTAAGCTAGTTAAGATTTGGGATTGTCCGGCCTGTGTCAAAAGCAAAATCCGGACAAGCTCGAGGCAAGGAAGTTCTGTAGAACTGGAAAGGTTCCAACTATACAAAACTGCAGCTGATTTGACAGGACCGAAGGATTCTATAGTCCCCAACGAACCTCAGCCTCTCCGTCGATCTAGTAGGGTTCCTCATCTGCTTGAGAGATACATCGGTTTCTCGATGACAGTGGGAGTGAGGAATGCATCATGAGATGATGACCCATCTAGTATCGAGCAAGCCATCGAGAGTAGGGACTCTGTAAGAATGGCTGTATGCTTAGCGATCTGAGATGGAATCCATATACACCAACAAAGTATGGACTTTGGTTGCGATATCTGAAGGGTTAAATCCCCATCAGGAGCAAGTATATCTTGAGAAGATTACTTGGTGTAGATGGAAAAGTTGAGACATTCAAAGCTAGACTTGTTAAAGGTTTTCGTCATCGACCAGGTGTGGAAAATGATGAAACCTTTTCCAGTGGCTATGCTTAAGTCCATCAGGATCCTACTTAACATTGCTACACACGATGACTACGATATCTGATGGTTGGGTGCCATGACTGCTTTTCTAAATAAAAAAAATATTTTAGAAGAGAGAGTCTATAAGTACACAGCCAGAGGGCTTCGTAAACAGTGGGAGCAGCGGTAACATGTGCAAGTTGTTTTACAGGATAAAGCAGGCATCGCGGAGTTGGAACGTCTGTTTTGATGTGGTAGTCAAAGAGTTTGACTTCATCAAAATGGTAGACGAACCTTGTATATACAAAAAGGTAGTAGAGAGTAAGGTGGTCATCCTCGTATTGTACGTGGACAACATACTCTTGATAAGAAAAGAGTTTCCTATGCTACACACGGTCAATCTCCGCTTATCACATGGATTCTCCATAAAGGATAAAGTTGATACCTCCTAAATCCTGGGATTTGGGTCTATGAGATAGATCTAAATGGATGTTAGGATTCTCACTAGCTGTAGTAAGATAGTATCAATCGATCCTGGGGAGAATCACTAGAAAGGTTCCGGGTGATAAGGACGACTGAATGTCAGTCGCAGGCATTGTCTTTACCCTCAGTGAAGGGACGGTATGTTGGAAGAGTTCCAAGCTAGAAACCATGGCAGACTAGTTGATAAAGGCTGGTAACATCGCTATTAAAGATACTACCAAAGAGGAAGTTTGGGTGTATATTGGTTCATGAGATGAACTAGGTTCCCACCATTGTGTGACAATGGAAGTGTGGATTTGGCCAAGGAACCATGATCCCATCAGTGACCCAGACATATTCTGAGGCAGCATCACCTGATCATGGAGATAGTTGATCTCCAGGGTGATCGAGGCAAGGAGAGTAAACTCAGAGGACAACACGGCGGATCCACTCACAAAGGACTTATCCCATTGAGAGACTTATGTGGGATGGTTGAGTATGTGATACTATGACCACTGCTACAGATGGACCTAGTGCAAGTGGGAGATTGTTAGTTATATGTATACCCTAGAGGCCATTACTGTACATTGGATGTATATTGTAGTGGATGCTGAGACATATATAGGTATGACTTTCTTGCTCGATATGATAGTACGCTATCTGGTTGCTCTTTATCTTAACATGTATACTTTCTGTCTCTCTGATTACATGTTGATAAAGCCCTTAGGATGTGTACTCGACTTCCAGGAATATGATGTAGATCATACTAGTGGGGCCTGGGTAGTCAATGAGTACATCCTTCATTGTTCCTAGTCGTGGGAATATCGAGAAGGGGCATCGATATTCCAGAGTAGACTAGAGTATATCTTCTCGACCCATGTGATGGGCGATGGATGATCCCATATCCATTGGTGTTTGACATCGGAGATGGTATGCAGGTGCTCACTAGAGACTGGGTACACTGAACGGACTCGCCGAGAACTCCCAGATGGTATTATACCTCACGTCAGATGGCAGTTCTCTGGTGACACTGGTACAGCTAAGTCTGTTGACCCGAGATCGTCATAGAGTCTTGTGTGTCTCCCACTGTGCTTTGATTTCCACCCTACCACGGCTTTACTGAGTCGTGCAAACAGGTGGTTTTTGGGTACAGTCCCGATTCACATGGAGGCAATGAGCGATAGGAGGGGATTCGTCTCTCCCGGTATTGGGGGTTGATGTTGTGCTATGCTCGACTGGCCATAACAGGAAATCCCTGGCCAGGGTTGCCGTGATATACTGGTAAGAGTTTTCAGTAGTTTCATGATTGTTATAGACCTTATGTCGGCATGACTTATTAAGCTATTGGGGTCTGACGTTTACCACCCCTAGGCGAGATATGCGACATATCAGACGAACTGACCGGACTGTACGGTAAGTGTTACTGGTTGGATTCACAGGAGTGTGAGCGGGCTTGCTCGTTGATCTTCTGATCGCTCAATACCCAGGTGGCCGTTACGTTTAGCAGACCGCTTGCGGCTTGTGGGTGTTTGATATGATCATCACCTGCTGCCGGCGTATTGACGAGTCTTTAGAGTCCTACACAGAGGTTTCCTGGCTCAAGCGAAATGAAATAGGAGTGCATATAAGATATGTGCGGGACCGAGAATAATGCGTGTATGTGATAACGTATTCTATTCTCGCGATATGTATCAATGGACGGTTATGTAGGATATAGCCGGGTTACCGAATCAAGTGTTGATTCGACACATTGATACACTTGATATTAGTCGGTTATATGCAGTATGAACGGATCATTAAATCAAGTGTTGATTTAATGATTTAATGTATAATTATATATTTGATATATTACTTTACATTAACTAGTATTAGTTCACTTAAGATGGATTTTCTCACTTGATGTGCACATTGTATATGTGATATATTTTTGTGCACTTGATTGTATCATATTTGATGATACATGCAAGTTTGGGTGTATGTTTAGTTTAAGCCATGTTTAAGTGAATGGTTAGGGTTTTATTATCTTCTCTTGATTATTTAGTTTATTTATTTATTCTTTATTTTAGGAAAAGAAAAGATATGGTTGCTTATTTTGTTTGTTTTGTTGAAACTTCAAGAAGCTTGACCATTCTTGTTCTTTTCCTAAACCTAACCATTCACCTAACCTTGGTTCATTCTCTACACTTAACCATGGTTGCTATTATGATAAGAATGAATGGGATTTTCTTATTAAGTTAATTCTTTTTATTCTATCATATTCTTTTCTTCTTCTTCTTCTTCAACATGAAGAAAACTTGCCACCATTAATGGCAACATGAGAAAAAGAGTGAGAAATCCAATTCTAAAGTGAACCCACTTCCTATTTCTTCATCCTCTACCATTTTCCAAGTAGTATAGGGTGTTTTCTTCACAAGTTTCATGACTTGGTGAAGTTGGAGCTTGATCTTGAGTTGCCTCGACGTAGATCATCTTCGGCATCGAAGTCGACGACCTAGCCCGATCGTTTCTCCGACGAAACCTTCGCCAGAGTCCGGATTTCGATAGGTATAGAGGAGGGACGTCATCACAGAGCTAGAGAGGTGGAGGACCGGATCTACAAAGGTTGTAGTCACTTTCCTTTAGCAATAAAGTAGTTTACTTTCTTGCATCGCCTTATCATCTAGTCAACGATCCGTATTAGGGTTTGTAGGCACCTGAAATTTTTTGAATTGGGCATGTTTGATCTGTTGTGAGACCTCATTAGTGTGCCTAGGAACCCTACACCTTTTTCCTAGAGAGAGACTTTCTTGGGATGGTTGAGTATGAGATACTACAACCACTGCTATCAGATGGCCCTAGTGCAAGTGGGAGATTGTTAGTTATATGTATGCCCTAGAGGCCATTACTATACATAGGATGTATATTGTAGTGATGCTTGGACATATATAGGGATGACTTTCTTGCTCGATATGATAGTATGCTATCTGGTTACTCTTCACCTTAATGTGTACACTTATTGTCTCTCTGTAACATGTTGGTAAAGCCCTTAGGATATGTACTTGACTACCTGGACTATGATGCGGATCATACTAGTGGGGACGTGGTAGTCCATAATGTTAGTTATATGTATGCCCTAGAGGCCATTGCTATACATAAGATGTATATTGTAGTGGATGCTTGGACATATATAGGGAGGACTTTCTTGCTCGACATGATAGTATGCTATCTGGTTGATCTTTACCTTAACGTGTACACTGATTGTCTCTCTGTTACATGTTGGTAAAGCCCTTAGGATGTGTACTTGACTACCTGGACTATGATGCGGATCATACTAGTGGGGACATGGTAGTCCATAAGTACATCCTTCAAAGTCCCTAGTCATGGGTGTATCGAGACGGGGCATCGATATACCAGTGTAGACTAGCGTATACCTTCTCGACCCATACAGATGGGCGATGGATGATCCCATATCCATTGGTGTTTGACATCAGAGATGATATACGGATGCTCAGTGGAGACTGGGTACATTGGACGGACTCGCCGAGAACTCCCAGATGGTATTATACCTTACGTCAGATGGCAGTTCTCTGGTGACACTGGTACAGAGTAGTCTGTTGACCCAAGATCGTCATAGAGTCTTGTGTGATTCCCACTGTGCTTTGATTTCCACCTTACCATGTCCAAGAGGGTTGTGTCTTTTGGGTACAGTCCCGAGTCACATAGAGGCAATGAGCGATAGGAGGGGATTCGTCTCTCCCGGTATAGGGAGTTGATGTTGCGCTGTGTTCGATTGGCTATAACCGGAAATCCCTTGCTAGGGTTGCTGAGATTTACTGGTAAGTGTTACCAGTAGTTTCTCGAACTGTTATAGACCTTATATCGACACGACATATCGAGCTATTGGGGTCTGACGTTTACCACCCCTAGGCGAGATATGCGATATATCAGACGACGAGACCGAACTGTACGGTAAGTGTTACTGGTTGGATTCACAGGAGTGTGAGCGGGCTTGCTCGTCGATCTTCTCATCGCTCAATACCCGGGTGGCCGTTACGTTTAGCAGACCGCTTGCGGCTTGTGGGTGTTTGATATGATCATCACCTGCTGCCGGCGTATTGACGAGTCTTTAGAGTCCTACACAGAGGTTTCCTGGCTTAAGCGAAACGAAATAGAAGCGCATATGAGATATGTGCGGGACCGAGAATAATGCGTGTATGTGATACCGTATTCTATTCTCGCGATGAATGTATCGATTGGTTGTATGCGATATAACCTAGTTATCGAATCAAGTATTGATTCGATAAGCCGATACATAGGATACTAGTCGGTTATATGCGATATGACCGGATCGTTAAATCAAGTGTTGATTTAATGATTTAATGTATAATTATATATTTGATATATTACTTTGCATTAACTAGTATTGGTTCACTTTAAATGGATTTTCTCACTTGATGTGCACATTGTATATGTGATATATTTTTGTGTGCACTTGATTGTATCATGTTTGATGATACATGCTCACTTGTGTTTGTGTAAAGATTAAACCATGGTTGTTTAAATGGTTAGGGTTTTGATTTTCTTAACTATTTATTTAGATTATTTACTTTTAAGGCATGAAAAGAGAAAATGGTTGCATTCATTCATGAAGCTTGTTGAAGCTTCATGAAGCTTTGACCTAGTGACCATTTTTTGTCTTCATACCTAACCTAACCATTCACTTAACCTTAGTTTAGTCTCTACACTTGACCATGGTTATTATTATGATAAGTATTCTTTTTCATTTCCTTTTTTAATTTACTTATCATAATATTCTTTTCATCTTCTTCTTCTTCTTCACATGAAGAAGCTTGCTACCAACAATGGCAAAGTGAGAAAAAGAGTGAGAAATCCAATTCTAAAGTGAACCCACCTCCTATTTCTTCATCCTCTACCTCTTGCCAAGTAGTATAGGGTGTTTTCTTCACAAGTTTCATGACTTAGTGAAGTGGGAGCTTGATCTAGTGATGCCTCGACGTAGATCATCTTCGGCATCGACGTCGACGACCTAGCCCGCCCATTTCTCCGATGAAGCCGACGCTAGAGCCCGGGATTCGATTTGGACAGCGAGGAGACTTCATTGCGGATCTATGGAGGTGGAGGACTGGATCTACAAAGGTTCTATTTCCGTTCTTTTAGTTAAGTTGTTAACTAGTTGCCTCTTTCGCCTAAATTTCTAGTTAACGATCCGTATTAGGGTTTCTCGGCACCCGTAAAATTTGAAATTGGCATGGTTGATGCCTTGTGAGACCTCATTCAAGTGCCTAGGAACCCTACAGTGGTATCAGAGCCTAGCTAGAGCCTTAGGCGAAGTCTAGACGACGTTTGAAATCCGAACGAACCCGAAACCCTAATACAATATGCTCTCTGGACTGTTCAAAAACTGGGTTTTTTCCAGATTAAAAATTCTTTAAAAATTCAGCAGGAAGATATAAGAGTTATGGTGCAAAACGAGATCCTAATTCATCTTAACCGCCGCGGTTCCGCGGCATGAGCATGGCTCATGCGGCGGTTCCGCGGCCGTACGGTCGACTCTCACAGTAAGATTTGCACAGTAATTCCTCTTTCTCAGTGCTGAGTTTTATGGGAATTTTTAATATTTATTCTAGAGTTGAATTTTCTGGGGTTGTTTTGGGGATTCGATGATTTGATCGGATTATCAGACTTTGTCTATTTGGCTTTCCGGATAATTTTTGAATATGTTAAAAAGTTCGTCCGGATATAAATACCCACTTTTTCCCCTTCAGGAAATTTCCAAGTGTTGGATTTTTCCGTGGTTTAAAGACTTTCTAAGTAGTGCAAGTAACGCGATGGACCCTCTAGAAGACAACAAACCTTAACTCGATTATGTGACCGTCTTGAACTGCCCTTTGAACCTTCGGGTTTGGGGCAGTAGGGCGTGCCACATGTGAGGCATTGGCTTGACCCTTCTACGGCTGGACCGTTGGTACTGAGGCACGAACTGAATGTTTTTAGACTTATTTCATGTGTTGAGCTGTATTGGGAAAACTTAGGTGTTCGATTGTTCGATCGGAAAGTTTAACATTTTCTATTTATCCAGAATGTGATACAATACTTGGAATTCGCAAAAAGTTATGAGATAACTGAACGAATGTTATAAACATAGCGGTTTAGTCTCACTTGATCGGTTGCCACGGAATTTTGATGTGATCAAAAGTCCGTCGCGATCACGTAGCATACGCGGATACTCGCCGGGTAAACTTAATAGACAGCCTCACACCATAGCCCCGACCAAGTGACTGTAGGAGAACCCCGTCGCCGAAAGCATCCGTTCGGGTGCTCGCGGCAGCGGTGTTCCGCCTTGGTGCACTTCGTCGACGACATCGGGGGTGCAGCCGTCTACTGAAGTTTGCGACGAGCATTCGATCATAATGTCGGGAATCTTGTTGAATTGCCCGACTTGATATTGAAAAGAGTTTTCGATAATGAGACTAAAATGCGGGGTTTATAATTGTTAGGCATGTGATGTCTAAGTAATTCATTTGATCAGGCATGCGATGTCTGAGAGGGTTGCGGATTCCAACTGTTGTAGTTTTACACTTTCTTTTCTGTGGCCGTAAGTGTAATATGTGATATCGCCGGTTTCGTTGATATATGTCAACGACAATTGGGATGCGCATATTTACTTACGTTGATGACATGTGATGTTATGTGTTGCTGGATATGTTATATTGGATCGTCGTGTTTGAATAGCCGGGGGTTTTTATGTGAGATGAGTGTTTTTCATTTTCATTCATGTAAAAACTTGTATGTAATATTCTTTTATTGGGGCACTTCCAGGTTGCGGAAGTAGTCACCTTTTGTATATTATTTACTTTTCCGCACTAGGATAGACCCAAGGAGGGGAGCACAAGTAACCGGGTTCTGGAGTCCAGTGGGAGACCAACTCGAGGAGTCGAGGCCGGGTCTCCTAACTCTAGAATTGGTAGGGTTGCTTGCCGCTCTCGTAGGGGTCTAGGGGTGTTGGTTTGGCTATTCATCACGACCGTGGAATCCGTGTTTTATACTGGCTCGTATAGAAAACACGGACGTCCTAGTATATCCAATATTTCATATGATTCTTCTGCTGCGATATCTGTGATGTGATCATGTGATATTCTGTGATAGATACAGTATATAGTATATATGATATATTATATAGACGTTACTTATGTTTTACACCCGCGCTAGCCCTGCCCCGCTCTGCCGTTAGTTACCTAACCTAACGGTGCATGAGGGGACATCGAGGCGAATGCGGATGGCATAAGTGTACGTCGTATTTATCTGTGATGTTTAGGTACTTAAATGATGGGACTTCATTAATGTGATTAATGAAATAAAAAGAAACCTAAGATGTTGTAGAATCGAATTTCAAAAAAAAATAAAACAGGGAGCTACAGTTCTTGCTTTGCACAGCGGTATATATGATATATCCTGCACCTTATTCGATGAGGAAAGGACCGAGATCCCTTCACCGGGAGTGACTCCTTTAGCAATAACTGGCAGATGCTATAACCCTCGGTTTGTCTTTTGACTGCTTTTAAGAGTTTTTCTTTGTACAGTGATATATATGATATATCCCGCACCTCATTCGACGAGGAAAGGACCGACGATCCCTTCACCGGGAGTGACTCTTTTAGCAAAACTAGAAAAGCCTCAAAAGCACTCCATTTTAAAATCATTTGATTCTACAACGATATCAAGTTCATTACGCAATAGGTTTTCAGAAAAACCTGTCGTAGCCCTCCGTCATTTCAGATAAGTCCTGTTTAGTATTCGTGCTGCGTTTGTTGACCTTGTCAAGGCGCAGTGTGCGGTAGCTAACCAGTATTTATCTGCTTATGCATATGATGCAGATTAGGTTAGGGTAGTCGTGCGGCCTTATTGACCTTGTCAAGGGTCGTTCGGGTGGGTTTGATTCAATCAAGAAATGACGGGTTGCACTTGACTTGCGGTCTATGGTTTGTTGACCTTGTCAAGGTCATAGATCGTTCGGGGCAAAATATTATCGGGAATTTCAAGTGTTGAAATTTGCAATGAGATTGCATACCTTCTATGAGATAGTTGGATCCCGATACCCGCTGCGAGTAAGAGTTACTCCTGGGAGAGTTTTACACATTGCAATTAGCCGATCAAGTAGGTGTCTAGAAAGGTGTTAACGAGGTTACGCCTCTGGAAAAACGAGGTTTACATTAATTAGGTTCGTGCGAAAGCACGAGGGACCTCCCTCAAAGTACCGACACTGGCCTGGCTGAAAGATTGGCGAACTTGTAGTGTGTAATTAATCCCGGCTAGTCTTTCCTTTTAGGGTTTGAAGGAAGATTTGATAAAAACAGTGGGAGCCATCCTGATTAGATAAAATAATAACCAATCTATTCTTGCAAGAGCACACGCTGAGTGTTTTCTTCTCTCTCTCTCCAGGTAGCGACCATGTCACGCCTTAATCAAGATAATAATACGGATATTTGACCGAACCCGCTTGTTATACTGAGCTGGGGAACGTTGGTCCCGCTCCAACTTATAATTGTTATAAGACAGAGCAGAAAATTGGGGAATACCAGATTTCCCGTGCCGCCCAAACGAAGAGAGTGCATGTTGATGCATCATTTTCGGGTGTGTTCATTACAAAGAACTGTTTCTCAGTATCCTCCGCATCCTGGGTATATGATACTGGATCAGGATCCCAGATATGTAATCTGTTACATAGGGCTACAAAAGGGTAGAAAAACTGAGAACGGGTGATATGTTTCATTAGACAGAAAACGGGGCAAGTGTTGCAGCCAAGTCTGTTGGTCACTGTTACCCTGTATTACCAATACATTGATTCTGAACGAATGTTATTAGATACTGAACCTGATATACAAAATCATATCAGTCTCTTTATTAGTAAAGAAATGATAAAATTCTGTATTGATGGATAATGTTTTGAACATTTCCTATATCAAAAGTTGATCGGTTCAGGCACGTTATCTAAAAGCATTAATGTTCTAAATCAAACCACAGTTCTTAGTATACGGAACACACACAAGAGGAAGAGTTCAGAAATGAACGGATCCTTCTGGAGGTATTGTAGACTAGGTCATATCAATACGACCCGACTAGATAAGTTACATTTAGATGCATATTTAAATCAGTTTGAATTTACATCTTGTGAAACTTTCCAGTCATGTCACAGAGATAAGATGACCATAGCTCCGTGAAAGGTTCCTAGGCACTCCCAAGAGGTCTCACAAGGCATCAACCATGCCAATTTCAAAAAATACGGTGCCGAGAAACCCTAATACTAGATCGTTGGCTAGAAGTTTAGGCGAAACGATGAGCTAGTTAACAACTGAACTAAAGTGTAACGGAAATACAGCCTTTGTAGATCCGGTGCTCCACCTCCATAGCTCCACGATGAAGTCCTCTCCGCTGTCCAAATCGAACCATAACTCTTGCATCGGCTTCATCGGAGAAAAAGCGGGCTAGGTCATCGACGACGATGCCGAAGATGATCTACGTCGAAGCATCACTAGATCAAGCTCCACCTTTACCAAGCCATGAAAACTTGTGGAGGAAACACCCTATACTACTTAGCAAGAGGTATGGGATGAAGAAATAGGAGGTGGGTTCACTTTAGAATTGGATTTCTCACTCATTTTCAAGAGTTGCCATTGATGGAGGAAGGTTTCTTCTTCAAGAAGAAGAAGAAGAAGATGAAGATATTATGATAAGTTATTTTGTAAAAAGAAAACAATAAGAATACTTATCATCTATCAACCATGGTCAAGTGTAGAGAATAAATCATAGTTAGTGGGAATGGTTAGGGTTAAGCATGAGACAAAATGGTCACATAGTCAAAGCTTTATGAAGCTTCAATATACAACAAAGTTTGCCACCATTTTCTCTTCATCCTTTTCAATTTCCAAAAAGAATAAATAAATAAATAAATAAATGAATAAGAAAATGAAAAGCAAAACCCTAACCATTTAAATAACCATGGTTTAATCTTTACACAAACTCAAGTAAGCATGTATCATCAAACATGATACAATCAAGTGCACAAAAGTATATCACATATACAACTTGTGAACTTCAAGTGAGAAAATCCATTTAAAGTGAACCAATACTAGTTAATGCAAAGTAATATATCAAATATATAATTATACATTAAATCATTAAATCAACACTTGATTTAACGATCCGGTCATATCGCATATAACCGACTAGTATCCTATGTATCGGCTTATCGAATCAATACTTGATTCGATAACTTGGTTATATCGCATACAACCACTCGATACATTTATCGCGAGAATGAAATACGGTATCACATACTGCATTATTCTCAGTCCCGCACATATTTCATATGCGCTCCTATTTCGTTTCGCTTGAGCCAGGAAACCTCTGTGTAGGACTCTAAAGACTCGTCAATACGCCGGCAGCAGATGATGATCATATCAAACACCCACAAGCCGCAAGCGGTCTGCTAAACGTAACGGCCACCCGGGTATTGAGCGATCAGAAGATCGACGAGCAAGCCCGCTCACACTCCTGTAAATCCAACCAGTAACACTTACCGTGCAGTCCGGTCTGATCGTCTGATATGTCGCATATCTCGCCTAGGGGTGGTAAACGTCAGACCCCAATAGCTCGATAAGTCTTGTCGATCTGAGGTCTATAACATTCGAGAAACTACTGGTAACACTTACCAGTATATCTCAGCAACCCTGGCCAGGGATTTCCGGTTATAGCCAATCGAACACAGCGCAACATCAACTCCCTATACCGGGAGAGAAGAATCCCCTCCTATCGCTCATTGCCTCCATGTGACTCGGGACTGTACCCAAAAACCACCGTTTTGCACGCCCTCTTGGACGTGGTAAGGTGGAAATCAAAGCACAGTGGGAACCACACAAGACTCTATGACGATCTCGGGTCAACAGACTACTCTGTACCAGTGTCACCAGAGAACTGCCATCTGACATAAGGTATAATACCATCTGGGAGTTCTCGGCGAGTCCGTCCAATGTACCCAGTATCTACTGAGCACCCGTATATCTCCTCTGATGTCAAACACCAATGGATATGGGATCATCCATCGCCCATCTGTATGGGTCGAGAAGGTACACGCTAGTCTACTCTGGTATATCGATGCCCCGTCTCGATACACCCATAACTAGGGACTTTGAAGGATGTACTTATGGACTACCATGTCCCCACTAGTATGATCCGCATCATAGTCTAGGTAGTCAAGTACACATCCTAAGGGCTTTACCAACATGTAACAGAGAGACAATCAGTTTACACGTTAAGGTAAAGAGCAACCAGATAGCATACTATCATGTCGAGCAAGAAAGTCCTCCCTATATATGTCCCAGCATCCACTACAATATACATCCTATGTACAGTAATGGCCTCTAGGGCATACATATAACTAACACTCCGTTTACAGGAAACATAGAAAGAGTTAGTGAACTCTTGGGATGATACATGTTGATGTATGTAGGTCCCCTATCTACACATGCCAAGACCGGTTCTTTGTACTTCGTTACATTCTCTGATAATCTCTCGAGATTCAGATCTATGTTCTTGTTGAAACACAAGTCCGAACCTTTTGAGATATTCACGGAATATAAGTTAGAAGTAGAGAACTAAAATACGGGTACAAGTATTATGTCCTTTGATGAGATCAAGGAGGATAATACTTGAGCATGGAATTCCTGGACTATTCTAAAGGAGAATGGGATTCTCTCTCTCAACATTACTCCTCCGTATACACCATAGGACGATGGTATATCGGTGCGGAGCAATCACACCCTATATGATAAGGTGTGCTCTATGATGAGTACTACTGAGTTATCTATTTCCTTTTGGAAGTTATGCACTTGAGAAGCTGCATACCTATTGAATAGGGTTCGAATCAAATCAGTTGCCTACCATTTCATATGTGATATAGAAAGGGAAGAGCCCATGTCTTAAGCTAGTTAAGATTTGGGGTTGTCCGGCTTATGTCTAAAAGCAAAATCCGGACAAACTCGAGGCAAGGTCTGTTATGTAGAACTGGAAATGTTCCATCCATACAAACTGCAGCTGATGATTTGATAGAACCAAAGGATTCAGTAGATTCCAACGAACCTCAGCCTCTCCGCCGATCTAGTAAGGTTCCTCACCCACCTGAGAGATACTTTGGTTTCTCTATGACAGTGGGAGCGAGGATTGCTTCATGAGATGATGACCCAACTAGTTTCGTGCGGGCAATCAGGAGTATGACTTTGTAAGAATGGCTGGATGCTTAGTGATCTGAGATGGAATCCATGTACACCAACAAAGTATGGACTTTGGTTGCTATATCTGAAGGGTTAAATCCCCATCAGGAGCAAGTAAATCTTGAGAAGATTACTTGGTGTAGATGGAAAAGTTGAGACTTTCAAAGCTAGACTTGTTAAAGGTTTTCGTCATCGACCAGGAGTGGATAATGATGAAACCTTTTCCAGTACCTATGCTTAAGTCCATCCAGATACTACTTGCCACGGCTACAGACCATGACTACGATATCTGGCGGTTGGGTGTCATGACTGCTTTTCTAATAATGTTTTAGAAGAGTGCGTCTATAAGTACACAGCCAGAGGGCCTCATAGACAGTGGGAGCAGCGGAAACGTGTGCAAGATGCTTTACAGGATAAAGCAGGCATCGCGGAGTTGGAACATCTGTTTTGATGGATTAGTCAAAGAAGTTGACATCATCAAAATGGTAGATGAACCTTGTATAAACAAAAAGGTAGTAGGGAGTATTGTGACGATCCTCGTAGAGTACGTGGATGACATACTCTTGATGGGGAAGAAGTTTCCTATGCTACGCTCGATCAATCTCCGCTTATCACAATGATTCTCCACATAGGATCAAAGTGATACCTGCTAAATCCTAAGCTTTGGATCTATGAGATAGATCTAACTGGATGTTAGGATACTCACTAGTTGTAGTGAAATGGTATCAATCGATCCTGAAGAGAATCACTGGAAGGGTTCCAAGGTGATAAAGACGACTGAATGTCAGTCACAGGCATTGTCTTTACCCTCTATCGAGGGACGGTATGTTGGAAGAGTTCCAAGCTAGATACCGTGGCACACTAGACGATAAAGGCTGGATAAATCGCTACTTAAGATGCTACCAAAGAGGCTGTTTGGGTGTATATTGGTTCATGAGATGAACTATGTTCCTCCCATTGTATGACAATGGAGTTGTGGCTTATGCCAAGGAACGCCGGTCCCATCAGTGATCCAGACATAATCTATGGCAGTATCACCTGATCATGGAGATGTTTGATCTCCAGGATGATCGAGGTTAGGAGAGCATACTCAGAGGATAACACGGCGGATCCACTCACGAAGGCCTATTCCCAGAGAGAGACTTTTATGGGATGGTTGAGTATGAGATACTACAACCACTGCAATCAGATGGCCCTAGTGCAAGTGGGAGATTGTTAGTTATATGTATCCCTTGAGGCCATTGCTATACATAGGATGTATATTGTAGTGGATGCTTGGACATATATAGGGAGGACTTTCTTGCTCGACATGATAGTATGCTATCTTGTTGATCTTTACCTTAACGTGTACACTGATTGTCTCTCTGTTACATGTTGGTAAAGCCCTTAGGATGTGTACTTGACTACCCGGACTATGATACGGATCATACTAGTGGGGACATGGTAGTCCATAAGTACATCCTTCAAAGTCCCTAGTCGTGGGTGTATCGAGACGGGGCATCGATATACCAGTGTAGACTAGCGTATACCTTCTCGACCCATACAGATGGGCGATGGATGATCCGATATCCATTGGTGTTTGACATCAGAGATGATATACGGGTGCTCAGTGGAGACTGGGTACACTGGACGGACTCGCCGAGAACTCCCAGATGGTATTATACCTTATGTCAGATGGCAGTTCTCTGGTGACACTGGTACAGAGTAGTCTGTTGACCCAAGATCGTCATAGAGTCTTGTGTGATTCCCACTGTGCTTTGATTTCCACCTTACCACGTCCAAGAGGGCATGCAAAACGGTGGCTTTTGGGTACAGTCCCGAGTCACATGGAGGCAATGAGCGATAGGAGGGGATTCATCTCTCCCGGTATAGGGAGTTGATGTTGCGCTGTGTTCTATTGGCTATAACCGGAAATCCCTGGCCAGGGTTGCTGAGATTTACTGGTAAGTGTTACCAGTAGTTTCTCGAACTGTTATAGACCTCATATCGACACGACTTATCGAGCTATTGGGGTCTGATGTTTACCACCCCTAGGCGAGATATGCGACATATCAGACGACGAGACCGGACTGTACGGTAAGTGTTACTGGTTGGATTCACAGGAGTGTGAGCGGGCTTGCTCGTCGATCTTCTCATCGCTCAATACCTGGGTGGCCGTTACGTTTAGCAGACCGCTTGCGGCTTGTGGGTGTTTGATATGATCATCACCTGCTGCTGGCGTATTGACGAGTCTTTAGAGTCCTACACAGAGGTTTCCTGGCTCAAGCGAAACGAAATAGGAGCGCATATGAGATATGTGCGGGACCAAGAATAATGCGTGTATGTGATACCGTATTCTATTATCGCGATGAATGTATCGATTGGTTGTATACGATATAACCTAGTTATCGAATCAAGTATTGATTCGATAAGCCGATACATAGGATACTAGTCGGTTATATGCGATATGACCGGATCGTTAAATCAAGTGTTGATTTAATCATTTAATGTATAATTATATATTTGATATATTACTTTACATTAACTAGTATTGGTTCACTTTAAATGGATTTTCTCACTTGATGTGCACATTGTATATGTGATATATTTTTGTGTGCACTTGATTGTATCATGTTTGATGATACATGCTCACTTGTGTTTGTGTAAAGATTAAACCAAGGTTGTTTAAATGGTTAGGGTTTTGATTATCTTAACTATTTATTTAGGTTATTTCCTTTTAAGGCATGAAAAGAGAAAATGGTTGCATTCATTCATGAAGCTTCATGAAGCTTTGATCTAGTGACCATTTTTTGTCTTCATACCTAACATAACCATTCACTTAACCGTAGTTTAGTCTCTACACTTGACCATGGTTATTATTATGATAAGTATTCTTTTTCATTTTCTTTTTTAATTAACTTATCATAATATTCTTTTCATCATCTTCTTCTTCTTCACATGAAGAAGCTTGCTACCAACAATGGCAAAGTGAGAAAAAGAGTGAGAAATCCAATTCTAAAGTGAACCCACCTCCTATTTCTTCATCCTCTACCTCTTGCCAAGTAGTATAGGGTGTTTTCTTCACAAGTTTCATGACATGGTGAAGTGGGAGCTTGATCTAGTGATGCCTCGACGTAGATCATCTTCGGCATCGACGTCGACGACCTAGCCCGCCCATTTCTCCGATGAAGCCGACGCTAGAGCCCGGGATTCGATTTAGACAGCGAGGAGACTTCATTGCGCAGCTATGGAGGTGGAGGACCGGATCTACAAAGGTTCTATTTCCGTTCTTTTAGTTAAGTTGTTAACTAGTTGCCTCTTTCGCCTAAATTTCTAGTTAACGATCCGTATTAGGGTTTCTCGGCACCCGTAAAATTTGAAATTGGCATGGTTGATGCCTTGTGAGACCTCATTCGAGTGCCTAGGAACCCTACACATAAGTACATCCTTCAAAGTCCCTAGTCGTGGGTATATCGAGACGGGGCATCAATATACCAGTGTAGACTAGCGTGTAGCTTCTCGACCCATATAGATGGGCGATGGATGATCCCATATCCATTGGTGTTTGACATTAGAGATGTTATACGGGTGCTCAGTAAAGACTGGGTACACTGGACGGACTCACCGAGAACTCCCAGATGGTATTATACCTTACGTTAGATGGTTGTTCTTTGGTGACACTGGTACATGTTAGTCTGTAGACCCGAGATCGTCATAGAGTCTTGTGTGATTCCCACTGTGCTTTGATTTCCACCTTATCACGTCCAAGAGGGCGTGCAAAATGGTGGTTTTTGGGTACAGTCCCGAATCATATGGAGGCAATGAGCGATAGGAGGGGTTTCTTCTCTCCCGGTATAAGGAGTTGATGTTGCGCTGTGCTCGATTGGCTATAACAGGAAGTCCTTGGCCAAGACTGTTTTAGGGATTTACTGTTAAGTGTTACCAGTAGTTTCTTGACCCGTTATGAGCCTCATATCGACACGACTAATCGAGTTATTGGGGTCTGACATTTACCACCCCTAGATGAGATATGCAACATATCAGACGAACAGACCGGACTGTACGGTAGTGTTACTGGTTGGATTCACAGGAGTGTGAGCGGGCTTGCTCATTGATCTTCTGATCGCTCAATACCTGGGTGGCCGTTACATTTAGCAGACCGCTTGCGGCTTGTGGGTGTTTGATATGATCATCACTTACTGCCGGCGTATTGACGAGTCTTTAGAGTCCAACACAGGGGTTTCCTGGCTCAAGCGAAACGAAATAGGAGCGCATATGAGATATGTGCGGGACCGAGAAAAATACCAGTATGTGATACTGTATTCTATTCTCGCGATTTGTGACATTAATCGGTTGTATGTGATATAGCCGGGTTATCGGATCAAGTGTTGATTCGATAAGTTGTTACTAATGATATTAGTCGGTTATATGCAGTATGACCGGATCATTAAATAAAGTGTTGATTTAATGATTTAATGTATAATTATATATTTGATATATTATTTTACATTAACTAGTATTTGTTCACTTAAGATTGATTTTCTCACATGATGTGCACAAGTAGTATATGTGATATATTTTTGTGCACTTGATTATATCATGTTTGATAATACATGCAAACTTGGGTGTGTGTATACTATACACCATGTTTAGTTAATGGTTAGGATTTCATTTGCCTTATTTATTTTCTTTATTTATTTTTTGGCAAGAAACAAAATGGTGGTGGCTTTCATTGTTTTATTCTTGAAGATTCAAGAAGCTTCAACCATTTTGTTTTATGCTTAACCTAACCATTTAACTAAACCTTAGTTTATTCTCTACATGAGTTACACTCATCCATGGTTGCTAAATGATAAGCATCACTTGATTTTCTATTATTGATTATTCATTTTCTCTTCTTCTTCATCATCTTCTTCATGAAGAAAAGAAAAGCTTGCTTGAAAATTCTAAGTGATGAATTCAAATGAGAAATCCAAATCCAAAGTGAACCCACTTCCTATTTCTTCATCCTCTACCACTTTTCATGTAGTAGAGTGTGTTATCTTCACAAGTTTCATGACCAAGTGAAGATGGAGCTTGAGTTAAAGTTACCTCGACGTAGATCATCTTCGGCATCGAAGTCAACGACCTAGCCCGCTCATTTCTCCGACGAAACCATCGCAAGAGTCCGGGATCCCGGTGATCGCAGCGAAGGGACGTCATCACGGAGCTAAAGAAGTGGAGGACCGGATCTACAAAGGTTGTAATCCCTTTCACTTGTAGTAAAGTTGTTTACTTGTTCATAGTTTTCGCCTAATCTCTAGTCAACGATCTTGCATAGAGTTGTTAGGCACATAAAAATTTGAATTTGGCATGATAGATGCCTTGTGGAACCTCTTGAGTGTGCCTAGTAACCCTACAGTGGTATCAGAGCCTAGCTAGAGCTTTAGACGAAGTGTAGACGAAATTAGAGATCCGATCGAACCCCGCAACCCCGATCAAAACCCTTCTCTGTACATTTTTTCAAACCGTGGATTTTTGTGAATTAAAAATTCTCAGAAAATTATGAAGGAAAATATAAGAATTACTCTGAAGTACGGACCACTAACTCAAAAATTTGACCGCGGAACCGCGGTCAAACCAAGGGTTAGGCGGCGGTTCCGCGGCCCAAATTGTGAATTAGTCCCTCAAACTTCACTTATTTATTCTTAGGTCCTTTCTTGTCATTTTTTTCTTGTAATTTTTTAATTCCACTCAAGTGTTGAGTTTTCTATGGTTTTATTGGGGACTCGTTAATTCGATCGGATAATTTAACTTCGTTTATGTTTTTCCGGATATTTTAGAAACTGTTAAAAAGTTCGACCGGATATAAATACCCATTTTTTCCCCTGCCGGGAAATTTCCAAGTGTTGGATTTTTCCGTAGTTTAAGAACGTTCTAAGTAGTGCAAGTAACGCGATGGACCCTCTAGAAGACAACAAACCTTCACTCGATTATGTGACCGTCTTGAACTGCCCTTTGAACCTTAGGGTTTGGGGCAGTACGGCGTGCCACATATGAGGCGTTGGCTTGACCCTTCTACGGCTGGACCGTTGCTACCGTGGCATGAAGTGGATGTTTTTAAACTTATTTCATGTGTTGAGCTTTTCGAGAAAACTTGGGTGTTTGATTATTCGATCGGAAAATTTAACATTGTCTATTTATCTGGAATGTGATACATTATTTGGAATTCACAAGTAGTTATGAGATAACTGAATGATTGTTATAAATCTAGAACTTTAGTCTCACTTGATCGGTTGCCACGGAATTTTGATGTGATCAAAAGTCTATCGCAATCACGTAGCGTACGCGGATACTCGCCGGGTAAACTTAATAGACAGCCATGCCCCATAGCCCCGACCAAGTGACTGTAGGAGAACCCCGTCGCCGAAAGCATCCGTTCGGGTGCTCGCGGCAGCGGTGTTCCGCCTTGGTGCTCTTCGTTGACGACAACCGGGGGTGCGGCCGTCTACTAAAGTTTGCGACGAGCATTCGGTCAGGATATCGGGAATCTTGCTGAATTGCCCGACTTGATATTGAAAAGTGTTTTCGATAATGAGACTAAAATGTGGGGTTTATAATTGTTAGGCATGCGATGTCTAAGGAATTCATTTGGTTAGGCATGCGATGTCTAAAGGGGTTGCGGATTCCAACTGGTGTAGTTTTACACTTTCTTTTCTGTGACCGTAAGTGTAATATGTGATATCGCCGGTTTCGTTGCTATATGTCAATGACAATTGGGATGCGCATATTTACTTACGTTGATGATATGTGATGTTATGTGTTGCTGGATATGTTATATTGGATAGTCGCGTTTTGAATAGCCTGGGGTTTTATGTGAGATGAGAGTTTTTTTTTCATTCATGTATATTTTGTTGTATGTAATATTCTTTTATTGTGACACTTCCAGGTTGAGGTTGATATCACCATTTGTATATTATTTACTTTTCTGCACTAGGATAGACCCAAGGAGGAGAGCACAAGTAACCGGGTTCTAGAGTCCAGTGGGAGACCAACTCGAGGAGTCGAGTCTGGGTCTCCTAACTCTAGAATTGGTAGGGTTGCTTGCAGCTCTCGTAGGGGTCTAGGGGTGTGGGTTTGGCTATTCATCGCGACCGTGGAATCCATGTTTTATACAGGCTCGTATTGAAAACACGGACGTCCTAGTATATCCAATGTTTCATATGTTTCTTCTGCTGTGATATCTGTGATGTGATCATATGATATGTTGAGATGGATACTGTATATAGTATATATGATATATTATATAGACGTTACTTATGTTTTACACCCGCGCTAGCCCTGTCCCGCTCTGCCGTTAGTTACCTAACCTAACGGTGCACGAGGGGACATCGAGGCGAATGCGGATGGCATAAGTGTACGTCGTATTTATCTGTGATGTTTAGGTGATTTAAATGATGGGACTTCTTTAATATGATTAATGAAATAAAAGAAACCTAAAAGATGTTGTGGAATCAAATTTTCAAAAACTGGTAGCTACAGTTCTTGCTTTGCATCGCGGTGTTCCTTGTAGAACATCCTGCACCTTATTCGATAAGGAAAGGGCCGAGATTCCTTCACTGGGAGTGACCCCTTTAGCGATAACTGGCAGATGCTACAACCCTCAGTTTGTCTTTTGATTGCTCCTATAGTTCTTGCTTTGCATAGCGGTATATATGATATATCCTGCACCTTATTCGATGAGGAAAGGGCCGACGATTCCTTCACCGGGAGTGACCCCTTTAGCAAAACTAGAAAAGCCTAAAAAACACTCCATTTTAAAATTATTTGATTCTACAACGATATCAAGTTCAATATGCAATAGGTTTTCAAAAAACCTGTCGTAGCCCTCCGTCATTTCAGATAAGTATTACTTAGTATTCGTGCTGTGGTAGTTTGGCATATGCAAGTATAAAGTGTTATATGCAAGTATAAAGTTGTTAAGAAAAAGATACGAAAGTGTAAGCTAAAGAAATCCGCACTCAAAACCTTTGAGCCGGGTCTTGACCAATTGAAGCTAGAGCAATCGGCAACAACGTGGATTAGGGTACTTAAGCACGGTATTCGTGGAATCCGGCTTATTGACCCTTGCCCTTCCGTTCTTGTCTCTTTCTTTCGCCTACGGTCAAACCGAACGCAACCGGTCGCGGTTAGGAATCACCGTTACCTTGGTAGGGTAGGGTGCCTAACGGAGCGCTTGCGTAACGTTTGGGCGGAGTTCAAAGGAAAATAACGGGAAAAGGAAATAAGCAAAGAATCATTAACTTACAATATTGTATTTATTCTTAACAACAACAATTACAACCATTCACAAAACGAACCAAAAAGAGTAAAAGAAAAGATAAACAAAGAAAAGAAAAGATTATAAGCAAGTAATTAAAAGTGCATGGAATTTAAGTGCATGAAAGTAAATGAGCAAGAAACGAAACTAGGAACCATAGAACCTAAAACAAGACATGGGTTCAATAACCAAATCTTAAACTTGCAAGCTCAATTAAGAGGTTGCAAGATCAAGAAAAGGCAAAGAACTCATGGAGAATGAAGCGCAAAAGAGAGAACAAAATGATGCAACCCCTTGAGATCAATGACCAACGCTTAAACTTGCAAGCTCACTTAAGAGGTTGCAAGATCAAGTTAAGGTAGAGAGCTCAAGGGGGAAGATAAGCAAAAGAATGATACAAAATAACCCTCATCTTCATTTAACATCCACTCAAAAGATCTCACAACAATTTCATGGAGGAAAGAATGAAGAAGAAGAAGAAGAAGTAAACTAAAAACTAACAAAAAGTGGGCATAAGAATGAACATCATGGCTTGGCAAGTTCTGGGCTATTTATAGGAAGTAAACAGAGAACCTAAGGCAACATTCAGGCACTATAGGAAGTTACAAAAAAATCCCCCAGAAGATGACCAAGTGCGGAGCCCACATAGCCGCGGTTCCGCGGCCTAAGCGCGCTTATGCTGCGGAACCGCGGCCTTATTAAGGAGTTGGGCCTTCAATTTTCTTCGTTGTCCCTTTTTTGTAGTCCTCTTCAGTGTGGCTTAGTACTTTTCTCAGAATCCCTTCACATCTCTTCCAGATTTTCAGCAGACCAAAAGGTGATTTGATGTGGATCTTTTGCCATGATTTTCTTGAGCTCCGCGTAGATATGTTGGATCTTGTATTGACATTGAGCTTTGTGCATGAAAATGACATCGATTTGCTATTTTATCCCTTTAACTGGTGTGTGGCAACATACAGATAGAGAGCGGAGACCCGTGTTTTATCTGTGGTTGGCAGTAATCCGGAATTTGTCGTGCTTCTCCATGAATTGCACTGTTTAGGGCAGAGAACCTGTATTATGCAATTAACTAGCAAACACGGCTCAAGAGTACCTACCTATAAACAAACGAGCATAAGAATGGGCGTTATTAAATGCAATATTCTAGTATGAACATTGCTCGAACTGCGCTTGAGGGAGGTCATTTGTAAATGGATCCGCCGTGTTCTCTTTTGTATCCACTCTACGGACCTCGATCTCCTGACGATCTAAGATCTCCCTGATCAGGTGATACCGCCTTAAGATGTGCCTGGATTTCTGATGGGACTATGGTTCCTTCGCTAAAGCTATAGCCCCATTGTTATCGCAATACAAAGGTATTGGGTCAACAATGGACGGAACTACCTGAAGTTCATTAATGAACTTCTTCATTCAGACTGCCTCTTTTGCGGCATCACATGCAGCAATGTATTTAGCCTCAATCGTCGAGTCTGCAACAGTATCCTGTTTGGAGCTTTTCCAACACACCGCCCCTCCGTTGAGGGTAAATAAAAAACCCGAGACAGACTTGCTATCATCCTTGTCACTCTGGAAGCTTGAATCGGTAAAGGACTCGACCTTTAGGTCTCCATTACTGTAAACTAGGAACATCTCCTTTTTCTTTCTCAGGTATTTGAGAATGTTCTTTACTGCTGTCAAGTGGTCCTCACCAGGGTTCAACTGATTTCGGCTCACATCTGGCTGTGTACATAGCACCGCATACATTATAGATCCTACCGCCGAAGCGTAGGATATAATGCTCATGCGAACCCACTCCTCGTCAGTCTTGGAAGATATCTCCTTGGAGAGAGTGATTCCGTGCAATGCGGGTATGTTACCGCGCTTGGAATCTTCCATACTAAATCTCTATAGTATGGTCTCTATGTACCTGGACTGTGAAAGTCTCAGTAATCTCTTGAATTTATCTCTGTAGATCTTAATCCCCAGAATGTACGAGGCATCACCCAGGTACTTCATGGAGAACCTTTGTGATAAGATTGTTAGTGATATGTATGCCCTATAGGCCATTACTGTACATACGATGTATATTGTAGTGAATGCTTGGACATATATATGGAGGACTTTCTTGCTCGACATGATAGTATGCTATCTGGTTGCTCTTTATCTTAACATGTACTCTGATAGTCTCTATGTTACATGTTGATAAAGCGCTTAGAATGAGTACTTGACT